>OX457025.1:72789624-73389624 GCA_949752745.1 Protula sp. h YS-2021
TAATGTATTTTCTTTATACAATCACAGAAACCATTTGAGACGCGAGATTTTCATAGCATATAATTCGAAAAATTTCCTTAAGATGACACAGATATTGAATTGCAATTGTGCTGTAAAGCTTTGTATGGAGTATGAACTCGGCAGTCGGGGATTAGAGTTAACAATGTCACAATGAATTGCATTTGGGTTAATGGAGTATTTCAATTGATTGGGATCAGCTCTTTTTCATGTATTGTCTTTTTACAATCACGGAAGTTTTCTGAGAAGGAGAATGTGTTCAACAGTTTGTGGTGTGTAAAACGTGATATATAAACTGTCATTTTGTCAAGTCAGACAAATAACTTAAACGTAATGAAGTTCGTGTCTCCACACCGGGGAACCCGGAGGGGGGCTGTAGGATCGGCTTCCGTCTGTCCTGCCGTCAGTCCGTCACTGTACAAAAGCTTGTGAACACCATATCTCAAGAAGTCGTGGGTAGATTTCAGTTTAACTTAGTGTGTGGCTTCTATATAAAATGTTCTCGACCTGATTCGGTTTTGGTGGCCTTGACCCCACTTTGAAGGTCACCATGGGACTTGGAATGTTTAGGTATAAAGCAAAAAAAAAAAAAAATGTACCTTATGAACACCATATCTCAAGAAGTCCTGTGTAGATTTCAATCAAACTTGGTATGTGGCTTCTATATAAAAGGTTCTCGACCTGATTAGGTTTTGGTGACCTTTACTCCACTTTGAAGATCACCATGGGACTTGGAAATTTTAGGGATGTGATTGAAGAAAATGTACCTTGTGAACACCATATCTCAGGAAGTCCGGGGTGGATTTGAATCAAACTTGGTGTGTGGCCTCTACATAAAATGTTCTCGATCTGATTATGTTTTGTTGACCTTGACCCCACTTTGAAGGTCGCCATGGGACTTAGAAATTTTAGGTATATAAACCAAGAAAATGTAAATTGTGAATCCCATATCTCAGTAAGTTCTGGGTGGAGTTCAATCTAACTTGGTGTGTGCCTTCTATATAAAAGGTTCTGGACCTGATTAGTTTTCTGTTACTGGCTTGGAATATTGTCTACAGTGATTGGGGGCCTTATACATATATGTGGACCCGGTGGGGGCTGTGCCCTCTACGATGGCTTGGTGTGCAACTCTTATTTTTATTTGTTTACTGTGTGAAAAGATTGGTTAGTTATTTTAAAAGGATACACAGATAAATAAATTTATGAATTATCATGCAACTGCTCGCAGTGTTATTGACCAGACGCAACTTGGTGTGTGAAATATGATGCGTATTGCCGTAAAAAGAAATAAATTTGAGTTGTAAATAAACGTCATTATTTTTATTTCCCTCCAAAATAAGAGTAATTAATAATAAATTGACTAATCAAAGAATAAAAAAAGGTTGGTTGGGTTGACCTTCAGGGTGGGTTGAGTTGGTATGGGTCGAGTTGGTCGAGGGTTGACTTGATCCAAGACCATTTGGGAACGCAAGATTTTTACGTAATAAGTACATGTATACGCCTTCCTTAATAATGTAACACGGCAAAATTGAAAGAGCCGTCTGACCCACCAGAGGAATAAACAAAGTTTGAAGTCGAATCGACTTTTCATTACCCGGGGAACCCGGAACGGGGCTATAGGATCACCTTCCGCCCGTCCGTGTACAAAGGGTTGTGAACACAGTATCTCGGGAAGTCCTGTGTGGATTTCAATCAAACTTGGTGTGTGGCTTCTACATAAAAGGTTCCCGACCTGATTACGTTTTGGTGACGTTGATCCTACTTTCAAGATCACCATGGGACTTAGAAATTTGAGGGAAGTGCTGGGTGGATTTCAACGAAAGGTACATCTATTGGACAAAAATGTGGATAAACATAATTGTACGTGTTGGAGAAGCTGGGTACCATCAGATTTGCTGGTCGCGTCGATTATGTGTTAAATACACCAAAATATTGTTTCATTTCGACACACACCTAAGTATAACAAGAACTGTGGTGGAATAGAACATCTTTAATGCTTCGTGTGTGTATATGTTACAGTCAATGTTGGAAACCCGCCATTTCACGAAATGGCAAACCGTGTTGGGTAAATTCGCGTAATGCCTAAAATCTTTTGCCGTTTCACGAAATAACCTAAAAGTTAGGTTATTTCACGAAATTACCTAAAAATCTTACATTTTATTTCACAAATTGGCAAACCAAGATCAGGCAAAATTGTGAAATAACCTTTTTTTTGCTCGAAATTACTTACAATCGTGACAAATATTGTGTCTTTTATCTTTTATAATTGCAATAAGATTACTTCAGTTTTCAAATACAATTAATACATCATAATTGGTTTGTTCTTTTAATTAATACATCACAGTTGATTGCAACTGATCACAAGCATTTAACGCGATCACATTAATTGTAATTCATGGTAATGCACACAAGTGTTTGTGTTCCTTTTGATTGATTTAATTGCTATTAGGATAAATTTTAGAACAACACACTGAACTGGGTTAAGATATGTACTCAGGAACTAGTCACCGATTTGCCGTTAACCTACTGTGAAAAAGAACATCCTATAACGTCTGCTTTTACCTAATCTGGAATTAAGCCGTTTTCATGGACTGGCATAATAAGGAAACTTTATCTATATTGGCCCTCCGGAGAAGATATATTTTAATATAAACTTACCTGAAACCTGGAGGTTTTTATCAAATTCCTAAAAATGGGAGAATCAAATGAAGATAAATGCAAACAGGAGCTGTACAAAGTATTTGAACAGCACAAATCGGTCTTTATGCCAAAAGACCAAGATAAGAAAAATACTAGCTGTCTTTTAAATTCTGAATTTTTGCTCATTTTTTTGGTCTCAAATGTAGGCTAAAACTTGAAAGATTTTCCTTTTTTAATTTTCAGATACGAAATTCTGCAATGCGGTGATGTGATATTGATATAGTTCATCGTGTGGTGTGAAACATTTTCGTAGGATTGATTGTATTACCCGTATTTTATCAATAAACAGTTCAAACTACAGTTTTTTCTGATTCCTGTGATGTTCTCTCGTTACAGATAACAGTTTGCCATTTCACGTAATGGCAAACCGAAAATTTAGGTAATTTCGTGAAATAACCTAACTTTTAGGTTATTTCGTGAAAAGGCAAAAGATTTTAGGCATTACGCGAATTTACCCAACACGGTTTGCCATTTCGTGAAATGGTGGGTTTCCAACATTGACTGTAACATATATAAAGTCGCTTTTGTAGTCTTGCAACACCTTTGAATAGACGACTTATGATAGGCTGTACATCTATTGAATAACGATGTGCATAAACAGAAATGTGCGTGGAGAAGAAGCTGAATCCCGTCCCATTTGCTAGTCACGTCGGCTATGTGTTTAATAGACCTTTCCCTTATTCAGAGAAAGGAAAGTCATGCAGGTATACTTTTTCTTCAGCACTTCTCAAGACAAAAAAGCTCTTAGTCTGCCATTAAAATAAGAAATTACAACAGTCCCTGATCACCAGTATCACAAACGTTTCACTTAGCTTTTGGAGTTATTAATCCGACGCCATGTAACGTCCAAATCCAGCCAAAATTAATTATTTACGATTTCACAGTTTTATTCAAACTTGCGTGTCGTAACTCCCGTCTCACCTAACTTACTTGCTACGTAAACTTTGTCAAATTACATTTTTGTTACTGGCTTGGAATATAATCCGCATTGATGTGGCCCCGGTTGAGGTCTGTGCCCTCTACGATGGCTTGTTTTTAAGATATCTTGCACGCAATATTCTGTTCACAACAGACTGACCACACACATACACAACGTACAAACCCTGTAAGTCTCGGTCGGGGAGACATAATTGATGCTGGATTAAATTGGGACACGCGGAAGTTACCGACAGAAGTTTGAATTTTCTCTCAGTCTGGCGCAGAAACAAAATTTAATCGGTGTATAATAAAAACTTGAACACT
Organism: Protula sp. h YS-2021; assembly: GCA_949752745.1. Classification (NCBI taxonomy): domain Eukaryota; kingdom Metazoa; phylum Annelida; class Polychaeta; order Sabellida; family Serpulidae; genus Protula; species Protula sp. h YS-2021. The sequence continues at coordinate 72,793,585 of OX457025.1, forward strand.
GTCATATTCAGATATTTTATTTCATCAAATCAGCTTTCTTAGGGTTCTTGTACATTACAGATTTAAATGACCTTAACACTAACACTACGGTTCAAATCTGAAAGTATTAAAATGTCACACAAGGCGTCGTTTCTGCAATGAAACCTCCAGTTTTTGGTCATAAGGAATGCAATCACATTTGGAAAGACGCAAAAAAGATTAAAAACATATTCCTGTTCATCACTAATTGTATGATGTTTACCTCACTTTTTCATATATCTCTGCTTATATTCAATTCAATTTGGTCACACGCAAAAACCAATTTTCCCCACATTTAACGACTCTCGAGCCAGATTCTTTTGTAGACATATTCAACCATTTTTGGGTTGATAGTTATTTATAGTCATCATCAAGACTTAAACATTCTTGCATACGTTTGCTTTTCTTTGGCCTTTTCTGCTTGAAGTTCTTTGTTTACTTTTGCAATTTCCTGTTTTATACCTGTAAATAAAAATATTTACAAAGTTTTAAGCAACTGTTAAATTCCAATATACCTAATATATTCTTCGTGGAATTAAACTTAGTTCGGTTAAACAATATATCCGTAAACAAGAGCTGAAAGTACCCCCCCCTCCCCCGAAAAATATCCACAAGCCCCTCACCTTAAAAAAGACCGAAATTCGGACTGCACCACAACGACCCACCCTTTCCCCCCGTTCCGCCCACCATACGGGGCAGTCCACTCCAAACAGTCTTGCATAAAACATCACAATGTACAGTTATTAAATTTTCAAGATCATTTTTCTTCAGTAGCATTTATTCCATTGTTTTTAAATTTTCACTCTAAAGCAACAGGTACTATGTCAGAACATTTAAGAAATCAAGTGTGGGTGAGAAAGGAACAGGTAGTCTACTCGCCTTTGTCATCAGGTTCAAACTTAGCTGCTTTATGAAGATATTTCTACAACATAAAGCACAGTATATGCACATATAAATGGTCTTCCCTAGAAAGTTAGTGGAAGCGACTGCACGGTTAAATAATAAAACTGAAATATATCAGGAAAACTCGGGAGGCGTTCTTTCGTGGAAGAACGCTTCAGACGTCTATTAAAAACGATGCAGTCAATCAACTTACCAAACCTGTCTCGAAATCTTTTTCCATACGGCAAGCTTGGCCCTTTCGAAACCATGCCTTTGCACACTTTTGATCAATATCAAGAGCCTGCAATTCAGTTTGGGAAATACGTAATACAACAATTGAGTGAAAAACAGACAACTTTGAATGATAATTCTGCTAGTTAATCACAATGCAATCGATTATTTTTAAAGACACTTTCAGTGAGACAAAAAAACACGACGTTTATTTTTTTAATATTACAAAGGTAAGAAAAAAACTCTTAACCTCGTCGCAATTTTCGTAAACCTGTGGAAAATCTTGCAGTTTCAAGCTGCATGCGGCTCTGCAAAAATAATTTTAGAATGCGTTCAGTCATGCTGTATTTGGATAAAAACTGCCGTGTCACATTTTATATACACTTATACACGTTCAGTAGCCTTAACAATCGGTTTGTATACATCAGCGAAATGGCCTAGTACATCAGCCGAAGCAATGTGAACCATTAAGTAAATACAGAAACCGGTGCAAATTTCAAAAGCTTGGTTTAAGCATTCTATTAGAAATGGTCGTTTCGCAAAACTGAATATACAGGGTGTCTAACACCGGTATCTGTAGACACAATTTCAATAGACTGTAGGGGAAAAACGACTTGTGCGGAGAAGACAATAGAAAACTGCTTTTGCTTGAAACTGTATCAGCTGGATGCAGTTCGAAGACACTTTATCGTGAGCAAACTCATATCGCCAAATTGAAGGCATATTGATACTTATATTAGCAAGCACACACAAGTACGACACTGGTTCCACATTATCACCCTCTATGACATGACAACTTACATGTTAAGAAGCAAAGGGAGTACAAGAGTCCTTTCCAGTTCTTTTTCTTCTTCTCCTTTCAAATTTAAAGCTTCGTTTAACTTATTTGCATATCTGAAAAACACAAATGTTCGTCAAGTTGAAGAAGCCACTCTGGATAAAAAAAACAGGTGCGCTACGGAAACAGCAAACAATAAAATCAAATAACACATGAAGTGACGCTGACTGTACCCATTATAAACGATAATCTACAGGTCAACACGAAAATATGTGCATGCATGTTCACGCTACAAAGAACAAAACACTGACCACTTTTGGTGGCACCAACAAAGAAGGCACACAAAAATTTCAAACTCTTTGATCTCTGTCCCCTTGCTCACGAAACTTGTGGCATCATGTATTGGTTGTAACATAACTGTATAAAGAGCCACAACCTCCCCCCCCCCCTATCCACACCTTGCGTACGCACTTTACGGATTACACTTCGCAGCTGCAAAGCAAATAGCAATTTTTTTCCATCAACCGTTGCGCATTTTACCATTACCTAAGGGCTTTTTGGTACTTTCGCCGGGCTTTTGAGAACTCTTGTGCTTTAAAATAATGAGTGCCAACTTCTTTGATCTTCAGAACAGCTTCGGAAACCTTTCCTTTCTACAAGAGAGACGCTGAGGCATAACATCGCAAAATCTGCAGTAAGACATAAAAATGCATGTCTACGTAACATACAAAACAAGCAAGTGCGTATTAGATGCTGAAAGTCAAACTAGAAAAAAATCTAGAAACCATGGCTTTGTCATGACAGCCGTTTCAATTTAACGCTTTCTGTCTTTAATATGTTGACATTGATGTGCTGGATTCTACGGCGATCAACTTGACGGTATGAACACTTTTTTTATAATTACAAATTGAAGAGCCCAAGCTAGAGAGCAATAAACACCCAACAAACACCACATTATCCCCTACGACAAGCTTACGTCAGCAAAGTCGAGGTCTGAGTCATCTGGATACCCTGGGAAGATATCCCCAAGCCCTTCTGCATCCTGCACCCCGTCATCTCCCCCTTTTGCAAGCTCACCGCAGTCTTTTATGACGCAGTCCTGTGCAAAACGTAAGTCCGTACAAAAGCAAAAAACGATAAAAAATCTTCGGCAAATAAATGATTCCGCAAAAGTCTAATAATTTTTAACATTCCGCTGCTTTTGAACTACATAACACACCACCAAAGACAAGTTTAAAATCGAAAAGATCACATCAATCAATTTACCTTTGTGGGCTTATCTTTCACAGTAGGCTGGCTTTCCAATTCTCTGACCACATCCATCCCCTTCAGAACCTTGCCAAATACGACGTGCTTGTTATCTAAGTGAGGTGTTGCCACCGTTGTAATGAAAAACTGAGATCCGTTTGTGTTGGGTCCTGCATTGGCCATGCTGAGCAGGCCTGGTTTGTCGTGCTGGAAACAAAATCGTTTATAAGGATTATCAAACCACGGAGTTAAAATAAACACAAAATCTCAGCCGCATACAGACAAGAATAAAAAATAGAAGAAGGGGACCAAAAAAAATATTAGACGTGAAAACAAGTTAAAATCTTAGTTCTTAACTAACTGTTATTATATGTTATCATGCATGTAGTTTCTGAAAAAGCTCCTTAATTATTCCTTCAGAAATGTATATGCAGTTGTTGGTGTTGCGATTGGGGGGGGGGGATCAGGGAGGGTTAGGATTTATGCGGATATTCGGGGTGCAGACAGAAATCTAGAGTCGCTCCTGCGCACACCACCCACATAGTGAGTTCACACCGTTAATAACGGTAACCGCAGTCACCGATCGGCAAAAAATCTTCGGTAACCGAAATCCAATAATTATGAACGTAATTGCAAAAATTCTAATTTAAATGAATAAACCACCTTCAGCGAAAAGTCTTCATCGTTAAATTTTTCGCCATATATACTTTCTCCGCCAGTTCCATCCGCATTTGTGAAATCCCCTCCTTGTATCATGAAGTTTTTGATGACTGAAAATACAAACAAATACAGACGGCGATTTTAATTCATTCAAAGTTGACATGGATCATGAAAAACATTTCAAAAATGATGGGAGGGTTGAGAGAGAGATGGGGGGGGGGGGGGGGAGAGAAACGGGGTAGAGCGAGATAGGCAGTGTGGGGGGTGGTGGTAGGGGAGCTACAAAAAGTCAAAATATAGAACTGAACAGCCACCAACAGATCCATATACTTAGCAAAATAAAAGTTAATTAGTAATATTTAACTATTGTTCTAAATGTTAAAAACTGCGCCATTTTCCAGCTATAACCCGCCATATTTTTGGAAGAAAAACATAAAATAGCGTACTGAAATACACGGTAAACCATTTAGTTCATGAAACAAGCACTATTTTACATTCAAAAGACCACAATACAAGATCTAATAAAAACAGTTTTTTTCTTAACAAATTCACTCAGTTGCGTTTCTGTACTTGAAATTAAGAGACTGCCAGTTTTAACTTTGAAATGTCATCAGAAACAAGTGATTTTTTAAACATTTTTATGGCGCATCTTGGACAGCTATCTTAGGAAGTTATGTGCCATTAAGGAACACAAGCAAAATTGGTACACCGTGGGGCACGCCAGAACTGTTGGTGTTTGTACCTTAAATCACTAATCACTTTAATGAAAGCAAGCAATTGTGCCTTTCGAAAAACACACTTTCAAATTCATATTGAGCTTACTTCTATGAAATATGCTTCCTTTAAAGTGCAGTGGCTTTCCCGATTTTCCAAGTCCCTTTTCTCCAGTACACAAGGCTCGGAAGTTTTTCGCAGTCTTGGGCACGACATCTTCGAAGACCTCAAATATAATTCGACCAACTAGAAACAAAAAAAAAACAAAAAAAAAAAAACATGATGGTTTCCGATAAAGTGGATATTAACTTTCACTCAAAGTCGAACAAAACCCAGTTTTAACAAATGAGCCAAAATATATTGATAACAAGTAAGTATCAATATAACCGCCCCCCCCCCCTCCAAATTCATATAGGGGTATAAAGCGATGACGGACAGACGGACGGCAGGACGAACAGATAGACGGACGGACACCCCAAACCTATAGGCCCCAATCCGAAGGGATGGGGCCTAATCATGCAGTGCGAATTAGATGCTCAGAGACCGAGTGGACCATAAATCTCAAAGCAGAACAATATCACCTGGGATTTTTTCCCGGAACAGAACCTATGTTCAACATGCTAACCGATCTTGCTTATGGCGCGATATATATCTTACATCTGAGCAAGACAGATATTTTTGTGCAACATCAGGGTTCGAAATTAGCGGTGGCGAGGTGGCGTTTTGACATTTCGCCACCAGAAAAAAATCTTGGTGGCGAGATTTTGCCACCAGACAATCTGAGGAAAGCATAGTTCACAAATTTAACAATTTTCTTTTCATAAACAACATTATTAATTAGCAAATAGGCGGCCTGTCAAGTTGGTTAGATTAATACCGATTGATTGATAATAAACAGGGGAGCGCTTATTTGACTTGTTGTTTTCATATTGTTGCCAGTTGGCCACTTTCGCCACGGCTCAACTCAATTTCGCCACCGATCAAAAAGTTGGTGGAGAAAATCGCCATCATGTCAAAATACTTAAGTTCGGACCCTGAACATTGCCTGTAGCTCCTGACTTTTCCGTATTTTGCAGCATTAATGTTTGACTTGATCTCTTGTATGAGTAATTAACGTGCTCATTGGCGCCCATGCTCTATTATACCACGACAAAATGCAGCGGAGCACTTGGAAGGAAACACTAATTTTTTACAGGTTAACCGAAAGTGTGAACGGGCTGGATCAGTTTCGTGCGGAGAAAGGGTTACATCCAGGAGACTGGTCATTTCAATTGTTGGTTCCTTTCTGTGCATTTCTGTCTTGGAAAACAAAAGGGTAAGCTGGTGCTACTAAAAGTGAAAGTGACATGGTAATTATTTTAATACAATTCCACCCAGGCATTTTAAGATATAATATTTATATATAAGATTTAAAGTATATCTCTATGTTGAAGTATCATCAATATATCGTTTCTTCACGCTACAATAACTTATTGACTAATCATGATTCCCTCTACGGTTAATTCTAGAATTTTCTGGAACTGCAGTGGCCATATATAAAGCCTGAATTATCGCCAAACGTGGCCACTAAGATTACGATTTGAAATGATATAAGTCGGATACTTTATCTTAATGCCACATCTAAGAAGCGATATATATTAAGTTTAAACTGCATTACTGTTTGACGACGTTAAAAGTGTACATACCTGATTCTCCTCCAATTTCTACATCGAAGAAGCACCGGGGATTCTCTTCAGCCATATTTTTTGTTTATATATTTTGGTAACGAGGCTGTGACGTCAGTCATATGTCAAAACATGGAATTTCCCGATTTAGGTGAACAATGTAATGTAGACACATGCAAGCAATTAGGTATGTACTGTATTGTAAAGAAAAATATGTTTCAACTGCATTTGTATACGGTGTGTGTTTAAACATCATAAAAATAATATTTGGACTTTTTTTTTGGCAAACATGGCTTAATCCTGTATTATCGCTCAATGAGAAATAGTAAACTGCTTCGTCATACTGTTAAAAGAGCAGTTCTGTTATGTTGCTCTCAGTGTAATTTCTAATCACTGAATAAAATCCTGAATACTATTGAAAAGTCATTCTTTGTATTTTAAATACTTTTCTATCCGTGGTGACAAATGCACCTTTTGAATTACGAGTATAACTCCAAGTGACTTAGCTCCGAGTTAGTCCTAGATGACTCTTGCGGTCTTCTATGACAGCAAGAGTCATAGTTCCTATAATAGGAAATGCATTAATGTCAATTTTCAAATCTCGGCGCACGACTGGGGCCAACGGCGTTATTTTAGAAAGGGTGCATCACATTCTTGCGGACAAGTTCACGTCACAACCTTACATCCACCAATGAGAATTAACATTTTCATCACGTGATCAAAAAGTACCAGTGCCTGCGTCAGGGCAAAAAGCATATTTTCTCACTCTTTTATACCAAATATAACAGGGCATTTCTCTTGTTCTGGGCCGATTGCATGCATTTTGGCCTACTTGTCACATGCCAGGAAGTTAGTTCTTTAAATAGTTTTTATACCGTTTAGAAAAATTTTATTACTTAATTGAAATATCGAAGAATTTGTGTTGGTAAAAAACAGTGCAAAAAACTCCAAATATCGCTAATTTCGCCCTCAGTTACCCACAATGCATTGTACGAAGCTGTCCGCAAGAATAAATGGCCCAATTATAAATTATGGCGCACAAGTTTATGATCAGATAACAATTTTTTACTGAGAAAAATATGTGTTTTCATCAGATCAGGATATCGAATCCCTCATTATCGCCCACAGCAACGATGAATGCACAGTTGCAAAACCACGCTTTACTATAGTTTGGGAGTTTCGCTGAGGTCGAATATAATGCACCAGGGTACTTCTCAGTGTGCTTTTAAAGAAAAGGCCTGCCAGTTCGAGCCTCGGTGTCCTTGAACGTGCGCCAAAAGATCCAGAGCCTCGAAAATTGAGATCAATGGACATTTCTATTGCAGGAACTGTGACCGCTAGGACTAGCTCCGAGTCAGCTCTACCTTACACTTGGTCGATATATATCCTTGTAAAAGCTACGAAACCTTCCATTTGTTCCGCTAACAGGGGTCAAATTCCTTTAATCTAAGGTACGAATCCTGCATATTAGCCCCAATTATTGAACAATTTATAAATATCTTTTTTTGTAAAAACAGGCACAATTTTTAATGGGCTGAACAATTTTAATTTCTTCGTCAAACTGCAGAAAAGTTAGCTTCCGCACTCATCTGTGGCCAAAGTCAAATGACTAGAAAAATAAATGAAGGGGTTTTAGGTACGGGGTGTTACGGTACACCATGCCCACAGTTCGGTTCAGTTCAGTACACTTCAATTATTCGGTTGGTTTTTTTTTTCGGTACGATTTTGTAAAAATTGTTAAAATTGGTATAATATTTGTATTTAGTTAAATATTATCGTATAACGGCCAATAATGCCTTTTAGCCATGTGATTTGAAACAAAAACAACAAATTTATAACGTCAAATTGATAAATTAGAGATTATTTTTAAATAAAGCATCACTCCTTCAATATTTATTCGTTAACGAAGTACCTAAAGCAGGTCTCCCCAAAGAACAGGACCTAATAATGATTTTATTAATCATAAATTTATTTTGCTGTTCGTAACAAGGTGCTCAATTTTTAACAACAAATGTCCATGAATTCTCAGTAAATAAAAGTCACAGAAACTACAATTAAGCATAAATATCTCAGATAGCAATCAATATAGATGTTATGTCACATCACTAAACTTGCAATTAAGTTAAAATATATTCTGTAACAATCATTACAGTTTTGTCCCAACTTAAGTTCAAGTATATCACGCAATAATAATAATAAATAATAATAGTGAGTTTTCATATACCGATTTTCCAGATAACCTGCTCAAACCGGTTTACAGTGTGCGCATACATGTATATATATAATCATTGATTGCAATCTTTTTTTAAACTGGGGGTTATTATAATTTCGACTTGCCCATATAGTGTCTTTGAAATCCCTGTCTATTGGCACATACGCCCAACAATAATGCAAGCCTAACTTGGTATAAGAGGACTATATAGGCACACCGACATCTCCGGGCTGTTTTGCAAATTGTCGTGATTGCTGACCATGAGCGGGAATCGAACCCGGGCTACAGAATCACAACTGCATGGCTGGCAAGCGTCTTTTACCACTCGGCAACCGACCCCCACGAAGTAGTCATTACAGTTTTGTTCTAACTTACATTTACAGAGTTCTTAATTATTACGCCAGAAACAAAGCGCCCGTACACATAGTTTAACAAGCTTTAAATCTTGACTTTTACTTAGGAGACATAACGTTAATGTCGCTGAAGCAGCACTTCACATAAAAATATCGAGTGATAAGTTCTCAAAATGTACACATTTTCCTTTAAAAAGAGCAACATGTCAACGTGCTGAGGTTTTATAGCTGAGCGCGAAGTAGTACTTTATTTTATGGCTGTCCAGTATCAGTAAAAGAATTAATATGCAAAAAAAAAAAATAATAAATAAATAACAAAAAAAAATATCGCTACTTTTCTCTTTCGGCTTTTTAACCGAACCGAAGAACCGCGGTCGGTTTTCGGTTACGGTACGAACCGTAACACCCCTATTATAGATTATCTGTAAAATGTATACCCGAATAATTGGTAGATTCAGGATTAGGTATAAATTTGTTCTGTACACCCACAGTGTTTAACTTTCAGCGGGTAGATATTCTTAAAAGTAGTTCCAGGGTCCTTACATGTCAGGGAAAACCTGGAAAAATATCTTTGTCAGATAAATGTTGGGGAATTTTATCCTGCTGGAAATGTCAGGGAACTTTGTAAAAATGTCAGGAAAAATGGGTTGTCCAACAGGCGGTTCGGTCTGAATAGATCCTTTCAGAGTTCAGCTGTCATATAACAACGGTTACATTGTCATTTACATTAAAAAATTGCCATGTGCTTTGCCGAGGTATTAGGAAAATACAAAGACATGGGATTGCATTTTGCGTTTCCTGTCTAGTAGTGAATATGTTTTCATAAAATTAGGGCTAATAAACAATCCCCAGAAGAATACATGGATTGTCTTATTATTTCGATGGTCTTTAACAAATCAATTAAAAACTTTGTAAGTTTAATCTGTGGTTTAATCTTCAAAAAAAAAAAACAAAAAACAAAAAATCGCCACATCAGTGCCTCGAGACCTTCCTTCTTACTTTTAACTCTGTACTCGTATATCTCTGGCCGATCCGGCAGTGGGGAGCCTTTTTTTTTTTTGAGCTTGCTACGAATACATTAAAATGGTCGGGGAAATCTTCCGAGGGGCGAAAATCCTCGGAGGTTTGGGGAATAGTCCTGCGGGAAGAGTTGTCGCGTGGACAATTTTCGTGGGGACGGGGGGGGGGGGGGAGGTTATTGGGGCAGTCATGATTCCACAAAAAAAATACAGGAAAATGTTCATAAATAATGAGACACAGACATTGGTTGAGAATTAACATTAAGACGTTGTTTTATTTCAGATTTTCTTCCAGTGAAATGTGATGCGTGCCGAAATGTGTTCTGGTATGTCCTCTGTAATAAATTAGAACTTTAACGTGAGTGAATAAAGTTGTACCTGATGTAAGTTCCCTTCCAATGAGTAATTTACAGCTTCCTCTAATTTACCTACAAATCGCTTAGTAAATGAAGTTCAGTTTAAATATGTGCGTTGATAAAAGTTTTTGCAGTTCAGCAACATTGTACTGACTGCTCATGATTCATATGTCTGTATTTAATCTTCATATATAATAGGGAAAGGATTGGATGGAGAAAAAGAGAGGTGGGAGAAGGGGGTTATAAATAATATAATCGTCAACAGTTTTCATAGCTTTGACTGAATGTATCTTTTTTTTATTTCCAGCAAAGATCACTTTTCTTACACGAACCACAACTGCCCAGAATCTTATAAGAAGGTAACTTTTCTTTCATGAATTAGTTAATGTGAATTTGCTTCTCATGTAGTCAAAATTTAGCTGAATATGGTGTTATTAGAAGGAGAGTTTCATTGTAGACACTAATAATAATAGAATATAATAATATAAAATACTATAGCAAAAACTCAATAGAAGGAAGACTTTTAGGACCGTGAAATGCTTATTGTTCAGAGATGTTCCATAGATAGAGGTGAATTATGGAAGACTTAATAGGAATGGAAAATGTTCCACAATTAAGAGAATGTTCCTAAGTGAGACATATTGCCCAATGGAACTTTTGCTGTATTTAAAGTATGTTAATCCGGCATATTGCTTAACCAATTTCGTTCCCAGGTTCAACTGCAGGACAGTCCAACTTAAGAAATTGGACTTTTTTTAACGAAGTGATTTCGATTTTGTGAAGCTTAGCAATATATCTAAAATCAAGCTTACCTCCAATTTTAATAAAAGCTATGGAGAAAAACAATGATTGACTAAAATTTCAGCTTCCATGTTGTCTTTCGCAGGATAACCAGGTCCCAGTTTGCCCTTTGTGCAATATTCCTATATCAGTGAAGAAAGGAGAACCGCCAGACATTAAAGTGGGGTATCATATAGATAACGACTGTAACTCCGATCCTGCAGTAAAGAGGCGGAAGGTACCAGTGATTTGTTTCTTGTTGGTCTGACTCCTTTTTGCAGAAACGGTGATATTTCTGTTATCAAAATAAACATAACTACTTTGATCTTTATGTCACGAAATGTCAAAATTGATTCGTTATTTCTTGGAATTTTTTTGACGGCTTTACATTCATATTTAACTGTTTTATTTTGTCTGAAGTTCTGACGTTCGCCAAGCCGATATTTCAAAATATGTTTGAAAACTTTTTACAGGCTTCGAAAAATAGGTGTACTGCAGAAGGGTGTAGGAAAAAAGAGGTGAGTAAATAAAACATTAAAGAAAGTACGACTCGTTATGATCACGTGTTGTGTGGTGTTATTCTGAGGCTGTCTGGAAGGGAGCTGGTCAAATCGCCCAAAATACAAATCGCCCAAAATTTTGGTCAAATCGCCCAAACCACTATGCCAAATCGCCCAAAACATTTCTGGTCAAATCGCCCAAACTTCTTGACCAAATCGCCCGAACTTTTGATGTCGAATCGGCTAGAAAGTTAATGGACTTTCATGGGTTTCAACTTTATTTTGTACTAAACACATGTTTCGACTAAAGTTTTAGTATTTTATTCTCATTACTTTCGCCTTTTCAGACAAGATATTCACGATGCAACTCATGGCATGAGTAAAACTCCCATCGATATTGCAAATACAGAAACAAAGCTAAGATGCTGCCAGTTACTAATCGCTATTTTAAACACAGAAACAAAGGATGAGTCTTTATAAGTTTGATACATCAGTAAAACTCTCATCGATATTACAACTACGTGGTAAGAACTCCAGAGTGCAACTGTTTCCAATCAGAGTACTACCACGGAGTATGTTTGGATTAGTAGTTATTCATATTACAATTATTTAACAATTGCAACTACTTAACGGTTCAATTTATGTGATTAGCACATCAAAGAACTGTTTGATGCAAAAAAAACAATTGCATTTATTATTGCAATTGAGAATTTGAGAGGCCCATGATTTTTTTTTTAGAAATGTAATAAAGTCTCGGTTATCCTGTTATTTAATGTTTGAAATTGTGGGCCACATTGTTTTTTCAATAATCACTATAGAAAGAGGCCACCGTTCATAAATGCAATTGAGAATTTGATAAACCCATTTATAAATGCAATTAAGAAGTTGAAAGGCCTTTTTATCCCTTTATTTAATGTTTGAAATTGTGGATGCAATCCACCATTTCTGAGCGAATTGACCAATTTTATTTTGGGAGATTTGACCATTTTGGGCGATGTGACCATTTTTATTTTGGGCGATTAGACCATTTTTGGGCGATTTGTACTTTGGGCGATTTGTACTTTGGGCGATTTGACCATTTTTGGGCGATTTGTATTTTGGGCGATTTGTACTTTGGGCGATTTGACCATTTTTGGGCGATTTGTACTTTGGGCGATTTGTACTTTGGGCGATTTGACCATTTTTGGGCGATTTGTATTTTGGGCGATTTGACCATAACCCGTCTGGAAAAGGATAATTGACAAGAACAGAGAATTTTTAGTGCGTCGCTATCTAAACACATTGTAGTATAGATATAGCAGATTCGTTGACAAGATTTATAAGTCCTGTGAACAGAGATTTGTCACTTAGTTTTGAAAGTGAAATTAGAACGATTTTTTTTTACGTTTTAACTATTATAGTGTTTAATATTTTGTTTCAGCTCATTCCTTTTATATGTGCAAGATGTAAGAAAAATTTCTGCATAAAGCATCGCCTTGAGGAAGACCACAAATGCCAGGGTTACGAGGGCTCCGGTCGGGGCATGTCGAATTCAGGGCAAGTGTTTCCTTCTAATACGTCATTAGCACGTAACAGTGATGACAGTTATAAGCAGTAGAGAATGTATCCCGCGTCCTGGGAAATGTAGGGAAAAGTGGGAAGGACCAGAGGCATTTCTAACAGCGGTATTTACATTAATTTATTTGTCAAGGTCACACATACAGAAAAAAGGAAATATTGTATTTCCCTCTCTGAAGCTGTTCGTTCCCTCTTTTCAGTTTCTCTGATATTTTTTGGTTAAATTCATAATAATTAGAGCAACGGCAGCGTATACGCAAAACTTTATCAACTCTAACGCAGTGTTTTAATGCAGTCGGTACTTATCCTGTACTTCCAGGGCTGCAGCATTGAGCAGGCTGCAAGGGGGAGCTAATAGTATTTTCAAGACACCCCACAATGCCTCCAGACCTGAGCAGAAGCCACAGACACGACAATCTACCCTCACTTCCATGGGCTTTGGTAGAGATTTAGACAGGTAAAAACTAACATAAACTGTGTAGTCGTTCTAAAATTTTGTTTTCTTTTTGACAGTTAAAATATGCTTGTTCAGATATGAGTAAAAAAATTTTTCGATTATTCTTTTTAGTCGCTTAAAGCTGAATTTGTTTAATCCATAAAACTACTGGACCAAAAATTTATTTTGCTTGTAAGTGTAAATGTTTTCATAATGAATACATCCTTCTGGCATAAGATTTCTGACCGATTTTCAGCAAAGTGATTGATCAATTCCATTACTAACAAAATAGTGAAGTTGTGTGACAGGGCTGAAACGTCAGGTTCGCCCGTAATGACCAACTTTTTGCTCGGGAAATCAACTTTTTAAAGTTCTTCGCCCGGATGACTACCAGTTTTTATGAATATTTTAGTAAATAATAGTAGTCGGCTGAACAACTTTTGTGCGGGGTGACCACCTTTACAAGCCAGGTCACCCCCATTGTCTCAGACCCATATCTCCGACAGATCTATTGTGTCTTTGTTGGACATTAGTTTCTCAATAGTTTAGTGTTGTTATATGCTTCAGGAACGTTACTGTGTCAATACGTGTTGTTTCAGGGAACGCAGAGAACGGCAGGTTAGACCTTCAGCGTCACAAATACAAGGCAACCTGGTACGTAACCGTCCCCGACGAGAGACGGGGCTGAAATACAATATCATACATCTCTTTATCGCATTGTTTGATTTCTTCAAAAATGGAAAAGACATCAATACAGTAGACCATATTTTTATTGACTACGGACACCGTTTAACGATCTGGACCCATATAAGCGTTTTCGTGTTTAAAAACTATCAGTTTCTTAATGATATATCTGTTACAGCAACATATTTTCTTGGTCCCTGCCCTGACGTGTCGTTATGACGAGGGCGTACTGTACATAAAGCCTTGATTTACATAAAACTGGTGTGCAGTCGAAACGGGAAAGTACCCATTCCCAAAGCAAATTTGCCTGCGTTCATCCGCTAATGCTATTATCCCGAGTATTTTTAACGTAAAACAACGACGTTGTATTCAAAAAATAGTTCGCAATAAACGGGTCTATGGGATTAACCGCTGTGATTGATCGACTTCGTCTGCACTGTGAAGATGTGGAGCTCTGGTGGTTTATCTTTTCAGTCCGAAGACGAAGCTATGGCTCAAGCCATCGCGGCATCCCTACAAAGTACGGATAATCCCCCCAAGCCGAAGGAAAACAAGTAAGTTAAAATTGCGACAGCTTCAAAGGCTGGTATTAATCCTTAAACAATTTTAAATACAGCGCTTCCGGATATTGTTTATTTTATTCACTCGCCTTAACGAAGACATTCTTTCATATTATTATTTCCCCGAGGTTTTCTAGAAGATCTTTCTTACGCACAGGAAAATTTTAGACTAATGTGGAAATGGCATTTGTTGAGTGTCAAGTACATTCGTAAGTCATAATCTTTAGTGATTACAAAATTTTATAATATTTACATGAAACAGGTACTCAGTAAAGCAAGGTTTGTAAATATTATGGTTGTATTAATGCTTGCATAAAGTCTACACTCTTGTCATATTTAGTGTTTTAACAAGCCAAGAAGAGGAAGATTTGGCTTTGGCCAGGGCCTTGCAGTTGTCAGAAGAAGAAGCGAGAAGAAGACCTCAGGCTGCTCAAAGGGTAGCTTATATTTATGCGTACTTCTAAAAATAAATACAAGTCGTATTGACTGATTGCGCCATAGAAAAGTGATTGGGATAAAAACGTACATCACACACCAGATCACTAAGACTTAAGGGACGTTTCTGCTCATTTACTGGAAATCTTAATTAGAGTGAAATCTTAAAAGAAGCGAGTTCTCAGCACACATAAAAATTTCAGTAATCAAAACCGATAGTTTGTCGAAATATCCATATCAGCAAATATTATCAATAGGTTGAATTTAATAACCTGAATAATAGCAATACATTTACCTTTCATTTTAATTAACGAATTACCAAAGATGTGGTTTACCCCTTTTAAACCTTTTTTTATCCTTTTTTATTTATTTTATGTTTTGCAGCAAACCTCGTCTTCAAAAGACAAATGTAGAGTTTCCTAGTAGCCACTTCTGAGAGTGAGAAAACCCCCGAGATTACTGCAGTTAGCTTGTTTCAATTTTGGCGAAATAAACCCAAAATGTATTTGCGTTGTTTGTGTCAAAAGAAAACATAGGTATGTGGCGAGGTTGGACCATGTCACGGTACAATTAACTGTGTTGCTTATTGAAAGCGATTCTTTTTTAGGTTTTATGGTTTTATGTACTCTGTGTAACAAAGTGTAATAAAGAGCCAACGAAGGTGGAGGGGTGGGGAGGGGTCGATCCCAGGATAACTACAGCAATCCTCACGAGAAAAGTGTGGGGGGGGGGGGGCAGGTGTATTAATGTTTATAATTATTTAGTAGTGCTGTGGTATCTAAATTGAAAATAGGTGAAAGAAATTACTGTATATGTACTTTGTGTTTGAGAATGAAAAAAAAATGACATTACCTTTCTAAATATTATTCTATTATTATTCTAATATTGCTTGATTTGGCATTTAAATGTGTTGGATAATAAAATGAAGAAAAGCGTATATATGATCGTGTAATCGCAGAATATGTTGAATGAAATAAACAGTATACTTACTGTTTTTAAGAATGTTTAAATCTTGTTTACACATCAAGTACAGTCAACAACATTTAACAGATTTTATTGAGAAGTTACATATAGCATTAGCGTAGAATAAAGGATGTGCAACCAAGTCAAAGAACAATGTGATTTCTACATGTCAACGTCAACTAAATTACATGCATTTGTAGGACTGGAAGGATCTTCCAGTCCTACTTCTGGTATTTTCTCCGATTTAATATGAACCCTTGGATATTACACAAGAATGATCCGAAGCCCCCCCCCCTCCCCCCCCCCCCCATTGTCTTACCAGTCTTTCTTTTTAGTACTAGGAAGGTAGAGTTGCAATTTAGGGAAGCCACCTAATTTGTAACTTTCTAAAATGCTTTAGTGTGAAGACTTAAGGATTAGTGCAAAGGGTAAGAGTGAGCTACTATAGTTAGTTCACAGGAGAACATAGCCATAAATCAGGTAGGTCGGTCCCCTAAACTACAACTTTGCATTTAGCAATACGTAAAAAAATGAGAGGAATGGAAAAACTTTAAAAATTCCTAAATCCTTACTTTAGGTCGCTTTTAAATTTCCAATCTGAGGCTTCCATAGCAAGTTCTTTGGAATTAGTAATGCTAGTATCTTCTCTCCCAACACTAAACAAGTAAATTTTCAAACTGCTAAGCTGTGGGAGAACAGTCCGGATCCTATCTTTAGGTCCCCTCAATGCTGCGTTACTTTCCTTCGTTTATGTGTAAAAATCCGTCCGAATTCGCAAAACGATATAATGGTACTTCACCACCTGTAGATATGACACAATTGGATCAGCTGTGCCAGAAAAAAAACACGTATTTTTGATCTGAGCTCCTTACACCATATTTAATGTTAAACTACGTATGTTGTGAACATGTTTGCTGCTCTAAACGTGTCCCACCTACCCCCGTCCACTCGACGAAATATGTTACTTCTTTACGTGCTTAAGAACTTGGATATAACGCCTTTCAGAGCTGAAAAATTATATCGACAGGTATTATGGTCAGCTTACCAAAATACATTCCTCCCGAAATAGGTCAACATGCAATATATATATATATATTTGGTTATTAAACTCACCTACCTTGGTTGGTCATACCGCCGCAGTATTTGTAAAAGTGATCTCACATGATACCTTAGAACTGTGTGTTAACTGGACGTGTAGTGGAATGATAAGCGGATGTAATTAATGTGAAATGTGAATACTGGGCAATCGCTTTTGAAATAAAATGTATGTTTTTGTGTAACTCTCTCGCAAACCTTTTTTTTTGTTATTATTTTTACTTTTTTTTTTTATTCACCTTGAGCTTACAGCCGTGTTGATGATTTGTGTTTGTTATTATGTTAAACCGGGTGATATGACCAAGGAAATTATACAAGTTGACCTCAACTGGACAACTTGGCCAGGCAAGGTGAGCAAGAGTTTCGTCTTAGCGTCGTGACCATGTAAGCTGGGCAATTTGACCTCAAATGGGCTGAGATGTATCTTGGGCCAGTTGCGCAGATCCTACGGGCAGATGGTGCTGCGCTTAAGAAATATCTGCAAGTGGTTCTTAGCGTTTCAAAGCTGGATTATATTGAGATTAACTTCCTATTTTGTTCAGCGTTTCACAACACAGAATTTCTCTGTTAACTGTTGCGTAGGAGAAAACAAGTACATCGAATATCTATAGCACACAGACAAAATTAACATTATTGAAATATAGTGAAATATCATAGAACACAGTGCGTATCAAGTTATACAATAAATAATATACACATGTCACACTTTGGATATCACAAAGAAACTAAACAAGATCAACTGTAATAAGGCTGCAAATTTCACTTTATATAATAAAATAACAAGGATAATAACAAGCGCACAACAGGCGTAACCACTCCATCATTTGGGCTAACACGAACTAATAACGTACAATAACATAACAAGTTACCTCTGAATAACACAACAGTTAACTTTCCAATTACAATTTACGTAATTGTAAACATTGTAATTGTTAAGAAAAAACGGTTTCTACACATATTTTCAGTCTATCAACAAAACTAAAACGTATGTATAGTAATATATAGTAACTACAAAAATAAAGCACGGTAAAAAACATCTCAGAACATTATCTGTTGTTATTTTTGGCAGGTTTATTTTGTTACTGGTGGAAAGAAAACTTAGCTTGAAAGGAAAGTAAAGCTACTTGAAGCATGCAAAATTTTACATTAGCAAAGTATTTCCTCATATCTATGGCCAGAGGTACGCACATGAGCAATGCTGCAAAGTTGTCTTATGTCAAAGGAACGGAAAAATAGTGGTAGTCCAGAAGATCATATACATAATCCTATTTTACATTACATCTTTTATGAGAAAACGAAGGATGCAGATAATACAGGAAAAGCTTACTGTAATACATGAATACATAGATATTGGTAAATTTTAAAAACTTCACTGTACGGTGCGTATTGGCAAGGGTCCGAAATGTCCGTTTCAGGGTAAAATTCCACAATATTTGACTCCCGTTAGAATTTACATCACAGCTTCTCCAGGCATAACAAAATGACATCTCAAATAGTAAGCCTGTTCACGTACGCACACTTTATATCTTAACATACTTAACGGAAAAAATGTAAAAGTGCTGCAATATAAAACAGATACACTGACAACAATGAACTTAAGTTCTAGAACTGGTAATATCACAGGACATTGCTAGCGTAATATCATTATCACAGATCACTGACTTTGATATAGCCTTAATACTTATAATTAAACAACCCACACGCTTGAATGAAAAATAACAAAAAAAACTACAAGTCTTAAAACATAATACATTATCATTTTTGAACTTGCGTTAAATCTCAAAAGGGTTTTGAATATTTGCTAATACAGCTGCATCCTTATATAATGTTAACTAATTATGTCATAACCATATCTATCGTGGGCGGAAATACTGGAGCAATTATACTGATACGTCTGACTGAAGTCTTCTACAATGTGACGGTATGTGCGGCGATATTTGAAACCAGAAAACTGGATAAAGACGTGTACTGAGTACTCAGTGCGGGGTAGACATTTCTAAAACATTAGTTCAGGAAGTTGTTCTTCAATGCAACACCGTAATATGAAGAGCAATTAAAAGTGTTCGGCGTACTGAACGACACTGCGTAAAGTTTGCAGTGTCACCTGTGGACCTTTATTCTGTCACATAACAACACAGGTTTTGCTTGTAACCTTGTTCAAAGCGACGGTGGCCTGTCCGACATTCCTCATTTTCCTCCACTTTTTGCGGGCGTCGAATTCGCTTCCCTCCCTTACGAAGCTTCCTTCACTTGTTTCGTTATCTGGATCGCTGCCGGTGTCTCGATTTGCGTCGCTTTTTTGATAGGATTCCAGCCTCGCAACAACTTCAGCAAATTCGCCACCCTCCCAGGATTGCTGCAGCTTTTGACTTACGCAGTTTACATACGGTACTTGAGTCAGCGCCAAGCTCATGGGACCAGTTGGGGGCCACTCAATTGATTCCAGCATCAGTGGTATCATTGGCTTATTGAGGGCGTCGGCTAAACTAACCTCTTTACGGCAGTTTGCCGAGATGCAGTACTTCTGCGTGAGGCAGCAGATCATTACATCTGACTGCCGTATGCCGCGGTCGATTTTCTCGTACAAGGAATCGCCGCCTCCCATCTGGTGCACATCCATCCAGCACGAGTAGCCCAGTGCAGTCAGCCGGCGGTACAGTGCTTGCACTTCCGCTTGCTTCCCCCACTGGTATGATAAGAAGAGCGAAGGCAAATGGTTTTTCTGAAAAAAAGAAAGAAATGAAAATGATGTACTAAAATGAAGCGCAAATAAACTAAAATGCAGAACAGAATAAGAGTGGTCAGTTGTTGTTTTTTTTTCAATGACATTCTCTCAGGTAACGTCTGCTAAAGTCTAACTCTGCTTCAAATTACTGTCTTAACTAACAAGAGAATTAAATTGGATAAAACTGGAGTGAAAAGTAACATTCTTAGACTTATTTGTCGCGCAGTGGCCTGTGGAGAGCAACTCAGTGCTTGGACGGACAATTTTTCGGCTTGACTGCTCGGGGCGACCATTTTTTTTCTTAACATTTGTGAGACAATAGAGTTGACAATTTTAAATACTATTTAATCCCTTGAACTAGAAATTTTTCCACGGGAAATAAGTGGCATTCTTGTCTCGACCTGTTGTAACCATAAATGGCGTCATGTTTGTTATTTGATACTGTTATAAAGCATTCACACATAAAGCAGGGAATTTGTGGTTATAAGTTGTATTTTTTACGTAGCTGCTGAAATACAAGTCACAAGAAAGGACAGACTAATTTACCAAACATACCCCTTGAG
This sequence comes from Protula sp. h YS-2021, assembly GCA_949752745.1. Taxonomy (NCBI): domain Eukaryota; kingdom Metazoa; phylum Annelida; class Polychaeta; order Sabellida; family Serpulidae; genus Protula; species Protula sp. h YS-2021. The sequence goes on from OX457025.1 coordinate 72,814,018, forward strand.
TCTGGCTGGGCCTATTCTATGTCACAAACTGTCTATCAAACGATTTTACCCCTACCATCCGACAAATACCTAAATGACAAGTGTTATCTAAAGTACAGTGCGGCCCTTGCATAACAATATCAGTGTATGGGGATATACAGGGGAAATTTGAATTCAACTCACCTGCTGTGAAGGTTGACTTTCAGCCTCACTCAGCTGACCGTCAGAACACCACCAATTTCTGTACTCTGCCAAAACGAAAAGAACTAGAAAGTCTATATTTTTGCTAAAGCTCAACAACGGATGTGTCTCCCCCCAGCACCAGTCTGTCAAAGGGACACGCTTCTAGCTTGAAACAATTCTACATTATGTACCAAGTCTAAAAAATCCGCCAAAAGTCGAAAAAGAGCCGGATATGAAAAAAATATATGGGCATTATTTGTATGTCGTAGGCAACCCGTGTGTAAAATTTGTTTGGGATCGCCGTGCTCATTATTGAGAAATCGCTACTGACTGACGAAGATACATTGCGAAATGTTCAAGTCAAAAATTAAAAAAAAATTGCCAAAAATCTAAAATAATAAATATATGGGCATTATCTGTAGGTTGTAGACAACGCGTGTGTAAAATCTGGTTGCAATCGGCTGCCTCGTTGTTGAGAAATCGCTGCTGACAGATGAAGATACATCGCGAAATGTTGAAAGTCTTTTTTTTTTTTGCTCAAGCTCAAAAACGGACACGTCTCCCCCAGCGCCACAGTTTGTCAAAGTGACACACTTCTAGCTTGAAACAAATTCTACATTATGTAACAAACTAAAAAAAATCGCCAAAAGTCAAAAATGGCCGGATATAAAAAATATATGGGCATTATCTGTAGGTTATAGGCAACACGTGTGTAAAATTTGGTTGCAATCGGCTGTCTCGTTTTTGAGAAATCGATGCTGACAGACGAAGATACATTACGAAATGTTGAAGTCAAAAATTAAAAATGAAATTCGCCAAAAAATCGAAACATAGTCGAATATAAAAAATAAATATATGGGCATTATGTGTAGGTTATAGGCAACACGTGTGTAAAATTTGGTTGCAATAGGCTGCCTCGTTACTGAGATATCCATGCTGACGGACGGACGAACAGACGGCAGGACACACCAAAATCTATATATGCCTCCCCTTTGGCAGAGACATATAATGCAGATGCAAAGCTATACCACTATTACCAGTGTATTTTCTTCTATCGCCACACAGTCTTGAAAATCATTACTGCCCAAGTTAAACGCCCAGTTAACACTACAGCCCTTTGTCTAACCAGATCATGTGGCCAGTTCTTATTTATTTGGTCCAATCTATTAATCAGCTTCTAAAAGCTGTTTGTGTTACCTGACTGGTTAAACGAACTTGTTCTCTGCACAGTAAACTTAGAATACTTAGAATACGCCAATAGTCTTATAAAAGACGCCAATATAAGAACTCTTAGTAACAAAAATTTTCACTTAAGAATATAAAATCAGTTTCAAGGTTAATCACTGGTAACTACCTCCACTGGTGGCCTGCTCAGCGGGAGTTACGTGATAGCTGATTTGCATAAGTAGTTCTTTCATCTTGTGCGTTGTCCAAAAGACACCCTCCTTCACCTGACCTCGTTCCACCTCTTTGGCATACAGTCTTATAAACAAGTATTCACTGAGCAGAGGACCAAGGCTTCCCTCCGGCGGCCATGTTACTTTTTCAAGCATGACTGGAATGATGGGCTTTGCTAGTGCTGACGACAGGTTTGCCTGAGAAGTACATTGAGTAGAAGAACAAATCGTAAGAGGTAAATTGGTAGATTGGTAAACAATAAATTTTCATCTTTTAGAAACATTTCATTGTCCGTTTTTCATGTTATTTATTATTTTATAAATTTATTTCTGCAAGTAATTTTTTTAATTAACAATATGTAAATTAATAATAATAATAATAATAATAATATAGCTATTATTATTATTATTATTATTATTATTATTATTATTATTATTATTATTATTATTATTATTTCAGACCTCATTCTTCAGATATTCACCTCTTTATTGCAGTGTTCAGACTTGGTATAGTTTTCGGAGATACAACAGACGACCACTTTGGCGCCCCTCATCCCAGCGTCCACTTTCTTCATCAGTCTATCACCTCCTCCCATCTGACCAATATCCATCCAGCAACCAAATCCTACCGATAATACAAACTTTAGGTATACAGTTTTTAAGAACTGATATCGTAATTTCACTGGCGTTTTTCTTAGATCATTTCTTAGGCTTAGATTATTCGACTTCATACAAAGGTCAAGTCTGTCGATCAAAAAAGAGATAACCGTTTTAAGGTTATACGCGGAAACTTTTATGAGTGAATCACTCAAATTCACCTGCAGCGGACAGATGCTCCTTAAGTAGCTTCACCTGTTCCTGATCGGCCCAGTCGTAGCTGAGGAACACGGGAGGAACGGGGCCCCCGCCAACCACTTTGCCTTCCTCTTCCACAACCATCTCTTCTTCAAATTCAACAACTTCCAATTTAATTGAGTTTAAGATACAAATTAAATTTATTGCAACGCGCAAACCGACAACCGAAAATTTTTACACTTAACATATTTGTGCATTTAACTGTCACAACATTTCAACCGTTACATACTTAAGACCTCTGGTTTTTACTCAAAGACAGTCGCCTTAATTCATCATTGTTTTTTTTATCTAGATGGACCACATAAAGTCTAACAAGTCTTACTTGTTTTCTCAACCTGCGCTTGAATGACTGTCTCGGCATCACCGCGATTTATCTTACGCAGGGCCTTGAGCACAGCCTGGGTGGCGTCCGCGGTGTTGTGCGTCGCAAACCACTCACTAAGCACGGACATACAAGGGTCGGGCTGCGTCATCCAGGCACGCACTTCCGCCGTGCTGTAGCCGAGATTCTGCGCCAGGTGCCGCCAGTCTGAGCCAGATGGCACATTCAATAGCTCGCTGACGTCACGTGACCAAGTCGGCGCGTTGCTCACAGACTGTAATCATTGTAGACAGAATATAAGCTCCCTTCGCCTTGAAAATTCAAGATAAAATTTTCTGATGCAAAACAAGATCGGTTGAGCACTCTGTTCTGTTTAAGCGTGATTGTACTCTTCTCAATAAATAAACAAAAATATTCAAGTGTACGATATTCCAAAAAGAGCGCAACTACTGAGTTATTTACTAGCCAATAAAATAATGTGGTATTGATTTTTCACATACTTTATGATCAATTTCTTCCACTTTCCGCTTGGTTTCGGTTAGATCGCTCTGTACAGTGTCCACTTTTTTCTTTGCTTCTCTGACATCCCCCTTCACATGCTGTAGCTCCTGGCACAACCACAAGATTTTACATTTTCATGTCGCGTCATGTAATGTTATAGATATTAATAGGTCATCTGTATTCATTATTGTTTTTTTTTTCACTTGTTTGCTTCTTATTAGTAAGCAAAGACCCGTCTTTGCTTAAAATTATGATTTTTTATTAACTTTATTTGTTTACTTATTAAGATTTTAACTGGACGCCATAAACTCTTACAGATGCCTACAAATGAAGCACAAGCCCCGCCTACCTGCGCCTGCGCACTTAGTGTGAGCTGCGCGCTGTCTATCTGCTGTTCGGTCTGCCGTACGGCGCTGCTAACCGTCCTCAGACGCTTCTGCTGAGCTTCAATCTCCGCCCGTAATTCTTCCAAACTGTATAAGAAAGAACCATCTTTGAATCCAAATCAAAACAACTTCTACTATCATTCTATAATTTAGTGGCGAAGTACGAGTCAGGAACAGTAATGGCCATCTTCAGTTTCTAATGGTGACCTTTGCAAGAGATTTTTGTAATATGCTGTTTCTGCGCTATCCACATAATATTCCACGAAAAAAGATTTAACCTAAGCAAGGCAAACATTCCACTGAACAGTGGAAAAATATTACAACAGCGCAAAATGCGTATTGTCGACTAGTACTAAGAATGGATACGTTAAGAAAACACAGGTTATATGACTGTAAAAACACCACTGATGTAGCCGCAATCAAACTGCTATAAACATTTTGCTTGTCAGAACTAAGGCACTGGGTTTTGATTTGTTTTGCTTACTTCCTGCCCTCAATGGCGTCAATAATATAGCGGCAGTCTCCAGTGAGATTCGGATCCTTTTTCAGTTCATCGATCACCGGGCGGTGTTTTGCCAACAGAGCGGGCTCTTGTAACGCCAGGAGTTTTAGCCTTCCCAGATGCACAATCTTATCACTCGTTACCCCACTGACGCAGCCGTCTAACAGGTACTCTACTGTTTCTTCTCTCATAGACTGTAACGCAGACAGAAGGTAATAACCTGTGTATGCTAAGATGCATAATACTCAAAACGAGGTCTATTCTCGATCAGATCTTTTACTAATTATTGATTACATCAGCATAAAAATGAAAAATCGGGATTGAAACATAGCTTGGTAACTTAAGCCAAGAAGTCGCTTAATATTGTTCCATGCGTGGAGCCAAAACTAACTGTGACTCATGAAAGGCCAGCCGACACACATATTTTCTTCCCGGACTAAAATAAACACTTTCATTCAAGAATGTTATTTGGGTGGGGATGGGGGGGGGGGGGGGAAGACAACAAATAATCGATTCGGTCTGAAACGGTAACTTCAGCACATATACCTTGACGTTCATGGAAGTCTGTGTTAGAATAATTCCAACCATGGCAGAGAATTTGGAGTCTTTTTTCACTATATTATAAACTAAAGCCTTGCATTCGGCCACTACTTCCGGGTTCGTATCAGCCAGACTTCTGAACAGCTCCAGGGACATGGCGATCAGCTTTGGATGGACAAGTAGTTCTTCGAGTTGCTGAATTTGTTGTGCTTTAATATTCTATAAAATGAATATGGCATTAAAATTTCAAAACTGTTGTCATGGGAAAATCACAGCTAATAGCCAATTGCATTTTCCGTATTTGCACTATAAGCTCTGAAATATGTATGTGTCATTCTCCAATTTTGCGAACTGTCAGTTGTCAACAACCACTTTTGTGAACTGTCACTTTTAAGCTAGCTTGACATGACCCTGTATACGAACCTTTCCCGACGTTTTGGCCACTTGTATCAGGAACATAAATGCAACCAGTTGATTTTCCAATTTACCCTCCAGCATATAGTCTACAAGTTGGCCGAGCTTGGCGTGGATGACGTCTCTGTCAATATCCGCCGTGTACATGCTCTGGATGCAATCTGTATAGAGACACGCTATAATGTAATCATAAGGAACCTACAGACTATTTCAATAATATCAATAATAAAAGGCTATGCATATATTTTATGATATAGTCAATGAGTGACGACACAAAGTTTGCGCAAAGGAGAGTGAGGCAAGAAAGAAAAAGTGAACGAAATATTTGAAATTTTTGCCAGCCCACTCTGCGGATGGCTCTTACGAAGAAAGAACGACAACTTATTTTTGTCGATGTTTAACCGCGTATTGTTGGTCGGATTCAACCGCGATTTAAGTAGACTCTCAGTCCCACTTATCAGTGTACTTATACTTACATTCCTTTATATTTAAGGTCTTTTATTTCTTATCGGTACGAGAAAAAGCAGGAAAAGAAATAAAGAGAAAAACCTCAATCAAGCTTACTGATAATACTCATATGGCCCTCTTCTTGAAGCGTGGAATAGAGCTTATCTAAGTGTCCACTCAGGACTTGAGGGCACTGTTGCAAGGCCATAAGGCCTATCTGAGACACCAGCTCTTTGACCTGGCCGCACTCACACCCGCTGAGGCGCAATATGCTGGGAACCAATCCTTCTATAGCAGCAGGGTTTGTCGCATTCTGTACAGAAAACCAACATCACACGAAATTCAGTTTGCACTTTCGTGATAAGATACTTTGCATTTAAATATGTTTCCACGAAAACCTTAAACATACCCGAACTGTTTAATCTTGTTAATCTATATTCATCGCCATAACCTAAACGACCGGAATCAGGTTAACATATTTTGACAGTGGACTTGCACTTACAGCATTGACAAAGACCAGAGCGGGGCTTGCTAACAAGACTTTAGTCTCAGGGCCTCCGTCGTCGTCCTCGTAAGGCCCCTCAAATAACATGGTCAAGATTCTATTGACGTGAACGCTGAATTCTGCCGCTTGTGGCGTTTCACTGCAAAAGAATGTAATAAAAATTTTAAAATAAAGCAAAAACTAAACAGAATAATTTAATGAAATACCTACGGACCTTTGTTTTAATTTACTTAGTGTGGTTCAAAACTAATACAAGATTCTATGGAAAAAGAGGAGAGATTACAGAAATGATGTCCCTCCAGATTTTCTGGTTTCGCTTTGTGCAGTTGAAATCTCATCAGCAATTTTCGTGCATTTAATCAGTGCCAAATTCAAAGCAAAATCGCAAGTTATTTAATGAATCTCACATGTTATAATTAATACTGTTGTACTGTAACATTTCTTACCTAACTTGCGAAATAATGCACTGCAAAACACTGAAGATAGCCATGTTAAAGTTTGCCACAGCTTTCGCAGTGTCCTTTGACTCAAGCAAACTACAGCACTTCTCTATGATGGCGTGCAGACTTTCCATAGATTTCTGATAAGGGCAACAAAATCACATTTACTACAGTAGATAGTCGATAAATCAAAGCTCGATGGGCCTGTTAAATAAATCCCAGTCACCGAATTTTTGATATATTAAATTCAAAAAGGCCGCCGACTTTTATGCACCTTATCCGTGTTGGACAGAATGGGTGTACATGTGTATGTTATTATTTTTCGGAGACGGGAAGGGCGGGAGGGGGTCTTCATAATGACAAAATGTTACATCTAATTATGTGTGACAATTTGGATTATTTCGCCAGTCATTTCTGTGTATAATTTTGTGCATCTTTGCTTTTCTTTATAATGGATAACTATTTAAATTACAGTAAAAGAAATTACTTTGAACAGATATTATTAAGTGAAAAAAACTACACTTAAACATCAACCACTTTTTTCTGTCCATTCTACAGAGTTATCAGTACCGGGGGTTTCCGAAAAAAGCCCAGGGCTTCTATTTGGAAACTGACAAATTTCAGGCGCTCATTTAGAAACCAAATAGAAGCCCCGGGGCTTCTATTAGGAAACAGTTTCCTAATTAGAGCCCCGGGGCTTCTATTTTTAGGAGGGGGTGGGGTTGTCGATAAGTTTTATTGAAAAAAAATTACCATCAATCTCTTATTAAAGCGCTACATGCTGCGGATATCTGCACAAAAAATAACAAAACACACCAAAACAACTAACTAAAAAAGTTTGTTAAAATGAGGGGATGCCTTGTGCGAAGCACAGGATTAAGCAAAGACGCAGAACGTGTCTAGGGATTTGCCTCACATCAAAGGATTAAGTGAACCGTGTCTGCATTGCAAGTGAACAAGAATTCTGGGAAGACTTGCAGGGAAGGAGGGGCAACATCACGTCGCCCGTTTCAGTAGTCGGCGCGTTATATTTCCAAGAATACTCCGGAGTAAAGGTGGCAGTGGGGAGGGGGTTTCTGTTCGCCTTGTGCAAAGCACAGGATTAGGCAACGACGCAGAACATGTCTAGGGGCTGCCTCATATCAAAGGATTAAGTGCACCATGTGTGCATTGCGAGGAGGGGACCTTTATTAGGAAACGATTTTTTCAGGTCTTTACTTTAACTCCAAATAGAAGCCCCGGGGCTTCTATTGGGAAACAGTTTCCTAATAAGAGCCTCGGGGCTTTTATATGGGGGGAGCTTCTTTTCGGAAACTCCCGGTACAAATCATGATAACAGGGCCGACCAATCACAGGGCATGACTGTGCCCTAAAAAGTGACAGTAACAGTGTATTCGTCGATTTGAAAACACTTATATACCTTGCAAATGTCGCATGTCGAACACGCCGGTTTTGGAAATGCAAGCTAAAATTAAAAGCAAATAGTTATCAAACCTTCCGGATATTGTGCCACAAGCTTAAAAAAACAGATTATGTACATGTATCTACAATGACGTTTATTTGGCAGTTATCTTCTCAAAACAAACGTGTTACAGTCACGAGGAATCATTTTACACAACAAATAACAAAACTTCCACTGAAAAAGAGAAAACCTTCCAGTTTAAAGCCCCGTCTGGTGGTGTCATGGATGACTAATTTTAAAAAGAACAAATAGAACATATAAGAACAACACACAGCAATGTTCACACTAGAGGGGTGCTTTTTACAGGCTAGAAAACAGTAAAGCAGAGTGCGTGTTTTACCGTATACTGAATAAAATCTTCAAAACGTGGTAGAAGATCGCTGCCAGCATAAGTAGGATTGTCCAACACTTTCTGAATGAGCTCGAACAATTGTGGGTGCAACTCCTCCACGACTTTCTTCTTTCTGTTTATAGTTTGATTAATAATCGAAATAATATGCCACAGAAGTGATACACTCACTAATAAAGTTAAACCATCATGTGAAAACCATATGTTAGCTCTTCATGCCATTAAAGATCACTGCTAGGATATTCTCAGCTTGACTTGGCGTTTCCGGACGGCATATACTGTGAAAAGGGAGAATTGCGCCAGAATACTGCTATTAGCCCTAACTATCACATTACCTTGTCTGTGTGAGGAAAATGTCGACCATCTCCCGGACCTCAATCACTTCCCGCCATCTGTCCTCCGAGTCCAAATACGGACTCACCATGACGTCAGCAAAAGCCCGCACCACTTGCCTGGCAGCCTCGATATCAGTCTATTAACAACAATATTTAACAATGTTACAAGACTTGGGTAAATGCTGTAATCAAGTAACTAAATAATTTTTCAATGTTGACAGCACTGGTGGTCAATAATACCATTGTTAACTCAGTCAATATCTGTCAATTGGTTCCAGCAGTAAAATGTAAGAAGTAGTTCAATATTAACCTAAGACAAACGAGTGAAAAGGTCGGGGCGATTGAGTTAGGGGCTAACTGAGCCATTACGTACATAGGTACGTACTCATGTCAAATGGCAAATTTTCGTGGGGTTTAGAGGATATCAAAAATTTGTTTCTATATGTACGGTGTGAAACTTGTTATACATTGTGCCCCCCCCCCCTATTTTTTTCACATTTCAAACATATATAATGCTTCTTTACCAAGCAAACAGGCAGCACCTGAAATAAGTCACAAAAATGATTTGCAATAGAATGTCTATATCGTTGTAAGATGCCTCTTACCTTCCAGTTAATAATCTTGCCTTTGCTCTTGAGTATCTTCAAGCACAGCTTGAGGGAGCTGGCGTGTGGGCACCTCAGCAGAAAAGGCAGAGCTCCAATCATTAAACTGCTGTCACTTTCGTCTCTGCAAAACCAAAACAAAACAATTATTTAAATGACAATAGTTTGATGTTAAACTACGCATGCTGAGTATACAACAGTTCTTTCTTTTCCTCGCCTTTATTTTATAAATATATGAGTCATATTTCATCTTTTTCAAACCTACAATAAATAAACTGAAAACTACTGCAAAAAAATTTCGATTTAATTCAAAACAACTGTCTGCTAAAATCTTAGAACACATCAGCAGCATGTTGCTGAAACTGAAGCAAAGCGCGTTTACGTACATCCACGCAGGAAGTGCCAAATACGTGTAGATGTTGATAACGGCCGTAACCAGATCATCTCCAGGTTCGCTTTCGCGCAGGATTATCTGCGTTTCTTCCTGTATACTTTGAAGTATCGAACGTTTCTGGCTCTAAGTCAATAAACAACACACAAAATGTTGCCATAAAGGACAAGAACTTTTTCCGTTTAAACTATTTGAGAATTTATATTACTGAGGCGAGATTCCTTTTTCAATTTCAACACAAACAAAAGTGTACTTCCCAATTTTATAAAATAGAACGAAAAGCCAATCAACCCATGCCATGCCATTTCTATTTGACATCATAGATTTTACTACCATTTTTTCTTAACGTTCGAATATAAGAAACAGACCAACACGACACACGCCGAGAAAAACGTGACATATTAGTCCAGCCTAATCTTTTGACTAGCGAATTGCCCGCGCATCCACTTTGCCGTTAGAAAGTGAAAAATTCCATAGAGATTAATCCTGCCACCGGAAGCTGTAAGTCAAGTTTTGAAAGATCGAAAAAACCGACTTAACATTTTCAAACAGTGCAAAATTCTCAACTCACAATGATTAAATCTTTGCTAAAATGCTGGAAGTCACTCGCCAAGTTCTCAGCCATTGTTACCAAGGGCTTCTTCTTCAGCACACAGCAGTAGGACACTAGCTTGACTGCATCGCACACTCTTCCTTCTGTGTCTTGCCTCCTGTAAGGAATTGTGCTCAAACGTTTTTTTATTGGTTAATTTACAATAACATCTGAGAATCCCAGATAAAAAGGACGTATTGCAATTTACAAGTCAAGGTACTGTTCTTCTCCTGGCTCACTATCTCTTTCTTATATATAATATTTGGAAAATATTTGCTATCAATATTCACAAAGGCTCAAATTAAGTTTCTCTCTTTGTTTATCGTTTCTCATAAAAGTGATCACAGTAAATCTTAATACTATTGTTTCTAAGTAATTGCAATCATTACTCCCCTTCTGAGTATCATTCAAATTGCTATTAGGCAAATTGGAATTAATTTTCCATGAGTGCAACACAAAAATCTCTTCACCTCCGGGTGATATAAATTGCAATTGAATTACGGTACGCTTATCCAATCAGTGTTAATTTTCGATGCTCATAGTTAACAGAAACTGATAGGACGAGGATTTCAACGAACAACGAATCTTTATTCCGGTGTGAAAGCATATAATTGCTGTATTTTCATCAAATGACCAAAAATCCTTAGCTACATGAAATGAGTTAAAAGCAATGGAAGCAGAAAATAGAGCTCGATTTTAATATATTCCCTTCACACAGACCAAGAAAAAGGTGTGTAAAATACATCTGAAGTAATGTAATCACTCAAAAGCACTTAAATTTCAAACATTAGCGAAAACAAGTGATCATTTCGGTAAAGATGGCCGATCAGGCAATTTCAGCGAATCTGTATAATTTTTTAGATGAAAAACCAGCGAATCTGTAGATTCGCTGAAAATTTTCAGCGAATCTATAGATTCGCTAAGTGAGTCAGCGAATCTACAGATTCGCTGAAATTTTCAGCGAATCTATAGATTCGCTGGTTTTACAGATTCGGTGTAACATATATATGTTACTGACAAACTGCCTGGTTCAGTCAGACAGCTTGCAAACTGCCCAAAATTTCCAGCCACTTTATTAACTGTCTTATTTTCAGCTCATAAACTTTGACAATTTGCCTGAAAATGTCTGTGATTACTTTGAATGCATAATCTTATTGAAGTCTTTATGAAAGCTTGGTCAGAGAACTACAAATAGGTCACAACGACTGATCTCTTAATTGCGCTATGTCATTTTTCGCTTTTTTGTGATCATGTGATGAATAATTTTATTGCAGTCTTTGTGATAGTTCTTATATTAATGTGATAAAAGAACGCTGTTTTTATTAATTACAGTATCCTGTCTGTACTTTACCACTCGCGAACATTGGTTCTAAAATCTTACCCTAATCAAATCCTTTTTAATGTTCAAACTTCTGTTTATCCCAAACAAATTCATTTTAATGTTCAAACACCATTTTAATTCAGTGCTTATTCAAGCATGACAGACTTCAGTGGCAACGTGAATTGCACAAAACTCTTGCATTGAAACATCGACAACGTCTTGTTTCACATCTGCCATGCCAGAGCAGCTGCATTTCACGAATCCGTGACAACCCCCCCCCCCTTCCCCTACAGTTTGATTCATACTGAAGAGCTTGAAGAAGTGACATTTCTGAAGTGATATTACAAAGATCTAACTAGTTTCTAGCGTATTTTCCCTTTAAAACTCTGGCTTTTACAGCTATTTTGCACAAATCATTTTCGTCTTTGTCTGCTCGGCCTGTTCTGATCTGAGCATCGCCGGCTAACTTCCTTTTCACAGCAACCGAAATCATCCTGGATTCTACAGGTGTCGACAGGGAATTAAGGAACTGGATGTTCACTTGTGTGAGAACCGTCATCTCAGGTGAGCCCACAGCCGGAGCTGGCGTACCTAAGGCAGGGAGCGGTGGCACAGGAATTGGTTTACTCACGGCAGGTAGCGCAGGCACCCGGACTGGCGTGCGCAAGGCAGGTGGCGCTGGCAACAGAACTGGCGCACCTACAGCAGGTGGCGAAGGTATTGTTCCGTTGTTAGGGCCCGGGATGCGCAATCGCCTCGAAAAAAGCCATAAGGTCATTTTCTAATTCCAGTCTCTCAGTGACCTCGTGCGGGAGATGAGATGAAGCAAGGCCTACTTTGGCATCAGCACCAAACAACGTAGGAAAGGGTGTACACTTTATACCAGTGTGGTGCTATTGTCTTTCTGAAACTGAACAAACTTCAGTCCAGTGGTCTAGTTGTTTGTTTCATTTTCCCCAAGCCATGCAATTAACATGTCTTTTACGTCACAGTTAGCTCATTCGATCCTTGACTTTGGGGATGCCTCGGTTTTCCATGTACTATCACCAAGTCCGCCCACAATAACTTGAGCTCCGCCACTACTGCTGCTGTAAATTCTGATCCGTTGTTAGACTGGAGGATGAAAGGCGCGCCAAAATTAAAGACTATATCCATCAAATGATAGACTCACTAGCCGCTCGTTTGTTTGGTAGAGTGCGAAGGACACAAAATTTTGTCAGATGATCTTGACAATTCAAAATGAATTTGTACTTGCCATGGGGCAGAGACGGCATGTCTATCAGATCCATTTGCCCACGGGAGCAGTAGTCACGGCTGAGAATAGGCCTGACCACAGGACCCTTTATGGTTGGTTTTTGTGCTTTCTCTGGCACTCAACACAAAATGACGTAAAGCTAGATATAGCTTCTTTTGGTATATTTGCGTATTTGTTCTTGATTTGTTGTGTCATTTTGTCTCGTCCCTCATGACCAGTGGCAGTGTGAGCGCGTTTGATCACACCATAAATGTCTTCCAGTGGTACATAATACAGTGTCGGTTCGTCTGAACTGGCCTTTTTCTTGATGATTTTCTTTAACATCTCCACACACCATAATATCATACTTTCGAAGCTTGTCATACCATCTTTGTGTTCTTTTTTTATCAGTTTCGTTTGCCTCCATAATTTCGCTGACAAGCAGTCCATAACTTTCCTTTGGTATTAATCTACTCTATGCTTGGTCAGTCTTCTCAGAATTTTTTTTTTTTTTTTTTTTTTTTTTTGACTTCAGTGGTGAATTGAGCCTCCATCTTTGCATTCAAAGTTTGAATATGGAACAGTCATTTCGAGGAACATTTTATACCTCTCCTTGAAGATCCCATCACAATCGGGAGCATATAGTATTTCTTGTCAAACTGTAATGTTGTGGTTACTTGCTACTTGTTAAATTGCAATGGAGATACTTGGCATAAATGATTTGCAATTACATCATACAACGCAATTAGGAGATCAGTAGCTCTTTTATGTTTTAACATGATGTCCAGATTGTAATGCTGTTCTCAATTATTTCTTATGACATTTCAATTGCGATACATGGCAAAAATTAATTGCAATTGCATCAAACAACGCAATTATAAGCTCAATGGCTCTTTCATATTCTAAAATGCAGTCCAGATATCAAGCGAAAAGTAATTACAATAGCATCAAACAACGCAATTATAAGCTCAATGGCTCTTTCATATTCTAAAATGCAGACCAGATATCAAGCGAAAAGTAATTACAATAGCATCAAACAACGCAATTATAACATCAGTGACTCTTTCGTGGGTCTAAAATGCAATATAGAAATTTAAAATGGATAGAAAAGGAGTACAAACTGATGCAATCAATGATAAAAGAGACAGATCATAAAAGTGATCTATCTGTAGTTCTCTTACAAAACTCTCAAACTTCAGTAAGATTATTCATCCGAAGTAATCAAAGACATTTTCAGGAAAACTGTCAAATTTTATGAGCTGAAAATCAGGCAGTTAATAAAGTGGCTGGAAACTTTAGGCAGTTTGCAAAATGCCTGACTGAACCATATATATATATATATTTAACAACTGTTTTTCTTTTCACTACTCGCATTTTATTATTATATACACATTTATATCGCGCTTACAATGGTATAACCCTAAGCGCCAACAATATGGATATTCCACTTTGAACTAGTGAAACTAAAATTCAAGTTTCAATCATGGTTCCAACGAGTACGGCATGTTCTCCAAGCAATCTCTCCACACGGCAATACCTGTAAACAACAAGAAAACAGCGCAGTCCGCTCGTCGCTGTGGTAACGGCCGTCTCATGGCGAGGGAAGTCTTTCACACTTATATGCTGCTTGAACTGCTCCAGGTATACGGCAAGGGTGCTGGCTTTTGTACAGCTCTACAACAAACACCGGAGTACTGCTGTCAAAATTCTATATCTACACGAAGCTGACAAGAATAAAACACACGCGTCACGGACTTGCAAACCGTGTCGGCAGGAAGACGATATTTTAACAGACGTCTCAGGCAAGTACAAATCAGTAAAGACTAAAACACCTGGGAGATGATCACAAAATACAGTCCAGCTCATCCAGTTCTTTACACTAGCACAAAACATCGGTACCATTTTGCATGCGCTATAACCTTTGAAGAGCCATGTGGAACCGCTGCCTTACAGCCATGTCCCAAAAAAGAGAGCAAAGTGCAAAATACTGGAAAATTTATGACTATTTCAGTTTAACATATACAGAATTCTATTTTAAACGAAAACCTTTGCATAGGAACAAATGATGTGTTTTATACTGTTTTTTCACATGTCTCATTTTCACGTTATAATGTTCCTCGAACATCAACTTTTCAGTGAAATATCTTTCCACAACCATATATAACAGGAAATTTCAAATCAAGCAGTCCTCATAACAGGTGAGCTGCACAGAAATTAAGAGACTCTTACGCTGAATATAAAGCATTCCGAAGGTATCTTTCCTCCTGGGCTGAACTTTTTATGTAATACATCGAGGAAACCTTGGTGTATTTTGGCATTTTCTTCAGGTGTTAAGGCAGAACGGTGAATGCTATTCATGTACAGGTCTACGATCTCCTTTCTTCTCGTATCAACCAGTTCTTCATGTGCACTAGAAAACGGTAAACAAGAGTGAAAAAGCTGTGAATTTACTTTATCGAAATCGGCTAAATGCACAATGGCCAGTCGCATAAATAGGTTAGTTTGTGTAGTTTTAATTTGTCCACCTTCATTCGGGGTTAAGCTCTGCCGGATTGTTACACATATCCGAAAATGATTTTTTTTAGAAAATAGGCCACGCAGTTAACCAGCTTCGTATCTGTATCCTATGTTTAAAAATATAAATTTCAACTAATGTGTGCTGAAAACATGCATGTAAATAAAGAAGAAATCAGTTTAATGTAATAAAATGTAGTGTACTAGGCAAACTAACAACATGAGTAGCAAAAGATCTGATAACAATCTACCAGTAACAAAAAGAAAAGAAGCATAATAATGTTAATGCCTGGTGCTGTATGTATATATATACTCACCTTAGCCTGTCAACAACAGTTTTGAGAACGTTTGATACAGTAGATCGGAACCGAGAGGAACTTTTTTCAAAATCTCTCGGGGTGTAATCCTGACGAATTGCAACCAGTAGAGCTTTCATTTCAGAGCTTCTAGCCTCCAAATTCTAATTGCAATCCAAAAATTCACAACAACAGTAAGTGGATCTTTCATGTGAGGTGCAAATAAAATGTGTAATGAAGTGCAGTGTTGACCTATACTACACTTTCTAAAACTATCTAATACTTGTGCTTTTGATAACAGTTCTGTTCTTCACAAAAATGACTTCAGATAAATGCATAACTTCAATTTTGTGAAGTGAAAAATATATAAAATGAGTATACCAGAAAAAAACATTAACAAATTCGTACAAAACTAAAGTTACACTTTGTCAACTTGCACGATTTGACTATTTCTCCCCCCCCCCCCACCAAAAAGGTGAATTTGGCTTCGATAACTCAAACAATATTCACGGACAATGATTTATAAATCTGTTCTTATTTGATGACTCTTGACTCATTTAGTTTTGATCCGGCGTGGTTCCATTTCCAGTTCAAAATGGTATCCTTTCTACCATTTCAGAAAGAAGACAAAATGGCTCCCCTTAGCTTTGATACTTCACAAGAATCTCACAAGAGATTTTTCAATCGAATACCAATATTAAACCGTGTATCAGAAGGTCAAAACCGAATCACTTCAAAATAGCTAAAATCAAAGAAGACTAGTGAATGGCTGCAGGGCAGTATCTACTTTCAAACCAGTATCCTTCTCTCTCACTCATTGTGTTACGCATTGCCAAACCGGTCGTTTCAAAACAGGAGAACTTCCTTTCAAAGTGTTCATATTACGGAGCCACCCACAAGCACAATGGTTCAACAAAATCCTAATTACAACATAAGCAAACCTTTAGGTAACTTGAGAGATCGATTAAACTGGATTTAAGCATGTCGTTGATGAGCTCCAGATGGCCGCTGGTCGGTCCATGGTGGAAACAGGCCAGCAGCAACCCAAAGGCTTTGTCTTTTAACTTTGACTGTAGGCGTGCCGACTCCTCTTTTGACACAATTCTAACCTTGCTATAAAATTAGATTGTTTTTTTTAAAACTTAAGTTCAATTAGACGACAAAGGTAGAATCTATATCACGCAAATAAATGAAAAATTAATGACATACCAAAACAATGAGCCCAATAAATAAATAAAACTTAAGCGACGCTACACATCACTATTCATAACTGAAAAAAAAAAAAATCAGACCACCAGTGAAAGATTTACAATACTAAATGACAGCTATCAGTGCTGGAGAAACATACGGAATGTAACCCCTTATTTCTTTATTAACACTGTGCGGAAACGAACTGTGTACAGGTGTATTAAAGATTTAAAAAAATACACTGTTCTCAAACAAACTTTACTTTCTTTTTGCTGTTCTTTGTATTGTATTGTGTTATGTGGCTCATCTGTCTAAACACGTCCTCATAAACGTTAACTGCAAAAGTTACAATTCTCAAGAAAGGGCAACAGTTTTCACTGCCTGTTTCCTTTTTCTGTGAACATTTTTTCGTTACCTTTTGTTGTGTTTTAATCGATTACTTCGTTTTTTTAAATAATGTGCGTGTGTTTTTTGCAAATGATTTTGTGCACTGTTGCTACCTCAAGATACGCAATGCAGGCAAATGCTTTAAAGTATTTATTTAATGATGTTTTGTTTTTCCTAATTCAACTGATTGGTCATTTGATCCATTTTTTTGTTAATTAGTTAAACCAACCAATAAAAATTGCTCAATTATAATTTGGACAGTTTTTTAGACCACAAAAAACGCGGTTAAAAATGCCCGCGGTTACTGTCAAGCAATTAAAAATGTAATGAATGTATTGACAATGAGGCCGCGAAGCAGAGGTGAAGAGGGAGGGGAGGGGGGGTATTTATTGTAATGTCACATTGGGGAGTTATAAACGAGGCAGCATGTACCCGTATACAAAATCGATCATTTTTCTAAAATACTGCCACGTGACATATTAGATATAGTTACTGTAAAAAAACTCCTGGACTTACAAAATTCCTACACTGTGTCTGACACAAAATTTCATTAAATCGATTTATTTAAGATAAGGCACGGACAAAAATACAAATATGGGGCTTACACGGCAGGGCATGCTCAAATTAAAAACTCACGAGCAAAGCGTACATCAAAATTCAGGGAGTTTACACAGTGCAGCACCGAATTCCTTGATTACCACACAACGACATTTTAATGGCCAAGCTGCCCTACTTACTTCGGGGTCGTTTTTTAATTCAAATTTTAAGGATGCCAGTTATTAACTTATTTACTTATTATCTGGAGATGGAAAAACACGCTGAAGTGTTATTTTGGCAATTTCGGTAAAAAAAGAACAGATCCAAAAGACGCAGAATATGGGTCCGTGAATGGATAAACGAAAGATCTACTCGTGGCGCATTCTCATGCCTAATTCCGGAACTTTTAAACACCTTTAAACAATGTTTCTTTTTTACTTTATCTTTGTAGTCTTGATGCTGAATATTCCAGAGGCACTCCCTTTCTTCGTATAAATCTATAAGCTTGTTCACTCCTTCTGTTTGCCAGTTTATATCCGCCATTTCAAATTAAGATTTAAGCTATTCAGTTCAAGATATTTATTAAAGATTGCTAAAGAAATAATATAGTATACGTCTGGAACTGAGCGATCCAACGCTCAAGGAAATAATTTTCAGTTGAAAATGGCGCCTTTTCCCCCACTTTTAATGGCTTTAAGCAACTGGCCTGGCATCCAGTTGAGACACTTATCGCCTAATCTCTTTCATGTGGTCTGATTAGCATATCTGTTCTCACGAAAAAAAATAGAACGGGCTCTGTTTTCGTGGGCTTGCTGCATAACGACGGATGGGTCATAAAAACCATAAAAAATTTGTGCTTACACGATACAGCTTGCTGCCATGAGCAAGCCCATGCACCAAAAACGCATCAAAGCGGGTTTAAGAAACGTTTTAGGCATTATTACTGTTCAACGTAAAACTGAGACGTTAGGCTAAATCGTTGCGAGGGACCGACGAACAGAGGGAAATAGTTGGAACAATATGTCCCCTCCCTTTGGGAAGGAGATACACACATGGCATGCTGCAGCTAAGTTTATTCTGAATACATTGCATGCGGTTGATCACATTACTTTTGCACCTTATTTACTAATGACAAAAACTGAACTTATTACCAAAACGCATGCCATTCCACATCGGCCTAAATAAGAGCTTTAGATCCTATCTCGGACATTATTTGACAACGAATGAAAGTAGGTTTCTGTGATGTAAATGTAATTTGCGGCAGGGCATGCGGTCGCTTCACGCACACCAAAAGCATTTGTACTTTGTATAAAACATGGCGGTGCGTATGTGCAGTGGAACCTCTTCGTATCGACACCGTATATACCGATATAATGCTTATGACGACATAGTTACCTTAAGCTTAAGCTTACCTTAGCTTACCGTAAGCTTTTCCCGATTTAAAACTATCGGTTACAGCTGGATTATAACAACATATTTTCTCGGCCCTAGCCATATCGCTATGTTAAGGTTGCGCGTTTACCTTACGGTTGGAACTATATTCTCTGTTAGGAATTCGGCAACTTTGAAAACAGTCTGTGCCATGTGCGCAGCATCTGATCCATCTGGCGGGAAATCTTTCGAAGACACCTTAAAATTATAATATAAAGTATGATATTTTTAGCTAGGACCGAGGATGAATGTCTCTCTATCTACTTTATTTCACTTGCTTCGCGTAAGACAGTGTAGAAAGTATTCGAAAAAGTAGATACCACAATAATCACACCAGAAATATATTTTGCAACTGATCTCTATGAGATGGGCCAATTATACAGCTCGATATATATATGATTTACAGGGAGAGTTAAATGATTAACTCTGCTATAACAAATATGACCTGGAAGACCAATAAAAGAAACCAATACAAAGGTAATTATTGGGTGATTATTGTTACTTTATCGCCTCTATCTATTTTCTAACAAGAGACGGCGGTACAATGAACTCTGAAGTGTTTTCATCGAAGCAAGGGCGACTTACATGTCTTCTTATGATTTCTGACATGACCACAAAATCGTTACTTATTTAAGTGACCTGTGCCTTTCTACATAACAAAAATTCAATGTTGTGATGGAAAAATCCCATTATTAAAATTGATTCAGCAAATCAGAATCACGGAACAAACAAACCGCTTGAAGTTACAGCCACTTACTATCCTTGTTAAAAAACAAACTGCAAATACGACTGTCGGCTATCACTTTGCAATTACACACAGGAACATACCCACTATCAATAAACTTAGAGAACCAAAACAAAACATTGTACGAGCGACGGTTATGCATGTCCTACTCCGGAACAAGGCTGCACCATATATAATGATTAGCTTGCCTTCTCAGTGAGAGCAGATAATGCTGCTACGGCTTCGTTTGTGATTTTACCGGCGGATTCTTCGCTGAGTGCGCGTAACACTTCATCTAAAGCCTCTTTCAATGTCAGTCGATCATCTACATCTGAGTAATTATCAAACTGGTATTTCTTAATAATTGTCTCCATGCTGGGGTTATCTGCAATAAGAAGCACATAATTTACTACGAGTCCAAGTACTTTGCAATGGATGGCGCAACGTGTGGGGGGGGGGGGGGGGGGTTAGACACACCTTGTTTAAGGACCTAATAAAAAATGAAAGGATCCTTATATGCAGCAATTCTGTTCGACATTTAGTCATGGTTACAGGAAGTAACACGTTTGTGCTGAATGATCTGTCTCCAAATTCATACATAGAAAAGAATGAGGCGGTGAGGGCTTACCGACTTACTTACTCGTGTACTTACACTGTTTTAAATTCAAGTGGTTACTTGGTTACGAACAGTTACGGGTGTTTAGACACTGCTACCTTACGTCTATTAATTTATTAGTTCATCTGTTGCTATTTTACTTGCTAAAACATAAATAAACCATGTTTTAACAACATAATATTCATCTTCCCATTTCTTCTTGCAACAGAAAAGAGTTTTCCTTTTGCTCCATATTTCTTTCGAAAAGAAAAATAAAACTCAATTGTTAGTTTGTTTAATAAGTATAATTTAGTTACTTTCAGGTAATTATATTATAAAAACAATCGCACATTTATCATTCGTAAATCCACCTTTTACCGGTGTTAAAGAGTCACGCCTACAGTTTTTTTCCCAGGCTCTTACATTTTTCATTTATTTAAAAAAAATATTATTTTATAACAAACGCGCCAAAAAACAAGTACTCCTTTAAACGTAAACACCTACTGACTTCCTTGACACAAACTAATTTACTGATACACAATTTTGAAAAAATCTTTTCACAACCTACACATATGTTAATTTGGACGAAAATACCAGCACCTTTTCAAGCAATTTTGCTTAGCGATTACTGCTTTGTGTATCTGTTGAGCGAGGCCGAGCAAATGTTTGGAGCTCAGTGGCTGGACAATATTCGAAGCTTTTTATGTGTATCCAGAAAAATATGAACCAACCATATTAAACGTTAGCAAACCACTTGCTCCGTATATACACTGTAATAAGAAACAAAAATCTATTCACAGACCAGCTCTGTATACACATCCTGCGACAGCATTTGGTTACGTCGCCAGTTCGGTTCGGGGACTGGTTTTAGATGATAGCTGTGATCTTCATTGCAGTTACAAATCCCAGGGTCCCTTTAAGATGGTTTTGAAGAATGGAACTGAAGGGGTCCATGCATAAACTTGATAACTGCAGTTATCAGCAGTGGAGAAAAACGCCTTTAAAGTTTGAAATTTTAGTAACAAACATAGGGTTTTCCCATCGCATTTTCCTCAAAAATGCCCACTTCTAATCGGTTTTGAGGTGTAAGACTCACATATGTGACAGCACAGAGGCCAAGAAATACCGTGGTGGTAATAGTGCATATATCTGATAAGTGGAGTTATCAAGTTTATGCATTGACCCCTTCAACTATTGGTTATTAGTCCCCCCGCCCCCCCCCCCCCCCCCGCGTCGCGCGGCTTGAGGGACTAGTTTTCGGGTTTGTCTGTCTGTCTGTCGAAACTTTTTGGCCAACACACTCAAGCCTACAATTCTTGATCGATTGGCGAAGTATTTTACATAGAAGTAGTATGGTTCCTAGGTAGAGTTGGTATTGTAAATGAGCCATGTCGGGCTAAGGACACTGGCCCGGTTGGACTTTAAAAATTCACACATTCCGTGAGCACTTAAGTGAGTTTGTTAATACACTCAAGCCTAAATTTCTTGATCGATTGCCAAAATATTTTACGTATAGATAGTATGGTTGCTAAAAAGAGTTCGTACTCTAAATGACCCAGGTCGGTCCGAGGACATTGGCCTAGCTAGACTTAAAAAATTCACGAATATGATAGAAATTGCTCACGGGTTGTAGTCCAAACTAACAAAATCAAATACTGGGATTGTACGCCGGCTGGGGGGGGGGGGGGGGGTTAGGGGCATAGTCAGTTTCACTGACCTACTTGTTTTTTTTAAATTTCACGGAACATTTTAAAACTTACTCCCAAAATGAAAAGGTTTTTCGTAAAAACAGTCCCAGTTTAAGATATCATAAAAGATATCATAATATCATAAAAGTAAGTATAACTATCCGGTTGTAACGTGAAAAATTTGCCATTTCCTTCTATTTCACCAAGTCTATTTTTTTATAAGACTAACACAAGGGAAAGTAAAATTTGCTACCGACTTCGGGAAGTTAAGCTCAGAAAGTGAGTCTGTAATAGGCAAATTCCGTTTTTGTTCAAAGACAAAAAAAGTACAATATTATTATAAGCTGAAATTTTCTCTAAGAAATTAAATGTTATTGCACATAAAAGAGGGGCCTGACTGTTGGAGGGTGTACTGTTTACTTTTCGAATGGCTAGAGGAAGCGGTTCTGCTGCTTCAGTTTCTTCCATTGCCACTGCCATAAATGTCAACCTCACTCGTTTTGAGGATTCCTCGTGGCGGTATTTCGAGATACTAAGCTACACACACACCTTCAATAACTCCTATGGAAAATGTCAAAAATAGATGGCCGTGAAAATTTGCTTATACGTCACGCTTTCATTAAAAGAAAAAAAGGAATGTCAACATATCTCTCGCAAATTCTGACATGTTGCTTACACTTTGTGAGCATGATCCGCGACACAGTAATAGTTTTCAAGCTCTCCAAATGCCCAATGAAAACAGTTTTACAGTAGACTGGAGAAAACTACGCATTTGGTGTTTTCTTTTTTTTTTCTTTTTTTTTTTTTTGATATTTCTGAGACAGCGCAAGTGTATCACGTTAGAATAAGTCTGTGTCATATGACATTAATAACCACGAACATAGCCGTTGTCAAATGGGCTTCAGTATAATTCTTCGTAATTAAATATAAAGATATCAACTTGACAACACTGTCCATGGACAATATCCCAGCTCACAAATGTTGGTGTCAGGATTTCAAGACAGTAAGACTATGTATCTGGCATCAGAAAAGATCTTATTATAAAATAAAAATAGTTTATATTAATGGTTATTTTAATCGTCTACATTTCTGCAGATTTTCGGCGAATCGCCAAAAAAAAATAGCCACGTAGGAACTAGTGTCCGCTGCCTTTAAGAAAAAATATCAACACAACAAGTAAGTATTTGTGAAACACAAGCAGGCCCCAACCGCCCCCCCCCCAAATTCATAGGGGTATAAGCGATGACGGACAGACAGACGGACGGACACCCCAAACCTATAGGCCCCAATCCGAAGGGTTGGGCCTAATAAGACCATATCCTTTCATTCATTAGGATCTCACGGTTTTTGCCACTATTTCCATTATTTTTTGGTAAAGCGTCAAAAAATAACAATAATAGCCAGTTGGACACTTGTGCCCCCCCCCCCGCCCCATATTCAATGAACAGGAGGAGATATGTTTTTAAGAAATTTGCTTTAGGTCAATAGTTATACCACTTCAAGTAAAATAAAAGCCAGGCAGGTGCTAGAGTCTGCCACATTTAACCAACATTTCAAGACAGTGAGACTATTTTTCTTGTGTCAATTAAGATCTTACTAAAACTTGTATTTTTTTCGCCATTTCTTCCGCTAAATTTTGGCGAATCAAAACAAAAATAAAATTACAACAAAGGTAGGTACTGGTATCCGCTTCCATTCTTCAAAGGTTTCTTACACTAATATTTTTTTCCCTAACGTTTGCTAAGAGTTAAGAGTTCTTTACCAATATTTCTGCCATGTTTTTTCCGAATCACGAAAAAAAAGGTATATCAAGGTAATTACAAATGACCGCTATCTTAACCAAAATTTTACTTCTCTGGCATTGGTTAAGATTAAACTAAAAAAAATTTTTCGCCTATATTTCGCCAAAAAAAAGTAATAGCCAGGAAGGTAGTGATGCCTATTCCAAGGCAATAAGCAATTACCCTGGCGTCAGTTAAGAGTTTACAAAAAAGAGTTTTTTCGAAAACATTTTCGGCGATTTTTTTTTTTTTTTCGAATCACGAAAAATAGTAAAATCCAGGTAAGTACCAATGACTGCTTTCTTTGATTAAGATTTCAAGACAGTAAGGCCATTTTCCTGGTGTTAGGTAAGATTTTAATGAAAGTTGTTGAGTGTTTCCTCAATATTTCCGCCAATTATTGGCGAATCACAACAAAAAATGATAATAATAGCCAATTAGGAATAACATCTGCTGCTTTCATTCAAAAGTTTAAGACGGTAAGATTACATAAATAGGGTTTGTTAAGTAATAGCCAAGTAAGCACCAATGGCCGATATCTTTCACTAAAATTTCTGGCGTGAGCTGACATTGTAGTTATTTTTTTCGCCAATATTTCCCCCAGTTGTCTTTGCCGGACCACCAAAAAACACAGCCTGGCTAGCAATAATACCTGCTACGTTCACTTAAAATGCTAATACAGTTAGACTATTTTCCTGGAGTCAGTTGAGATGTTACGAAAAAAAGCTTCTTCACCAATATTTCCGCCAGTTTTTGGCAAATCACCCATAATGTAATAGACAGGTAGACACTTATGTCCCCTACCTCCTACCAAAATTTTAGAACGTTTCCATTAAAACCCTAGGAAGAGATGGGTTATTTTTTTTGCCAATATTTTTGCCCAGTTTTTTGGCAATTTGCCAAAAAAAGTAATAGCCAGGTTGGTACTTACGCCCGCTACCGTCAACCAAAATTTCCAGACATTCAAACTAAAAACCTGGTGGGACAAGTGACTTTTCAACTTAAAAGCGTAAATACGCACATACTTTCAACGACTGTAGAAGCTGGGGCTATTTCAAACCTGTTCGTTATTGTGGACAACAGTGCAGCTGATACAGAATAGAAATGAACTTTACTTCAACTTTTCTTGCTCCAAAGAGGAGCCCCTTACTACTAGATCGAGTTCTAACTTGTAATAGCTCAGAAATCAAATTCATTCGCTTTGAGTGTCAACTCTAGCACAATTGTACAAGTTTAAACGACTCACAAGCCTTTAGCGGTGTTGGCAACGTGCCCTCAAAGTAATAAAGGCATGGAAATCATCACCCCCAAGAGCCACAGACGCGGCGGTCCGAACGGAAATCAGAGGGTCTCAGGCCCCCGTTCATTTCCAGCCATGTAATAATACAATTATAAATAACCCCTATATTATTTTCTTTTAAAGAGAAGAATAAGGAAATACCAACCAGTGCAAGGAAATACCAACCAGTGCGCCTTTCTGCAGGAAAAAAAACCTTTGCAGTACAGTGCTCCCTGGTTATCTCGAACTCTGATATCTCGAAGTCCCAGACATCTCGAACCTTTTACAGAGTCCCGATTTTTTTTCTTATATAAGTCTTTTAAAACCTGCGGTTATCTGGAAGTTGTTTCCCAAGTTATCTCGAATCTTTTTTCCCAAGAGCAAAAAATTTTAATTGTTGTATTTGATGAAAAAGGCCCTTCAAACAAAAGCAAAGGGACTTACACCGCTATAATCATCTCATGGCATGTTAATCTCGGTCTCTTTCATTCATGTTAAATGTTTTTAAAAGATCAAACAAAGAAAAGTGATACACTTTGAAGGCCTAATTGCAACAAAAACGGCAGTCAGGTGTTTTGTAAAAAGGAGATTAGTGTTTTTTTTTAAGGATTTGCCAAAATGTATATTGAGCTGGATAATTACAAAACGCAATTAGAATGTGTTTATAAGTGCAATTTGAACTGACATTCTCAACTCCGGAAAAAAGCACAACTGCAAGACAGCCGTTACTCAGGCTCTTTTCTGACTTACTAAATGCGATTTGTGATTTTTCAGCTTGTATTTGGTTCATTACGACATGCTATGACAGTGTTTGAGACTTCATAATTTTGTTTGATTTGTGAATGAAATGAGTGATCGTTCTAAATAAAAAGTTATGAAATTTTATTATTTTAATTTCTAGAAATCAGAAGTACGTTAAGTAGAGAATTTAAAACAGCTTTACCATGCCACAGCTATAAACATAACACAATAAACACAATCAATACTTTACTACTTAACAACAGAAATAATCTCCCAAAGCCCCATCCCCGATTATCTCTGTATATGATTGTGTTATTGGACTGGTGTGCCAAATTGGAGCCTCACAGGGCAGACTGCTGACCCTAAAGGGCTGAACATTTGTAGGCGTTGTAGTATTAAGAGATATACACCAAACGAATGAAGCTGACTTAGAGCTGGCACTGTTTAAGATTCTTTAGAATTTTCACAACTGCCCTTAACATAACTTTTTGTTGACTTACACACATGTTCTTTATATTTTTTGCTATCACTTTGCTCTTAAATTATTGCTGACTTATTTTCAGGCCTTCTATGCCAATAGCCTCACCTTTTTCCAAAAAAAAAAGAAGAAAAAAAAAAGGACTAAAAAAAAATAAAAAAAAAATTGACAGGCCAGCTTGCACTTACGGCAATTTCAAGTTTGTTGGGTTAAATATAAAGAACTGATAAACCGTTAAAACGTCAAAATTAAAATTTTCTTTCCAAAGATGTACTTTGAAATGTGATAAACCCTCTTGTGAGTTAAAAAAACATTTTAGATATTATTTTACATGTATTATAACATATTTTTTAACGTTTCAAGTAATGCCGAATTTTTGCCGTTTTTCTATCATTTCTTTCTGGGCTTAACTTAATATGCTGCAGTCGAAACGGCAAAACTTTTCGATTTATTTTAAAGTGCGAATTTGCTCACTATACAAGGGAAGTGAGATAAAAATGAACAATGGATCCAAACTGGTTAAAATTTTTTTTAAATCGCTATCTTTTGCTGTTTGGTTTGGTTGCTGTGTGAAGTCATATCAGTTAATACCTCATAGAGCTACAGTTTTGGTTTAAGAGTCCGATGACATATCATAACAGGCTGAAAACTGGGAATGATAGTAGAATGAAAAATTTTGCGTAGATAGGCAGAAATTTACTTTATTTATTTTATTACTGAATATGCTTAGCAACATAAACTTGGGAAAGTATATGTCATAATACTGAAACTTAAAACTGGCAGTATGATGTGTTGTTCAAGGAAAAGATTAACAAAACTGGAGAGATTGATCAGCTTTTTTTTGGCCATCTTGGTTCTGCGATATCGTTTGCATCGCTGTGGGTGACTGGTTGATTTCCCAAACGTGTGAACTGTTTACTCCAGAAACATCGAACGTGCGAACTGTTTACTCCAGAAACATATCTCATATACTTGTGTGTGTGTGTTTTTTTTTTTTTATTGTCCACGAGACAGAGGAGAGAGAATAAGCCAATTCGTACTTTTGATTTTTAAGAAAAATATGTAAAACATTATTCAACCCCTTTAAAAGCCAACATGTGAATATCTTTCTGGCAAAATGCAATCTTGTTGACTTTTGACAGTTTTTTCTTCTTCCTATTACAGCAAGATTCATCATTCCTATAACAGAAATAACAATTTTATCGATCTCGGGGCACGAATGGGGCTTATGGCGTTATTTTAGAAAAGGTGTATAACATAAATGGCTCAATTATAAAATATGGCGCAGGGTTCGCGTTGGCGGGGTTTTTGCCCACTTTTTGGACATTTTTTTACGAAATGACTCACTTTTTCGGAACCCATCCAGTTTTCTGGACCCAACTCAGTCACACTTTCCTTTTTTGACTCACTTTCCTGAGAACCTAGCGCGAAACGTGTGGCGCACAATTTTTATGGTCAAATAACGCTTTTGTACTGAGAAAAATAGATGTTTTCTTGAGATCATAACATCATGCCGAAAAGTTTTGCGTTTTGACTGAATTCAATTGGGATAAGGATATAAGGAAATGATCAAAAAAAAAAAAAAAAACTGGCAAAAATCAACAAAATTCCATTTTGCCATAAACATATTCACAACTTGGCTATTAAAGGGGCTGAATAATATGTAAAATAGTTTTCAAAGAATCATATGATGGCTTTTTAAATTCGAAAATGTGTATGTTGAAAGAAAATTAGAATTTTGATGTTGTTCAATTATCATTTCTTCATAATTTAAACCAAAAAATTTGCAGTCGAAACGACACCTCCATCGGAAAAGTACGAATCGGCTAACTGCAAAACCACTCTACAGTTAGGAGTTTCGTCGAGGTCGAAAATAATGCGCCAGGATACCACTCAGCGTAATTTTAAAGAAAAGCTCTGCCAGTTCAGACCTCATTGTCATGGAACGTGCGCCGGAATATATATGGCCTCGAAGTTTAGATCAGTGGTGGTTTATATCACTTCTATTAGGAACATTAACCCTTTCCGTCCTACTAGAAAGATAAAAAGGGTGCGCTGGTACTACGTACCAGTAATTCAATATGTTTTGCATTAGCAATGTTTGGTTGGACCACCTCAATCAGTGGCATATATTTATTCCCTGTAATTTATGACATACTTCCCTGAAATTGTTACAAACCCATGACTTTATTCATATCCCAATTACTGTCTCTTACTTGCACGAAACCACTAAATTATCGCTCGACTTTACATTAGTTTCAATATAATATTGCTGTTATATAACAAAATATCACTTCTTTTGTCGCTCCTTGGTCTTTCCTTATTATATGTTCAAAAACCGACAAGTATGAGCCTCCCGTCGCTCATAATATAGAAATTAAAACTTGAAACCACAGCACATAACAAATATTTGTTTACATTTACGACGGGCAAGTTTTCGGGGTTTTGTGTCTGTAAACGAAATTGAAAAATCTGTAACTGATGTTATTCTGACAAGCGTCGTTACTCTAGAGTATGTGTACCAATTTACAACTGATGTAAGTCATACCTCAGAGGAAACGACATTTAAAAGAAACAAAATTTCAGACTCAATGCAATATATATTACATAATTAAAAAATTCTGGAGTTTTCTTTCAAACGTTCTCCCCCAAAAGCGATGGTCAAAGCTATAGTGACGCCATGCTACTTGTTAATGTTAAAACGAAATATCTCATACTTAATTTTATTCACATGTTATAGTTCACATTTCTATAAATAGAAATATCCTAGGGGCAACTTGGTATCTTTTGTGTAAATATTCTTGTCCAAAAAATCGGGGAGAAAGGGGGGGTAATTTTGAGGCCAGACTCGGTCAACGTGCAGTGCTAATTTCTTTAAATGGGTTGGTATTTTTCAATTAGTACTCTGTCTTTCCCACATAAAGGGGGTTATTTCGGAATTTTACTCCTCGTTTGGTTAAAAAAAGGGGACATTATTTCAAAATTAGCACTCCGCGTTTAGGGTTTTCTTTAAAAAAATCATGGACACAAATGGTAGCTAGCCCTAGGAAAAACATAACAATATTACCCTATACTCTGATGCCTTTAAAAATGATATTCAGATTAATTCTGTTTATTCTCATATAACGATAAAACTGTAAAAGTTAATAAAAATAATAACAAACTGTGATTTTTTAAATTTAAAAATACATGCTTGTAGACTACGAAGCCATCACCCTGGGTTTTCCAATATGTTAATATTGGTTATCGCGATCCATAATGAAAAAATTAGTAAGTAAAGCAAATGTAAACGCTGAACGTTTTTCACCAGCTGCTGTGTTTACAATGAGTTCTCAACCCACCGACCTATCAGCGTCGGCGCAGTGTCAGCAACCTGACAGTAGGACAAAAACACTGGTTCAAAAACATGGAGTGACGTCATACTGACGTCATAGGGTGTTTTCGGACTGTCATGGGGATTCGAAAACAGAAAGTGACGTCATATGTTCTCTGGAACAGTTTTTGGATAGGGCGCCCGCGTGTTGGGATGACGTCATGATGACGTGAAGATGACGTGCTGATGACATCATAATGACATCATAATGATATCATAACAACGTTAGACTGTCTGGCAGAACCCTAGGCCATAGAGTGCGTTATGAATGTGTATGTCCATTATGAATGAGTACATTATGAATGTGTATCATGCTTGTGTTATGAATGGGTGCATTATGGATGAATACATTATCAATGTGTATTATGCATGTGTATTATGCATGTGTTATGAATGAGTACATTATGATTGTATGCTATGAATGAGTACATTATGAATGTATGCGTTATAAGGTTATATGGCATGTTTTCACAAACATTCTGGTTAAGTCTGGAATAGCTCAGGTGGCAAGAGCGTCGGACTCCTGGCCGGACCCATGGCAGGAAGGTTGGTGATTCGAGCCCAGGTATGGGCACCCATGGTATATGACTATGTGATCAAATCACATGACCAAGTCACGTGAGCCCCCCAGGACATACTATGTGCCGACCCCCTTAGGACATACTATGTGCCGAACAACCCCCCCCCCCCCAAAGAGAGCAAAATTCAGCCAATTCAGCAAAAAAAAAAAAAACATTTTCCAGCCAGTTCAACAACTGCAGCCCGTTCGGTAAACTGTCATAGGCTATTTACATTGATAACTTTCGTGATGTTCAACCGATTTGAATGAAAATTTTACCGTTTGATTCAGTTTAATTTCTAGCATTAACATAAAGTAGTCACAGGCTATTTGCACATGTGACTGTAAGCATAATGTTTATTTTATTAACTTTTGAAAAAAGTAGATAACTTTCAGCATGTTCAACCGATTTGAATGAAAATTTTAATGTTTGATCCAGTTTTATTTCCAGTTTTAACATAAAGTAGTCACAGGCTATTTGCACAGGTGAGAAGAACACACCATTGTTTAACATGCTGTTCAACATGGTGTTCAACATGTTCAACATGCTCATTATGTTGTTCAACAACATGTTCAATAACATGTTCAACATGTCCTTGAACATGTTGGTCAACATGTTCAACATGGTGTTGAACATGTTCAACTTGTTCAACATGTTGTTCAACAAGTTGATGTATATAAAGCTATGTTTAAAGACTTTCTCACCATTTAAAAAGGGTATGTTGAACCGAAAGGATGTATAAATGCAATATTTGTTCGAAATCTTACACATGGCCACAAAGTCTTAAAAGGCACTTAAAGGATGCTCACACTTCAGAAGGAGAATTGGAGATGATATGGAAAACCCTGTAAAAACACCTTTCACTGAAACTTTAGATGAGTATTCTATGGAAAGTCAAAGCGTTAACATGGGTGAAAAGAATGCACATGCTTGTACAGATTGTGGTGCATTATACAACTGCGTAGAAGCTTTGTTCAAACATATGGAGCAGTGTGTGAGGTTGTTAATGACAGGAGCTCTGAAAGTGAGTCAGAAACAGACTTTCAAAGTGAGTCGGAAATAGACTCTGTTTGGTATGATATGTTTCAAGAAGTCTACGATAACTATGAGGCCAAATTTCAAGAAAAGTTTTTAGAATATGAAGAACAAAGGCTTGAAGATGCGCGCAAAAATAGCAAGCGATGACTTTCGACCCATTTATAAGCATGGACTAAAACAACTGCTTATGAGACTATTCCAATACACCCAACGTCTAGAACAAAGCCACCATTATCAAACCATTTTAGAGGACTTTAATTACTTTGTTGATGAAAAACATTACAAGTATTTAAAGGAGGAGGATGACAGCAGTGACGAAGAAAGTCATATGGACAGTGGACAGAGTAAAACAGATGAAGAAAAATAGACTTCTTTGACTAAACTTTATAATAAAGACACTATAAATGTTGTAATATCCTGGGGGCGGTGTTAATTCACTTGTATACCATATGTTATAATAAAGTATTGTATTATTATAAATTGTATAAGAAAAATGAAAGTTGAACTTTGAAGTTTGCAAATGTTATAAAAACTAACTTCACATAGATAATGTTAATTTATTTCACAGTCTACATATGAAGCATAAAGACAATTTTATTTCAACAACATATTAAATGTACATGTCCATTTGTGTCAAAGCTGGGTCAAGCTTTAAAAACTTCGCTCCAATCTTCAGCACTGAGGGTGATGAAATAATAACATCCACTAAGCTCTTCACACTTATACAGTCGTGTCGCTGTCTACTCAGCCATCTTATGACAGTCACTGCATGTATACACATCCCTTTTCTGAAGCATGAGATCCACTGACGTTATTTGCTTCTTCAGCATTTCAATGACAACAAAATTCCCTTCTTGGTAGGATGTAACATTCCAGATGTATGATTCGTAATATATTCACGAATGATAACCATCACTTTCTGTTGATATTTCGTCAATTCGATATATACTTGAAGACAAAAGTTCCAGGACACAGTTATAATGAATTTCCGGTTTAACGACCAGGGGTATGAAGAAAAATTGTGTTGCATTTATGTTTTTTGAAAGGTCTCTAACTGTCCTATTAATTGGAATTCACTCAACCGTATCGCAGAGAAAGTGTCAAACAGGTTTAGTCTGGCACATTATCTGTTATTGTGCTTGCATCACGCGACGTCTGAAATTTTTATCCACGTGGCATGAAATTAGAGTAATGGGGAAAAGTTTTACTTGAACGAAAAACGTTACAAAATTGATTACGCAATAATGCCGAAGCTAAATGAAAATGAACGTTGGATTGCCATTGGTATGAGTAATGTCGGAATGTCTATTAGACACAACGCGAGACATTTAAACGTGTCTAGAAATACCATAAACGAACTGCGCAGACGATATCGTGAAACAGGAACAGTTCGAAATCGACCCAGGTCCGGAACGCCACGAGTGACGACTTCAGCTCAGGATCGATGGATCCGGATCACGCATCTGCGCGATCGGTTTCTGGCTGCGGAAGCTACAGCAGCAATCGCACCTGGTATTCATAATCATCGAATTTCAGCGAAAACTGTTTTGCGACGTCTAAGGGAGCGCAATATTACAGCACACAGAGCATACGTCGGACCAGTTTTAAACGCTATTCGCAGAAGGAACCACCGACAATGGGCCCGGTAACACTCTGGACATGCATGGCCGGCCACATAATGTGTTCAGCGATGAATCTCGCGTCCTGTTGTATCGCAATGACGCAAGACAGCACATATATAGACGGCGAGGAGAGCGATTTGCGCAAAACTGCGTACGCTGATCGATATATTTGGAGACGGAGCTGTTATGATATGGGCAGCGATTTGATACGGCTGGAAATCACCTCTAATCATCATTGATGGCAATCTGACCGCTGCCCGATACCAAGAGTTGGTGCTACAAACATACATCGCGCCTTACGTGCAACAAAATCCGACATCGCTGTCTATGCATGACAATGCACGGCCGCATGTTGCTGCACAATGTCGGTATTACTTGAGAATAAACAATATAAACACTCTGCCATGACCTCCGTACTCATCCGACATGAATCCGATCGAGCATATATGGTATGAGCTCGATCGGAGAGTACGCATGCGCGATCCACCACCACGGACACATGCAGAATTACAAGCTCTCATTCAGGAGTGGCATCGGATACCTCGGAGGGCAGTTAATCGCCTAGTTTTCTCGATGCCAAAGCGCGTACAAGCCCTCGCAAGGGCACGAGGTGGACACACACGCTACTGAAACAGTCGTTTTCGGTGAGTCTGTTCGAATAATGATTTGGATCTTCCTTTGTGTTAGACTTAAAACTTCGATTTTATGTACAGCCAATGTCACTATGATAAGGTATCTCTTGTGTAAAATTTATAAAGTTATGTTATATACTTGCTGAGATATCGGTCTATACATTTACTGTACTGGAACTTTTGTCTTTAAGTATGTATTTCTCCATTAATGCGTATCATAACCTGTAAATCATCTACACTCATCTTCTTCATGGTGGTAGCAGCTTTACGCTCCGGTTCTCGCTTCATTTTAGGTTCTGTCTTAATTTATCGCTTTTTACACCGCGACGTCGTAGCAGGTTACTCTTCTCTTCATCTTTCTGAGATGTAGTCGCCTTTGACGTGACTTCACCTTAGACTTTACCATGGGAATTGCCTTAGACTTTGCTGTAGGTATTGTCTCAGACTTTTCTACAGATATTGTCATAGATGGTAGCTGTTGTTGACTCTTCAGTATGTTAATACAGATTGCGATGCGTTTGAGGGCGGCTGACTTTTATACTCTATAGGTAGATGTCACACTCGACACACTATGTCCTAATATGTTTAGAAATAACTTTACGGAGAAAGTTTTTAAACATAGCATAATATACATCAACTTGTTGAACAGCATGTTGAACCAGTTGTACATGTTCAACTTACCCACCAACATCTTGAACAACATGATGAACATGTTGAACATGTTGTTGAACATGTTGAACAACATAATGAACCTGTTGAACATTGAACATGTTGAACAACATCAACATGTTCAATGTTCAACAACATGTTAAACAACATGTTGAACATGTTGAACAACTTGTTAAATAATTTGTTGAACAATTGTTAAACAACTTGCTAAACAATACCATGACGTAATATGTTCCAAAGATAGTTCGAACACGTCTTTGAATGGGCTTGCTATTCGAACACATCTTTGTATGGTGTGCTCTCCTTAAAACAATTATGCCATATATGCAAATAATGCATATGCAATTATAGCCACATATGCAAATTGCCTGTGACACTTATGCTAAAAACTAGACATAAGGCTGCAAAACACGTTAAAATATTGATTAAAATCGGTTAAACATTGCGAAAGTTATCTACTTTTTAAAAAAATTACTAACATAAAAATTTGGGATGGAAAAATTATGCTTAAGGCCCGATATGCAAACAACCTATGACAACTTTATGCAAAAACTAGACATAAAACTGGATCAAACGGTTAAATTTTGATTAAAATCAGTTAGATATTGTGAAAAGTATCTTTTCTTTGTTTTTTTTGTTTTTTTTTTTAAGTAAAAAATTTGTGATGAAAAAATTATGCTTACAGCCACATATGCAAATAGCCCGTATCAAATTTATGTAGAAACTAGAGAGGAAACAGGATCAAACGGAAAAATGTAGTTAAAATTGGTTAAACATTACAGATGTTGTAACATTTTCCACTCTAAGAAATAGAGTCATTATGACGTCATAAGTGTTCCTCACCATGGTCGCCCCCCAGGGATGTCCTCAATTCCTCACTATGGCTACGCCGTCGACTTCATAAGGTGTTGCGCCGCCTAGAAGGGAGGTCACCTGACCTATGACGTCATTAGACGTCATAGGGTGTTATAGAACTGTCGTTTCACCAACAAAAAGTGTGGTAGAACACCAGGGGTGTTCTACCACATTCTCTGTTGACGTCATAGAGTGTGGTAAAACACCCATGGGGTTTCCACAACATTTTTCATCATGACGAAAAGTGTTGTAAAACATCCATTTCTACACTACCAATGCAGTGCCACAAGTGAATTATAATGGGATCAAAGTAATCAAAATTTTTTACCCAGGGGCGGCCAAGAAAAATGTTCAGAACTATACGAAAATTAGAAATTCACGCCTGGAAGGGGGTCAAAACATAAAAAATACCTAGAATGGTCTGAGAAGTTATGGGTCAACCAGTCGACAAGGGCACGCTGTTATAAATCAGAGGACCTCTGTAGACCGCCGTAGAGGTTGGTTGTTGGACAACAACGCACTTGTGGTAAGTTTATAGTATAAAATTTATATATTTCAGACAAGGTATAAAAGTAATACTGTAGATAAAGAAAAGAAGCGGCAACAGATTTGATATTTGATACGAAGTGATAATATTGTCAGTTCTGCATAAGCTGCCACTGAAATTATATGCAGCGATAATGTGAGATTTTAATACAGGTTCAGAGCAGGCCGGTTTCCTTTGGTGCATCCGTTGTGAGACTGCCATCCGAAAACAGATATTAGCGTTTATTTGGGTCTAGTCACGTGATGTTCGGAAATTCGAGATGCTCTGGAAGGAATACCAGAAATTGGTCGTAATTTCGCTCACGAGTAGCGCCCCCCCCCCCCCCCCCCCCACCCTCTGAGTAAGCTCTGACTGGTATAACATCGTATATCTCTCTGTCAGAGCTACGAAGCCTTCCATTGTTCCACTAATAGGGATCAACTTCATATGTTCTGAGGCACGAATCCTGCATACCAACACCTGTTATTCAAACATTTACAGAAAGTCATGCCCAATATGCCCTTTTTGAATATATATATAGGCAGAGTTTTTAGTGAGCTGTATATGTTATTTGTTAATAAAAGTGCAGAAAAATTAGCATCCGCACCCACCTGTCAAAAGTTTTTTTTTTTACATTCTGGCTTTTAAATGTCACGTGATCAAAGTCAAGCCACCGAAAATTTGAATAAAGGGGTTATAATTTATTTGTAAAATATATACTAAAATAGTTGATAGATGCAGAATTACGTATAAATTTATTTTGTATACCCACACTATTTGACTTTTTATTTTATACGCTCTTTTTCAAATATCAAAATGCCAATGATTGCGGGAGATTTAGGGTTATTTCCGTATTATGTTCTTTTAAAGAAAGCGTAACACAGAAGTTGTAAATGATTACTGTTGTAGACCTTTGGCTGTTGCAACCAATTCCTATCATTGACCCAATGATATCATTGGGTCAATTTTCCTGAAAAAATGATATCATTCGGTTAAGTGGTTGTTTTAAATCAATCACTGATCCAAACGAGTATAACCCGAACGAAATCTATCAGTGTAAACAAACCAACCAGCTGTGCGAAATGTATCATTGTTTGCATAAATATAACCAAAGCTATCATCACAACAAAATACGAAATAAACGAGTAGCTCTGTTTGAAATACTGATGCGAATGCATTGAACAAAAACCTGAACGAATGATATCGGTCGTGTGCAATTCAGTGAGAAAACACACAAGTCAATGAAATTTGAATAAATTTTGAAACATTTTCATCAAACTAAGATAGTGTGTGTAAAAGAATAGATTAATATACATGATTCATGTATGGGAGTGAAGAACTGGCGCGATGATCATAAAATTTGTGTGATAGATTTACCAGATTCTAGTCACAGGACTGATGTTGAATGATTTCCTTTCAAGTCATTTTCTGTTATGCTTCTGTTTATATATAAATATCATTCGGCCAAAATATTCAAGTATTCATATCATTTCACAGACCTAATTATTTCTAGAAAGACTTTAGATAAAAATGATAAGGTTCGTTTGTTATTAGAATGATATAAAAAATTGGACCTCTGTCTAACGGACAAATAGATACAATCACCCCTTAATATGTGAAGCGATGAATAAAAAACCGTCTTATCTTTACAAAATGTTATTTGGGTAGCCTTCCTTCATGTGTTTTTTTTCACAGATTCATACGGAAATAAACTGACCCAAACGTTTATAACTGCTAACAATGTAAACAAACAAAACGGGTCAGTATTTTTGCTTTGAATGATTTATGTACACAAACACACAAGTTGCGAGGCTGATGGGAATTGGTCACAACAGGTGATGATGGGGGATTCTGCATCTTGATCTCAAGGAAGTCCAAAATTGATATTTGACCATAAAAATTGTGTGCCGTACCTTATACTTGGGCCATTTATGTGATGCACCCGTTTTAAAATAACACCATTGGCCCGATTCGTGCGCCGAGATTAGCAAAATTGACGTAAATGACAAGTTCTATTAAAGGAACTATGACTCTTGCTGTCAGAAGAAGACCGCAAGAGTCATCTAGGACCAGGTATATACTGATTACAGGTTAAGCTGAGATCTGATACCAAACCGCATTAGAGGTTAGTTGTTGGACAGTAACGGATATTTGTTAAACAATGCGGAAAAGTTTTAAATTGGACCTTTCAACCAATATTTTTAATTGAATTACTCAAAACATAATTACGTATACTTGCTGTATAAATTCATCACAACAGTATCAGTTTTTGTTTTAATAGTTCTTTTAAAACGTTGCCTAGCTACAAGATTAATTGGGTCGCAACGGTGTTTGAGTAAAGCTTATATAAGGCTGTTACCATTTAACAGAGGGTGATCACTTATTTACATATTGCGACCAAGATTTTATATCAGATGATTTTATTAAACATATTACGGAAAATAAATAATTGAGCTGATTGAAATCGAGGTTCTTCATCCGAAAATGGGTGTACCATTTCTTTTAGCTATCTGTGAAAAACAGAGATCTGGGGAGATTTGACTACTGCGCATCCTAAGATAAAATTGAAAGTATCAGATATTGTTATTGTTAAAAAATGTTTTTAGCCAAGCCGGCTATCGTCGTTGGGCTATACCCATCACTTGTCGGGAATTTGTTGTCCATTATGTGTGTCTAAACAATTTTTCATAATGCTGCTGTTCCTGCATTTCTTGTCCGATTGTTTTAAAATTTGGCAGAAATGTTCCCTGGGTAATTCTCTTAACAGCTTTAATTCTTTGGCGCTTCCACCAAACTTTGTCAAATTTGGGAAAACACAGAAAATGCTACTGTTCCTACAAATTCAACCCAATTGGGTTGAATATATAGATAATATTGGCTAAAAACAGCACATTAAAAAAATCACAGTGTGCTTCTCCTTGATGAGCCTTTACCAGTCGCCTAATCACTTGCCTTGATAACGCAATCGGTGGAGAGTTAGACTAATAATCACGAGGTCGTGGGTTCAAGCCCATCTGAAGGGGCAGTTTTTCATTGTCTCCCTTTATCGGTTTTAGAAGCAGTAGTTACAAGTCTGCCTCTCATTGAAGCAGTAGTTTGCGTTGTAGCCTGCGAAGCAAGAGGTTGTGAATTCAAGGCCCAGTCCGGAATTAATTCATTTTCTGTGTGTTTTGCTTGCCTGCTATAGTTTTATGTTGCTCAAGTTGCGTATTATCCTTAATAAGTATTAATGGGCTCGTAGTATTTTTGTTGTCGGTTCGGCAATTAAACGTATAAACTGGCCAAATAATCGGATAGTTTTAAAAGAAACACAAACAATGATATTCGTGTTACAGATCCTGTCGTTCTACTTTTGGTAGCAGTGTTGCCCATTAGGCCTTCTACCATATCTCTCTTTTTTTTAAATTCGTCGATTTCTCCTTTCACCTTTGTAATATCTTCACTTTTACGACTGGGCACAGTGTTCATTCTTTTTCCATTCAGTAGGTATTCTTTTTTCATAAAAAGGCTATTGCTGTAAACTGAACGTGTTGCTGCTTTGCATGGGGAAAGTATTTATTTTAGACACATTTCACTATTTATATGTCTCCCCCTCGGGAGAAGATGCAATGTATCTTCGTCTGTCAGCAGCGATTTCTCAGTAGCTAGTCAACCGATTGCAACCAACTTTTACACACGTATTGGCTATAACCTACAGATAATGCCCATATATTTATTCTTCA
The DNA here is from genome assembly GCA_949752745.1 of Protula sp. h YS-2021. Lineage (NCBI taxonomy): Eukaryota > Metazoa > Annelida > Polychaeta > Sabellida > Serpulidae > Protula > Protula sp. h YS-2021. The sequence continues at coordinate 72,853,414 of OX457025.1, forward strand.
TATCCGACTGTTTTTCGATTTTTTGGCGATTTTTTTTACAATTTTTGACTTCATCATTTCGCACTGTATCTTCGTCTGTCAGCAGCGATGTCTAAATAACGAGCAGGGCGATCCCAAACAAATTTTACACATGACATACAAATCATGACATACAAATCATGCCCATATGTGTTATTTTCATATCCGTACTTTTTAGTTTCAAAACATATGGAAGGAAATACTTACGAAATATCAACTGAAGTTTGCTTTTACTGTTTCATTTCACATTCACGAAGCATGACCTGCTCGGCGATATTCCAGGCTACCTCCGTTCAGCTACGAAAGTGCGGGAAAAGTGTCATTTTTGGCACAAATGTTTTTTTGTTGTGAAGCCAAGTTTTGGGTGCACTCGGTGAAGTCGTACGTTACTGGTAGATTTTTTAGAATTTGTAGTTAGTTAAACAATTATCAGGCTCAGTGTGAAATGTTACTGTTTTAAATGTCACATGAACTCGCCTTGTCATTAGCCATGACCCGCTTGTGCCGGTTAAACCCATAAATCGGTTAGTTACATAAAAATCTCAAATTTCCAAACAATTTCCCATTTACCTAACATAATTTCAACTGATAATTAGATGCGAGTTAATTGCATAAATCGGGAAATCGCATAACTTTTTAATTAGCTAAATAGATAATATACCACATAATTGTATAGTTCTTGGAAGCATGCCCAAATATTGCCCTATGGGAACACGTTATCTCACGGCTTGCAAAATGAAGTGATCCTTGTTTATTCTCTCCCAGATGTATGGTTTGTTAGAGATCTATGTGTAAGGTAATCTTCAAATTTACATATGGGTGCGTGTTCAACCTTTCCCCATCCCCTCTTTATTAATAGTAAATTTATCTCTGCGTTTTGGTAGTGTTAAACAAATGGGATGTTAGACAAAATGATAAGTTGTAACCAGTTAAGAGAGTAAGACTTGAAATTACCACACATGATATACTGCGTTTCATTTCGAGTGTGCACCTCTGGCTGAGAGCTCTACATCTATGTTTTAATTTTTTGTGTCCTCTTACCCGTGCTCCACATTTCGCCCGTTGTCAAGTTAACATTTTGATTCGGTCAAAAGCACCAATAAATGACGGCATGACCAAAGGGTGAGTTTTGTTTTAAAGAATCAAAAACTGTATTTTTGGCACATTTTTAATGGCTTTTAATAGTGATGTGACGGTTTACCGTATGGGACGGTTAACCGTGAAGATGGCGGTTCGGTTAAACCGAACCGTACTCTATGGAAAACCGCGGTTCATTTTTTCGGTTTTTAATTAATATTACTTTTGTTTTTCTCAGGACATGTTTAACTGCTATAAATGTTTCAGCTCACTATTTTAGCGCAGCATTATTTTACACTTCCAGATGAGTTCCTTTTTTAGTTAAGCAATGTGTTTACTTATCACGTTCTAGAATAAAAACAGAAAATTAATTGGGATATCTTTAATTTATATATATTTGCATAGTCTGAAAAAACCGAAACCGAACCGAAAAAAACCGCTGATTTTTCTTTAAAAACCGAACCGAACCGGACCCATCAGTGACGGATCACATCACTAGCTTTTAAAATATGTTGAAATATGTATTTGTGTTTAAAACTCGTATATTGTTTGGTGGAGAACTCCAAGAAATCTGTAAAAAATTGTCTGCAGAGTCCTTTACGCAGAGCTCAGATATTTTGCTGACTGATCAAATACTTTGTTTTTGGTGAATTTGGTCAAATTGTATCACATAGAAATGTTTTACATTTTTTAAAAATATTTTTCAAGTTTTACAGTTTAATATTTCAGAGACTTTAGGAACAACTTTTTTCAAATATCAGTATTAGTGTCAAGCATGTTCCATAAAAAATGTCGTAATAACTTTTTATCGTTCGGTCTGTATATCCTCGAGATTAGCAGGTGGTCAACTCTAAATTGAAAAAAAAGTTGCACCGGTTACGTCAATGTATGGTTTGGCAATTTTTATTCACGAACTTTAAATTGGTTGGGATATATAGTAAATTATGAAATTTCAAAGTGTATTTTTTGGATTTTGATTGGATTGTTTCGAAACTTCCCGGAATTATAGCTTATTCCAGTCTGCTTCAGTTGGAATGTACAAAAAAGCTAAATGCCTGGTGTGCACTGTCACGTCATAGCCACAAGGAACATCAACTAGACTGGTGACTGCACCTTACATATGTGCCCACCTTAAATTCGGAATACGCTTTCTTTTTCAGTTTGTATGCTCATAATCTGGGCTGAGCAGTGCGCTAAAAGTTTAGTAATAATATTAGCTATAATTGCGAGGACACCTTATGATCAGCGACAAATCTGAATACAGCTAATGCGTTCTTTTTGAGTGTGAATATCTCAAACTCAAATGATTGGTACATCTTTCTACTAAGGTCTTTATAAACAATCCACTGCAATGTGTAGGGCACCCTTACACCAATGCTCAAACTAAATACGGATTATGTATTTAGAGTCTGTTTGCATGTTCGCCAATAAAATATATATAACTTCACGTGAGTTATAATGCACACAAAGCAGATTGGCTAGGGCACTGTAACGTCAGTGACCACGCTGGGTGGGGTTTTGTTTGGTTTTTAGTTACACGCCTTCATACGAAAAATTTATTAGTGTACTTTTACGTCATAACCATATGAAATATCAACTAGAGTGACGATTGCACATAAAAATAAGTGTCCACACCCAATAGGAGTTATGGTTTCGTTTTGATTTTGCAAGTATACCAGCAAGAATGAGCAATGCACGTTGATGTCAAGGTGATAAATCAGAATGGTTTCTGACCTCAACCGTAGTGACTACACGAAATAATTATTATTTATTTGGTTATATGTCCTCACATAATTATATGGTCATTATAAACGTCAACTGGAGTGGTTGTACCTGAACATAAGTGTCCAAACCAAATACGTTTTGTTTTGTTTTTGATGTTGTATGTTTACCGATAAGACTGGCTAAGGTGACCTTTCAAAGTGATAGCATTTGTAACGTTTTCAAAAAATTTCTTGGTTGTCTTCTTAACTTTAAGCTTGTCAGAAGGACAGTTCGCCTCAGTAGGTCTCGTCTTTTTTTTTTTTTTTTGACAGATTTGCTTGAACTGACATAGAATGGCCAGAAGCAATGTAGAGATTGAGGGGCCACCTGTTGGTTGTGAAGAGTACCACAGAGCGCTTCTTACCCCGGAAGCGATATACTTTGTTGCCAGTCTCGCCCGATATTTTGATCAGGAGGTCGAGAAGGTACTGGTTAAGTATTATATATTTAATAAGTTCTAAATCAAGCTAAAATTTAGAGAAAATATGACAGGTTGTAAATTAGCTGGAAAGATAGGTATAAAAATAGGTAATGGGCTGGGTAGACATGTCATGTTTACTCATCCCCAGGATTCTGTTGTGAGATACGCGAACATAGTGATCTTCAGATGTGACACCTAGATAAACGCTGTTTTGCCAGCCCCTACACCCACCCCCTATGTCTTATGTGCAATAGACCTACCAAGCGGAATAGCTGCCTTGTTTTACTGCTTTGTTCGTCAAATATTTCAATTCAAAATATTGTTTTATTACATGAAGCACACGCAAGATGGTATCGAATAGCAGATCATGTATTTGCAGTTCTATATAAAAGAATTAGGTTAATATTTTGTTCGATTACTTTACAATTTTTGACAACCTAGTTGTTTTTGTACTGCTTCTAAACAGTTACATCTTAGAAGAAGACAGAGGAAGCTAGAACTGGATGTAAAAGAAGCCTTACCTGATTTCTTACCGGAGACAGCACACATACGTAATGGAGAGTGGAGAGTGAAGCCATTGCCGCCCAGGCTATGCTGTCGTCACGTTGACCTGGGTGATGTGTCGCCCAGCCAATCAGAACATTTCAAATCTGCTCTGAAATCGTCTGCCCAGGGCATTCAAGTAAGAATCACTTTTAACCGAGTTTCCAGCCGGCTAATTTCTGCCCAAGGTATGGTGATGCCTCGATCTACCAATGCTTTCATTGTATTCCATGTGGCTAAAATTTGACAGACAGACTAATTCTGTTAATCGCATAGCAGTTAATCGCATAAATGCATGATTTTCTTTGAAAAATTGGTTATGCAGTTAAACAATTTGGACTGTATCTGTGTAATTATTTCAATGAGTTCGTTGGCTATCTGAAACTGAATCCACATTTTCCTGAAATTTAAGATGCTCTGGATAGGTGAAATTTTTCCTTACCAAGTTTTTGGGCTCACAGCTCGGCGGAAAATCGTGGCATTTTTCTCAAAGTTCAATGGACAACTGACTGCTTTACATAGTATATGATATATACTTATAAATCAATACTGAGAAAAAATTCTAAATGGATTATAACAGTTAGGGTATCCACCCGATGACGAAACCACCAGCTGTTGTTGTTATTATTGTTACCAGGGTTCGCGTTGGCTGGGTTTTTGACCACTTTTGGGCCATTTTTTACGAAATGACTCACTTTTTCGGAACCCATCTAGTCTTTCTGGACCCAACTGAGTCACACTTTCCTTTTTTGGCGCGCGAACCTTGCAGTTACCATTCTTAGTGTCATTCTTATTATTCAATGTTACATTCACCTGTTTTGTATAATAAAATAGAGCATTGTCCTCGAACCTGCAAATGCATTTATGTAATTGATGTAAATCTGTTTCTCATTAGTGGAGTACACCTAATCTGATTCTCAGAACTATGCTGTCTGATAGACACAAAGACAATTTGTTCCCGGATGATTAAGCTTGATTTTTTTTTTTACAGTTTAAAAGTATTTACTTATTAGTTGTGCTTGTATGTTTTGTTATATTAATTATTTAGCCAGTTATTAGCACATCCATTTCAAGCAATTTTATCGCATTGTGGCTGCATGTCATCTAGCTTCTAATTGGCGACAGGAAAATCACAAGAACATGCAAAGCAGGGTTTGATATTCTCGTAATTTACACGGTATCTCTTTCCTAGATGACAGGAAATTTCGTTTTCTTTTAACTTAATTTAGGCTACGCCTTGGGCGTTTCTTTTAGTTGCGTGTTAGCGAAATAGATTCCCTTCCAGCTCGGATGTGGCAAATAATATTGAACGTCACACAGCGCGTGTTGAGTGCTTGCGGGATTTATGAGCGCTGGCAAGAGATTATTCATGTACATTTTCTCATTTGATCATTTCAAAATTTTTGCAGGCGTTACTTGTTGCTTTTTCTGATGAGTATATTTTCTAAAATATGAAGAACAGAGGCTGATAATCTGAGGCATTTCTGATACCTAATCAGCCATGTTTTCAATATTCGTTGGGGCGTCCATGCGTCTGTCCTGCGATCAAGTGCAGTTTGTGCGTTTCTGTTTCATGTCTATTCTACCTTAATCTAGTTTCGCGACAGTCACTGAGACATTTATTGGATTTATCAAAGCACAATGCCATTCGCTTGGCGCTGGTAATGCCTACAAAGGTGTAGATGTAAATGATGCCCAGTAGTTCCATTGTTTTAACTGAGACATCAATATTACACCAATCCCCTTATAAAGCTTTTTTTGGCCCATTATAGACAATAATTCGGCGAAATTAAGTGCGTTTGCATTCTTCCGATTTCTGTGTGGAATTTATTTTCTTCTTGCTGGTGAATTTTTTGTTTTTCAATTTTCGTTAAAAGCAACATTGCTACATCATCAAAAAATTTGCTGTAAGCTTTGGTCAGGAGGTCAAGGAACTAAGGAAAAAAAAAACAAAAAACAAAAAAAAAAAAACAAAATCAAAAACAAAAACCACAAAAAAACATAGCTTATACCTTTCGCAACTGCACTGATACGTTTAGACGTTTCAGCTAATTCACTCCCATCTGAAAAAAAGCTGGTGTCCATTTTCTGTACTTTGGTCAGGAAGACAGCTGCTTAATAGTGTCATTGTGTAAGTACCATGGAAACTGCCATGGTGTTGGTGAGAAACAATGCCTGTTATACTATGATGTTTCCCAATTATTGTGTGGTCATTATATTCGCCGAGAAAAGATGTTGCTTGTTGACCTACCAAGGCTGGTTTTTGCATTGTGGTCATGCGTGTTTTATGTAATCCACGACTGCAATGAAAAGCCAGCCACGAGCAAGTCAGATTCTCCTGTTCCTACAGGTATTATCGTGCAGTAGTTGGCCATCGTGTCGTTGGTATATTTTCTCAAGATGCCTATTTCCATTATGCCTGAATTGACTTACAATGCTTCAGCAAGCTTCCAAGTATGATTGCTGTTTTTTTTTTTTACTGTCATCGTTGTAATTTATGTATTTCCGCTCTTTGCTGTTGATAATTTCAAGATTGTGGTTATGTGAATTGTCATTGGACGTTGTTAAACCAATGAACATCTCACAAAACCTGATCTTAAAATTAATTTTAGAATATCACTTCTTTTACCACACATTTCGGGGAACAGGCCCAACCCGCCCCCGACCGAAACCCCCTCAAGCCCTAACCCCCCCCCCCTCACGTCAGCTCCCCTTCCCAACTAAAACCCAACGTAGGCCTACCCCCCCCCCCCCCCCGACATACCCCCCTTCCCCGTTCTCAAATCATTTCACTGTGTGCTACAAAAAACCTGCAAAGATTGCATCATTTATTTTCAATTTCAGCTTATTGTTTACACCTCACAGTAGGAAAAATGACAAGATTTTCTTAACTCTCATTTCACATTTCAAAGCTGGAAAATTGACCAAATAATCTCAATTCTCAAACTCTCTACACACGAACTATTAAAAATTACTTTAAATACACCAACAGTCTTTGGGTCGATGTATGAAGTGTATTTTATAACGAGGATTAAATTCTTCAGAAGTACAGAAATTGCAATTTTAAATGCCGACTGATCTCATCAATACAGTGTAATTGTAATGTGGATTAATCGCATCAAACGGAGAGAAAATGAAATTTTAAATGTGGGCAAATCTCACAAGCAAATAATAATAATAATAATATGCCCAAAATATAAATAATACTCGAGAACGGTGGGGAGGTTCGGTCGGGGTGGGGGTTTAGGCCTACGGGGGTTTTAGTCGGGGGAGGGGTTGACGGGGGGCCAGGGCCGGGGGGGGGGGGGGGGCGAGGTTCGGCCAGGGCCTACACTCCGCTTTTCGAATAGTTTCACTGAATTTTTAACTTTTTATGACTATTTTCTTGAACGAATAAGAGATGTTATTAACCAACCCCTTATTCATACTTTGAAAGTCATTAATTCAAAAGCATTATCACGCAGCTGCATTTCAGATAGTTTGGCAAGGACCTGTTAATAATTGCAATTAAAACTGTGTGACAGTGTGATATAGCCAGTACGGTAGACGATAGGTACTTGTTTTGTTTTACACGGTGTAAAAAAACCAAAAACTCGACCAGATTCATTTAACATTATGGGAAAAAACGACTGTTTCTGTGAATTTTGCTTTACATTTAACGTTATTTTTTTCTTAATTGGATGTAAAGGATTTGCTACCTCGTCTACTTTTATAAATCAATTCATTAGCTGAATTCTGGGTTTTGTTCATTAATTACAGATTAACTTCTAGAGGTAGCGCCGTGTTCACATAAACTTTCCAGGCTTTCATTTATGATTTAAAAAAATAGTCCTTGACCTGCTATGTAGTTTCTTAAAAATAAGAACTTTTTTTCTCAAAATATTTAACTGTATTTCCACAGAATTGCTGTTCTAAAAAAAAAGAGATTTGTTCGGATGAAATCTTCTGAATGGTTCAATTTCCTTCCGTGCCTTGCTTTGTGGCGTGACATTTAGGAAGCATGAATTTGGAAGGATGCATTTGTGAAGTATTTCGCGAGGGAGAGAAATCAACACTACCTCTAAGGTTTCACTATGACTATATCACTGACAGACCGTTCCTCAACATTTAATGCTTTTAATACTCAAAAACGAAAAAAATACGTTTTATCACATTGTTTTTATGGCTTTTGTTATTATTTTGTAACTTATGCATGAAAATTAAAAGAGAAATTTTAGCTTCTAATTGCAGTGCCAGCAACTAAAATTATATTTCAGTATCTTGAATCGTATCCTAAGAATAATAACTTCAGTTATTACAGGCACTAAAATGGCATCCGAAATTTGAAGCAGAAGATTATATGCGTTTTCCGGTGCTTTATATTACAGACTTGCGCAGTAAGAGAAAAGATCATTAGTAAAGAAAATAGGCTTCGCACAAATTATAATACGCTCTTTTTCATTATTTATTTCTTGTTGCTTCTAAAAGCATAGTTATAGTATTGCGTTCTGTAAACTTCTGCGCTTTCAGTCACATAATTGGAAATCGCCTTTCTGTTTAGTTGTTCTGCTTTTTTTTTCGATAAAAATCACAATTTTTCTTCCCAGTCAAATTTTCGAAAATATTAGATTTTTATTGATAAATAGGAAGAGTAATAAAAAAACGCTCCGTCATCATAAGTGTACCCGCCTGCACTTTGGCACGAAACTGGGGTGTTGCTCGTTTTGACCGCGTAATCTAAAGGACCTAATTAGCCAATGAATACGTGACATACAACTGTGAAGATAACAAGTCATTTCGAAGAAGAAAAGAATAATACGACTTACCTTTTTATGAAAGAGTCGTCTGTTGGCGTTGGTTTCATTTCCGGTACTTTCACTCTTGTTGGCAGCACCATCTGTTGGTCTGAACGCCACGCTGTCGTCAGAGAAGTGCGCGTGAATCACGCCCCAGTTTGACCACTGCTCCCCACTAACGATGTCTGAAGACAGGATCCGGGATCAAAAGTCCAATAGCTTCTTTCCAGCTTTGCTTCTTAATTAGTGTCTTCTTCTGTTAATTTGACATGCCAGTGATTGCTAAGTGCTAGAAGCAATGGCTGACTAGGTAGCGGGTGCCGTGAAGCACTGCCGCAACAAAACTGATCCAAAGTTGATTGGTTGAAGACAGGAAAGATTGCAGTCGCTTCCTGATGTTCTCAGATGCAGTGATTTCTGCGTTATGATAGCTGTTGGCTTAGTTCCTCAGTATTTATACATTTTATGCCCAACTAATTAACAGCTCGTGCATTGTCAGCTGAACCACTTAATTACGTTGCCACCGCAGCGCCATTGTCTAGGAGACAGAGGTGAATTGGAGCCTGCGTAGTTTCTACCAGGGGGGAGAGGGGGGAGGTGCCTCAAATCGGATTGCTGTATTGCACCTGGCAGTGTGGTCAACAGGTCTCTCTGACCAATGGTCACGAGGTTGCATTTGCTGAATTAAATCACGCTGTTATGGCATAATGGACAAAAAAAGAGTTCTAAGTGAAATTGGAAATTTATGTTAGCAAAATTAAATGGAGAATGTACAGACTCCGTCGTGAAGAGAAAACCAACCGATAGACGCATTAAAACACGATATTTTAGTAATCAACATCGTTCCCGACCACCGTGCCCACCCCTACCCAAATTTTCGAAATTTTTGGTTTCCATTTTATGGTACAATAACTCCTGATGTTATCAAGTGTGAAATGGGTCAAGGGTGTCCCTATTCTACACTTTTGAACAATCATTGAGTCAAGACTAAGATTCGCTATAATTACCGCACATTCTTGTTTATTAATTTAACGACGATAAAGAATGCAGCGTGGAATTATGATTTGATGTAAAGATTTTCACTGAGTATAACAGTAAAGGTGAAGACCAACTATTTGGCAGTTATATTTTCTTACATGCTTATTTCCAGCATTTAGGATATTCACTCTTTGGCTTTTTAATACCCTAGTTGAAATGGAATTAATATTAAGTTTTTTTTTTATATTTATCACTGTATCAGTCCTTGAAATTGGACTTCAAGAAAACAAACTTTAATGCAACAGTAAACAGTAAATATCATAAGATATTATGAATATGGGGGGTCGGGATATACTACATCTACCAAACTTGGTTTGTCACGTTTCTTTGCTTTCTAAAATAAATCCGTTTTTTTTGTTTATGGTCTTATAAAATGCCCCATGTAAGGTGTTTTCTTTTTCTTAGCAATACCCTGAGTACCTTTTTTGGTGCGAATATTGTTGTTGAACAATTGCAATGCAATGCGCAGAAAATAAAAAAATACAGCATTAGGTAGGCCATTATTTAAAATAAGAATAAATTAAGCAAATACTAATATTAAACTTTTTGGCCATGGTCAAAATAAGGCACTGTCAACAAAGCTGATCCATTCCATAAAAGACTGGTGATACTCAATCTTGTTGAAATATAAAGAGTAAAATGGGGGTTGGATTATTGTTAACCGACGGAAATCTTTAATTACGACTAAAGTTCCGCTAGCACAGAATATGTGAATTCTTATATTCTTGAAATATTTTAAATGTTATTTAAGAATTGACAGAAAAAGTTAAAAAATGTTAACTCATTAAAAACCCACGCAAGTGTAAAATGCTCAAGAAAATGAATGCAAAAATAGTAAATGTGGAGACAACGTAGAAATAAAAAAGAACAGGATCGACGTGCATGAGCAGTCAGAATAATACTATGTAACGTTTTTGGTGTTTTATACTTATACAGCTACAGTTTAAGGCATGTAATTCTTATCAAAAGGAGTCCCGTATATTTAGATTGCAAGTGAAAAAGAGGAGAGGATGGGGTGGGGGGAGATGGCATTTTTATAGCGTTTCGGTTGTGTTTGAGACAGCACACAGATCCTACGCGTAGTTTATTGAGTATTATTTTTTAAGGAAAAATAGAAAAGGTTTCTCGCTCCCCTTCTGTCGATAACTTTTTCTTGTGGACCACCAGGACTTAAATTTCCGTTTTTACACCCCATATTCCGCTATTACACAGTAAAAGGTGTGGGGCCAAAGCCCACACAACGTATGCAAGTTTTTTTGTCTACAGCTATGACATAGTTTTGCACAATTGAAATAAGTGTACAGACAATTTTAATGTATAAACCACAGTGCATACATTTTCAGTTAATGAAGAAAATATTCAACAACTTTCATTGAAAATAAATGCAAAAATTTCAAAAATGTTTTCGATTTCTTTTATGAGTCCACTTTAAAAAATAACTTCCGACAAGTAGCAAAAATAGTTGGTGGAAGATTAGGGCTTGGTATTTTCTGTTTAACAGTTTTGCAAATATAGTTTTGCAAATGCCTATTGCTGCCACCGCTACGTTAGCCTAAAACTTGCTATATCTTAAATATTGCAATTGGGAAGTCCAAATTGAATTCGGTTCATTGCAATTGAGAAGTCCGAATAGAATGTACTTTGTATGAAAGCACAGAACGAAATCTTCTTGTTCAGTACAGCTGAACACAATCACCTCGTGTTAACGCTTTTGCCAGTCTATCGTAAATAACATTTTTTATTTTCGAGAAAGACACAGGGCCTATTGCATGCACGCGCCTTTTGGTATATTGCTTTGAGAAAACAGTTTTATTAATGTTTAAAAATGTAACTACATAAAATATCATGGGACTGAAATATTGTCCTGATTGGACACGTTAATCATTGAGAGAGAACACCCAGTGAGACTAATTAGACACGTCGACATATTTGTTTGACATTATGCAAAATATGTATAAATCTGATATCTGTTTTATGTCATGACAAACAGTGGTAAAAACCATGGGATGATTATGTTCCTGCAGTTCGGCATGGCATTGTCATACTCCCCCGGTGCCCCGGTGGGAAACCAGTTTGTATGGCACTGGTTGTGTCACCTGCTGGGAACCAGCGGTTCCTAATCACATGCTAACCGTTATATGTGCACGATAAAAAAGCACAACCGTGTCCCCCGTGGTACTATTAGAAAGACAAACTGATCGATGCTCAGTAGAACGACACTTGCTGCTTCAAATCTCTAGCGCATAATTAAATGGGCAAATAAAGGGATTCAGCACAGAAATTATTCCAACAGTAATTTGTTTTGTTCACTTGCTTGTAGACAGTCAGTGATATCTTTTATTTCTTTATTTGTTAAAGAAAAAATTGCGTATATAAGCGGATGATCATATATGCCTTTCAAACTAAAAAAAAAAAAGGGAATGAATTTAACCTAAAAAGCAGTCTCATTTAATTATATTAAATGGAATTGAATGCGTAATATAGCCCTGTGTGTCCAACGAAAGAAGTCTCCCAGACCGAATGGGGACAGGGGAATTGGCGCAAGACGTCCACGTAGTGAAAGGTTGGCAACTTGCCAAATTCTTCCTTTAAAGCATAGTTTTCATTTTTTTCTCTGTATTTTTTTAATCAATGAAAAATGAAAACCATACTTAATCTACCTTATTATACTACATTTCTTACTTTTCAAAATTTCTTAACATACTGTCTACCCGTTTAAAAATGAGATTTCTGTCTAAAACCAATCAGTCTGAAGATCAGTTATTGACTAAAAGTGATTCTTTCCCAATCCCCACCCCCCTCCCTAAAATAAAAAGAACACTTTGGACAGAGTTGAATTCGTGTGTAACTTGGAACTTGTATCTATCTTGTCCCTCGTCCAAAAAATTATATACCGGAGTTAAATGAAGTTTCAGTTATAATAATTATTGTATGCTTGTGGCACAATTTCTTATTGTAAAAATAAAGGGAATATTGGCCCTTTCTGCAGTGTATGTAGTCTAGCTTGACCTTGGCCGAGGATGGATGATCTTTGGAATGGTTTGGGGAAGGGAAGAAGCTGTCGGACTGGCCACTGAATTGCGCACAGATGCGTTTTATGGACGTGATCCACCGCCACCCCACACATAAACATGTTGTTTTTGTTGTGCCACGCCCATAACGCGAAGGACTTGGGTGGTTTTGACAAGGTAGCCTGGGAGACAGGTAGATACGAACCTCTCTACTTGGTACCCTTTGTTTCCGGATGCCAGCTCGGACATGGTTATTACACCAGGTACTTGTGAACAATAATGCTCGGTATTAACTTACGCCCTAGTGTAAATAAACCCAACTCCGCAAAAATTTGCCACCAATACGCACGTGATAATGATTTTCCTGCAGGTAAATTATCACTACGTAGGGCATAATGGTGACGGCAGTTACGGAATGTGCTCGGAGAAAGCTGTCTCTTTTATCGCCGGCTTTTTTTCTGAATGTTTTTAGTGACCTTTGTGACCGATATGTGGTGTTTCGATTCACATGTGACCATTCACTTTATGAGTTACTTTTCGCCCACTTTACATGCAAACATGCAAACACCACAAACACTTTTAAAATCGAATTATTTGTGAATGTAACAGACGTGTTTGGTGAAGAGCGATGAACTTGACAGTGAAAGTTTGAAATTTGTAGTTGTTCGCTAACATTCCGAACCAAGTAGGTTGCTCGTTATATTGCGTTGTTCGACAAAAAGATGTGTATTTCACAATTAAATTGTAATATTCGAAGAATGTAGTGAATATATAGAATGCAAACTATAATGTTACATAGAAGAAGTGGTAAATCTTGGTTTAGTGGCGATGCCTCTGTTTCATTAAGATCAGTTTAGGAGGAAGTAATAACTTGTAAATTTCTTGGATTATTGCAAACTCCAGCAAAGAGGTTAATTGCTTCAAGTTGCTGTAAAGTCCTGGCAGTAATACAGTTTTTTACATTTCTGTTCTGCGTCGTTTGAGGAATCAACACCCAGTTACTTAAAATGAAAACATATCAAGTAAATAAGAATAAGATATTTTTTGTCCTTGGCGAAATCAGGCACTGGAGACTAAGTTAGTTTATTGCGGACTAGCCTCGCGACGCTCAGTCTTATTAAAATGTAGATAGCACCTAAAATGTCTTGTTTTTTTCAGTGAGTATCTTAACATTTGAATTGTCCTATGGTCTGCATTAGTTTATTCTGTTATTTCGGAAATTAAAAAAATCAGATTTATTATTTCCTTCATGTATTTATATTTTAGATAATCGGGTGTTTAGTGGAATTTTTTCTCAACATTTCGCAAAATTTACGTCTTTACCTTGAAAAATTGCCCAATGCTCGAGCCAAATTCCGCCGTGGCGAACCTCGAATGAGCAACACTGAAATGGGGTCGTCAATTCATTTAATGCTATATTAATTTCCTACGTTTGTGAGACAGCTCAAATAGGTCGTTCGTGCAACGGATGGGGATGATGACGTAATATTTTCAACAATTATGTAAAGTAACAGAGGAGGAGGTGATATGTAAGCCTTTTTGTTTCCTTTAGTAGGCAATGGAAGCCTGTCGTAAGATGTGTTCCTGTCTGTCATAGCTGCCGTCGGCGGTGCTATTTATACACTTAAGGGAACTTACTTAATTCTTAGAATGTAGTACGTAACAACGTTATGCATAGTTTTCATGAAGACTTATGTTCGAAAAAGTCTTTTTTCTGGCATAAGTCCCTGTTTATAGACATTGTTCAAAGCTGTCTTGTTTGGATTTAAAATCGCAAGAAATCTTGCGCAGTGAGCAAAGAGGAATAGGCATAAAGTTTGACTTATAAAGAAGGAGCCTGCGCTATATTTACTGACAATGAACGTACAGGGAAATCTTCAATCGACCTTCCACGCAAAACTCCGACCTTTTAAAGTAATTTGAAGTTGTACGGGTGTAAAGACACCCCTTCTCCCCTGCCCCCCCCCCCCGCGTTACCTGGAAGACACATGCAAGCAAATGCGCTGTAAGGATGTTAAGTCGGATGGCTGCTATTTATGAAATTAACATGTTTTCAAGTGTCAATCTCACTTATTAACATGTTTTATGAAGTTGTAGATTTGAAAATTGTTGGGCTAACAGGGAAGGGGAATTTTTAAGTTAGCACCATTATCACACTACGCTAGATTTAACCTTTTTGCATATGTTTGTTGCCATGGCAAATGTTCACATTTCTTGACAACCCTCAATCTGTTGTTGACACCCGTGTAACAATGCCTTTTCCAACAGCTGCATAGCAGTTTTACGTCAGCGTCTAAATTCTCTGTGATGTTTCTTTTCGTTGTTTCGTTTTTCGCGAACGAACTGCGAATCTGCAAGTAGTGGGGTAATATCTACAGTTATTTCAATTTAAACCAAACTGTAGAATTGAAGTACAGGAATAAAAAGCTGGGTTGATAGGCACAGTGGGTGAAAATGAGAAATTTTTACTTCTCATGGTTAGAGCCTTAGTAACTGGCAAGTGAAGTGGGAAGTAAACTTTCAACGCAAGGTGCCTATTGTTTCAGAACGCAAAGCTACCAATACATGTCTTGTACCTTAAGATGATTTAAACTGTAAGACTGTCATATTTATGTGAAATATGTAATGAGCTAGGGCACATTTATTATTTATAAGAGATTTTACTTGTCCAGGTTCAACCAAAATGGGTTTCAGGAGACTTTTTTTTTTGGAAAAAAAGAGAATTTTGAAAAACTACTTCTTCTTTATCTTTATGAAAGAAAGCTCGATTGTTGTAGAGAGTTGCTGTATATAAAACTTCGAATAACATGACAGGCTTTACATTAAGTTTTGATGGCACCTGTTCTGTAGGGTAGTTGATGTGGAATTTTACCTGCCTGACCAAAACTTCACCTGCACGTCCTTTTCTCTTAAGTCTGCATTATTCACAATTCTCTGTATAATTATTCAATTTTATTTGGAAATCTAGGCGAGCAGGCGGATCACTATGATTTAATCTGGTATATCTTACGTTAAAAAATTCTAATGTCAGTGCATTATCGACGGAAGGCTGGAGGGCAATTGGTTACAATTCGGGGACTTCTAACATTGGTCTCGTCCAGTGCTGCACGGTTTTCTATGTTTTGTAATCGCTGAAGGAGAAATCAGTAATTTAGACAGTACTTCTATGTCCAAACTAGTGCTCCGGTCGCTTTTGTCTCTGTCTTGCATTGAGAAAACATGGATTGTAGAATCATACATTCCACGAGATGTAGAATATTTGGGTTATACGTTTGCGTATTTTAGAAGGAGGGTTTTGTCTCTTCAGGTTTCCTTGTTTCTGAAACCAAATGGTCCCCACCTTGGCTCACCCACCTGGCCGATCGGGCAGATAATTTTAAAATTTAGCTGCCCAACACAACTTTTTACCTCCCTGGGCAGGTCAGACAGTCGTTAATGTAAAGCGCTGGGTGATATTTAGCATGTGATTTTTTTTTGTATACCCGTATACTTGCAGAAGAAAGTTGCCTCTTGTGTGTGACTAAATTGTAATGATACTGGTATCCATAGCAACTGGCTACCGTGCAAGGGCTGCAGTTTTTCAGTTCTGTAGGCTGCCTGACGATGGTAGAAGTATTGGATAAAACCAATTTTCTTTAAATTTATCTCCTCCTAGGGTTTTCATGGAAACGTTTTAAAGATGAAAAGAAGAATAAGGCAAGAACATGTCAATTTTAACCCATTCATTAAACTGGAACCTCCTTTCGCTAGCGAAATGTTTAACAAAAATTAAAACGCAAAAATACTTCCTTCAGTCGGTTATTTCTTGAATAATATATTGCAAACAACACAGCTTGAATACGTCTTATAAGCCCTGTAGTGTTGGTTTTTGTTGACTTAAGGTTTTATTGACTGTTCAGGCATACGTCGTGTTATCTATTTTTCGCAGTGAGGGCTGGTACAAAGCTGAGCAATTGTGTGTTCTGTGCTATGCGTAAAATGCTCCGCATTTGCTTATAAAAAATACACTCTTTTCACATGGCGTTTTAAACAAGAAAACGAAATCGAAGGCGAAAATAAAAAGTGTCATGCACATGTTCATATCAGGTTCTACGTAAGTCCCAAGTTTCGTGGCCCTAGGGCCCGTAGTGCCAGTGGAAGAGATGAAAAAAGAAATCCGATCACTGTCAAGAAAAAAAAAGATACCCACGGCTGCTCGCACAAATTCAAAAACCCCTTGCAAGCCAGAGGCTTGTCAAGTGTTAAAAATACTCTTTCGATTTCACCGGTGGTCAGTAGTCCGGTGGGCACTTTGACGGGTGCCCAAGCGAACGCCGGTGACCAGTTGTGCGGTGGCCACTACGACTGATGGCGAGTAATCCTACATCCGACGATACTAACGTGATCTGGAGAGTTGACTGAGCCCATGTAACATGCGTGATCTAAAATTTTATCTCTCTTTGCTAGTCTTGACTCGTCCCATAGTTTCTGAGTTAAAGTTTGTTTTCAAATTGCAGTCGGCAGGGTGAAGAGCACATGACAAAGGTGCACGTAGCACGGCATAAAAATTATTTTTATTACTAATAACGAGGTGCAGTTTGCGGATTTCAACGTAGAACCTAAATTTATTTTGATATTAATATCCTTTGAAGTTTTAATTCAGTGGTGCCAGGAGGTTATTTTGAAATTTTCCCTGGTTTTCTGTTCTTCTTGTTGACAGGAAATTGTTGAGCTGAATAAACTATAGATTCAACCAGAACAGGCAGGAAACGTTGCTGAAAAAGAAATTAGCGCTTATTTGTTGGGAAAAGGAAATTTTCTGCAACGTTGTCTTGTACATTAGAAACATAAGTTGTAAATTTCTCAATTTATTTCAAGTTTCAGCGAGTTGATGGCGTTTTATAGTAACTCATTGTGTTTTATTGTTAGTACCGTTAAGTTGCATTTCCAGCACTTCACTCCGAAACAGTTTCATTTTCCAGCATTTAAATTATACCAAAACATTCCCAGTTGCAGTGAATACAGTGGAACAACCCATATAATCCATCATTCATATATCAATTACTGCAAAAATGGACAAAATAAAATGTATCAAAAAGTGCTGAAAACCGCAAACAAGCGTCCTCGGTACAACAGAAGACTCAGTTGTTTTTGACACATTTAACTTAATTTCAGACGGATTTCGATGATGGACACTGCCCGACGTGGGCAAATCAACTTCTTGGTCTGTATAACGTTTACTGTGCTGTGCATGGCAAATTTAAAGGTATACCCTTTCAGACATGTAACTATAGTACTCTTAATAGTAGATCTATCTTTTTTAACCGTCAAGCCAGTATGCATAATTATATTACATGCATGTGACAAAGAAAGCCCAGTGGGTTAGTCTTAAAATGAATATTTTACTGACGCAATCATCTTTCTCACTTTGCCCTCAGTTATCTAAAGGCCCATCAGTAGAGTGTACAGAAATAATGTCGGACTGTTTTACCCCCTGCTTTCATTTCCGTCCTAGATATCGGCCATGTAAGTACGGTGCCGGTGCTGATGCTGAGGCCGAGAGCGTGGAATATGTCTGAAGATAATATGCTGGTTGGTAACATGAAACAAACGAATCCCCATGCAGATACAGACTAGATGCATTTTCTATCACTGGATGCTCTTTGAACATTACGCTATTTCCGGAAAACCCTTCTCTTCCGGACTTACGGTTTTGAGTGTAATATTTGATACCCTAAGCATAATTTGCCGTTACCCTTCAAGATAAAGCAGGACTATAAATGTTAACATTTACTATTATTTGTTTCTTTATTTTTTTAATATTGCTGCGAAACATTTTCCGCACGTTGCATGTGTAGCTTAACAAAAAGATCAAATATTTTGCTTACTTCAAAGAACATGTGTTTTAAATGTGCTAATTTAAATAGACGCATGTGAACCTGCTAATATGTTCGCGGTAACAGGGTTTGAGGCACGGGGACCGATCATTATTTCCTTGTTATGTCGGCAGGTGGATGGCAAAGCAGTTCCTGGGCCTTTGTTCGACTTTGGTTTACTGATGTTTCACAATGCCCTCCGTCTTCATGAAAACGGCAGTGGCCCCTTCTTTTACTTATCAAAGGCATGGATGGTCATGTAGTATTCTGCTAAAGCGTCTTAAGATAATGTTGCCTGTTCAAAATCAGTAAAAGTGAAAAACAACATTGTCAATGAAATTACCGTGTTTGTTGGTACCTTAAGTTATTTTCAGCGAACGTGTTGCATACTCTCGCAAACCTTTCATAATTGTCTTTAAAATGGTGTGAAAGTCCAGTTTGAATTAATGTTGCAATTGCATTGGTCTTTTCTGTAATACCGATTGGTATTCCGTGTGCCCTTTTCCTCATGCCATTTTCCCGACCTCCTGGCGTGCGTCATCGCAACGGCTCAAGCTGCTAGAAATTTGCCTGTCTTTTACGGAGTTATTGCTCTGCCTTTATTGAAAAGTGTAATAAACTGATTTTGATCTATCCTTTGGGAAATTTAGCATGTTAGAAGTTAACGATATTTCAAAAAAAATGTATAACTAACTAGAAGTGTACATATAACGACCATTGCATGCAGTTTCATTCAGTCGGCATTAAATTGTAACGCCTTCAATACTCGTAAGTGGTGTACGATTGGATCCCTAATGCAGTGTGCGAAATTAAAGAGAAAAGCTCGTTCGTGTTTTATTTTAATTAGCTTAATGGAGTTTTGGTTAAATACGCAAGCTAAAATATGTACGAATCGCATTTTTGCCTATGTACTTTTTGGATACCCCCCAATTTGTCGTCCTGCCTTTTATTTTTTTTCTTTTTCTTTTCTTTTTTTTTTTTTGATCAGCCCATGAAGGCTTGGAATCTCTCTCTCTCTTTCTGTCTCTTTCTCCTCTCCCATTCTTTGTCTGTCTGTCTGTCTCTCTTTATTTATCTTTTACTCTGCCTGTCTGTGTCTCTCTCTTTCCCGGTCTGTCTGTCTGTCTGTCTGTCTGTCTGTCTGTCTGTCTGTCTCTCTCTCTCTCTCTCTCTCTTTCTCTCTCTCTCTCACTCTCACTCTCACTCTCTCTCACTCACTCTGTCTCACTCTCTCTCTCACCCGGCGTTGCATTCATACTTATTATGAGTGGTACTCGTGTTGTCATGATTTTTTTTTACCATTTTTGGCTGCCTACTGTGTATTACGCTGTACAGTTGGAGGGTTATCTAGAGGCCAGGCTGTGGAATGACATATTCATATGGACACAGAACAAAGTAAGAATTCGTTTGTTTACTAGTTTTGAAAATAAGTTTCGTTCCGTCGCTCTAATTGTAATTATTTATTATCCAACATGCAGAGAGTAAGAAAATCAATTATCATACACAGAAAAAAAAAACACAAAAAGACCGTATTTGTCTTGTGAAATTAGTTTCTTGGTAAAGGTTAAGTTGTGATTTCTTCGTAATTTCCCTCCTATGTCCAAATCAGATAGGGTTACCGCTTGGAAGTATCAAGGCGTGCGTTCTGATTGAAAACGTGCTCGCCAGTTTCGAGATGGAGGAGATTCTGTATGAGCTGCGAGAGCACTCAGCAGGCTTGAACTGCGGTATCTGGGATTACTCAGCATCTTTCATTAATAAATTTGGTGAGTCTTCTATTGAAAGGATTGATGGTGACCTGATGTAACAGCTTAACAAAAATACTAAGCCCCATTTAGAGGTTTCTTAATAAAAAAAACCCAGAAAACTTTATTTCCGTTAAAAATGAAACACTAAGCTCTGTTGAAAAACAAGACATTTACATGTAAATACGAATACATATAAAAGCCTGTTTTGGTCAACATCTAATTTGTAAACAACCTCCAGTAAACAACACCACTTTTATATTATTTCATCTTCTCCAAATAAATTCAGCTATCTTTAATGCACATCTCTATAATTAAGACCATAATCCGAAGGCGTATAAAAATATAGAACACATGAGTAGAGAAAAAAAGTATTGTTTGTATCAACTTTTCATTTAAGTATTATTTATTTTTATTTTATTTTGCCTAGTACAATTAAGCCTGTGCATAGTGAACACCTTCTGACCTCGGGTAGCATGTTACTTATATAGAGATGTTCACAAAGAGATGTGAACTTTATACTGAAGGTTCTAAATTTGGTGAAAAGCTTAATGGTTGTTTTACTGTGGTACGGTAATTCTGGCACGGAGATAAACACTGCACGAGATATTCATTGGTGGGTGTGTCTTGAAAGCTGATAAAAATCTTGGTCAGTTAATTGGATTATGTATTAAGTTTTTGTATTATTATGCTTCTAACATTAATACAGGACATAGATCCAGCTTTGTGCTTCCTGATCGCAACAAATACGTCTCCATGGATCGGCACTTCCTCAAAAGCTACATGGATTTAGTCGTCAAGGTAACCTGTACCGTAAAGAAAGGTACCGTATGCAAACAGTGAAAACAACCAAACAGCAAGTGCCTTATTAGGATATGTGGGTTTTAATTAAGTAAGTAGTCAATGTATTGTTGAAGAGGAGTTCCCGCACAGATATAAGACTAATGGGAGAATGCGCATTTAATTTATAGACTTAATGGGCGGTTTCATTCAATTTTACTGTGATCTGCGGTTATTATTTTCTCACAGGTGTCCTCATTGACTTTTCTTTTAATATTTACTTAAAACAAATGTCCATAAAATAATAATCAAATAATAATTAAACCTATGTAATTATGGTTAATATAATTATTATTAATATGACTGTGATCGCTTTGTTAGGTTTGTCACAAGAGAGAAGCGCTGGCCACTGGCGGGATGGCGGCCATTGTTTTACCGCAAGAAAACACCTCAAGCTGGCATCAAATTACTGACAAGGTCTGCAGGTGATTGAGGAACCACTTTTTGTTTCATTTACTCAGTCTGAAATACACCTAAACATAAAACACGACAATGAGTTCAGTTACTAAGTCTGCTGTGATTTGCTTTTTAATTCAGCTTATATTCAGTTTGTATAAAGGAAGGTTTGGTGTGGGGTTAGCTTTGTTGTACGCTTCTCGAAAATAGGTGTAACTGAAGTGCGAATTTCCACGTAACTAGTCGAATTCCAGCAAAAGTCTTGGTTTTGGTTTTGTACCAAGATTTGCTTACTTGAAACTTAAAATGCAAAGTCTATGACTCGTTCTCGCAAGGTGGTTGTTTTTCCATAACACCTGATATAACAAGATACAACACCTGATATAACAAGATACAACACCAGATATAACAAGATATAACACCTGATATAACAAGATACAACACCTGATAGAACAAGATATAACACCTGATATAACAAGATACAGCACCTGATATAACAGGCCATAACACCTGATATAACCTTCAGATGTGAGGGAATTGTCTGTCAGCTAACTAGTAAACAGCTCGGCAAATAAATATATAGTGGCATCGTTTAATCTCAACACCAGG
This sequence comes from Protula sp. h YS-2021, assembly GCA_949752745.1. Taxonomy (NCBI): domain Eukaryota; kingdom Metazoa; phylum Annelida; class Polychaeta; order Sabellida; family Serpulidae; genus Protula; species Protula sp. h YS-2021. The sequence continues at coordinate 72,875,506 of OX457025.1, forward strand.
GACGAACTTTCTTTTCCTTTTTTTTTTTTTTTGCTTTTAAAAATGAAAAAAAATCCAACATTAACAAAAAAGTTTTGTTTTTCTTCTTAGAGGACCGCATACCTATCACATAAACCTTCAGGTAGTGAACATTCCTGCTGAGAAAGCGTAACCGCCGAAAGAGTGAGCAGAAAAAAAAACAATAATGAAAAATTATCCATTGTTATGCTTCTTTTCGGTGACTTAATATTTGAATGTCAAATATTTACCCCCTACCCCGTCTGGGTGATCTACTTGCTCGCCCACCGCGTTCAGTTTCGGCCTGTCTGGCTAATCTTTATTATATTCTTTATTTTTATGACAAGACTGTTTATGACAAACAACATTATTTTTTGGCCAGCTGGGTTTGCCACCTTTTGTTTTGCACGTACAAAGACAACTAAAAATACAGTAAATCGAGTATGAGATGATATATGAAAACTAAACACTGCAACACAGTTTATTGCTGTTACCGTTAAGGACTGTTGTTAAGCGGTTTCGACATCACACTTTGTGAATTCCACAACTGTTATATATAAACATCTTGAGCATGATCGTGATGTAAGTGTTTTGTTTTGTTATATGTCTCCCCTTTGGGGCCCTGTATTGTTTTTTAACTCGATATTTGCAGTGCTAAATTGAAGGAAATAAAAGCAGGTGTAGATGGTTTCATGGTCTACGATATCAAGCTTGTTCAACCCACTCAACAGGTTATATATTCTTCCTTCTTGACAAAGAAAGTGATGCTTAGAAAGCTATGATGTTTTTTCCTTGTCACGTCTCACTAATAATGTTGAATTAGCAACGTTATAAACCCAGGCAATTGCGGCCGGTTTATGAAAACAGTCCCTTTTTAAATGTTGGGTTATCATTGTCTCTCTGATTACCCGTATTCTTCCAGTAACAATTACCCCCGAGCGTTCGCTTCTAAAGACTTTCTCTTAACACTTTTTTTGTTTTTTCAGCTCTTTCAAAGATTTGCTCCTGGAGATAATCAGATTGGCTTGAAGCGACAAGGTGTGACTGTAACGTCACGTGACTTGCTGCTGATGCCGAGCGGAGGTGTTACTCTTGCTGGTCTCAAACACAACATAGGCGTAGGAATTTTTTTCATCCTGGCTTGGTTTCAAGGTACCGTTTTTAATTTTTTTAAGAAAGGCAAACATGTTAGCAAAAGAAATAGTTGAAGGAATGTTGTAAGAGTTATACCTGTGGCTTGAGCGTGGTTTTTTTCTGTTTATGCTCCGTTGCAGGGGCTTAGAGTGAAAGTGTGAATTTAATGTTTGAAATTTTATATAAATATTATATATATAGTCATCAACACTGTTAAGTCAGTGTCTAAAATAACGTGCTTTTATCATGAGTAGTACTGAGAGTGGACTATCTAAAACGAGATACTTATCGTTACCACGATGTCGCTGGGTAGAATAATCGTTGCTACGATTTGCCAAAGATGTAACGTAGTCCATGTTGCTGTATTATCTGTTCCAGTTCTTGAAAAACCGGGCTGGAAGATTAAACGGAAAGCTAATTTCCACCTTCGTGTATCGGCACATTGAAAAATGTTTCCGTAACATGTAAACAAAGTGAAATTGACGTTTCTGAAAAGTTGATGAACTTTGCGGGATTGTTTATAAAGCTGGCCATGAGGCCACACTTTGCTTAACAATCGCATGTAACTGTACCTGCATTTCCAGGAAAGGGACATTATTACTACAAGGGTGCTGTTGAAGACTCGGCGACAGCAGAAATTTCTAGATCACAGGTCAAAACTGCTAAAGCGATAAAAGTTTAAAAAATTGTTAAAATTATACATTAAAAATTCTAAAGAGAAGGTGCTATTTTTCTCCATGGGGTTTCTAACTAGTTCAGTAGTTATGTGGTTGTTTACTGTACTCCATTCCTAATTTTCTGATGTGGAACTGATATGGTATGTGTATACATATGAAATGTGTCGTTCTTTACCGTACTGGCTGTTAGGAAATCACAACGTTTTGCGGTACCCCAGGCCTATATGCAGAACACCTTCGATCAAGTGCATCGAATCGAAAAAGCTTGATTTTTTCTCCTGAAAACTGAAATATTTATCCGTAAAATTGATCACTTTCTCTTCCCTTGCGGTAGGTGTGGCAGTGGATACGACACGGGGCGACACTAGAGGACAGACAGGGGCAGACTGTGAGCCGCAGACTTGTTCATCGACTCATCACGGATATCCTCCAGCATGAAATGCACTCCAGCGTTAGGACCATCACCTGTGGCGGCCATGCTCCCAGCCGCGTGACGTCAGCAAAGGGTTATCACGAACAGCTGCTCACGGCTGCCGCCGTGTTTGAAGAGATGGTAACAAGGAGAGATTTTCATGAATTCATCACGTCGTTTTTGTATTCGGAGCATACTTTCATTGCCCAACACAAAGACTTCCATTTGCTCAGCTCCTTATAAAAATATTTCATTATTATTGGGGTGAAAAAAAAATAGAAAATAATAACAAAAATATAGATACTAACAATAAGTAATAGCAATGATGATTATGGTAATATGCCATTAACATTAGTATAGCAGAAGTAAGGAATTTTAAAACAGAGACTGGGTGCTATGGTCGTCTTTATGCCACATTGTGTTCTCGTACAAGACACTGCAATCGATGTCTGGTTAGTCAGTCCGTCACTGGCTTGTCCCTCCGTAGTAATTTCTCAGAAACATGCCTTTCGTTTTCGACCAAACTTCACTTATAACTACGTTATTACCGGCGATATATGCCGATTTACCTTTTTGGCGGTCTGCCAAGATTTTGTGTTTTTAGCGAGAATGCGTTTTTTTTATTCCGGAGATTTAGACGGCGATTTGGATCACCTGATGCAGTTAAGGTTTGCTGTATTTGCTTTGACACCAGTTTTTGACAACAACAACAACAATAATAATAATAATAAAGTATATTTGTACTTGATAAATAGGTATATTTTCTAACTATGTCTACCCGACTGAATGGAATATAGTATTTGTATGTTCTGTCTAAGTTTGTGTGTGTCAGTCTGTTGTGAACAAAATGTGTGCAACATATCACGAGAACGAAAAGTGGGATTGACTTCAAACTTGGTTTGTTTATTCCTTTAGTAGGTCGAATGGCTCTGTCAACTTTTGACGTGTGTTACGTTATTAAGGATAGCGTATGACGTCATGGCGTAAAAATATTGTGTACAAAATTTCTGAACCGCTGACATCAGAGAAAGTTCACACTTGGTGGGATTGTTGCTGGGTAGGGCCAAAAGATTCTGTTAACTTTTGTGGCTAGAAGAACAAACGATTACGCAGATGATTTTAAGAAAGGCACTGCACAACTAAAAGCAAACATATTAGCAAAAGAAATAGTTGAAGGAATGTTGTAAGAGTTATACCTGTGGCTTGAGCGTGGTTTTTTTCTGTTTATGCTCCGTTGCAGGGGCTTAGAGTGAAAGTGTGAATTTAATGTTTAAAATTTTATATATATATATATATATATATATATATATATATATATATATATATATATATATATATATATATATATATATATTACAGTAAATCTGTGTAATCAGTAAATTCACGTAATTGCTAAAAGTTTTAGGAATTACGTGAAATTACTGATTACACAGATTTACTGTAACACATAAACAGAAAGTTGAAACTTGGTGGGTTTTTTTATTCGTGTAGGTCCGAAAATTTTGAGAAATTTTGTCGCGAGTTGAACGAACGAAAACGGCACATAATGTCATCACATAAAATATATGTATAATTTGAACAAGATGGGTATTCCTTGGGTCAGTCGGAACGCTGTTTCAACTTTTGACGTGTGTAGTGAAATTGAGAAAGGAGTCATTACCGAAAAATTTGTCTGTTAAGCAAAATTAATATATCAATACCGGAAAGTCTTATCAACTTCAAACTTGGTATAGTAACTGTTATTCCTTTGGTAAGTCGCAAGGCTTTTGCAAAGCATTAAACTCGTATAGAAAATTAAGAAAGATGTAAAGTGTCCCCCAAAAAAAACCTTCTCCCGCCTTCTCCGTTTTGTCGGTTCTTTTGTTACCTGAGCATAGTTGTTAACTACACTGGGGATTTCAGAGTTGTCCAGAAGAGTCTCAAGTGTTGATGCATTCTTTGGAACATCAGCAACATCAGCAACTTAAGAGCATTACTTATCAAACCCAAGGTTATTTCTTTGCCCGTGGCTATTTCATTGCCTGAAATTGTTTTTTTTTTTTTTGCGTTACTCATCCACAGCTATTACGTAACGTGTCACTGAGTCAGGGGTTATTGTCAGTTGTGGTGTATTATGAAGGCGTTGGGTAAAAGGATTAGGGTTGCGTTAATAGTCGTACCTGTATTAGATGGCCGGAGAGAGGAGGGGGGGGGGGGGGGTGACGGTTAGCAAAAAAACAAGCACCGCTGAGGTTGGGAATTAGTGATATAGAGAGCAGGTGCAGACCGGGATAAAAAGAACTGCGATAAAACCCACTTGCAGCGACCACCTTCAAGATCCGGACAAAACGATGAAAGAAAAAAAAGTTGTTTATCGTGATCCCTTCCAGATTCGGTGAAAAGACATACCGTAAAACCAGCCTGTCTCAACCAACTTCCAAACTCCAGATAAAAATTTAACGTGCAGTGAAACAGTCGTGGTGACCAACTTCCAGACCCGGATACAAAGGACGTACAGGAAAACTCTTTTTACCGGTACTCACTACAAACAGGTTTTACATTACGTCTATTTATCCGCGTTTTGAAGGTGGTAGTTACAAATAGGTTTTGCCGAAATCGGCGTTTTTTTGGCTAACCTTAACCCCGCTTCCCTTCCCACCCCCTGTTTTAGCGACCACCATCTGGGCTCGGATAAAAAAATATACGGTGAAATCTCTTTGATTAACCCACTCCCAAACTCCTATAACAAGGCGTACCGTAAACCTGTCTGTAGTGACCTCGTTCTTGAACCAGATTAAACACCTAAACCTGATCTTGTGTTAAAAGAGGGCTGAGATACTCACAAGTCGAGTTACGTACCCCCCCCCCCCCCCCCCTCCTCGTCGTTTTAGAAATTGGGCAAAGGTGACGCCCGCCTCCTGGGCACATGGGATACATTTATATAAGGTAAAGGGTCTTATAAACAACTTTGGAAATAGCTCAAACTTCTTCAAATAAACCTTTGTGAAAGGGCTGTCGGTACAAACAAATCTACAAAAGACAACGGCTGGCTAAAACAAGTTTTTTTGCGTGTTCGGGTACACTGTGGTTGGTGAACATTGGCGGCCTTAGTTTGGTAAACTTTGGAATTTTTAACAAGGCTTATATGAATTTCTGCGGGCAGCCGTTGGGCTATTTTTTTTCTTGACAGTAAAAATTCATTTTCTTGTCTCAGCTTCTTCTCTGACCCTAACGGCCCTTGGATCACAAAACTTTGTACTTAAGAGAACTTGATCTGAGGGTATGCATCCCGCCTTTTTTCGTTCTACGATTTCATTTTCATGCTTAAAACGCCATTCGAACACAGGTGAATAGAATAGAATATATTAAAACAGGGCATTTAAAGGCAAAGTAACGGTTGAGCAAAATAGAGCAGATAATGGGCGTTACGCAACTCTGCCTGCATAGAGAAAAAAGTGCAAGTCCGTTCAATCAATCAAGCCGTTGGGCCAGCATAACCAAGCAGATGAACCTTATAAGCCGCATACGTGCTGCGCCGTAAGCTCTGTATTACAGACTATGCGGCTTGTGAAAAAAAACTTCATGTTGTTCAAGAAATAATCAGCCGTTCAAAGAAAAATTTTGAAGTTTTAATGCTTATCAAGTGTTGAAGATTTCGCTTGCGAAATGCGGTTTTAGTTGAACGTGGAGCTGTGGTTATGTTTACAGAAATGAATATTTTAATTCAGCAAAAAGTAAAATGGAAAGCAGTTATAGGTTAATTATGGGTTTATTCGGGAAAGTTTTTTTTCACAAAACAAGAATTAAATAGGTGTCGATTGAAAGTGTGTGATATAGACCTATACTCTTATGTTCCGTGTGCACTGGCTTTGTTTTTAGTTATGTTCGATTGTCTGGATCCGAATCCGGATCTGTAGTGGTGTTTTATGTACTGTAATTTTCAGTCGGCCATTATCTTGCTGAAATCGTTATTTCTAATGGAGACTTGTACTAGAGAACATATCCTGTAGGTAAACATGTGTATGGTTGGCAGCAACACAGCGAACGTTCACCCGTTGTTATTTTTGTGCGTCGCACATGTATTCTCGGTTGAGTTGACCAGTTATTCATGTGTAATTCTATTATACTGGACCTCGTTCAGTCTGGATTTGCATGCCGTTTCCATTGACCTGCTTTTCCATTACTTGAGCGAGGCGATGTGCTATGATTTATTGTCAGCCATATGTACTCGAAAGACAAATCGATAAACTAAACACGGAGAAGACCAAGCACCACAATAAAATACTGATATCTCTTCACATAACCAACTCGTGTTTTTATGAAAAGATTAGACACTTCTCAAACCAAAATATGTTGAAATACAAACGAAACATGTTTAGATTAAAACTTGTTAGAAGCCAGTGGATATATATGCAGTGATACAGTCTCTGAAAATTCTTAAACTAAGCCGTGCTTATTAAGGATCATAGTCAGTAGATACTAATAAGTATGGGATTTAATTATCGCTGGAAAATCTGTGTAGTCATTTTATGTACATGGAATCTGTTGTCTTTGGTTAACATCTTACATATGAATAATTTCCAGTTCTCAGATGTTGTACGATCCAGAACCCATAGTGGTAGGTTACAGCTGAACAGCGGCAAACCAAACGATGAAACTGCACCTAAGAAGTGGACTGATCCTTCTTATTGTGACGTCACTTGTCCCCATAAATCCCCATGTAAATATACCAATGGCGTTGACTTAAGGATAATCGTATTGAGTGACATGAATTCGAAATCGTTGCAAAATACACTACGGTCCGTACTAAACCTCGATATTTTGGGTGAAAAAGTTTCGGTCGATATATGGTTGCAGCACTCGGAAGGGAAAATAACAGAACTTACCCAATCTAGTGTCTACTCCGTGACACAGGATTTCATTTTTAACTGGACTAGTACTTTAAGGAAGGGACGTAGCTGTCTTCATTTCCATTCAGAAAGACAAAAAGATTGGTTTATAAATATCTGGAGGCCTGTGAAGGACAGAAAAGAAATGGCCTTAATCTTATTTGATGACGTCATAATTTCCAGGCAGGCATATCAATGGTTACAAGCGGCTCATACGAAGTACGACGAACTCTCCGTAGTTGCAGGCTATAGCTTAAACGACTTGACACAAGTCTTTCCATGGGATCGAAGGAAAATGCCACAATTGGGTGCCTTAACTTCAGCTGGTTTTGTTTTTTACCAGGGAGAACCCAGTCGTGTCTACTCCCCAAACCCCAAAATTTGGCACAAGTTTCAGAACTGGTTTCACAACCTCGGAAATCAAGATGATATTTATAAATCTGCTCTCAAAGACAGTCCAGTGAAGGATGCAAAATTATTGCGCGACCAGTATGTAAACCAGGTCGATGGAAAATGGAAAATATTATACATTAAATTTCTCATAGATAATAACCTATTTAATTTATATCCCAATTTAGTATCGCACATGCGAAACTCAAATGCACAACTTGCATTTCAGCAATCGGCACAAGAAGCTGGAGGAACCCCTTCAAGAAACCTTGACCTTAACATATTAAAAAATTGGTATCCAAATTATTTGGATTTTCCAGGACATTTAAATGCTACTTTCTTGAATATTAATGGTGGCCTTTCTCTCGGAGTAATGATTTTTAATAAAACCAGTATTGTTTAAATGAGAATATAACAAATTAAATAAATGAAAGGCATATCATTTGAAAAGATTTACAATATTTAAACGCCTGTTGAAAAATAAACCTACAATTAAGACTATACACAACACATTCAGAATGATCGAGTAATTTTTTTATCACAATCCGCGAACTGACACGTTCCACATTATGAGTACATACTATTTTTTTTTATCTAATTAATTATTTTTATTGCCAATTAGACCCCAACCGGGCGAGCCTTGGGGTCTATAGGATTGCCCTCTGCCCATCCGTGTGTCTCACTTTGGATCTATTTTGCTTCCACGCAAGTTCTCCAAAACTATTTACCCTAGGCATATGCCAGCTTGCACAATGAATATATATATTGCAGTTGTGCAGCGTCGTGTTATTTTTCAAATCGGTAAAAAATTGCAAAATGGCGACTTGTCAAAACTTGCCAATTTATTAGATAACTCTAATGTAAGACTTCGGTGGTTTCCACGCGAGTTCTCCGAAACTATTTACCCTCGGCATATGCAACCTTGTACAGTGAAAATATATATGTTGAAGTTATGCAATGTCGTGTTATTTTTCAAATCGGCCAAAAATTGCCAAAATGGCAACTTGTCAAAAACTGTGATTTTTTTAGATAACTGCGCTGTAAGACTTGGGTGCTTTCCACGCGAGTTCTCCGAAACTAGTTATCCTAGGCATATTCTACCTTGCACAGTGAACATATGTATATTGAAATTGTGCAACGTTGTGTTATTTTTCAAATCGGTACAATCGCAATATAAATTCCCTCCCTCCATAAAAACTCAAAAGGCTAGAGTGCAGAATAACAGAAAAAGTGCCCCCATAGTACCCCCAACAAACAAAAAATTTGGTCTCGTTTTAAGTTTCACAGTTTCGTCAATTTTGGTCGAATTCAAAAATAACCCCAATTCGCACAACTGCAACACATGTTATTACTTCCCACAAAAAAATCAAAAGCCTGCGGTGAAACGTGAGTGAGTAATCGCGCGTACAAAAGTGGAGGCACTGCTGGGGGACAGACGGACGGACAACGAACGTTTTATAAGTCCCGCGGCTGCGGGGGACTACAAAGGAAAAACAAGGAAGTGTGCCGTATCGGTTTCTGGTAACAACAATCCCATCTGATACCGAAATATGTTTTGGTTTACCTGGTAAAAAACTAAAGCTCGAGCTTGAAAAACATGCAAAAAATCATTTTATTATGTAAAACTGTATTATTTAAAATAAGAATTCTGAAGCAAATAAGAAACTAGATATTTTCTGGTATACTATTCCGGAATAGACTACCGATAAATCGAATGCCACAGAAATCGTAGAAATTGTAGACTACATAAACAACTTCTGTTCCTGTGCTATAAATAGAAAAATATGAAAAAAATTGAAAATATAAATAAATGTATAAAAATTTTAAATTTCATTAGGTTATTCAATACTGAACTCCCGACATTTTAATAAAAAGCCAAATGTTACTTCAGTTTTTCAGTATTTTTATCTTCCTCACGCCAAAAATAACAATTTGCATTGTTCATTATCGATAGTCTATTCTGGAATAGCCTACCAAAACATATCTGGTTTCTTATTTGCTTCAGAATTCTTGTTTAAAATAACATGGTGTTATATCTATATGAAGCCCTTGAAAATTTGCGGTGTTTACATTATAAAAATATATTCCCCCCTGTGGGGAACAAATGAGGATAACTTGTAAAACCAATGTTTAAATCATAGTAACTCCCTGTCTGTACTCCGAGTTATCAGTTTACGCAATCAAAACCTGGGGGGTGAGACTGTGCAGGTAAACAGGTTGACAGTTCGAATAAACAATTAATTACGAATTTATAGTTTTTTCTGTGCTACGTGAGAAAAGGAGATCTACGCATTCACCACTGGTTCACAGCTTCATTTTAATGGTGTTCTGGTCCCTTTGAGAAATATGGTTCAACAAGTCTTAACGGAACGGAACGCAGAACAAACTATGAGAATGACAATGGTACGGTATGATACGAAAAAAGATTTACATTTTGTAATACACTTTATTATCATTCAGGCCAAATTATACATTCGTAAACGCAATATGAAACATGAAAAAATGTCTTTTGTGTATATTTCTAAATATTAAAAAAATAGAATGGCTATTGAAATATTGTTTACAATAAAAGAAAAAACATTTTCTTTTAAAGTTTTTACAGTTAATAAAAACCTCAACAGAGATCAGAAATTGCGCGATCTCTGTAAACCATAACTTGTCTTAAAAAAATGTTTATAGAAGCGCAAAATTACTTTATGTTAGATCACATATGCATACTGTTGTTGCTAAATGTTAGCAAATAAAAGTATGTGAAAAAAAATATGTGAGAATATTGTCTCCGCTCCGCATTATGCAACTGCACAGGACTAATAAAACATTTCACAATATGCAATTAAAAAAATACAACGCCTGCATTTTATACATAGGAGATTTTGCTGAATTTCAGTATGGAGAATTACCCGACAAAACTAACGGTTATTCCATAACTTAATCAAAAAGACTGGAAAGAGATCCAGCCAAAAAGACCACCTAATTCTGCTGCCAAAAACGACTGTATTCCAACCACTAACCATTGCATGACCCACAACTAGGTCTCAGCCCCACTGACCTAGAGGTTTTGTTTAGTATCCTTGTTTCAGAGGAATCTACAATTTGTGCTCAATAGGGAAGAAGGACAGCAACTGGGGTTCATTTAACCTCCACCTCTGCGCACCTGAAGATATTTTATGGAACAGCCCTAACTCGTAAAGATATTTATGGTTGGGATACCATGGAGTTCTCTTCCGAGTAATCGAAACATTTCGGCAATTTCTGTAAATATCCGTATGAAAACGTCTCTGATATGTTGATTGTTATTGATTATATGAAATGGTAATTAAGTTAACACTTCGAAACTTTTTCAGGAAATTGCCCATGTTGTCTTTGAAGCGGGATGCCATGGTAATCCCAACATTAACTGCACACAACTGCCAACATCTCTCGTTTTCATTGTGAACACTAAAAACTGAATAACAATGAAATTTGTTATAAAATTTGAAGAAAATACAGTGCTTCTTTTTTCTATGCCGTATAAAATCAGGTCTTTTCTTCCACTTCGCTGACAAAGACGAACGCAAAACACCGTCTTATATACATTAAAAATCTCATGATTCATGGTAAAACTACTGTATTTTTGTAATTTCTATTTCTACCTTGTGTTTCACACAACTTGAAAAATAAATAATAAATACATGTATACAACTTCAGCATGCACAAGGCTGGGTCAAGTACGTTTGTGATTATCGTCCCTTTCGACCGTTTCTTTTGCGGTATTTCGAGACGGAAAGGTTTAATAACTACGAGGACGGGAGATCTGAGACATCGCCGTAGATCTATTAAGCGCTGCTGAATTTTAATTTGACAAGATTTGAATTTGAGTTAAAGTTTTTTTGTTTTTGATCTTTTTTTTTTTTTTTTTGAAATATTCAATACTAGTGGCTCCACAGACTTCAACGGCGAGAAAGCATAGATGACAATAGCATACATTTAACATAAGATATCTTTTTTTTGAAAAGATTGCACACACTAAATCACTCCCACTCTGTCTTGTTTATCTACTCATAGGCAGACACCAAATGTATTTGCTCAGTACATATGAAATCAAGTAATCGGGTTGCGGTTTGTTGCATTAACTGGTTAATTTGACTTGGTATAAAAATCCCTTGCCGTTTATTGCATTCAAAACCATGATCGCATTAACAGGCTGAAAACACAAATTTCATTGGAAATGATCTAAGTCTTTGCAATTCATCAGTTTTGATTGTATTACACAGTTTACTTAACATGCCAAAGGCCGAATAACTGGATGAAACATTAATGACTGCTTCAGGTTATTCAGTTAAAACAGGGTCCTTGATGTTTCTCAGTTACGAATGCACGCTAATCGATTCTTTACCAGAAAGAGGTCTTTCAATTTCGTCGCACCGGTCATATGATTTCTTATTCGAATGTGGGTGGGTCCCCAGCGTAAAGGGTTGGTGAATGTTTAAATTGTAGATCCGTGTAAAATGTGGCACGCTCGATTCGAACTGGGCCACCTATGTTCATCAAGCAAGCGTCTTAACCAATAGACCACGCAGACAGAATGAAACATTTTAGAAATCTTATGATACATAATTCCAATGATCAATAACCTGTCCGGAACAGCCCTGACGATCTTGCCCTCGATTTGGATTTTGATTGTTTGTGATTTGTATTTGGGTTTGTATTCTATTTAAATACCAAACACCAAATGTTCAACTTTTTTCCTGAGAAATTTGCATATTCTGAAAGGTGTTTGAGATTATTGACGAATAATATTCAGTTATGCACTGAATTCCGCAACGTGAGCGTTTTGAAGTGACACATAATAAGCATCTTGTCAACTAGACGGAAAAATTATAAGCGGTCCATTGTCATATTTCGCGGTGAGTCGTAAAATATTCACCGTGCATTCTGTCACGGTGGAAAGGTTGAAAAGGATGTATTCTGTTGTCACTAAATGCCCAGTTGCCCCACTCCCCCCCCCCAAAAAAAAAACAACTCTGTCTGTCTGTCTGTCTGTCTGTCTGTCTGTCTGTCTGTCTGTCTCTCTCTCTCTCTCTCTCTCTCTCTCTCTCAATATATATATATATATATAATATATATATATCTCTCTCTTCTGGATTGTCCCGCAATCGCTAAAATACTACAAAAATAGTGTACTTAAATGTCATACATATCCGTACATAAATCCATACATAAAGTACAACCGATTTCCTAGACACCTCCTTTTCCCCAAAACTTTATGGATAACCGCCTGGTCAACGCACAACAACAAACTACGCAATGAAATCACAGATCACACTGCGCTGCTCAACACAATTTACTACAACTATGAAAGAAAATCTTATGAAATAGTCATTCATAAATAACACGAGCTGTTTTTCCTTGTACAACCTCCAATCAAGCGTTTTTAAAGCTCGGACACACACAAACACACACTCATATATATATATATATATATATATATATATATATATATATATATATCTATATATATATATATATATATATATTATATATATATAGATAGATATATATATGGTGTTTTTTTTAAAAACCAACTTGCTTCATTACTAATTCTGACTTCCATCAGTCCCCGAAAGTACGCATTGTTTTTTAACGAAACAAGCAGATTATGTCTGACAGGAGACAGAGATGTTACAGGGAATCTGTGAAATTAGGGATTTCATGAAATCCCTAGTGCATTCGTGTAATAACTTGCTCAATCAATTTCGATCTTTTTATTGAGAATTTTTATGTTTGCAACGTAGTATTTTTACCGAAATTACTAGTAGATATTGAAATAAAACACTCAAAGCACTCGATTGCCAAACTATCATTCATGAGATACTTCCGTACCTGAATTTAGTGATATTTTTTATCCTATGTAACTTACGTCACATTTCACACAAAATTCTGTTATTTTGGATCGTAATGTTATAAATTCTAATTCCTTTCGATGTGAAAAGGGATACACAGTTTTGAAGAACCACTGAACAGCCTTCCTGAACGGATAATTTTTCAAAATATTTTTATAATCAATATGAGCTTATTCATTATACGAATTCCCTTGGGATTTCATGAAATCCCCAATTACACAGATTCTCTGTAACAGATATAAGATACAGCCATTTGTTTTAAATATGTATTTTCAAAGACAGAACAAAGTTTTTGCTGGCAAGCATGGGTTCTTCTATAAGCTCCGGCAGCCCTGAGGGTTGCTTACGCTAATTCTATGAACCAATCCTGTACTTATCAGAATCAGAAAGTTGTTTTATGTTATATTCTTCTTACACTATAGTTGACATCGGTTAACTGCAGTGGTCAACTAGAGCAGTGTGCATTGTCCACATTTTCCCAACAGGCCCCCCCCCCTTCATCAGTTAAACACGGCCATCAATAGTCAATCAAGAGCTGAAATTTTCTGTTGGTGCATTTCCCTTGGACGAACCTGGCCCATTTACAATACCAATCTGTGTTTGTTCCCATAGAAGCCATATACTAAGTTTTATTACAATCCTTGCAGCAGTTTTTAAGTTATCGTGTTAACAAGCTGTGGTGAATAAATTACATCAACAGGTTTATTGCACTAAAATTATACTGGATATGGCAAATACCCGGATAAATTTAGCAATGAAGCAGTTTCGATTTTCTTACTCTTAACACATCGAAAATGTTATCGAGACTTCCGATTTTCTGTACGAACCGAACCGTTATTTTAACTACGTTATTGGTACAAATCGAAACACCTTCCTTTTACATACTGCTTATTTATCAGATAACTAAACTGTCAGAGATGTATACTGAGCTTACATTTGCAACGAGTAATCGTTGCAATTCAGCAGCGTCGTCGTGAACAATAACAATTGCAATTCCTATCACATCCTACCACAAACAGACGAGCTTCTGCCCGCCGATGCTCATGACAAATTGACAAACACCCCCCCCCCCCCCACCCCCACAAAAAATAAGATCTTGCAATCATCGAATATTAGATCTGTTACAAATATCCGTCCAGTTAATAATTACACACGCGTAAACAAACACTCGCAAAAACAAGGAAACCAGTCCGATGATCACTAACCCGAATACTCCATTGCTTTGTCTTAACCGCCCTCCTGACTTATTATGCGTTTTAATGGGGTCGGGTGCTTTGTATTGGATTTGCTTTTCATGGGGTCGGGTGCTTTGTATTGGATTTGGACACGGGTGGGAACCCCTGTGAACGAACCGCGCAGCGGCGAGTTCATTGGCCTCCCACAAGTGTCCGAATTTACAACAAAACACACCAGTCCCATGACCTATCGCTATTATAGCATAAATATACATAATCATATATTAGCCCTACCTCTAGAATCCCGGTCAACTGCTTCCCCCCTGTCACCTGCCCCCCCCCCTTTTTTGCAACCCGGTCGACTGTCCCCCCCCCCCCCCCTACTTCAAAGTGGAGAGGTGGTCGCTTGCCCCCTCCATATACTATTTTTTCTTGGGTTCTTGGCTTACAAAGACACAATAAATAAATTTATATTTATTTAATGGATGAATTGCACCTCGGTAAATTGGAATTCACCAATAGGAAACTAATTGCAATTAGAATTGCAATTAGTTTAAGGATCATTCTCTCCTAAGATCAATATTGGTGAATAGATCAATGAAGATCAATTGTTTCAGAGACGAAGCAGACGGGGACATCACAATTGCTTAATTTTTTAAAGAATTTTTTTCCACTAAAAAAGGAGGAGGACAGATGACGACCCCGTTGACTGTGGGGGGGGGGGAGGGGGGCAGATGACCGTTTACCCTACCTCTACCTTTCAGATACTCCCCTCCTGCACCTTTCGTTATGCAAAATAAAAGTAGTTTCGTTGCAAATCCTTTGTCAGCGTCACGTAGGTTTATACCTATGACGTGCTGGTGATTGAGGCGATTGAGGTTTCGTACGCGGTCAGATAACGCAAAATTTACTTATTTCTCTATACGAGAGTGTATTGTCACTTGGTGCGTGTTATGATAATGCAGAAAATATGTTCTGCGTAATAAACTGGTTTGTATATATATTAAAATCAAAATGCGCGTAGACACTGTGCCCATCCGGAAAAAAGCGAAGGCATTACACAGGTGAAAGGTGAACGGGCCAAGTTTGACAAAGCTCACATTTGGTAGAAGGCTTCATGGGCAACACAAAAGTAATCGGCCACAATCCGTGGGACGAACAGCATTTGCTGTTGTTTCTCTTAAAGCTAACAGTTTATTTAGCCAGTTTCTGCTGAACCGATAACAAAAATATCACAACCACATTGTAGTATTACAAAGTATTAAGTATTTTACAAAAGGCATTAGGTATTTTTACGCACCTTGATCTAGTGGCAAGCAAACACACACACAAAATAAATTGATTCCTAACTTGAACTCACAACCTTTTGCAACACAAACACTGCTTCTGTGTTGGCAGAACTATAAATAGGGAGACAATAAAAACATCGCTTTCAGCTGAATAATAACAATAATAAATAATAATAATGATTTTTTATAATTCATCGTGGCAAGTGACCAGGCGACTGGTGAAGCGCCATCACAGAAGGAAAAATTGCGATTTTCTTATTTTTTATTTTATTTATTTATTTATTTTTGTTTTTGCAATTTTACCATTTTGGGGTAATATTTTGGTCAACTTCAGTCAAATCGCCAAATACAATATAAGCCTGACGCAGGAGCTGAAGGAACATTCCTGTCAAATTATAAACCATTCGAGCCGGACTTGTGGGAAGAGCAGCGTTTTCTGTGCTTTCCCATATCTGGCAAATATTTCTGCCAATTTTGGCTGAATCCAAAAAAAAAAAAAAAACAAAAAAACAAAAAAAACAAGTTGTCTGGAGCATTACCCATGGAACGTTCCTGCTAAATTTCAAAGGAAGAGGGGCATTTTGAAAATTGTTTATGTGTACACACACTCATACAAATTCCCCACAAGTAATAGAGTATAGCTCAGCGACCATAATCGACTGGGGTCACAAAAATTTTAGTCAAAATGCTCGAAAGCAATATATATATAAATATGACAAACGAGACTCTGACTATACGGCAGTGTCGAGTATCTGCTTCAATATAACTAACAACAGACTTGCTTAAACGACGTAGCAAAGAAAAATACAGCTAAAGCCTTTAAATTACGAATCGACGTAAAAAGTCGATTATACAATGAATTTATCTCAGATCTTCAGGAAACGGAACGAAGACAACCATCTAGCACCTAAAATATCAACAAAACACATAAATTAAACCCAGATCACAACACTTTTTAACCAAACTTAACAATCAACAACAATGAACAACCTTCACGTCAATTTTTTGACAAGATACACACATGCGCACCTTCCGGTAGCCATAGATTCAATCAGAACATATATGCTAGCCACTTCATCCTGTCTGTTTGTTTTCTTTCTTTTTCGCCTTTTCTTCCTCCTTTTTCTTCTTTTCCATTTCTTTTTTCAGTTTTTCTTGCTTTTCCTTTTCTGCTTTTTGCACTGGATCCCACCTCTGTTTCAACTCCACGCCGCCCGTAGCTTTATTCCACGAAGTGGCAAAGCGCGTGCTTGACGTCAGTCCAGAGTTGTAATTAAATCTACCAATAAGGTTTTTATTGTAGTGACTATCAACGTTTCTTGCACCTACGATAAAAGGAAAAATAGGGGTTTTTACTGACTGGATATAAAAAATCTAAATGGAAATGTCCTGCTGGTAGATAAACAGTAACATTAAGCAGCTTCCAAAAACTAAATTTCAAATAATTCCAGGCTTTGATGCTTAAAATTCCTGACAAAGAATGTACAGTACACAGAATACACTATTACACAATTTTTATAACCTCAGGCTCAGACGTCGCAAGACGAACACATATATAGCGCAAATGTGTACTGCAAAGTTATTCTTCATTTCCGCTGAAAATGTATTTTTGGTCAGTTTTTTTAAATTTCTGATTTATAAGTTTTTTGGCCATATTGTCGCGACATCTCCGAAGCAGTTCGTTGGATTAGGCTGAAACGGGGTAAGAAGAACCCACATATAGTGCAAATGTTTACTGCGAAGTTTTTTTGTTTTTTTTGATTTTCTGTAAAAATGTATTTTTGGCGATTTTTTAAAAAATTTTTTGGCTCGCCAATATTGTACTTTTAAGCAAGGTTTTTTTTTCCACGTGACTGATTGGGGAGGGGGGGGGGAGACATATCCGTTTTTGTTTTAATAAAAACACTGGCCAGTCCAGTTATATACTCCGTATGAACTGTCTCTAAAGGACCCAGAATTTTTTTACATCCACCCACTTTGAAAAGATTTCTAAATTTTCTTCACGTGCCGTCTTATGCCATTAGCAACGCATCATGTTTAATACATCTAAAAAAATCAAATCTGAAAAAAGATGCAGCAGTTTTTAATGCTTCTTTCTCTTCCAACTTTTACATAGTCGACTAAATAATAACAGTGAGCTGCCTAAATCCAGACCAGGAGAGAGATGGGGGGGGTGGGGGGCAGGCCTAATTATTAACCATTTCAAGGAACCAAGAATCATACCTGCAAATATGGAACCATTAAGAGTGATATGCACCGCATTGATCGTATTGGTAGCGTCGACAGTGCTCACGTTCTGTTTGATGGAAGTGCTCACCAGGTAATTGTCGTATCCAGGGCGTCCTATGACAACATCTTTGATCTTGTGCCACGGATAATCCCGCGTGGTGAGAAAATAATCCTCAGCATCACGGCTAAACAGTGAGGACTTTTTGCGTGTTTGGACTACCCGATTACTTGGCCATATATCACCTAAACGAGTCATATTGTATTTGTAGAAAGGGAAATTCCAGCGCCTCCCAACAACCATTGTATTATTTAGGACGAGCCTTTTGGTGTGAATAAATTTTATTGTGTCCACAAGTCCCGAATCAAACAGAATGTCGCCATTCGCATAACCGAAAAACGAACAACTGTAATGCTCCAATGCATGCTTGAACATTGACTTCAACAGCGGCGTACCATATTTATTTGCTCCCTGTTCACTGTGGACATCCCAACCATTCTTTAGTGCCAGATCTACCAGAAAACTATGGTTGTCTGGTGAATAAAGCACCGGTTGAACCCAAGGCCAATACTGAGCCCAATTTAAGACTATTTGAGACTGTGGATATTTCCTGTCTAAACTTCCCTTAAACGTGGTAAACAGAACTAGAATGGTTTTCTCATCAAGAATTCTATGCGGCACAGCTTTCGCAGCAAATGCTTTAAAATTAATCTCATGTGAAGCTTTAGTCTCTGGTGCAACGGAAGGGTTATTTAGCGCCGAATCTTTGCTTGATTTCACCGGGATGTCACCGTTATCAGGCGGAGTTCCCACTGAAGAGGTATTAAGTTCTTGCCCTCTTCTGTAGGTCAAACGCTCAGTTGCGTTACTGATTTCAATACGATTTGTACCATTTTCACTGTGTGTGTGAACATTCAGTTCATTTGTTTGACGTATTACCATGCTATCATCTTGTTCAAAATCTGCTGGGTCACCGAGTCTTAGCGGTAGCCTTTTGTTTTTGGGGTGAAATGTGGGGTCCTTTGAGAGATCCCGAACAGTCCACTGGTATCGGTTCCCTGTTAAAAAATGCACATAAAGCGACGTGGAGCAAAGACACAACACTGCTAAAAGCGTTCTTTTGGATCTCCATGCACTGAGTCTGCACGACGACATACCGCCGCATCCGGGAGTGTCTTTGCGGGTGATGTACAGCAACAGCACCGTCAGAGACCGTCTGTGGTAACACCAGCTAGGTGATGATCCATGCTCCTTACTTTCCTGATCATTTTACTATTGCGAAACGTTTCTCATGCTTATTTTTGCAAGCATTCATTTGCAAGCGCTCCGGCTTCAGTGAATTTCTTACATGTTTTACAGTGTACTTTTTTTCAATTCAAGCTCTAACCTTCAGGCTTCTTTACCAAGCCTGAAACAGCAAGAACAAGCAAGAACAGAGTTAACGATATAGTACTAACATTCAAATCATTTACTCATTTAGAATTTACTACACGCTCCATTTACCAAAGCTTGCATAGGCTTGCTTATACCCTCACCGCCTTTACGCGAAGTGAAAGCACGAACATAATATACCTGTCAATTAATTTCTGGTTCCTATATTTTCAGAATAATAAGACCTTTTACCTTGTATAAATGTATCCCATGTGCCCAGCAGCCGGGTTTTGTATCACCTTTATCACATTTTTGAAGGGGAAGCGGGTGAGGGCACCTAAATTGACTTGTTGGTATTTCAATCCTCTTTTGATATAGGTTTACATTTAGGTGTTTTATCTTTTTTGTCCGGTTTCAGATGGTGTTAGCTAAAATAGGTTTTACTGTGCGACCTGTTTATCCCGGTTTCGAAGTTGGTCATTACAGCAGTTTTACTGTGCGTACTTTTTTATCCGGGTCTGGAAGGTGGTCACTATAAAAAGGTTTTGCTTTATGTCCTTTTATCCGGATCTTGAAGGTGGCAGCTACAAATAGGTTTCACTAGTTTTCTTTTCTTTTTTTTTTTTTTGCTAACCTTAACCCCGCCCCGCCCCCCCCCCCCTCCAGCTGTCTAATTTAGGTACGACTCTGGCGGCAATTCTAACTATTTAAGCCAAGGTTACGGTAAGGGTTTGTACACTAAGTGTAGTTATACCATAATGTATAATGCACAACACATGAATCACCTCGGCGGGAGAGTGTGGGGGATGAATTTTGGTGTCAAAATAGCTACTTCCAGGTTCTGCACAAATATTGTGACCCGTTACGTAATTACTCCCATATATGGAACAGCTTGGCAGCCAGATGAAAACACGTTAATAGATGGAGGTGAGTAACACACAAAAAGATCAATTACATGACATGCAGAAATGGTCGATAATTGTGCTGCTAATGTTTTCAAGTATGTCTTAAGAATGCAGGAACATTGGAGGATCTTCTGGAAAGCGCTGAAATCCCAAGTGTAGTTAATAACTATCCTTAGTTAAGATCCGACAAAACGTGGGAGGTGGGGCTTAGGGTGCTAGGTGGAGTGGTATTCGATTCAGCGACCGCAAGATTTATCGATGATACTTTTCACGTGATTGGCGCATTTCTTAATTTTCCATGAGTTAAATGTTTAGCAAAAAACTGTGCAAGTTATCCAATGAATAAGTACATCAAGTTTGAAGTCGATCCGATTTTCCACTTTCGAGATATTTTTTACCTAATGACGTCATATGCCGTTTTCGTTCGTTCTACTCCGGGCACACATGACAGAATCTTTCGTACCTATCAAGCAACATTCCCACGAAGTTTCAACTTTCTCCGATGTTCAGCGGCTGAGAAATGTACACATATAAGATTTTAGTGTAATGACGCCATACGCCTTTCTTGATTTCGCTACACCCGCCAAAAGTTCACAGAACTGCCCGACTGACCCAAGGAACACCCACACAAAATCTGAAGTCGGTACGACTTTCCGTTATTGAGATGTTTTGCACACAAGATCTTGTCCAAATTATACGCATATTTCACGTGATGACGTCATACTCCACCCTCATTCGTTGTACTCGCGACAAAATTTGACAGAATCTTTCGGACCTATCAAGCAAGATTCCCACTAAGTTGCAACTTTCGCCGGTGTTCAGCGGCTGAGAAATCTTACATACAAGATTTTACCGAAATGACGTCATACGCCTTGATTAATTTCTCTACATCCGTCAAAAATTGAAAGAACCGTCCGACCTGCCCAAGGAATGAACAGATCAAGTTTGAAGTCGATCCGATTTTCCGTTCTCGAGGTATCCTGCACACAGCATTTTGCCACGGAGTCATTAAGAAAAAAGGATAAAAAAAGAGAATAAAAAAGGATAAATTTGAGAAAAAAAGTATGAAAAAAGGATAATTCATATTTTGCTGAAAATCGAGAAAATATTTATGTTAATCATATTGTATCATTTTTTTGTTATTTATAATGCTCGTTTTCACAGCGATTAAAATATTTGCATACCTGATTGTACTTTACAAATTTATAAAGAAATCCGGTCAAATTGTGCCAAAAGAAACGTTTTGAAAATTGGGTACTAAATATCAAAAAAATTTTTAATGCCCCCATTTAGCCAATTTTTTGCAGATGCCCCCAAAAAATTATTTTTCAAGAGAGGCCTAACCAGAGAATAAATGGTTCAAATTGGAAAGGAATCCGATCAAAATTGTGCGAGAAAAAGCATTTTGAAAATCAGACACCAAAAAAAAAAAAAAAAAAATGCCCCCCCCCCCCTCATTTGGCCAATTTTCGGAGGATCGCAAAATGAGTGATTTTTCAAAAGAGGCCTACCTAGAGAATATTCGTGCAAACTTGAAAGAAAATCTGATCAAAATTGTGGGAGAAGAAGCATTTTGACAATTTTCACCGAAAAATTTAAATGCCCCTCATTTAGCCAATTTTGGCGGATCGCCATAAAAAAATTTTTATAAAGAGAGGCCTACATAGGAAACATTGGTATAAAATTTGAGAAAAATCCGATCAAAACTGAGGGAGAAAAGGCATTTTAACTTAAAACGTTTGCGTTTCTGACAAGAGGATTAGTGGCTTGGTAAGAGATACTACTCGCTCTTACTCCGTTATGAATAGCAAAATAATCTGCCAAGACTGCAATCACAGACAGGTAAATAAATATAATATCAAAAAACAAGTAAGTATTTGTGAAACACAAGCAGGCCCCAATCGCCCCCCAAATTCATAGGGGTATAAAGCGAAGACGGACAGACGGACGGACAGACGGACACCCAAAAGCTATAGGCCCCAATCCGAAGGGTTGGGGCCTAAAAAAGCTCGTTTGGCTGGACACACCGAGTCGAGGCTCGAAGGAAACGAACGGAACTCGTCGAGCGGGACTCGATTGCGAACCCTAATTTTTGGTAAAAATTTACACACGTACATACCGACGACGGATACCCCTCTATTGATGTGATAAAAATAGCCCGACATAGTCGGCTGGTCTAAAAAAAGGTGCGTACGTACTTTATCGATGGTCCCTAGACAGGTAACTCAAAATTACAAATTGAAGTTATTGAAAATCATTCAAGAAATAAAAACTACTTAACATCATTTAGAATACTGGATATTTTACAGTGTGATAAAATATTGATTACGTTTACGGAATACATGTTTCAATTCCATGGACAAAATACCTCATTTCTACAGATGTATTGATTTTAACAACAGAGGCTGCAAAGAAGTTGGAAATTACATATACATAGTTATAAGAACGGTTAATATTATGGCCTAATCAAGGGTTATGACTAGGGTGAGAAAAAATTCTAGCAGAAAAAGGCACATAACTAATTAGGAAAAAATAGTATTTTGAACGAAAAAAAAATTTTAAAAAGTAGTAAAATTTAAAAAAAGGATAAAAAGCGAAAAAAAAAGTACAAAAAAAAGATGAAAATTTTAACAAAAAGTATTAAAAAGTACTTAAGGATAAAAAGGGATAAAATCTTTCTTTTTTAAAAACAAGTAAGTATTTGTGAAACACACGCAGGCCCCAACCGCCCCCCAAATTCATAGGGGTATAAAGCGATGACGGACAGACGGACGGACGGACGGGCGGACTGACGGACAGACAGAGGACGGAACCCCAAACCTATAGGCCCCAATCCGAAGGGTTGGGGCCTAAAAAAGGATAATCCTTTTAAAAAAGGATGATGTGGCAACACTGACAGAGCAGCGTGACACACAAACACACACACCGAACGTACAGACACTATATGTCTCCCCTTGATCGAGGAGACAAAAATTTTAGAATTTTGATGTTTTCCCTTATTAGTTCTTTATAATTTACCCCCAGAAATTGCAGTCGAAAAGACATCTCCATCGGAAAGATCCGAAAGTACGAATTAGTTTTAACTTGTTATAATGAAACAGAAGAAATTCCTTGTTTTTTTAACAATGAATAATACAAACGTGTTTACACTCCTGCATTGTAAAAAGCGTTTTGTTTTGTTTACGATAAGTTCGAAACGCATTTTTCACGAATATTGACAACAGATTTAATCTTTAAATTAAAATTATACTGGTGTTTGAATTTGAAACAGAATAAGGTTTTGATACAATATTTATAAACAAATACACGCATTTTTCATGGTTTGATTGAAACGGTCTTTCCACTGGATGAATTGATTTCAAAACAAAACGCTTTTTCAATAATGGGGTGTGAAAACGCGTTTTTCATATGGAAACACGCTGTTTTTACGAAAATGCAAAATTCGTGCAACATGCCCCAACAAATACACATACCCGTCTATTACACACGACGTATCTCATAACATAGTGTTTCTTCTATCTACTGTGTTATCGCCCAAAGGTTCACTTCTACCTTTCGATCTATTTTACCTCGCTGATATTGCAACTGGGGAGCACTTCTGGGTGCTAAGCAGACTCCTGTTACGAGTACTGTTTAAATGAGTGAAGTGGTAAGACTACGAGTAGGCAACCGTAAAATTTCCCTTTTGTAAAAAAGTTGTGTCTTTGTTTCTAAATAAAAAGGGGCGTTTTGATAGCAGGCCAAATTGACTGAAACACAAAATATACATTACATGTGACCTTTATTTAGCTTAGCCATTAACAAACGACTGACAAGGAAGTCCACAGTGAAATCCGATATCATCGCCCAAACATCATGTGTATTCGTTTGCACGATATCAGTATCCGATGATAATTTCGGTTTGCGCGAATATTAAGCCAAAGAGTCTTGTCCACTTAACACAGAACTCGCTTAGGTCATGTGTAAGTGGAGTATGTAACAGATACTTTTCCTATTAATAGTTCATACAAACAACGTTTCGTTGGTGATTAAGAAATACAGTTCGATGTAAGATAATTTCTCGTCCCTTTCGCACTGAATTGATGGTTTGTGACTTGTGTGTGTGTTTGCATTAAATGTAGCGTCCTATCTTTACGCGCAAATATTCGAAAGTTTTCAGGATTTTTAATGATTTGGTACGAAAAGAATAGAGAATTCAGAGAACATGGGACGCTCAGGTAAAATAAGGAGGGCTGGGGAAAATGATCAAGGGCACGTGGGGGATTCTGAGGAACGGTGGATGGAGTGTGAAGGGGAGTGGAAAGTGGTGAAGAAGAGGCGGAGATGGAGGGATTCAGTGTGTGGGGTGTAAGATACCAGCGAGGGGGGGGCAGTTTGGGATTTAGAGGAGATAGTGCGAAAGCTAGAGAGGGAAGGGGACGATGAAGACGAGGGGATATTAAGAATAATATTGGTGTAAGAGCAGGAGAAGGTGGGAAAGTTATAGGAGGATGTCAGGCTGCTGACTGAATATCTAAGAAGAGGGACAGGATGACGGGGGAAGCGCAGAGGAGGAAGACATGTTGGGCTCGCAGGTGTTGCTACCTCCAGGGCAACAGCAATTTGTAGATCAAACAAAGGGCGGGGGCAGAGGGGAGGGTGGGAGGGAAAAGAGACGAGTTGGAAAGAGTTGCTTTAGAGTTAGGAGAAGGATACGAGAGCACAGGGAGGGGAAGCTTTTGGCTGAGGACTCAGGGAGAGGGATTTAGGGGAGAAGCTCGAAAATGAAGTATTTATTTTCTTAATACTCATTTTTATGAGTAAAATATCTTGCAGACGTCGAAGCAATCAACGTGCTGTTTTTCAATGTTTAGAACATTGGTTATCGCGATCTATAATAGAAATTTTGCGGAATATTACCGCAAAGTAAGTTTTGAACGGGTTTCACCTGTTTCTACGTCTACAAGATATTTTACTCATAGAAATGAGAGTTAAGAAATTAAATACATCATTTTTCATTTCGAAAATATCAGCTTGTATACTACGAAGCCATCAATATGGGAGACTAGAACAGGTAGCGGGAATTGAACATCAAATGCATACGATCCGGTTTTAACGCACCGTCTACAAGATATTGTGTCGGAAAGGCAGAAAAAAAAGAAATTAAATTCCAAATCATCTTTTAATTCAGCGGCATCTCATCGCGAACTGCCCTTTAAATGATAATAACAATGAGAAGTGGAGTTTCCGTAGCGTGCTGCACCATGTGATAAACCACACAATTTAAAACCCGACAATGGTACAAGACGCGGCTGAGCCGAATCAACACAGCGTCGGTCACATGACGGACACAGTTACATGAGATCGGTTCAGAGCTGAACCGTACATTCACAACACAGAGTCCATTTAGACTAATGATTGATTCTACAGCAAGGAATGGGCCACAACTATGCAAACTAGTTCATGTATCAGTTTTGTATTCTTGTGAATAGTGTTTAACAACTTAGAAACGGATGAATGCTCCCTTTGCAAAAAAAAAGATGCACCTTGGAGCACGTTCTATCATCATGCTACGTAGCACTCTCACAAGGAAGATACAGGTGGAAGCATGACAAAGTACTCGAAGAAATTGCATCATTCCTAGAACCAGTGGTAAAGACCAACCAAAAGAAGCCAAGAAACCTCACATTCATTAAATTTGTTAAGGCAGGAGAGGTGGCAAAGAAGTCTCAAGGAAGTGACGGGATATTGGCAACAGCATGTGACTGGCAGATGCGAGCGGATTACAATACCCAGCGGAAATAGTTCATACGTCATTGAGACCAGATATTGTCATATGGTCAGTCTCCAGGATTGAGCTAACAATACCATGGGAAGAGAGGTTGGATGCAGCCCATGAAAGGAAAAGAACCAAATAAGAAGAATTAAAGACTGAATGGGAGAGGAAAGGTTGGAGAGTTTGGTGTACACCGATTGAGACGGGATGTAGAGGTTTTGTTGGAAAGTCGATGTGGACTATGAGAAAGATGCTCGGCACAGGTGGTAACAACCGGAAAAGACTGATCAAAATCTGTAAAGACACTTGTGAGAGAACATCAAACTGGATATGGCTAAGAAGACAGGAAGCGAACTGGTCACCATCATTATTGTGCTACCGCGTTCCGGAATGTGGGACGTCATGACTCCCGCACGCCCGCCATTTGGAAGATCTAGTGTTTAAAGACCCGAAACTCTACCAACTTCAAATGGTCCACTACTGATGATGACGGAACGCGGGTTGCAGACACTGATCAATATCTGTAAGTAAAACAATAAACGTGTTACGTGAGGCCTAACAGCCAACCCGTAATAAATCACACACTGACACGCCATTAGCAATGGGTAAAGAATGCGTTACATGTCTAACCTGAGAAGCTTTAATTGACAAGTTTTTTGAATTTGAATTACATCTTCAGGTTGTTTAATTAAATTAGCATATGTTAGCAATATGGTTTTATTGATATAATTAGACATTGATGCCTTAACAAATCTACTGTGATACTACACATAAAGATATAAATAGACGACCATGTAACGTGCTACTGTAAGTACTTGATTGTTTTTTTTATATGCGCATAGTAGGAAGACTAGACATAACGGCGCGGTGTCGACACTGCAACGTGTCCTCACACCCTGCAAGATTGGTATCGCAATTTGTGTAAACATTCGTAAGCCCTCTGTCGTAATGTGCGTCTAATCCAGAAACAACAGTAATGGTTTTAGGACTACCCCCCCCCCCCTTCGAATGAACCATTAACTTGACGAAATGGAGTTTGCAATGCGTATATCCACGGCTGCGTTTCTGGACGCCAAGGCCACGAGGAAAACACATTGCAATGTAAGTAATGTGTGTCTGAAATAACAGAGTGATGGAAAAGTGGAGACGTGAGACATTTCAAAACCAGGGGCAAATCCCAAGGCTCCACCGTTCTGTCGGAGACAGACGTTCTAGTTGAAAAAACCTGAGTAGATCCGACAAAACATCGCAGGTAGACAAGTCATAACCCGATAAACGCTTCAGAATAAACTGAATAAATTGAGGGGAAAAATCAGTTTGACCTGAGCAAGCATATCCTACTCAGCGAAATCGACTTAAATCTGACCTGTAATGTGTCACTTCGTGAAGCGGTCATGTATGAATCGAAATGTGTTGGGCAAGGTGTCGTTAAATTTAACTGTGCAGGTAGAAAAGCTGTAGAACAAAGCGTTGTAAATGCTACAAAGCAACTGTGATGTGTATTTCGCGCTGCCATTGACATGTCTGATATGTGGTAACAAAAATTACTTGCAAAAGCAAATTGAATAATTGCAACTGAATAAGATGTTAACGTTGTAAAAGTAATTACAGGAGGGCTTAGTTAATTGTGATTGAACGAGATGTTAAACAATGTTATATTGATGAAAAGCATCTATTACTTTTGTAAATGAATGGTAGAGTTCATATCCAATAAAATGTTATTACGGATCTTTAATATGATGTAAAGTTTAACATGAACATTGATTAGAACTTGGATGTGTTAATTGCTATTGCAAGATGTTATGTGTTGTGATATGACCCGCAATATAGAAATAAAATAAAAGTTGAAAACATTCTTGGTGGTCAATATTTGCTCATCTCCATGGTTAACATTCATTTCAGGGTATCTTTAATTTTTTCACGCCTAATTTTCAGTGCAAGGAAACTTACATTGAAAGTTTTGAGTGAAAGTATACTTACCCTGAAATTAAAGATACCCTGTAACATATATATATATATATATATATATATATATATATATATATATATATATATATATATATATATATATATATATATATATATATATATATATATATATATATATATATATATATATATATATATATATATATACCATATCCGGAAGGCAGGAAAAGGTTCTTCGGGCTTGAAAGCTAGTTGGCAAAGCTGCTATACGCCTGTTCATTTTTAGGTTATACAGGCCACCACATGCGTTATAAAATCATCTCCACAGTCTTTGCAGTTGCACTGACAAAAACGATACTTCTGTCAAAAACATTCAGATAATTTTAATCCTCCATAATATTCGCAAAGATAAGCAAGTTGCTGGTACCGTACTTTTTGCAATTTCTCAACTTTCTCGCGCTCGGCTCCGTTCCTCTGGCTTTCTTTCATGCGGTCGTTGTTACAGTCACTGTTTGGAACTTACAGCATTGCAATGACGGTGCACTCACCAGTTTAGCCACTTCAAGGATGACTTCTAAAAATTTCTCCCATTCCTCACCAATCAGCTTGAAGTAGTTATAGTACACATAATCGTCTAATTTTCGAATCCAGTTTAAGATAACACTCCTCTTTCGAAGAAAAGTTATGACAACAATTTCTTTGTTATCATTTAGTTTGAAATCGTATGCATCACTACACACCATTCTCGCTTACTCTTCATAAGCGATGCGAGAGCTGTCTATCTTGGTCTACAAGGATACACAAAGAGCCTAAATTTGTCATTCTCAACTTATACTGTAAGTATTCGTTGATTGCAAAGAGGGCCATGGCAGCAGCTGATGGCTGATGAAAACGAAAACTACTTTTATTCCTTCAGAATCGTCAGAGACAATATAAATCAATTATACTGCAGCAGTTAAATTGAAGCCTTCCCCAATATGGTAAAAACTGCATTCTTATCACAATCCTCGACGAAATTTCATCATACCCTTGTGTGTATTTGTCGTCCAGTTGTTCCCACCATTTCCTTGGTTGGTTCTCAGGAATGACTAAAAATAAACGTTTATAGATTAAATAAATATTTTTCTCCATAGCTTTGACTTCTTCCATACTTCTCTGTGTTGTTGTTAAATGTTTTTCCTCATTTTATGCCCCATACGCTATAGGTCAACAATTATTTGAGTGGTTAATGGAAAAAGAAGAGATTCAACTTTGACAAAAAAGTGAGTTCAGTTAAATCCTCATACCACAACTTATACCTCAGATAACTGCACAGTTATACCACCATACGATATAACACTTATAAGACTTGTAGACTTGATACGCTTTCATACACACCAAATTGCATCTATTTACACCATATATTAAAGTTATTGTCAAAACAAATTTGACAAAAAACAAACAAACAAACAAGTAACTAATAATCATAGTAATAAATAAAGAATAAACAAGAAACACTAACCAAAATACAGTAGTTGTGAAAAAGCAAATAATAATTAATCAATAAATAACATATAGATAAAGTAAGAAGCAAATAATGGGTAATTAAAACAAAGAAACACATTTAAGGAGACAATAAAGAAATAGTTAAAACATGCAGCAAACAAACAAAATAAATCAAGAAGTAAGTATTCATAAAATAAACAAGTGACATAGACAACTTATATAACCAAACAATAAGTAAATAACTTAAGCAATTAATTAAATAAACTAATAAAAATTATAAATTAAGAAGCAAAAAAGGTATCAAAAATCAAATAAATAATAAAAAGCAATTGAATGAATAATAAAGAAATTTTACTAACATTTATTAAATAAAATAACCAAACGAAATAAATAAATAAGAATATCTCATTTACTTGGATGTAGATCTCATTTATTAATATCATTGGTAGCGAGCTAAATCACTGACAACCAAGTCTCTTCGAGTTGCTGGCATTCTCTTGCTTTGCTATCTTTCAAAATGCGACTATGATGATTGTGCAAATTTCACCGTATTGAATTTTCATATCTCCCTGGATTAGCCTATGGAAGGTGCCCGCATCAAGATTTTAGAAGTACGATATGTATGATCAAGATTGTGTGAGTAACTTAGTCAGCAAACATGAACAGTTCCAAAGCCAATAAGAAGGAATATGAATTTCCTTGCTTAGTTTGAAATCTTTGTTAAATAACAATAACAAATTCCAACCCAGACCATAAATCCCTAGAAACATTTTGAATATGTCCTGTATTTCTAGCTAAGTTCCGAACACTAACTGAAATGAAAGTATTTAAACCTACTAATATTGAACACTTCATAACAATGAAGTGTGAAATCGAATTTGACCTTCCACGTATTAATTATTTTAAATTCTGCAAAGAATCATACTATTTAAATACCGATAATAAAGACGAACACAGACACACCAAAATAATAAGACTGAATTTTTACGAAGCATAGAGATCTGGCCAAACAAACCACTACGGGCCATAACATAAAAACATGAAATAACTAATAATTATAATATTGATTTACATTCAGTTCTAACTGAGTACAACTTGTAATTATTTCAAAGGAAAACCTTGAGTCATGAGTCCCTGGTTTACTATTCAAATCTTTGCATCATGTGTCGTGATTCAAATCAATGAATTACAACCGAATCCCTTAGTCATTATTAAAATCCATCAATCCCAATTGGAATTTTTATATTCGAGCGGAACACTTGAATCATAGCCGAATCATTAAATTATGATTCAAATATTTGAATCAGTTTAAAGATCCCTCATTATTGTATTTTCACAGTGGTATATCTCCTGCAGAGTCTGCTTTGAGGTTCGGGTTCCACAAAATAACGTGAATGTGAACCGTATGTGGTGAAACGTTTTTTGCGAAATTCTATGATCATAAGCATTTTTTAAGGATATTGATTACCTATGATAATAATTTTTAGATCAATTTGAACAACGTTTTAGGCTCTTTAGGAATTATATGTATAGTTAAGGAAAACTATTTTAAAAATTGACTTTGATAGACATTTTATTTAAACTTCAGAGCCGAGGTACCTAGTTTGCATAAACCTTAAACAATAGAAGTCATATTAGTAGATTCATTTATATTAGTGTTTACGTACCTCGTCAGTTCAATCTCAGTGCATTAATTGGATATTAATTCAAGTACCATAATGTGTCAAGGCAGTCAAACAAGGATTACCTATCGCTCAGAATGTGAGACACGAAATAGAAAGGTGAATAGATGTAACGTGACCAAAATTCGCCCAACTTCACTTTTGGATAGTAAACAATGATAAGCTGATAGAAATGTGAACAAGAATTCGAAAGTGAATAACGATTTCGCCTAACATTTTAAATAAAATTTTGGACATATAAGAGATAAATTCCATGATCACGCCCTGGATGTTGCATGCAAAACCTAACTTTGAACTGCCCTGGCCTGCATGAATTTTGACTTCTATCTTTAGAGGAGGTTAAGCTAATCATACCCAGCTCAGCTTTAGAAACTTGCAGTCTCGATCCATTTTCAAATACCCTCCTCAAGCAATGCATTAGCATTGTTGCACCATTGATTAGGCCTATCATTAACAATTCACTGCAGCAAAACATTATGCCTCAAAAAGGCAGTAATAACCCCGCTTCTAAAAAATTCGCTTCTAAAGAGCGAATTTGTCAAAAGTACAGACCTATCTCAAACTTACCATTTCTCGGTAAGCTAATCGAAAAGGCCCTCTGCAACCATTTTTATACACACATCGACTCAAATGCACTCACTGAGCGGCTTCAATCTCCAAGAAACATCATAGCACAGACTCGGCCCTCGTAAAGAATGTGAATGATAGCATTCTTGAACTCGATAGCAGGAATATTGTCATGATGAGGTTTTTAGACCTATCCACAGCCTTCGACACAGTCGATTATAATGTTTTTTTTTTCGCAGACTCGAAATTTCTTATGCATTAGACCACACAGTGTTAAAATGGTTTCGTTCATACCTACAAGATCGGACGCATAGAGTGATGATTGCAGGCTGCAAGTCAAATTCGGTTGAACTAGACTGGCGTGCTACAAGACAGCATATTGGAACCTAAAGTCTACAACGAGTATACGAAGCCTTTAAGTGTCCTACTCAGAGCGCTCTTCATTCGTTTTCACTCCTACGCTGACGGCAGCCAGTTGAAGAGCCTACCGGTCCAAAGCGTATAGACTTACAGCTTTCAGCTTCGCGATCCCTTCAGTCATCCATAGTCAAAGTTGGCGCGTGGATGAATGCCAATTGTTTAAAACTCAACGAAGATAAAACTTAGTTTATAGTCTTCACCAGCAAACGAAATCAAGATATGATTGTCACGAAATTCCCCACCCTCGGCGATGATGAGATTCCCTGTGCTCCTCAGGTTCGTAATGTGGGAGAATTTTTAGACTCTAAACCTGCCCTCGACGCTCACATTGTACACATTAGTCGGATTTGCTACTCAAATATTAAAGCAATTAGGAGAATTCGCCGATTCCTTACCCTCGTGGGCTGGACTATTGCAATGGGCGGTTTGTCGGTTTACACGAATTATCACTGCAAAAGCAAGAGAAAGTGCAAAATGCACTTTCACAAACATGGCGCTTTGATCACATATCCCCTACATTAAATCGCTTCCGATTAGAGATCACATTGACTTTAAAGTTTAGTTCGCATTTTCTAGACCCAAAATGCACTAACATCCCAGTACCTGAAAGAGTTACTTGCTTCGTATACGGCCCTCGGTCAGCATGATCCACCACGTCCAACCTCCTCGTCCAACCTTCATTCAGTCTTAAAAGCTATGGATACCCTGCCTTTTCAATAGCTGATCCTCAAAAAGGAATGACCTTCCGTTCGATATTAGTAACTCTGTGTCATTATTTACATTTACAACGAAACTTAAAACACATCTCTTTAAGAACGCTTTTATTTTAACTTTACTATAATTTTTAATATTTTTACGTACGGCTTTGCTGCGGCAATTATGCCTAAACAGCATAATCTATTTATTATTATAATTATTATTATTATAATTATTATTATTATTATTATTATTATTATTATTATTATTATTATTATTATTATTATTATTATTATTATTATTATTATTATTATTATTATTATTATTATTATTATTATAAAACTGAGACCGAATCTGAGCTCTGTTCACCCCAATTCATACTTGTTTTGGACTAAGAAGCCAAGTAACTAACAATTGCAAAATGCTTGCTTAAAAATACTTACATATTATGATTAGAATCTCATCCATTTAAATACCTGCTGTCTCAAATTTTAACAATCATAAAGTTCAACTTGTTAAATATTAATCTTATCCATCTTGTACTAAGAACGTGTCATTTCCTAATGTAAGCAACACCCAAAGTGGATCGTGAAACATCAGTTGTTGTGCTCAGAGCTCTAAGGCTTGTATTTTTTTCAAATTATGTTAAAAAAAGCCGCAGAATAGCTTATCAATTGTTTGGAAGTTTCAAAACACAGTTTGAAATTTATTAAAACTGTTTTTGGTTTGCAAACAGAACAGAACAGAATATCAACACTACATATGTACACTGTTTAAAAAGCAAGATAGTTAAATTTATGTTTTATTGTTTTTTATGTTAAAAACAGATTTTCTGACCTAATATAAACTATTTATAGCAACTTTAAATCGGGATTCGATAATAATAAAATATAATAGTAAATGTAGTAAAAAGTAATTAGAGCACTTTATAAACAAGTTAAATAAATAAAAAAAATAATTAACTAAAAGTAATTAGAGCACTTTTTGAACAAGTTAAATAAATAAAATAATAATCTATTAAATAAACAAATGATAATAAAACACTGTAAATAATAAAATAGACAATAAAGTAAGTATATAATAAACTACCAAAAATATATAACTAAAATACAAATGCAAATTTTTTTATTGCAAAACGGAGAAATTTTACGCACTTAAAATGTGGAAGCTGTCTTAACAATCATAAAGTCAGTTTCCCGACACGGAACTGCTTTTACCATAATTTTACCATGGCGCCATTTTTACCTCTTGGTCGCCTTGTCTGTGCGCCAAAATATGACTTTTTACCCCACTAATCGTCTTAAGACATTTAGTACTTTTGAAGCGACCCTTTATAATGTTTATGTTGCAATGTTTAAGTTCCAGCATTATTTGTTTTTATTAATATGTTTATCATATTATTCTGTTTTATGTGGTAATTATTACGATATTCAATCTTGTAAATGTGACAGATTAACTTTTTATATTTCTTCTCCTGTTACCCCTTTGGGGACTGCAAGTAAAGACTTTTTGTGTCGTAACCACGGATCCTTTTATTTATGCTACTATTTTTTTTTCTCCAAGCCGTGAATCCTAGTCCTCTGAGTAAACCAAAACCTGTGATATTTGTTTTCACTTACAATAAATTTAAACGAAAACTGCTATTATTGTTATGTTTTGCATGTTGTTCGTATTGCACAGTATGTTGTTCGATATGCCCAGCCGGATGTATTAGCATTAGGACCTGCATCATAACGAGAACGGCAAAGAGTCGGATCTGCACTCCCACGGCAAAGAACAGGAGCAGGAACTGGAGGATCAGCCGGAGCCGCATTTCTGTAAGAAAGAGCAGGAGTAGGATTATGATAAGAAGCAGAAGCAGGAACAACAATTCGCCAATGAATTTCCCAAGTATATAGCCAAGACTTACCATATAAATGACGAAATAATGTGTACAAACTTCAATCAAGCAGTAAATGTTGCGCTACAAGAGTCATGAAAGCACTATGAGAAGACTATGTTTATAATAAACGTATCTCATGACTCAATTGGATTTTCATGCGCAAACCATGCTCTGATAACACTTTAATGTCTACCACTGTTTATTATTCACTTGCCTTTTTATACATCATTATTTGCTATTTTTAGTTTAATTATTTATCTATTGTATGATGTTAATTGTTTGCTCTTTTTATTGTTTACTTATTTGATTAACTTGAACTCATTATTATTATTTACTTTTTTATGCTTTGTTTGTCACACATACATTTCTTCATTTAACTGCTGACTTTCGTTTGTTAGTTTATTTTATTTGTTATATATATATATATATATATATATATATATATATATATATATATATATATATATATATATATATATATATATATATATATATATATATAGTATATTATTATTATTATTATTATTATTATTTGCTTATTGGTTCACTTACATTTGTTTTTTAGTATTTCTTTATATAATGATAATTTATATGACTACAGTAACACCTATGAATAAACAGAAAAATGAGCGAATAAACATGTCCAGGTAAGTAATTAAGCAAATAAACAAATGCTAAAAAAACATAGGCAAGTAATAATGATAAAATAAAATACATAAAAAGAAATGAATAAAATGATAAACAATAAACAGTGAACAAATACATAGTAAGTAAGTATAAAACCAGTGCCAGCAAACAAACAAACAAGCATGTTAACAGAGTTAAAAAATTGGCAGAGTAATGAACACGAATAGTACACACATCACAAATAAGCAACAGCAACATCTAGCAGCAAGTAAAATAAATAAATGAATAAGAAACAAATAAAGAGTAAACAAGTAAATAATCTATTAAAAGTTCACATATGAATGATCAATAAATAAACAAATAACTGTAAACAAAAGCAATTGGACTATTATGCAAATAATAATAAGATGCATTAAACAATGAAATCTAACAAATAGTGAGCATATAAATTAGCAAATAGTAAACAATAGTAAGCAATATAAAAATAACTAATAAATAAATAAAAATAAACATATAAAATAATAACACATGAATGAATACAAATTAACGACATAAATAAACAGGAAGAAATAGTGAACAAATAATAACACAATAAAAGAAATAAATAAACAAAAAAGTAAGCAAATAGGGATGCATAAAGAAAACAATTAAATAAGTGAATTATAGGTAATAGCACAGACTGGAGTGCTACTCAAGACTAAATTGTGGATAAAAGGTCGTACCGAGTCGTAGGATGCCTGTATTATGGATGCATTCTTTTCATTGTGACTTATGGTTTCTATAACGCTGTAGTTACTGTGTGATAAATGTCGTCCCAGTTTTCTTATATAATCAGAATTCCGAGGCCGGGCAACTATTGAAATCACATTTCTCCAGTACCAAAATATTTCCTTTGATTTCTATTATAAAAGAACCTCATTCCAGCTATTCCAGATCAGAGGAATTATAATTCTGCTTTCACTGAGGCTCGACGCTTGTAACTGATGTAGTGATTTAAAAAGGTTAAGCAAAACAAAAAAAAACCTTTTTGAGCAGAGAGTTTAATCAAAATGGAGGTTTTAAGGTTTTAACCCTGGACATGAGGTAGATAATTTCCCCACATAAACGGAAATACTATGCTCTCTGTTTATTTTTTGATAAGAAGCGAGTAATTTTTTAAATAGGTCATCGTTTGGAGCGTAAACATTCACGATGGCTACAGTTCGAGAGCCCATTTTAAGTCTTACTGCTGTATACCTCCCATCCTCTTCAGCTACATGGTCTAGGACTTTATGTTTGACTTTATGAGTATTGCTACACCCGCACTACGTGAGGTTCCGTGGCTAAATATAATCCTATTTTGCCAATCTTTTCTCCACTCTTCAACGCAATGTTTGTCAGAATGTGTCTCTTGCAGACAGATTAAATCACAAGGTATAGTTTTAAAATGGTGGAATATAGCAAGGCGTTTTTCCTTTTTCCTTATTCCCCTAACATTGTTTGATATTATTTTCAGGGTCATTCGTACTTTTCACACAGTTATACGAATACTTCAGAAGCTCTAGTGAGTAAGTAAATAAGACCACCCATTGATTTGAGGTATTCACAGCGGAGAAGATTCAAACTAAGGTAAAACACAAAAACATGATAACATTAATATTTACATCAACATAGGAGTAGGACGAACATAAAATCGCAATTTACTCGTCGCCAATTGTTGTGTACTACGGCATTTAAAGGAAAGAACTCCAAACTTTGACGATACGCAACATCTTTATTTACAAGCGTAAGTCAGACTATACACCGAACAGATGTAAACATAACTTAACATAGGCCACTGATGAAACTTGACTTGGCTAAAACCTGCATTTGACGAAGCATTTTAAATAAAAGTATATAAACGCGCATACTGACGATGAATGCCCCCATTCGTGCGATAGGACCTGCTCTGGGAAATCCAGCCTCAGAACTCCGGGTGGGGGGGGGGGGGGCACTTGGTATCAAATATGTTACCATGCATGTCCAAAAACAAATAAAACAAGATAAAATCGAGTAATTTTGAGGCCAGACATGGTCCGAGCGGAGTGCCAGTTTTATTTAAAAAGAGAGATAGTTTTCATTCAGTACTTTGCTTTTCCACAAAAAGGAATGTTATTTCAGAATTTCACTCCGCACTTGGTTAGAAAACGGAGTACCGTTTCAAAATTAGCACTCTGAGTTTTGGGGTCGTTTGAAAAGTCATGGACACGAATGAATCCAGGTCCACGGGTGTTAAATGCCTATATGGGGCAACATTTTTAAAGCTACGACCTTGAGGCTGAATGAAATGGTAGATATACGTCACTAAACAAAGAACCCGTTAATAAAGTTATCTATATTGAAAAAGTCTATTGACTCCCATTTCAAGAAGGCGAGGTTATAGTTTTTTCGATGTAGGTCATATTACAGTATTTGTTAACATTACAGTACATTAAATAGAAAGAAGGCAAACAGAACATTCTATTTCTTTGTTGTTGTTTTTTTATCATTCAGTTACCTGCAAATCTTTTCCCCACCTGATTTACCTTTCACAACTGTAAGAAAAATTAGCCGATCCTTGCTATTCAACACCCATTATCTTCGACAGTTCGATCTGTTGTGTATAGTATCTTTTTACTCCACACTCCCGCTGGCAATACCGCGCAAATGCGACTCAATAGAGGAACCACAGTTTAAAATGTGTTCAACAACAAACCTCTACAACCGTTGGGTCTGTTGTGTACGTCTTTTTACTCCGCAGACCTGCTGGGGATCCCGCAAAAATAAAACTCATAAAAGAGAGGAACTACTTTTGAAGATATCAATCCGCCGGGAACCGGAAAAAATACCACAGGACATAATACCACCGGGCAAAATACCATCGGACATAATACCACCAAGCAAATGAAAACTAGGACAAAATACCACCAACGCTACCTTTTTATTATATAGCAGTAGGATAAAAGTGGGGCTATCAAAACAGGAAGTGACGTCATAATGACGTCAGGAGGTGCTTTGATAGCCCCATGGGGCTTTAAAACAGTGACGTCATATTGACGCCATATTGACGTCATATAGACGTCATATTGACGTCATATGGTTGTCATATGGTTGTCATATGGACGTCATATGAACGTCATAATGACGTCAGGAGGTGTTTTGATAGCCCCATGGGGCTTTTAAAACAGTGACGTCATTTTGAGGTGGTATAGACGTGATATAGACGTGATATAGACGTGTTATGGAGGTCATATGGAGGTCATATGGAGGTCAGATGGAGGTCATATGAATGTCATAAGAACGTCATAATGACGTAATAGGGATAGCGGGCAGCCATTCAAACGGACGGCCATTCAAACGACAATTCAAACGGCAGACGGACAGATGAGACACCTCCCCAAACGTACAAGTTCTCCATTTTATAAATAGAGAACTCATAGCTACATGGTTAGAGCTCACCTATAAGACCCCCTTAAAGTCAAAAGGGGGTATAAAAAGGGGGTATAAAAAATAACCCTTTTTTAAGCATTTCCAACACTCTCATGCATACACATACATACTAACACCATGACACGATGAGCGCTTATTTCGTATTAGTGGGTGGTCCTTAGAAGGGCCGGCAGCTTTTGCTGCTGCTGCTGCTGCCGGACTCAGAAAAATTCGACGATGTCTTGGACTGGCCTGCTGCAGTGTGTGAGTTGCTGCCCATTGAAAAGAAAGTGATCGCCTCTCAAGTCACAGGTGAAACATCTGACTGTGTAACAGTTGTTCAGAGCCAACAGCTGCGTCCAATAGGCTGCACAAATCAAGCAAAGCTGGTGGCCACATTCTGCCAGTACCCGGTGTGGGGAGATCATGATGCCACATCCAGCGTTAATCTCCAGATCCTGTTGGAGGAAGTATCTCCCCCAGGCCGGATACTCTTCCTCTTCAAGACGCGATGGAATGGTCTCCCCCAGCATGGTTGTCCTGAAGAAAGCCCCGTCATAATCGCCAGCCTCGATGTCCCTGAGTCGCTTTCCAAGTGTGACCCTTCTATTAAAAAAGACGGGCACGCATAGGACTAATCCGCGAGTCGGGTCCGGCAGCAGCTGGAAGAAGTACACTCTTTCTGGCGGTGTCGGTGGCGGTGTGACAGGCAGGTAAAGTTCTCTGACTTCAGCAATGGTGAGAGCATCATTCAACGCGAAGAAGCACTCCATGTTGACGGAAGCGAGTTTGAGCCGAAAATGAAATGACCCTGGGTTATATACCACCTCAAGTGAGGACCCCCCGGGTACTCACTGAGGACCCCCCGGGTCCTCACTGAGGACCCCCTAGAGACAGAAGCAGACTGCCTGCATAAAGTGAGGACCCCCCGGGTTCTCACTGAGGACCCCTCCCCCCCCCGCCCATCGGCTTTTTAGCCGCTGGCTCACGGCTCATCGCCAGTAGTATAAAAAGGTCGGTTCGTCACCCCTATGGCCATTGCATTACCAAACCATCATGGAGACGTCTCGAAAAGCAGCAACGGCTAGCAACATGGAAATTGATAGCCTATTCAGCAATGAAATAGTGGCTTTTACAGATGCAGTTTTAACTGCAGAGGAGACTGCTACCTTCCTAAGTACACTAACAGAAGCTGAAAAAGACTTGGAGGAAGCATTAGGGGCTCCGTCGGACGTGCCTACAGTACACCAAACTAGGCCTGAAGAAGTACAGCCAGTACAGCAAGCAATGCCCGATCCCGAGGGATCTGACTACCCGTTCTGGGTTGCCAATGCGCTTGTAAATGGTAGCGCCAAGCCACTTAGTACAAGGTTACAGGCTCATCTAGAGCATCTTGAGGAGGAAGAAGTGGTCATGTCAAGCGATGACGACGGTGACGACGACAATGACAACGACGGTGATGACGACAATGACGACAATGACGACAACGACGACAGCGACGACGATGACAAGCAGCTCAAATCTAAATTTGAATTGAGCAAAACTATTCCTGTTACTGAGGAAGACGTCATGCTGTTGAAACGAAACTTTCAAGCAGTGATTCCTCTGATCGATTGCAACATTTTAAGGCGTTTATGTGAAGAAGGCTTTTTCGATCAGCACACATACATGTACCTAACGGAAGAAGTGAACACTGTCATTCAGCTTATCTACATGCTAGAAGGAAACATAGAGCATCTTCCCGCGTCAGAGCCACAGTTCTCCGAAGCCATGACCCGACGTTTCGTTCAACTTATTAGAAGTCTTCATGAGGAACTTTTTAAGACTTTATGTCTACCGGCGCCAAAGTGTGTTGATGAGGATCGCGATTCCAAATGTGCAAAGGTCATGCTGCATGGCTTCTAGTAAATTGAAGAACGTATTAAGGTGTATGATATGATGGCTTACCTCTATGAAAAAGGACATTTCACCATGCCAATGCTCTTTCAATGGATAATTGGGAGTCGCAAACGAGGAGACTTTTTAGTGATTGTCATGAGACAATCTCTGACAGATGGTTGGCCAACAGCCTTTCTGGATGGTTCCAACGAGATCACTCCGCGATTTTGCAAACATCTCATGAAAACATACATGTAATGTCCATATAAAAGGAGTGAGGTGTCAAGTGCAGTCATCATTCGACGCGCAGCCATGGAGAAGACAAGCAGCTTTAAAATTAGTGCAAACTTAACCATTACTGTGGAGCATGGACAATTTGGATTATTTATTCGAATCAAACGTGGAGAGAGATGGCTTGCTTTATCACCATCCTTGTGGAAGATTGTGTGCCTGAACTTAGCAAGATTACGCGACATTGGCTTCAAACTGTACTTAAAGCAAACCAAGTGGCTTGAAGTCATTTCATACCTGGATATGCGCTATGTGAGTTTTGTGCAAACATCACTGTTTGAAGGGAAAGAATACAAGTATTACATCAACATGAATGATGGTGAATGGGAGACATTGCTTCAGGAGATTGATAGCATTAATTCAACCTTATTGCCATGTACGGAATGTCATGGTAAGAAAACTCCTATCAAGCTGCAAAAGGACAAACGGATGAAAGTGTCAAAGTTATCCAAGACTGGCTGAAGTTCAATTGGAGAATATGGATGTGCAAGTGAAGAAATGGTTACAGGATCAAGATGCCTTCAGTTTACTACAACCTGTAAAATACAGGTTTCAAAGGCAACGTGTCATTACACGTGGAATTGATGACATGTTGGATATTGATTTAGCTGACATGGGAAACATAGCTTCCTATAATGATGACACCCACTTCTTATTGGTTGTCATTGATGTGTTTTCCAAATATTTATGGGTGCAACCATTACCTAATAAATCACATGCCAGCGTCATAGAAGCCTTTCAAAAGATTTTTCATGAAACACAACGAAGACCACGAACTCTAAGGTCAGATAAAGGAACTGAATTTAAAAACAGATGGGTAAAAGCTTTTTGAAGAAGGAGGGAATACATGCCTATACGACAAAGAATGAAACCAAAGCCAACTTTGCTGAGAGAGTCATTCGTACTGTAAAGTGAATGATGTATCGATATTTCCTTCATATCAAACGTATCGATATATGGACATCCTTCCAGACTTAGTGTATAATTACAACCATAGACCTCATGGCTCCCTCCCTAATAAGTATGCTCCTGCAGATATTCGTAAAGACATAGAATCGAAAGTGTGGAAGTATATGTATGTAGACAAATTGAAATTAAAACCAAAGAAGAAAAAACCCTACAAATTTAAAATTGGTGATCAGGTTCGCATATCTCACATGAAATATGTATTTCAACGGGATTATCATAT
Organism: Protula sp. h YS-2021; assembly: GCA_949752745.1. Taxonomy (NCBI): domain Eukaryota; kingdom Metazoa; phylum Annelida; class Polychaeta; order Sabellida; family Serpulidae; genus Protula; species Protula sp. h YS-2021. The sequence goes on from OX457025.1 coordinate 72,917,660, forward strand.
AAAGTGGACGCAAGAAGTGTTTATTATCACACATCGTTGTAAGAAGCAAGGAATACACTTGTATCGTGTGAAAGACTTTTTAGATGAAGATATTGATGGGCATTTTTATGAAGAAGAACTGCAGAAAGTGACAAAAGATATTGAATCAGTCTACAGAATTGAAAAGGTCTTGAAAACACGAAAAAGACGAGGTGTTTTAAAAAATTATTTGTGAAGTGGTTAGGTTGGCCAAAGAAGTTTAACAGTTGGGTGAAAGAAACAGATATTCGAAAATGAAGCATCCATTCACGTGTTTGGTCTCTGGACCTACAGGCAGTGGTAAAACTTCTCTAGTTAGGGAAATTCTAGAACAAAAGTTTATTAAACCCTCTCCAAAAACCATTTTATGGCTCTATGCAGCAGATCAGCCTTTGTATAAGGGAATGAAAGGTGTGGAATTTTACCAAGGCATTCCAGATAACATTGAAGAGCGTTTTAACCCGAAAAAAATCAAACTTACTCATCATTGATGACTTAATGACCAAATGTCATAGTGATGAGCGCATGACACGTCTCTTTAGTGTTGGCAGCAGTCATCAAAATCTAAGCATTATTTTTATTGTGCATAATTTGTTTCATCATGGTGGAGAAATATATTAGTTTGAATACACATTACATCATTCTATTTAAAAATCCTAGAGACAGTCAACAAATAAGTACATTAGCGCGACAAATGTATCCTGGAAAACCTCAATTTCTCATAGAAGCCTATCAAGATGCTACCAGCAAACCTCATGGCTATTTATTCATTGATTTGAAGCCGAAGACAAATGATCAACTACGTATTCGCACAGGCATTTTACCAAAAGATACACATTACGTATATGTTGATAAGGTAGCGTATGAACAAGAACCAAGTCACTTAACCATTCGCAGCCAAGATGTCTAAACGTATTCAAGCGAATCAACCTTTCCTTCACTTGCTCGCACGCAGCGGGCCTAAACGACGTAAATCCTTGCTACAATAAGCTACTAAGGAGGAATTAACTAGCTTGTTTGATATTTGTTTGAATATATTGCGATGACATTTACCCTTAAGCTCAAAAAGGTATAAGTTATTCAAGCGTGAACGTCATACCCTACGTACGCTGGCAGATAAGAAGATACCACTTCGAAGAAAAAAGAAGTTGGGTAATCAGAAAGGAGGATTTATTGGAGCTATTGCTAAATTTGCATTACCCTTGTTAGCTCAGTTGCTGTTAAACTGAAACATACTTTGAAATTGGTTCTCATTCCTGAATATAAATATAAAATGTTGTTAGAAAAGAAGGGAAAAGATGTTGAAATCAAAACAAAAGTGAATAAACTTTAACGTGGGAAAAGAACTCGTGAAAAAGCAATAGAAATGTCTCAAGTGCTTGGACGTCATTTACGAACAATTCAATCACATCAACAACGACAAAAGTCTGTTACAGCATCTAATGCAGAAAAATCAGAAAAGTCTCAACAGTTTCTAAACCATTTTCAACCTATTTATCACGTAAAACTAACACAACTTCTGGCAGAACTTAAGAAATATGGTACGAGATGGACAGATAAAAATGAACTTGTTTTAAAAATAGGTACTGTCATTACAAATTCTAACATTATTGATTTGTTGAAAGAAGCATTGGTTGCTACAAAAAGAAAAGAACGATGAGAAGCAGTTTATTGAGGAAATTGTAGACGCTAATATTCCAAAAACTGTTTATTGGCAAAAGGACAACTCGTGAAGATATTACAAAAGAGCAACAACAACGTCAACAAAGGTTGTTTCCAGAAGGACGGGAAACTTCTTAACATGGATTAAAGAGTTATGGTGTTGTTGTTGTAAAGAAAATGGAAATAAAAATACTATTCCTGTAAAAATTTGGTGTGTTAGTGCTTGTTGTCAGGGAGAAGTAGTAGATACCAATTTAGATCATGTAGATAGCAATTAAGACAACAATGTAGACAGCAATGTAGAAAGTGAGGATGAAGAGTGTCAAACATGAAGTAATGTATATACACATCTAGTCTATCTACATCACATAAACGATTTAGCTGTCATGGAGTCAACAAGTTTTTGCATTACTTTACCCAGCAATGCTAGTATGAACTATTATCCCAACAAAAAGACTTCGAATTATCAAATTCGTATGCTTTGAACCATCTATCTGAACGGAAAATATGAAGTGACTTTAGCTGAAATTCAATATCCACATACATAGACAACCACGAGACATGGAATGGACTATTCTATTCAGTATCGACAACAACCACTGAATGATGTTGTTCTTGACACAATCAATATTCCTTATGGTTACTACAGATCCATACAAGAGATATGTCATGCAGTCAATGAAGAAGCGACTAATTCTATGAAAGATGACCTTAAAGAAGCTATTCAGATAAAGTATGATAAAATTAGACGACGCGTTTTTCTATTTCTTTAATTATGGCTTCGAAGTGTCATTCTCCATTGGATTAGCTGAGATTTTAGGATTTATCCCAGATCAATGGTATACTAAAACGTGTACAGCTGAACATAAAGCTGATGTGAAACAGGGATTTTATACACTTTATGTGTACTGTAGTATTTGTGAGCCACAAGTTGTTGGTGATTATTATGTCCCTTTGCTACGTTCTGTTGGAATACAAGGACATGATGGAGACATTATCATGAAAAGTTATGGAGAACCTCATTATGTTCCTGTAAACACATCCAAATTTGACGTGATAGAAATGAATATTAAGGACGACACAGGCCATAATGTTCCATTTCATACTGGAAAGGTGATCTGTAAACTTCATTTTCGACCAAAAGCATTATGAAAGCATACACACACAATCCATCTATATATCGCAACCATTTTCTTCGTCAAGTGGGTGGAGAATTACCAGGATTTAAAGGAGCGCGAATACAATATGGAGATGGTATTGGTTCAATACTGGGATTATTGGCTCGAAAAGCTATTCCACTGCTTAAGACAGGGGCTAAAATCGTTGCACAACACCTTAAAAGGGCTGCAAAAGATATCGCGAAAGATGTTACAGGTCGAGTAGCACAACGTATGTTTGGTGGTGGGTTAAGAGGACAAAAGAGAGCGAAACGAGCAAAACGTGTCAGAAGGCGAAAGGCAGCTAAACGGATAACATCAAAAAACATAAGAAAGATATTTTTTAATCATGTCTTTAATTCATAATCATTCTTGTAAATGTAGCCTTTCTCCATTAGAATGGTTTCACATACCACCAACGCAAACTGCTGTAGAAAAAAGTTATAATGTAGACTATCAACCAATGACTACCATTAGAGAGGGTGCTCCAATAGAATTCTACATTTCTGCGAGTACAGGAGAATATCTAGATTTAAAGAATAGTAAACTCCATATTGCATGTCGCATTGTAAAGGCTGATGGAACACTGTGTGGTGTAGATGATAACGTGTCATGTATCAATGATTTGTTTAATGGGTTATGGTCTAATATTGAACTATTTCTAAATGATCGTTTGATATCACATAGTAACAATACCCATGGTTATACCAGCATCATATCTCATCTCATTCATGACTCGGAAGAAAGTCTCAATTCTGAGCGCTCTATGCGTCTCATCTTTAAAGATACTGCCGGGTCAGTGAATACTCATGAGGTGAAAAGACCTAATCATGAAAGATATGTATCAGGTTTTCATGTAAATATTGAAGGTGGTGATATAGCTGAAACAGGAAATAATGGTTTACATAATCGCTATTTGTATACACGTCTAAGCCGTGAGTTTATGCTTACAGGTGGTTTAAGGGTAGATTTGTTTGAGCAAGATCGTTATCCTCCCAATGGTGTTAGTATGAAATTACGTTTACATAGACAAAAAGATGGATATGTATTAATGGCTGCAAATAATGGTTTTAAAGTAGAAGTGGGAGAAGCGTTTTTAACCATTCGCAAAATGAGGGTTAGTCCAGGTATTCAGTTGGGACATGCAGATGCATTGATGAAAAGTTTATTATTAATAGAAAAGAGTGTAAAGTTTTAGCTATTTCAACTGGATTTCAATCTTTTGTGAAAGATAGCATCTTTTTAGGCCAATTACCAAAACGCATTGTCATTGGAATGGTTCATAACGAATCCTTTGCTGGAACAGTATTGAGAAATCCATCCAATTTTGAACATTTTAATCTTAACTTTATGCAGCTTTACTCTGATGGTGAACCAGTCCTATCCAAACCTCTCAAGCTTGATATAAATCAAGGCAAATATCTTGATGCTTTTGAAACTCTTTACAAATCTTTTGATAGATTAGATGGTGAGAAAAGTTCCATTATAAAACGGGAAGAGTGGCCTAGAGGTTATTCTTTATTTTCTTTTGACTTAACACCTGATTATGATGGTGATGATCATTATGCCCTTATCAAACATGGGAATTTGAGACTAGAAATGAATTTTGCTGGTGCCTTGCAAAATACAGTCAATGTTACAGTGTATGCTGAATTTGATAACATTGTTGAAATAAGTGCAAATCGTAGCATTCAATTCGACTACCAGTCATGAACACGAAGCAGATAGAAGCCATCCTATCCCATGATGCCACGACAAAAGACATGTTTCAAGGTGTGTTTGCCATGGACCAGTTACCATCTTTACAACGCGGTGCCTATGTCATCAACACAGACGATCATGACGAGCCAGGAGAGCATTGGGTGGCAGTATATTATGACGAAGACCCTGCAGAATATTATGACTCTTATGGACTTTTACCTATAGACAGTCGTTTGAATAAGTTTTTAAAGTTTAATTTCATTTATAATTCAGTTCCATTACAAACACCGATATCCTCTACATGTGGATTTTATTGTGTGTATTATATAATTCAAAGAGCTCGAGGACATAGTCCTTTTGAAATCATTGATGTATTAAGAAGAAGTGATAGTGATTTTGTTGTAAAGGATTATGTATATAGACATTATAAACCATTATTTTATTGATGTTGTATTAGCTAAGTTGTATTAGTTAAGTTGTTGGTAATTGTTAATTTTATTATGAATATTGTAAATAAACAAGACAGTTTTATACAACATTCTTTTTTATTGTGTTATACATTATTTACATTTTAACAACTATTTTATATTAAACTTTTATTTCACAAATACATTCAATACATTGATAAACAAATGCCATTCATACCAATCTAAATTAATATATGTATCGTAGACATTACACCCACGTTTGTAAATGCTGTGAAAACTAGCATAACAATGTCCATTACCAAATTTTATTATTTTAATATCTTCGTGTTCAGACAGTTTCAGTTCATATCCATGATCATTCATGTCAATGTCCATCACCATAACACACATAGGATGTGTTAGCTCAACAGACTTGGTGCCCCGCATGAGTTGCACTCCTTCCTCTTTGAATTCAAGCGTCAGGTTCTTTCCAATCCAATGCTTGCAACAGAGCGTACCATTTCACTGTGTTGAGGGTGATGTTGTCGTAGCATTCTGTAAGCTGGTCATATTGGCGAAATTGTACAAACACGTCTAGGCAGTTCTCAGTCACACGCACTTCTAAATCCTCTGAGAGTATTAGGAGAAAGCCAGGTATCCTGAACTTCTCTAGATGGTCTTTCAACACAGATTGTTCGTCAGTTGATAGAATGATATACTTTCCAAAATGTCTTAACACAATATCATCACATAAGTTTCTCAGATATGAGAATCCATGCGTAATTGGTTGATATTCCGATAAAAAGTCTTCCATCTCGTTCAACAGTCAGATCAACTGTGAGCTGTCTCCTTGTCTGCAATGACGTTTTTATGCTCGCAAGATGGCGAAGAGTGGATGTTGTATAGCTTCTAGGAATCGTAAGACTGCGGCCCACTTCTTCATATTAAAGTGAATCATATCTATATGTGAAGTATCTGGCACAACTCCCTTATAATCCTCTGGATAATCCTGTAAAAGATTTCTCCAGAATGTTACACGCATGTTAGAATCATATTCAGTCACCATCACTTCAACTTTATTTTCAAGTCTGCGTTTAAAGTCATGCTTAAGCGGTATGTTTTTAAAGTCTTTCCACACTTCAGGTTTAAACCGATAATGAGAAATTATCAGAGAACCTATTATCACTTCATTCCTCTCATTTGCAATAAGGTAAGCACCGCCGTTAAACATGAGTGCATTCATGATCAGAATACCTTGTTATGAGCCGTCTTCTTGTCTTCGAAGCCTTTTATCCACTTCTTTCACTTGCTTCTTCAACATTTTTCATTCAGGTATTGTCAGCAAAATACCCTTTTTCGTAGGACGGTTTCTTCCAATCCCCTCATCTCTCAGGTACTTGCGAATGTTTACCACTCCTTCATTGCTTTGTTTCATAATCTTGATATACTTTCCATTTCCTAGAGAAAGCATTCCATCCCACGACTGTGGTGTTGGCATCGTCTCCACTTTCAATTTCTTGATGGTAGTGGTAGGATTTTTAACTTTTAAGTCTTTAACTGTTTCTGCAAGAGTATCCATATCAGTTGTAGATCTCTTACGACTTTCACGTTCCATGTTAACGCTTCAATGTTCCCACCTCAAATAACTCTTACGTTGGAGGATCTCCCCTCCTTTATACCACAGCCTTGTAATGTCCATGAGCTAAAGTGGAATAGACATCATCCAATACATATCGCTTGTCGTCATATGGGGAGAGGGCTACCTTCCTAATCTTCTCCGAGAAAAGCTGGTGAATATGACTTCGAATAATGTGCCCTGTAGCCATTGTTTGGGTTTGGTTGAACAAACTGTCTCTATACTGCGCATGTTTAATGCGTCTTTGGCAAGCTCGAGTAATGCCTTTAGCTGTATGTTTTTCTTTCCCGCCACACAATAAACTATACATTTTCGGTCTGAGTCCAACAAACTTTTCAATAGGGATGCCCGCCGTCTCATCTTTCATTTTCCCAAGCACTTTTTTGTTCACGTTGGAATGTAGGAAGTGATCCGGCGGATAGTCACTTGTGTCGAACAGGTCAGCATCTTGCTGCATATCCTTGTAGATATCTTCCGTTTCTATGTCGTAACATAGACTGTCGGTGTCGCTGAACAACAACTTGGCATTGGGATACTTGACCATGATGTAGTTGTAATGAAAATTGAACATAAGCACTTTGCTGAGGTGAAGAATGGTGAAGCCAACTTGAATGGGTTTATCCAGAAGCAAATCCACTTTGCGCAAATGTACAGCGGTCAAATCTTCGTTGAAAATTTTGAATTTGTGGAAAGAAGGTTTGGCTACAAGTTTCTTGAACCGCTTTTCCTTGTGAACCAGTTCAACATTGATTCGCTTTCTCACATTTTCCATGGTTTTACCAAACACAGAGTTGTTCATCAGTTCGAAGAAGTTTTTCTCAAACGAGTTCTTGGCCAATTTTCTCTTTTCCGTGTTCAAGGCAATGTATTTTGCCAACCATTTGCTCTGTTCAAACATGATGGCGCGATGTACTTTTGTGACTTTCAACCCCAGTGAGACGTATTGTTGTAAATTCCTGTAATGAAGTACATATTTCTTCTTGTCAGACAAGTTAGGAATGAGCTTTTCACTGGGTTTCTCTTTCATTTTCAGATCTTTCCGCAGCTTCTGACTGTACTCTGACAATCTTCCAACTTTGACACATTTCCGTTCTGGAGCCACTGGGTAGTGATTATGACGATCATGGATTGAATTTGGATATTCTAAATCCACTTCCAAAATTAATCCAATGTCGTCATCTTCAGCTACATCCATGAAGTCGAGGGATTCTGGCTCGCTCACCCACATAAATCCTCTTTGCGGCATGCTTTTTGACATGGCCCAACCATACAAGTTGTTTGCGTCGAGGTACATCAGATAGTTGTTTGGTATCTCAGAATTGTAATCTGCTACGTAGGGATTATTTGCTTTCGCATACTTGTGTGTGATCACAGATATTCCTCCGCGTATGCCTTGCTCAACCATTTGATACATGTCAATGTCATTGATCAATTCCAACTTCACCTTTGTCGCTTTTAACATTGCATCCCACGACAGTCCTGGTGCTGTATAGTAGTGAGCAGGATCCAATTCATACGTGTTGAGGAATACACGAAGATTTTCAAACACGCCAGCTAGTAATAACACATCTGATTTCAGGTACAGGTCGTGGTATTCACCAAATGTGGTACAGTTGAATGTATCCCACACCTTCTGCGCATGCGCATAATCCTCATCGCTAATGTCCTCTTCGCTAAGCTGACTATAAAACTTGTCCTTTGATGGTAGCTGTGTTTCAGCAAACTTGGATGGTTCGTCCACGTAATTGTAGGGGTACACTCCCTTTCTCAGCAAAAAATCTTGTTGGTCACTATCGTGAATGTGAGAGGTCATGTTGTAGAAGTTATCTTTCCCTTCTGCTGCAAGATTGGATACCAAACTTCTGTAGAGAGGTACTCATGAACTGAAAGCTGTCTGTAAATTTCAGATTGCTCATGGTGAATGCGATATTTTTCTCAATGGTGTTGGGAATGACTGTAATCGTTTCACCTTTGAATTTCCCAATTTCCTCCATGATCAGGTGACTGTCATAGCCTCGCAAATTGTGGAAAAACACGGGAATGATAAAAGAATCTTTATCCCCTTGCTGATCTTTTCTAAGTCGGAATTGTAAGTTGCATTCATTGTGCGCTGCTCCACGATATTTTCCATTGATGTGGTCATGATCTCTCACACGATCTGCTCCTAGAGGTTCATGACAAATGTAGCAATCAACAGCGTTCTTGAAACTCTCTTTGTCTTCACGAGTCATCACCATTTCCTTTGGCCGCTCTAAACCACGTACAATACGATCACGTTCATTCACCATATGGTCTAAAAAGACTTTTACAGCATTGTCTCCTCAATACAGATGTTGTTTAGCCACATTCTTGAACTTGATGAAGGGTTCCTTGGGAAATGATAAACGTTGTGCTCCATTCTTGTCACACACTTCACGATGTTTATCTAAAAGATCTTGTCGTACCAACCCGTGAAGAGAGTTGAAACAATAAAAATATGTAGCCTTATGCCTTGATCGATAAGACATAAGTCTGCTAAAATTCTTGATGAGGCAGTAATGCCTCGTCTTGTCATTGCTAATCAGAAGTAAGTTGATTTCTCTCACACTGACGTTTCGACTAAGTTGTATTGGAACAACTACATGTTGTTCATATCCAAACACGTTGATGGCTACATCGTTCTCATTTTCAAACTTTGGAATGTCAGTAATTGGTGTTGGAAATGTCATATCCTCTACGTTTAATTCCTACTCAAATGGTTTGTAATGATTCACGCGATTTGGGTTGCCGTCAAGAGGGTGAAGGTAAGCCAATACTGACCATAAGAAACACTTGTTATCATCATTCTTAATGTTTATCACACCCCTTGTTTTCTTCACTTTCTTCGGTAGTGGAATAAAACTACTCGCTTCTAGAGGCATCAACGTAGCTGTGTGTACTTCAATGTACAGTATTTTATCCAATACCCAGCCAGAGCCTTGTCGCTCATGTTCGTCAAACTTGGTAAATAATTCTTTATAGGCTTCTAGCAGGTCCTGCTCAATATCTGCTGGATTGCATGCTGCATATGTTGGACTGCTGATAAATGCATTATCCACTTGTTCTACCATAACACCTTCAGCATTTGCTGTCAGTTTCTTGAAACGTGCATGCACGACAATGTACCATTTCATTCCATGGTTTAAGGTCTCCAACAAATGTGCCTTGATACGGTTCTCTTGCTGTCGCATTTCAAGCAGTAAATCTGATCCATCTTCAGATTCAAACCGTTTTTCCTGCGCGTTTTTACCAAGACTAACCTTTCTACCTCTCCCTACTTGTCCTGTCTTTTGTTTCTTTGAAACATGTTCTTCATGAGGCACATTTTCCATCTCAGCTGGTATGCATGCATGTGCCTCATAAGTATCCATAGATGGAAATTTTACATTGCATTCCATACACTGAACTTGACCGTATGGCCAAATGTCATCTTCTTCCATCTTTTGTCTCTTTGCTCCTTTCATCTTAGCTTTACTGCATGTATGTGTCTCATAAGTATCCATAGATGGAAATTTCACATTGCATTCCATACACTGAACTTGATCGTATGGCCAAATGTCATCTTCTTTCATCTTTTGTCTCTTTGCTCCTTTCCCATGCTCTTCACGTTTCATCATAGCTGCTTGTTGTTCCGTCAACTGCTGAAACTGAAATGCTGAAATGTAATCTCAGACATACCCCTTTTATACACACTCATACATAGACAGAATTTGCGTTTTCATTTCACAATAGAGGATGGCCCTTAGAAGGGCCGAAAGATGTTAGTGATTTGGCTCTTCACCAACAAGTCGGATTTCCGCAATCAAAATGATATCTGTAAAATTGTTCCATCGTGAAAGGTCTTCTGGAACACTTGAAAGGATGAAAATTATAATATCCAAAGTTTTTCAGCGTCGCACCGCACCACCAGCGGTCTGTGCATGGCTCCGGTCTAGGTAATCTTGCAGTAAACTTGTAGCAAAGCAAACCACCACAGGTTTTCCAAAGTTTTTCAGCGTCGCACCGCACCACCAGCAGTCTGTGCATGGCTCCGGTCCAGGTAATCTTGCAGTAAACTTGTAGCAAAGCAAACCACCACAGGTTTTACAACAGTACCGACGTGGTGCATTGTGGTGCACCGGGCAGTTGTGTGGTTGTCCTGGATACTCTATCCACACCCAACACTTGTAACATTCTGTCGTTAGCGTCACTGCCTTGCCGTTTGGCATCACTGTGATTGTATGACTTGTAGACAACTTGCTGCTTGTTTTGGATTATGTGGCCTTTAACCCGCATTTATATACTACTAGCGACCATCCTCGCATTATATGCTGGCCGGGGGGGGGGGGTCCTCACTTCAGGTCGGCTGGCGGCGGGGGGGGGGGTCCTTTATAATAGCAGCCTCGCACTGTATGCAGTCAGTCTTCTTTTGATCATTGAAGAGGCAACACCAAAAAACAACCATGCAATACAAGGCTGAATTCTTCTCAGAGGAACGAAGGAGGAAGTACTTCCTGAGCCAGAAGGATGTCGACCTCTGGAAAGAGATCTACATTGATTACCAGGCGTTCCTCTTTAAGAAGTGGAGGGAGTTTCTGAGGGCCAAGCCAGAACAGGAATACAACCGGTTTGGCAGGGCGGCGGAGGAAGGCTATAAGCGACGGAGGGAGGTGTCGCCCGACCAGTTCAGTGATCCGTCGTCCTGCCAGGAAGAAAGGCCAGCCAGAACGACTCCTGCCAAGGCCACAGCAGCAACCATGACAACGGCGACTCCTGTCAAAGCGACTCCTGCTAAAGCCACAGCGTCGACGATGACGACTCCGCCGAAATCAAGTCCAAGGGAAGCTGATGTGACTGTCCGGAAGGTGCCGGCGGCACCAGTTACGGAGAGGCGGCACATACCCAGTGCCACCGTTACAAGGCCGGACAGTCCGCCACCAGCTCCTGAGGACGAGGTTGCAGCCTCTGTCGCCAGTATTATGGACATTCCAGTGGTGGACTTCAGCCTCATGCAGTCGCCTTCCGATTTTGACCTCACCGTGGAACTGGTTAACTTGAAGCAGGAGGATGGCTCTAGCAAAGAGTCAACCCTCCAGGATATCGTGCAGTTCTTGGATACGGCCGATAATATAGAGCATTGCGAGTTCTGCTATTTTGGAATTCCGGCATGACAGTCTATGAGAGTGCACGAACAGTCATGCCCACAAGCATTGAAGCCGGACTATTGCAATGTTATGGGCAGAGGTTTCAAGTCACACAGGGCCGCGGTAGCAGCGCACAGGAGGAAGGTCGGCTGTAGGGAGGACGGCAGCGGCAGAGGCGGAGGTAGCGGCGGCGCTAGAGGTAGAGGCAGGAGAAGCGGCGGCAGGGGAAGCGACGGGACGTGAAACGAAGCTGACGAAAATCCCTCCACGGCTGCTTTTTAGCAGCCACCCATTATTACGAAATGAGCGCTAATCGTGTCATGGTGTTAGTATGTATGTGTATGCATAAGAGTGTGGGAAATGCTAAAAAAATAAAAAAGGGGTCTATAAATCATTGATTTATACCCCCATCTGTCCGTCTGACCGTCTGAAAAAGCAAAAAAAATTGCTGTCTGGATTAAAAATACCCAGACTTGAGAAATAAACGCTAAATCTGTCCGTCTGACAGTCTGATGTGCTATGTGTGTGTGAAGAGAGAGATAAAAAAAATAAAAAAATGATTGTCTGTCTGACCGTCTGAGAAAGCTAAACAAATTGCTGTCTGGGTTAAAAATACCCAGGCTTGAGAAATGAACGCTAAATCTGTCCGTCTGACCGTCTGCTGTGTTATGTGTGTGAAGAGAGAGTTAAAAATATTGCCGTCTGGGTTTAAAAATACCCAGGCTTGAGAAATAAACGCTAAATCTGTCCGTCTGACCGTCTGCTGTGGTGTTATGTGTGTGGAGAGAGAGTTAAAAAAAAATAAAAAAAATGATTGTCCGTCTGACCGTCTGAGAAAGCTAAACAAATTGCTGTCAGGGTTAAAAATACCCAGGCTTGAGAAATAAACGCTAAATCTGTCCGTCTGACCGTCTGCTGTTTTATGTGTGTGAAGAGAGAGATAAAAAAATATAAAATGATTGTCCGTCTGACCGTCTGAGAAAGCTAAACAAATTGCTGTCAGGGTTAAAAATACCCAGGCTTGAGAAATAAACGCTAAATCTGTCCGTCTGACCGTCTGCTGTGTTATGTGTGTGTGAAGAGAGAGATAAAAAAATATAAAATGATTGTCCGTCTGACCGTCTGAGAAAGCTAAACAAATTGCTGTCAGGGTTAAAAATACCCAGGCTTGAGAAATAAACGCTAAATCTGTCCGTCTGACCGTCTGCTGTGTTATGTGTGTGTGAAGAGAGAGATAAAAAAAATAAAAAAATGATTGTCTGTCTGACCGTCTGAGAAAGCTAAACAAATTGCTGTCTGGGTTAAAAATACCCAGGCTTGAGAAATGAACGCTAAATCTGTCCGTCTGACCGTCTGCTGTGTTATGTGTGTGAAGAGAGAGTTAAAAATATTGCCGTCTGGGTTTAAAAATACCCAGGCTTGAGAAATAAACGCTAAATCTGTCCGTCTGACCGTCTGCTGTGGTGTTATGTGTGTGGAGAGAGAGTTAAAAAAAAATAAAAAAAAATGATTGTCCGTCTGACCGTCTGAGAAAGCTAAACAAATTGCTGTCAGGGTTAAAAATACCCAGGCTTGAGAAATAAACGCTAAATCTGTCCGTCTGACCGTCTGCTGTTTTATGTGTGTGAAGAGAGAGATAAAAAAATATAAAATGATTGTCCGTCTGACCGTCTGAGAAAGCTAAACAAATTGCTGTCAGGGTTAAAAATACCCAGGCTTGAGAAATAAACGCTAAATCTGTCCGTCTGACCGTCTGCTGTGTTATGTGTGTGTGAAGAGAGAGATAAAAAAAATAAAAAAATGATTGTCTGTCTGACCGTCTGAGAAAGCTAAACCAATTGCTGTCTGGGTTAAAAATACCCTGGCTTGAGAAATGAACGCTAAATCTGTCCGTCTGACCGTCTGCTGTGTTATGTGTGTGAAGAGAGAGTTAAAAATATTGCCGTCTGGGTTTAAAAATACCCAGGCTTGAGAAATAAACGCTAAATCTGTCCGTCTGACCGTCTGCTGTGGTGTTATGTGTGTGGAGAGAGAGTTAAAAAAAAATAAAAAAAATGATTGTCCGTCTGACCGTCTGAGAAAGCTAAACAAATTGCTGTCAGGGTTAAAAATACCCAGGCTTGAGAAATAAACGCTAAATCTGTCCGTCTGACCGTCTGCTGTTTTATGTGTGTGAAGAGAGAGATAAAAAAATATAAAATGATTGTCCGTCTGACCGTCTGAGAAAGCTAAACAAATTGCTGTCAGGGTTAAAAATACCCAGGCTTGAGAAATAAACGCTAAATCTGTCCGTCTGACCGTCTGCTGTGTTATGTGTGTGTGAAGAGAGAGATAAAAAAAATAAAAAAATGATTGTCTGTCTGACCGTCTGAGAAAGCTAAACCAATTGCTGTCTGGGTTAAAAATACCCTGGCTTGAGAATTGAACGCTAAATCTGTCCGTCTGACCGTCTGCTGTGTTATGTGTGTGAAGAGAGAGTTAAAAATATTGCCGTCTGGGTTTAAAAATACCCAGGCTTGAGAAATAAACGCTAAATCTGTCCGTCTGACCGTCTGCTGTGGTGTTATGTGTGTGGAGAGAGAGTTAAAGAAGCTGCTATCTTGGTTAAAAATACCCAGGCTTGAGAAATAAAACGCTGAATTGGTTGTGGCTATATATGTGTGAAGAGAGAGAGAGAGAAGGAAAAAATAAAAAAGACTGCCCGTCTGTCCGATGTGTGTTTGGAGAGTGAGAAAGGTAAATGAAGAAAAGAGTGTATTGAGAGAGAGCTCTCATCTCAGTGCTTGTTCGGTTTTAATTGCTTATGTATCTACGGAAAGAGAGAGAGAGAGCTCCCATCTCAATGCTTGTTCGGTTTTAATTGCTGCTACGGCAAGCCATTAGCGAGAAAGCAAAAAAAAATGATTGTCCGTCTTTCCCGTCTCCCGTAGGTGTTATATGTACATAGAGAGAGAGATAGAGCAAAAGAAAAAGTGAGGGAAAAAATCATTGCTTGTTTGCCTGACTGTTGTGGATAGACAGAGCAAAAGAAAAAGTGTGGATAAAAAAGATGGGCACCGTTCGAGAAAGAGTGAAAGAGAGGCTGCGTTTGCTGCCGTATTTGGAAAGCCGCCGTGGTGTGTGTGGAGACGACCCTCGTTTAAGAGAGTGAGAGTGAAAGAGAGACTGGGTAAAAAAAGAGTGGCTTAAGAAAGGAAAACGCTAAATGAGCCGTGTGTGGTTAGTACATGTAGGGAGAGAGAGCGAGAAAATCGAAACAAAAAAGACTGCCTAGCCACCCTTGTGTGTGTGTGTGCGCAGAGAGAGCTCTGGGTTAAAAATAGCTTCCTAAAGGGCATAATGGCTGTTCAGTTTTAATTGCTTCTACGGCAAGCCATTAGCGAGAAAGCAAAAAAAAAAAGATTGTCCGTTTGCCCGTCTCCCGTAGGTCTTATATGTGTGGAGAGAGAGATAGAGCAAAAGAAAAAGTGAGGGAAAAAATCATTGCTTGTTTGCCTGACTGTCGTGGATAGACAGAGCAAAGAAAAAGTGTGGATAAAAAAGATGGCCACCGTTCGAGAAAGAGTGAAAGAGAGATTGGGTGAAAAAAAGAGTGACTGAGTTTGCTACCATATTTGGAAAGCTGTGGCCGCCGCGGTGTGTGTCAAAAGAGAGCTCTGGGTTAAAAATAGCTTCCTTAAGGGCGCAATGGCTACTCAGTTTTAATTGCTGCTACGGCAATCCATTAGTGTGTGTGCTTGGAGAGTGAGAAAGCCAAAAAAAGACTGTTCGTTTGCCCCGACTGCCGTAGGTGTAATGGGGAGAGAGAGATACAAAAATAAAAAAAAGACTGCCCTTTTATCCGGGTGTCCTTTTATCCGGGTGCCCTTTTATCCGGGTGCCCTTTTATCCGGTTGTCGTAGGTGTTATGTGTTTGTGTGTGGAGCGAGAAAGCTTAAAAAAGAGCTATTGTTGCCTGTATATACCGTAATGTGATGGAGAGACAGAGCTCTCTGGGTTAAAAATGGCGTCTCTTAAGGGCAGCGTTGCTCACGTTTAATTGCTTCTACGGCAATCCATTAGTGAAGGTGTGGAGCGAGAAAGTCGAAAAAAGACTGTTTGTTTGCCTCCCAGCTGCCGTGGTGTGATGGATAGAGAGAGGTAAAAAAAAAAACAAAAAAAGACTGTCCGTCTGTCCAGCAGTCCTTTTGTCCGGGTAGTCCGTTTGTCTTGGTGTCCGTTTGTCCGACTGACCCATTACCAGTCTGTCATGGTGTGTGTGTGGAGCGAGAAAGCAAAAAAAAGAGTTGTCATTGCTTGTATACATAGAGTGGCCTGCGGTGCCGCTGGCTTCGGGGAGTCGAAAAGTGCGATGTCGAAAGTCGACTGGCCGGGGGGGGGGGGGCGACTGGCCGGGGGGGGGGGGGCCTGTCGACCAGCTCACCCATATAGATACAGTGTATGCTTAAAGGTCGATTGGCCGGGGGGGGGTGCCTGTCGACCTGCTGTACGGTTGGCCCTGGGGGGCCTGTCGACCAGTTGGTCGCAAGCTTGAGTCTGTGTGACGTCATTGATGGGTCGAAATACCTTATAGGCCAGCTCTAACCATGCCTCTATGAGTCCCTTTGCTTAAAGAAAAACAACAGTTGGAGAGCTCTCTACCCGTTTGTCTGACTGTCCGACAGTCCGTCTGCTGCGGTGTTATGTGTGTGGAGAGAGAGAGATAAAAAATTAAAAAAGTGCGCCCCAGCTGCCCCAGCTGATCCAGCTGCCCGTTTGAATGGTCGTTTGAATGGCCGCCCGTTTGAATGGCTGCCCGCTATCCCTTTTACATCATTATGACGTTCATATTACGTTCATATGACCTCCATATGACCTCCATATGACCTCCATAACACGTCTATATCACGGCTATATCACGTCAAAATGACGTCACTGTTTTAAAAGCGCCATGGGGCTATCAAAACACCTCCTGACGTCATTATGACGTTCATATGACGTCCATATGACAACCATATGACAACCATATGATGTCAATATGACGTCCATATGACGTCAATATGACGTCACTGTTTTAAAAGCCCCATGGGGCTATCAAAACACCTCCTGGCGTCATTATGACGTCACTTCCTGTTTTGATAGCTCCACTTTTATCCTACTTACAGCGTAACAACGCAGACTCGGTGGCGCACAGTCATAGAAGAAGCTCAAATGAGACGCGAAACGGAGACGGCTTAGAGATTATAAAATTCAGATGCATTAGGTCGCAGAGAATAAGAGCAAATACTCTGTTATGTCATTATTGATAAGGGATTGCCATAGCGCGAGACTTTCATCATGTAAATAGGGCACTAAAATGAGTAGAATTTAAACCAATATCAACAGCAATAAACCACGACAATAAACTAACTAGGATCTACAAAAAAGAACAGTTACAGTAAAGTAGAATGTCCTCCGTGAATGTAATTGTACGTTTGTTTTAGTTACATTCAGTTATAAATAGTTCCGGTGATCAGAGAAAGCAACAAAAGATTGTGGTGGTATTTTGTCCTAGTTTTCATTTCCCAGGTGGTATTATGTCCGGTGGTATTTTGCCCGATGGTATTATGTCCGGTGGTATTATGTCCGGTGGTATTTTGTCCTACACCCGAATCCGCCGCCATGCATCCCACAGAACAGACGCTAGAGAGATCCCATCAGATGTCGGCTGGTTTATGACAACGACTCTAGAGGGATTTGCGGGAACCAATTTACATAGAGCTGTGAGTCGACTTTATGGCTATGTGCGTAATCCCATGTTTTGACGTTGGGTGGAGCAAAAAGTTTTTATCTTCGACATAAAAAGGGGGCTTCACCAAATATATATAAACCATAAAGGTAGAAATGGAGAGAGTTTGCTTTTCTTGTTGCAAAAAGTTTGGGAATACATGCGTTAGTTACTCAAAACAGTACCGTAAATTAACTAAACGAATCGTCTCTTGTTACCCAGCTCCAAGTCAGCTCTTCCTTATTTTTACTTGGTATATTTATTTATCAGACGAAATCCAAGAAACTGTTCCTCTTTATTTTGCTAAGAGGACGAGGAAATAGAATTGGTAGATTGTGATTGCTGAGAACAAAATGTTAATTTGTGGTCAAAGTTAATAAGCTATATGCACATCTGCCAACTCTTTTGACCAAAGTATTCCTTATTTAACTAAATTTTGTATCTAAAACGTCGACATTTTACAATATATGTATCCTTGGAAAATAAACACTTGATTTATTGAAAAATCGTTTTAAGTCCACGGAAGATGTACTTTTCAATTTTACCAAATCGTATAAGCCATATCACACTTTGGGCGTTTTGAATAAAATGCGAAAGAATTCTGAATTTAGACCGCGAGAGAACCGGGTAAAAAAATGATAGAAAATATAGAAGAAATATCACAAAAGAGCTCACACTTGGAACCTAAAAGAAATTGAAACTTGAGAAAGCATTTGAAAAAAACTTTAAAAAATTTTTTTAAATGGTTTGTTAAAAACCCGATTGCTCTTTGGTGCAAGAGAAATTTGAAATTTAGGCGAAATCTCTCGATCATTTCTTTCATTTTTCTACCCGGTTGTTTTTGTTCGAAACGCAGAATTATTGCGCATTTTCATTGGGAACACCCAAAGTGTCATTTGGCTTATCTGCTGTAACCATTCGATCTCCACCCCTCCCTTGAATATATGTTACGCGCCGTTTTGAGACCGGCGCCGTTTTAAGACGGTACCGGGGCCGTTTTGGGACCGATGCTTTTCCCAAAACGGCATGGCCCTTTTTTGGACCATCTGGGTCATAAAATTGCACATGCGCCGTTTTGAGACGGCTGATGTGCCATTTTAAAAGTACGATTCAGTTTTAAGAAGCGAAATAAAAGGGGCATTTTACTTATATAGCTTCGTGGGATCCGTAGTATTCCCGTTGAAGCTAAGCTTGATCTTGTTTTGCACCAGAGTGCAGTTATTCGTTTGATGTATGCGCTGAATTAACCACATCAAATAATGTGTCCGTACTAACAACTGGAAGTAGTTTTTTTACTCTGAATTATACTCGGGTTTTTCATTTTTTACTAAAACTGAATTATCCTTGGGTTTTTTTTTAGGTTTTACTAAAACATCAACTGGTCCCAAGTCTGGAATTGTTACCAGTCTGTAGCCGTTTGACTTAATTCAAGACTTGACACGTTTGTGTGTTTCCTCTTAGGCCCCAACCCTTCGGATTGGTGCCTATAGGTTTGGGGTGTCCGTCTGTCCGTCCGTCTGTCCGTGATCGCTTTATACCCCTTTGAATTTGGGGGCGGTTGGGGCCTGCTCGTGTTTCACAAATACTTACTTGTTCTTACGTACTTTTACTATCCTGTCATATTTCTCACGACTGACAGCTTTGGAGGTTTTTGAGTTTTCAAGTTCTTTTATTTTTTTTGTCACATTTTTCTTTAAATTTATCCATTTTACCCCATCTTAATAGCCTTTTAAGTATGTGTAGATCGAAACTAGTGAAGTCCTTATATACACCCATTTTAGGTGATGTAGAGTCGACTTGAGCAAATCAGCAAAACTACAATTTTATTGGAATTCTATGAGTAAAACAATGACTAATTTAATCAAAATAAAATAATGGTCCTAAAAACGGCGTTGGTGCCGAATTGCGGACGGTTTCAAAACGGCGACGCCGTTTTGTGACCTATGAATCCTGGAATATGGTCCCAAAATGGCACCGGCGCCGGTTTAAAACGGCCCCGGTCCTGAAACGGCCCTTAACGTATGTACCAGTTAGCAGATACATGAGAGTCCCGCATGCGCCCATTTGGGGCCCGTTAGTAAAGATCACTATTCGATCACGATCGTCCAGGTATTTTATTAGGTGTTTATGCATTTTATGTAATAAAACGATCTCTCAATTTCATCTTCGGGCGTATAGATAAAAACTGTTTCCTAGTCTTCGAAGCAAAACATGTACGAGGGTGGGAAGGCATTTGGTTAGAGTACTCACAATTGGTGACAACAAAATGTAGAGCAAAATCGTTTTGCACTTAATAAAAAGCGGTACTTTATTTCTTCGGTACACCATATAGAGTTAAACGGTTCAGGGTATCATACCTTTGGAGGAAAAATACTTTTACATTTTTTTATTATTTGTTTCTCTTCATTTTTACTCTCATAGCAACTGACGGGATTTCAGACTGAGCTTGCGCACTGTAACTTGATTTATACTTTTGAGCATGTTTTATTGATCGACACAGCTCTAAGTTTGCTGTACATAATTTTTGCAATATACATGTACCTATATGGTAGTATGGCCACAGCAGTGCCTCAAAGCGAATGCAGTTGACCCAGTAATGAGCCGCCTCTTGGAGCTGTCATCTACATGGCATTTTGATGACCCCATATCCCCTTCCGTTCTACAGGTTCTACCTGTGGGGAATAAATGTATGCGATCGACCGCGTGTCGGTCGGTCTGTCATCAAGAGCTTGTTAACACGGTAACTTAAAAATGCTCTAAGGATTTTAATGAAACTTGGTATGTAGCTTCTATGGGAGCAAACACAGATCGGTATTGTAAATGGGCCAGGTTCGTCCAAAGAAAATGGACCAGCTGGACTTGGAAAATTTCAGCTCTTGATTGACTATTGATGGCTGTGTTTAACTGATGATGGAGGGAGGTGCTGTGGGGAATATGTGGGCTATGCACACTGCTCTAGTTACTACCAAGCCCTGGATGAGCGCATGTAGGCCTTCACTGTATCTTATTGGAACAGTATCTGTATTGTCAGTTTGCATTGCAAAGGTAAAAATTCCAAACGAATGTGTACGTCCGATTACTTCCGATGCACGTTAGGCTTCGGCTGAAAATAAGTGGATTCGCAGTTCCGTTCCATCAATCAAAAGGCAGCAGGTCTTCACTCCAGAGCAAACCGCTCAGTTTCAGGTGGTATACAGATAAAATGAATTAGGCAGCAATAAAAAAAAAATAACAAAATTGTGATTTTCTATCAACAACTGATCACTTGCGTCACGTTTACCTTTGTAATTAATTTATTATTTTGAGGACTGTTCACCTATTAAAAGATAAATAGCAAAAAAGGTAAATGTGTTGGTCTTTCCCAGTTATTGGTATGTGTTATTATTCCCCTTGTTTCAATATGGAGTTGCAAACTGGCAAATTTAATGAGCCAAAATTTAGTGCGCTCAAATAGAGGATATACTGGAAAATTAATTTGATAAAGCAACCGGTGCGCGTTGTCTGACATGAAGTACTCGTGTAGAAAAAGTAATCTATTTAGACTACGGTTCAGCAACATGGCAGTCAAAAGCATATCGTTACTATCTTGACAGAAACGTACACCAGAAGAGGTGTTGGCGTTTTATCTCAGTGACCCATACTTTGTATGTTAACATTTCGGCCTTGTCGATCGTTTTGCGGAAACCAGAAATTCACGTCCAAGCAGAAGTACAATTTAACATTTCCAAATAAATTTTCGAAGTTTTTGCGTTTATTTATGTGTTTCTTTTATGCGGACATAATTTATTCTCGAAGCCGATATGCAAGATACTTTATTGCCAAGCTGGTGATAGTTCATGTGTTCCTTTACTATTAATAAAAGAAGTGATATGGTGCTTAGCGATATGTAACTTGAACGATTTTAGAAATTTTCAATTTGCACAGAAAATGTTTTCCCCAAAGATGGATTTTATAAAATATATTTTCAAATAATGTCAGCATAAAAGTATATATAAGAGTCCGACATTCATCAAGTATTTACTGTTTGGAATGCTTACTTTTGGGATATAAAATTGAAAGTCAGTAGGAAAGGTCTTTCAATCCATGCAGTTCACCAGCTTGTGAACACAATTTCACCGAAGCGTCTGAATGAATTTTGATGACAACTTGTGGGTGGTCATCTGTATGTATATATATATATACCTTGCCCTATGTATATGGGGTAATGTATGTATATGTTACAGTAAATCTGTGTAATCAGTAATTTCACGTAATTCCTAAAACTTTTAGGAATTACGTGAAATTACTGTCGGGGCCAGGAATTACGCGAAATTCCTAAAATCTTCAGGAATTTCATGTATATACTGTTTTCAAGGGTGATTTATTTCACAAATTTCCTAAACATTAGTTAGTAAATATGCGTAATTGACAATTGACGAAGAACTGACAAAATGGCGGCACTTTTTGTGCCCGTTTTGACGCTATTTTTAAAATGCTGCTCCTACAGTTTTACTCCAATCGTTTAGCGGTTACGCAGGGATGTTCCCCAGAGGTTCGCCTAACAGACTATTATTGGTAGTAAATGGTAGTAAATAACTGAATTGTCAAACCATTCATTTCTCTCAGTCTTTTTCAAATAGTTATAAAATTTTAATCGAAAGTTTCTTAGGTGCTTCTCCACCTGGACTTTGCTTTTTTCGCAAATGACAAAAAAATGCCGAAATGGTGGAATTTAAATTTTTTTTGTAAAATTGTGTAAATGTCGGTAAATACGTGAATCGTCAAAACCCAACCTCTCCAACATCCCTTTTCCACCCAGAAAAACTCGTTTTTGTGTATTAAAATTATGAAAAAGTTACGTTCAGAAACAAAGTTCTTCATTTTTTTGGCCTAACAGTATTCGTTTCAGAGTTTTTCTCTCTTTCCTTGTTTGGTAACTCGGCTGGGTCATGTCCTTGGACATGCTTGTTTAATAAACCTCAAGACTTGAATCAACACTGCAATGATGACATACATCGCTTCTACTATGGTTTCAAATACAGAATGCATGTCTTTACTCAAAACAACTACAGAATGCATGTCTTTACTCAAATCAACTACAGAATACACGTCTTCACTCAAATCGAATACAAAATACATGTCTTTACTCAAAACTCAAAACAACGCATTATGGTCAAATAGAGTTCTAACAATGTTTCAGATACAGAAACACATGTCTTTACTGAAAGCAAATGCTGATATGAGGGACTCACGAGTGATCTTAGCTTTGTAACTTTGCAATTCGAGATGACAGCAAAGGTCTCAATATGTAATTCCATCTCCGGCAAATGACACCAAATGTCACCTTGGGTGAGTGAGTTCACGAATTGCAATTCAAGATGAAAAAGGACTCACCAAGGTCGAAATAATCTATGACAAGCTGAGTTCATGTGAGCGTTTCCTCCATTTTTTGCCGTTTAACTTTGTTCGACTTCCATTACGCATATTTACTAACTAATGTTCAGGAAATTTGTGAAATAAAACACCCTTGAAAACAGTAAATACATGAAATTCCTGAAGATTTTAGGAATTTCGCGTAACTCCTGGCCCCGACAGTAATTTCACGTAATTCCTAAAACTTTTAGTAATTACGTGAATTTACTGATTACACAGATTTACGGTAACATATACATGGAATAATATATTTATATATATATATATATATCTTTTAACTTTTCCTGGCCCGGACCAGCGCGGCCCGGCCGGACCCAAAGGCCCTCGGAATACACCCCTGGCAGAGGTGGGCCTAGACCTTGAGCACTATTCGTGTTTTCTTCAGTTTATTGCGATTTAAGTTACTGGTAGCGTGCGAGTACATCTTATTTAATAAACCCTCTAGACGGACATCAGATCTGATCTTATTTTCGTTGGATGCGATCTCGTATTTGTTAGTCCGGCACCGACACGTATCTCGAAGCGGGGGACTACAGTATTCGTCTGTCTGTCGACACTTGTGTAATCTGTAATTTTCGGCACATTTGAACTTAAGGTACCTGAATTTGTGTATTCTGTATCTCCGAAACGGGAGCAAATACAGGTGCTATGCCTATGCTGATATGCTTCCCACCATTTGTAGATGTGTAAGAACTATTTTGCGCCTCGATAGGCCTGCTCATTCGTCTGTGACAGGCCATCAGATTTAAATGATTTTCTGCACATTTTTACTTGAGTTTCTGTAATCTGTATCTCAAATATGGGGGGGTGAATACAGCTGCTATGCCTATGGTTAAATGTTTCCCAACATTTGTAGATTTCAGGAAGCATTAAGCGTGTCGGTGCGCCCACCGTCAAACCTAAGTAATTATCTGCACATTTAAAGCTGAGGTGCATGATTTGTGTAATCTTTATCTGAAACACGTGGGGGCGGGGGGGGGGGGGGGGGGAGGGGCGAATACAGCTGCTGTGACTGTGCTAAAATGTTCCCCACCATTTGTAGATATGCAAGAAGTATTTTGCGTGTCCATACATCCATCCGTTCGTCTATGACAGGGTTATTCTTTGTGTTGCGGCCGTGGACTTCGTCAGATTCGTTGACAGTACATGTTAGAGATGTTTTTAAGTTACAATTTTTGTCCAGTTCATCTTTTATTGAAACTTTATTGGACCTGGATGGTTGTATAATTCAGGGTTATAATCTGTTTACTTTGTTAAAATATTTGTTGGTAAATAAGTGTATTAACAGGTATATTTGTTTCGTTTCCGTTAACGTTTGTCGACGTTTGAACGCCGTTACACCGTTTTATCCGGCATTCGTTGACCCTATACATTGATTTAGATCTTAATTTTCCGTGTGTCTGTGGTAATGAGATTCCGAGACCATGAGCATGATTAGGTTGTACAGGTTTATTCCAATAAGTGATGTTTCTTGAGCATGCGAAATGTCTTATCTCACTGTGTTCAGCTATGTTTCCCATATTTTTACGAGATTTGCGATTTTTCAGATGAAGAACATTGAAGATTTTGAAACGATTTGTTCAAATGAACCTCCATTCATTTACATAAAGCAACATACTTAAAAAAGAATGAAATATTGATTGAAATAATGTAAAACAGCTGATCCCGATGTATTTTTCATTGACTTAAGTTGAATCAATAGCATTCAGTGTCACAAACCGTTAAAAAAACACACAAAAAAGGTTCAGACAGATTGGGGGATGAACGATTCACGTGACAAATTAATGGAATATGAGACAACGCAGGTATCGGTTGGTGGAGCACTGTACCCGGTTCCGTCAACTCTTACCCGACGTCCACTGAATTTGTTACAGAAATACAGTTGAACCTCGATATAATAACATCATACATAATGCCATGAAGCGTATAACGACATAATTATTTGCGACCTATCTATTAAAACCCATCGGTCTAACGTCATTTTTTCCTCGGCCCTGCTCGTTATATCAGTGTTGCACTGTAATCTGAAAAATCTAAATATGAAGTAGAAAGGAAAACGGTCGACTGGTGAGACTGTTACCAATTTGTGCCTGTTTTTAAACCTTTACAACTTATTATTAAGTCGGACGGTTTCACTCAGCTTCTCTAGGTTTCCCTCAGCTTTTGTACTTACAATTTTCGTTAAAATATTTAGAATGTGTTAAGATCGTAGCTTCTTGCTTAAGTAAGAACTAGTGATTTGCCTTGCATAGCACAGACAAGACTGTGCCTGAGCTATCATTGTCTTTCTAAAATTCGGTGTTACTAAATTGACATGTTTTATCTTCATTAATCAGGTACAGGATTGAGGAAGGAAGTGATATAGAGTCGGTATTTTGGCTGCGACTTTGGTTAACTTGTATCGATAGCTGAGTTGGATATTGCAGATTATTGCAGATGTGTTTCTTTACACACTGTTCACATTGGGGCATTCATAACAGAAGAGACTGAAGTATCTTTGCAAATTGAAATAATACTGATACATTTAGACACATGCCACTGAAAGGTGAACCTCTCAACTTAGAAACTAGATATGGTTTCCCACTATTAACCTTACAAAATCCAGGTCTTGACTTAAGCAGAGAAATGGGACGTGAGTATCGCAATGTTTCGTGAGGTTACGATATTGTTCCGTCAAATCTGAATTGAAACTAAGATACTCACCTACACAGACAAACAAACACACAGGGTTCCACCTTGCAGAAGGTGCGCCGTGTTGCAAAAATGACGAAGGTTCATGCAGTTTTGAGTGTCCGTTAAATAAGCAACTGATGCTTTTTTGGGAGGGAGGGGTCGGATGGTAAAGATCTTTACAGTAAAGTAACTAATAAATCAAGCTCAGAATAAAGGAATGTTTGTGGGTAGTGTATTTCTTGTGAAGTAGTTACGAGTGACTCTCGAATTAAAGTATTTCTCTTGATGTACTCTTTACCTGTCACTTTCAGGAAGCCCCGGCATAGCAACCAGCTGTCATCCTGCAAATAAGCCCCCAACAAAGCTATCGTAGTCAATTGTTGAGAGCAGTTCAAGTGGATTGCTATTTATTGTTGATAACGGCATTATTGATTAATCTTTGATAAATAGGTCGACTGAATGACTGTCCTATTATTTGTAACGCCCTTTAACTGAATGCAAAAACTAAAGCTTAGTAATTTCGTGGTATGGTGCTGTGAAATTTGAAAACTCGACCCTCTCCGGACCTTTTGGAGTTATTTTATTTAAACAGGCATTGGTCCCCACGTATGTTGAATGCTGTGGAATAGTCCACTCTGTAACGATGCATTTTAGCTTTTGATAAGGTTTAATGGTTTTCCCCTTGTTTTTAGCGTGTGTTCTGAGTTACGAATCCAGGCTAATTTTCAATGTGGTATGAGAACGGTGGCTGATTGAACCTCGTCGCCCCGGCCGCATGACTGCTTATTCAAAAGTAGGGGGTCCTTTGGGGTTGCGTGCTAGTGAAGAATTATTGATTTGTAGGGTCGTATAAAATGTAGCCAGGGGGATTTAAACATGGGACCCTTCGCTTACCAAGCGAATGTCTTAACCACTACACTACGGAGGTGAACTGGCAGATAGAAACATTTTTATAAATCTTATTCTGTACATTTCCAACAATCAGTATGATGTCCGGAACAGCCTTGATGACCTTGCCCTTGATTTGTAATTGGCTGTTTGAGGTAAATGCCAAGCAGCAAATGTTCATTAATCTTTACCTGAGAAAGCGAAATATTCTGAGAAGTGTTACAGTACTTATTTGTAAATTAAGTGGCATTACATGAGCAGTGTGTTGTGACACATAATGAGAAACCTGTCAGTTGAATGGCGTAATTATGAGCAGTCTATTGTTTTATTTGACCTGGATTCGTAGAATATTTAGCGTGGATTCTTTGCTCAGAAAACAGCTATTTTCCCAATAGAACCCTGTTTTAAGGCGGTTAAATGATTCAAAACAGTGTATTCTGTTGTCAGAAACCCCTTGTTGCTGCGTAACTTAGGATTTTAGGACCACAGAAGACACGGTTTTTTAACTTTTAACCATGACTTAATTGCTGAAAAAGTGTTTATCTTGTCCGATACTATGGATATTTGCAGTTCCATTGTGCTACATTTCATTAGCAACTATAAATAGTTAACCCGTTTATTAAGACCCCGCCTATATGAACATTTACAACATATATACGGGTTGTTAATACTCCCCTTCCTTTTCTAATGGGACTTATGAGCATTTCCAGATAAACGAAAAAGAAATAGCGTGCTTTTGAAACACTATTTGCATGTCCTTGTTCAAATATTAGGTATTTAACGTGTATATTTTAAAGAGAGAAGTGCCTCTTTGTTACGGCTCAACCTATAAATAGCAAAATTATATATACTGAGTTCCATTATGCCAGGAACACATATTGACGCTAAAGGTGTGCCTTATTTCCATGAATGAAAAGAACTAGGTCAGTGTTTATGTTGTCTCCAAGTGACTTCCAAATAGCAACGGTGTTATGCAGGGGTTCGTCGCAGAGTGCTCCAGACGTACAAGTAATACAATCGTCTACTCCAGACAGTGACTCTTCAAATCATCCTGTCATCTTATGTTCATCTGGGCAGTCATTCTGTCATGTGATTTTTTTTAGATGCTTCAGTTTGTTTCTAAAAAAATTGGTCAGAGAAGGAGCAGTGTAGAAACGGGTGTTTGTGCGCGTGGCTGTTATTTAATATCGATTTAAGATATTATCTGTTTTTTATCTTTCCTCAAAGATTTTTTTTGTTTTTTTGGTATATCATTAAGAAGGTAGTTCAGGATGTTGGTTGGCTCGATGTGTGAAGCTCAAGTTACAGAAATGTATCTGTGGATATAAAGGCCTCAGCAAAATCT
This sequence comes from Protula sp. h YS-2021, assembly GCA_949752745.1. Taxonomy (NCBI): domain Eukaryota; kingdom Metazoa; phylum Annelida; class Polychaeta; order Sabellida; family Serpulidae; genus Protula; species Protula sp. h YS-2021. The sequence goes on from OX457025.1 coordinate 72,945,446, forward strand.
TAAAACTGTGTTGTAGTTAGTTGTTTATGTTGTTATATTTGGTCAAGTGACACATTTTAGAAAGAAAACAGTAAACGTAACCAACTGTCTGGCCGGGCATTAGGGTAAGTGCTCTGGATATTCAGTCGAAAGATGCTTTTTGATTTGGTGGGACGGGTAAGTGCAACATAACCAGTGCGTGAATAACCGGTTCTGTGGTGTTTAGTAGACAGAAAAAATGCATGAATGTGTTGGCTAAATAGGATCCCGTCCATACTTCACAGAAAACGGCGCGTTGTGCCTGCTCGTTCAACAAGAAGTCGTCAAAACACTGCGGAGTAATCAACTCAGAAGAAATAGAAATGTTTAGTCAGAAAGCAAATATTGATTGATGCGTGAAGGAAAGAGTAAATTGATACCTGTCAAACATATGCCCACGTTCTTTATGTTAATACATACTATATGAGATTACACTGGTGCAGGACTCAAAAGCCCCCCCAAGCAATGTCAATCTGTTAAATGAGACTAGATAAACAAACAAATAAAGATGTTTTATTTGTAAACGATCTATGCCAACCAGTGAGATACTGAGAAACATGGGTAATTTTTTGCGCGCTTTACACTGCGATCCGCCCGTAGCCATGAGCGGAGCGTGCAAAATATATACGCGCGCGTGCATTTTGCAAAACCAGTTTCTTCAGGCGTATGGTATGGACGTTATTGTTTAGTTCCTTTTGTGAAAGCTCAATTCACTTGGCAACATTTAAACAAGCGTGCCATAACTCGGGAAAGTTAACAGGGCAATAAGTACGTCTTAAAACCGCGTCCATGCTTCTTTTGTCACTGCACATTTGCTGAAAAAAAGCTGTACTGTACTTAGAAACTTTACATATATCAACGTGCTGAATCTAAATTTGATTAAAAGCGACTTTATCGGTCTGAATTATTTTGATTGATAGTTTCGTGATAAAAAGAGATGTTTTCCTAACTTTAAAGTATGCCTGGATTTCGAGCTATTTTTTATGTGTTTATGTGTACTTATATAATTGCAGCTTCTCTTTTTGTTCCAGTGAAAAAGCCAGAAAAGGGGGCAGTGTGAGCACGGGTCTGTGTGTGGATAACAATAAACTAAATGCTGATAGTGAACAGTCAAATAAGTTGGAATTAAATGCGATGTAATATCTTATCGCAGAGCTAATCATGCAGCAGGGATTTCTTGTGAAGTCAGCGGCTGAGACTGAGGCAGAGTTCGAAACCATGGATGCAGCAATGAGTGGACATTGTATCAGTGAACAAGATGAAACTGCTGGTCAACGTGGGCGAGTAGATGCGTTGGCGTCAGTCCTGAAAGAATCAATGGCATCAAAAGAGTGTGGCCCAATCACTGGTCGTGACCGTAATCTCTGTTTCCATGGTTCCAATTCCAGTAGCTTTGAGGAGGAGTCCACTGTAGATATCCTTAACCCACGACACAGCTCGTTTGACGAGCCAAGATTGGGCGCTGAGGCGCCAGTGCCCACCCTCCAGCGCGAGGGCAAGGAGCCGACGGAACATGCGACGCTGCCCGCAGTGCCGGACCCGTGCTCAGCGCAGTCACAGGCTCGCTCACTCTGTGCCACTACTCCCAGCGCCAGTCAGAGTTCACGTGGCTCTTCTACTTCGGGAGAGGAGTGTGACCTGGATGAAAGCTACCCTCATCACAAGAAGTTCAGAATGCATCGCAAACGCCCCGCTGTATTTAATGCCTCGAAACGCTCCGAGGACAACTCAGCCAAGCCAGAACTGAATAACAACGAATTGCCAACGGTTGATATGAAAAAATGCAAGATACACGAATCACACGAAGATAAACTTTCCATCCCAGAAAAAGAGGCTAACAGTCAAAACGCAATTTTTCAAGATTCTGTCGCTAGTAGCGATGCTGGAGGCGACGCTTTTGAACCAACAATTGACCGGCTTGGTCATGCACCTGTATCTAGAGAAGCATCGCCTTTCCAGATGCTACACCCCATGTCCCCGGACGGCTGTAACGGCAGTGGTCTGGACAGCGTCAGATATGCCTATGTTTGTCAGTCATCAAGTGATAACACCTTTCAATTGCACGACCAAATAACGGCCAACTCCGACCAGGTAGCGTATTTTACCCATATTGTGTATTGAATGTGTAAAAAAAAATAAAAATAATAATTATAATAATAAAATAGGGTAAATCGGGTCCAGCGTAAAAGACGATGAAACTTTGAATGCATCGAATGTTGCGGGCCACAGGCGACTGTGAAGTGCCAACCCTAAAAGAGGTGTGATACACTTTAAAATACGTTGAATAAATCTTTAGACCCGTACAACCATACCACACTTTAGGTCATGCGGTTATCAGCTCAAGGCTGATTTTTTTTGCTTAAAAAAAGCTGATGATAGAAGGAGTTTGTGGGATCTGTTTTTTTTTTTTTTTCTCGCTTTCACTACGCCAGTGTTTTCGGAAAGAATCGATGACCTGAATCTAAATTATGCCAACGTTAGACAAAGGCCACCATAACAAAGAAGCACTCGTGCACGGGCCTGGTGATGGAGTGGATGGTAAAAAAGAAACTGGTGAAACAAATCAGTGAAAAAAAAGTCTTGTTGTTGTGCGTAGCCCAGGAAAGTTCAATCCTACAATCATGATCTCTACTTCACAAAAATGGAAATTTTAAATGATTGAAGTGCAATAAAATGAAGAGACAGAGAGTTTTAATATAGCAAAAGGTCAAAGATAAAATAACGGGCTTTGTTCTGGTGCAATTTCCGACTGAAAAAGAATCAGTTTGTAAAATGGGCGTGTCACGGGTGGGGCTGCCGGGGAGGTGACTTCTCTGAAGTAGTTTGCTATAGTTCTGATAAGTTAGCTAATGTAGGTATTATTTTATATGCTTGGCTTTCCTGGTCAAAATCATACAGGTAAATTTGCTTGCCATGGGATCCGTCTCTGCTGAGCACCCTGTGAAATTATGTCCTGACAATCATGTCACCAGAATGACGCAATTATGATCTGTTTCGACGTTTTGGATTACCATGTTTACGATTTCTTTGTTTACTTGCAAGATCAGAAGGGAAATTCCATTGAATAATCTGAATGCATGTGCGTTATGTTTTTTTGTCGGCACATGTGATTCATTTCCTACATGTGGTTTAGAAAGCATTTCGAGTAAACGTTTACTCGCCAGTGTTGTGTTCAGTTAATTTACGTTAGCCTGTAATTCCGCAACTTGTTGAGAAAGGAGCCGTTGCTGAATACTTTTTAACATATTTAAATAACAACACACACGTATCTGCAAGTTCTTCTATTTTTTTTATGTAAATGAAAGTGAATTTTTAATGTAGTGGAAAGCAGGGTTGGGTTTCTACCAGGTAGAAACCCTTTTTCCCCTACCGTGGGTAAAAACTAGGGTAATAACCCGGGAAAAAGGGTTTTTACCCGGTAGAAATGGTAGAAATAGGGTAGAAACCCCCTTAACAACAACTTACCATGGAGCTTTAAGCGACCGGCCTTTGCTAATTGTGTATTTCCACACCTGTGACATTTAGCATAGACTTTGGTATCCTTTGTGAATTGAGTAAAATGTTGCCATACTGAATCCCTTGGTCTGCCACCGTTATTCATGTTGAAATTTATTTTCAACGTTTTCTAAATTTATTTAATTTCCACTAAATACATTCAAAAGCTTAACTGTGTTTAGAAGCCTCAAAATACAATACTTTTGATTTCACAAAAATCATGTATTATATAGACCCTCTTAAGATGTTTAACTAACAAACGGATGTGACCATTTCTAACATCAAAGTAGTATCGCGCTGATGTTTACCGATTACTCCAGGGAAAACACATCCCTTTGTCAGGTATTACTTCTTACATAAATAGTCTGTTCGTTAATATCACAAGACCATTGCATAAGAGCAACTGCACAGCATACATAAGAAGAAATATTTGACAAAGGGGTGTGGCTTCACGTGAGTAAAGTAAACAGTGGTGGTGGATATGAATTGCATGAAAGATAATTACCAACAGTACACAAGTTTGTGTGCAAAGATCTGAGAAATAAGCGCCGCCAACTCCATGGTAGAAACCCCATGGTAAAAACCCTTTTTACCGTCCGGGTTTTTACCCGGTAATTGCCATGGTATTTACCCACTTCGGTAGAAACTTGCCAACCCTGGTGGAAAGATGTACATTTATCTTTTTCTTGATGTACTCAATTTAGATTTATTTTGTTTCTGTTCAGAATAACGTTTATAATGTGCAGTATGAGATTTGAAGCCGCTGTTGTTTGGAGAGAAAACATTCGTTGTACGAAGTTATCTCAGTGTTACAAATGCAGGCAGATGCTATAACGTGTTAAATACTTCTGAGTGCAATACAACTGATCGCAGATATGTGCAAAAAGTAAATGCAAGCAGAACCCTAGATCTGTGGTCCTTTTCCATAACATTTACACAGCCGACATGAGAATCAAGTATTTATCTATTTCATGACATAAATAGTTTTTTAACACATGTACAACTTGACTAATGGAGAGTGAACGGCCCTGAGGATTGCAAAGTAATCCTATGTTTCTCATTTATAGAAAAGAGTATGAAGTCTAACCATCTGTCAGAGTTTAAAATAACAAAAAGGATCTCCTTACATCTTGCGCCCACAGCTCGCTTTATGAAGCCAAGAAAAAAAAAAGCAGGAAGCAGTTTGAACTTAAATTGATACGTTCTTTGGGCGGTGGCTTAAAATTACCAGTTTAACACATGTGTAACAAAGCAAAGTATTAAGAAACAAGTAAAAAGACCGCAAAATTAGTTGCAAGATCTGGCAGTGAAATTTTAGGCGGCACATATTTTCGACGTTACTTTTTCAAGTATTGAAGAAGAGAAAAAAGCCCATACCCACAACCAGTGGACATATCGCTATACAAAACGAAGTCAGCAGACTCAAACTTTTGATGATACCAGGCGAATTAGGGTATCCCGCTTGCGGGGAAACTGTGGTGGGTTGGCAGGACAACATTATTGAACGATAGCCGACCGAGTGTTCAAGTGAAGTGTTTAAATACTCGAGCCATCCTTGGATTAGATCAGATACAGGAGTAAAGGCGGCTACCTAGTGTCCCTACTTAAGCGGGGGATCGCATGTTACCCTCAGAACCGTTCCTCTCCTCTCCAAAAAAAAAAAAAAAACCTCTCGGTTTTCACAGTGTTTTGGTTTTATTTTTTTATATAATGTGTACGCAGGCTATTCCAGTAGCAACAAATGAATTACACGAGTGCAGGTGGCTGCAATGCACCAGAAAATTCTTGCAACTCGACGACTTAGTGAACCATGTTAACGATGCCCACATCAGGGCGGAGAGAGATATAGACTACAAATGCTATTGGGAGAACTGTCCACGCCGAGGAAAAGGCTTCAACGCCAGGTATACTGCTGACAATATTGTCTGATATTTCTTGACTTTCACAGAATACATCTGCTTGAGTATTTTCATAAATACGGTCCGGTCCATCTCTGTGGGGAACAGGCCCAAACCCCCCGACCGAAACCCCCCCCCCCCGGCCTTAACCCCCCGGTCAAAACCCCCCCGACTAAAACCCCCCGGCGGCCTAAACCCCCCGACCCAAAACCCCCCCGGTTCTCAGGTCTATTTTATATTTTGTAATTGCGATACATCCACGTTATTAATTACACTTCAAATGCCCATTGATGAGACCACACGGCGTTTAAAATGGCAATTTCCGTACCACTGAAGGAATTGATTATCATTATAAAAGAAATTTCATACATCCATTGATGATAGCACTCAGTTTTTGAAATTGCAATTGCTCTTACGATTGATGAGTGTGTACACGTTAAAAATTGCAATTCATATGCCGGTTGCGAGATCAGTCGAGTTTACAAATTACAATTTCTCTTGCGGTAGATGTGACTTACATCCATTGTGATTCACTTGAATGGGTAATTTAGTGACCCATATTGCTGTGAAAAATCATGCTACCATCATGGAATACATCACATCTGCTGAAGAGAATCCAAATATATTGTACCAAGGGTATTTAAACGTAAAGCAAAAAAAAATCTAGCAAATGGCTATGTTTCGTACAAGTGCGAAAAGAGGCGCCATAACAAATTATCATTACACATTTTCTTGAGAACGGGGGGGTTTTGGGTTGGTGGGTTTAGGCCGCCGGGGGGTTTTAGTCGGGGGGGTTTTGACGGGGGGGGGGGGGTTAGGGCCGGGGGGGTTTCGGTCGGGGGGGTTTGGGCCTAGACTCATCTCTGTGTTGGATATTTATTTATTCCCCACAGGGAATATATGCGATCGACCGCGTGTCTGTCGGTCGGTCTGTCATCAAGAGCTTGTTAACACGATAACTTAAATACTCCTGCAAGGATTTTAATGAAACTTGGTATGTAGCTTCTATGGGAAAAAACACAGAACGGTATTGTAAATGGGCCAGGTTCGTCCAAGGAAAATGGACCAACAGGACTTCGAAAATTTCAGCTGTTGATTGACTATTGATGGCCGTGTTTAACTGATGGGGGACCTGTGGGGAATATGTGGGCTTGCACACTGCTCTAGTTTACATTTAAATTTTTACAATTGGCAGTCAGTTGATAAGCGTCATTGGAAAGTGTAAATAGCTCCCCAACAAATAACCTCATTTTAGCATAATAATAATAGCAGTAGTAGTAGTAGTACACATGGTTTTGCCGAAATTAGGCTAAAAGATCAATATAAAAAATACCGTAAAGGTAACTCAGCCAAGAGGTACTGAACTATTTTACTTTTGTTTGTAAATCGCTATGACAATACGCCTACTCACGGTTTCGAGTGCTCAGTAGAGGAAACTCGCAGAATTCCCAGTGGGGAGAAACATAAACAAATAAGAAAAATAGAAGTTGATTTTCTCTGCCATTGCGTATCTGTAAGGCGTTAAAACTTTATTGGAATTGGAAAATTTTATTCCTGACGTTATTATAACGGGTTGCTAACAAAAAAAAGAGTGCAAAATCTATTTCAAAGTAATTTTGATGTATTTCTCGATTGACTTCTATTTTTCTATAAGTTTCGTTGCTTCTACGTTTATCCCCGTAAATCTGGCTGACGAAACAGTGAATCGGCTTATTCGAAGAAACTCTTTGACGTCATTTGCGTCATATCGCAGGAAAGCCGGTACAACGTCATTTTAAGCACGTTCTGACAACAGATTACTGTTGCTATTCGCGATGTCTTCAAAATACCAGGAAATGCAGTTTTTATAAAAATTTTATGTGATATATATTTATACCGAAGGGGAGTTGTAAAAAATCCTCTCGGGGCATAACTTCTTAAACCTGTTGAACTTCTAAAGCACTAAATTTGCCCTTCCTCTGTCATACTTTATGGGGAGGGGGCATCGTGTTTTCCCTGTTCCCTGTATGAAAATGACGGTCATTAAAACTGGAGGCGTTGTTTTTTTTCGTTCAGTTTTTTAAATTGACATGGTAACACTGAACAGTTATGTGCTAGCCGTGACCAAAGGGTAAATAAATGTGCATAAACTTGTTCTAGTGGCTGTGTGCGGTTTGTCATTGAATTTTTCTTTGTAATGATATTTTCCGTGATAACCAACCTTTTGACAATGTTTTTTTTTTTTTCAGATATAAGATGTTAATACACGTAAGAACACATACCAACGAACGGCCATACAAGTGTAATTTATGCAGCAAAAGTTTCTCAAGGCTTGAAAACCTAAAAATTCACAACAGATCACACACAGGTAATAACCAAATCGACGTATCCCCATTACGCATGATGTGGAGTACAGTAAATATCAACAACAACAAAATCCATTGTTCCAAATTATATGTTTCTATGATTCGGCTGGCTGACCAACAGTTCAAAAATAATTTTGAAAACCATGTTAGCTTGATTTATATTTGCTAATCGTCCTCACAAGCTCTGAGTCTGTGGCGTTTTGCAGATAAATGTTGTTCATTTGGGGCAAAAGAGCCATCAGAAACTCGTTGAATTGTGCTGGACGGATGAAAAGATGAACAAATGTTCATTACTTACTATAAATGAACATTTTTCTGCAGGTGTATTTTCGTTTTTTTTAGAAAGAATGTAATAATTAGTGAATAAACGGAAATTAATGGAAATAGAAGTTTGAATAATTGACATTTGTGTACTTATATTCTCCAGGGGAACGTCCGTACGTTTGTCCGTTTGAGGGCTGTAACAAGGCATACTCGAATTCGAGCGACCGCTTCAAGCATGTGCGGACGCATCAGGAACAGAAACCGTACTGCTGCCGCATGCCGGGCTGCGATAAGCGCTACACGGATCCCAGCTCTCTGCGTAAGCATATCAAAACACACGGCCATTACTTCCGGCCCGCTTCCGAGGAAAGTCGAGACAAGCCGGCGATTCTGGAGCAAGACACACGTGAAGAAAACGCATCACCGTTAGTAAATGGCCGATCTGATAACCTCGTTTTGGACTCGCAGCTTGTAAAGAAAGATTTCTTAGTTCCCAGCACAAGTGCCTTGACAACTCCGCCTTCGTATCTTTCGAAATATTCGCATCTTGCCACCCATCCGCTTTTGCCACACACTGCTCCAGTTCCACTTTCGCTTAACACGGAGGACTTTCGTCAGCTGCGGGTGAGGGAAGATTTTCAGCAAAAAGCACTATTGGAAGGCAGTCTGCTGTCAGCTTTGTCCCTTCCCAGACCCCCTCTGTTGTCTCTAGCCATGCCGTTCGCTGTAACAGATGCCACGTGCTATTCCCTCAACCCTTCCTCTTTGCACGGTATTGCGAGTCATTTGCCGGCGACAAGCAAGTCTTTTGACAGTCATCTTACAGCACTGGGATCTGCTGGTAGCCTGTCGCCGGGCAATCATAGTGATAGCCACTCCCCAAGCCCGCATAGCTCCTCTGCTCCCACCGACAGCGAGAGCTCAAGTTCTCCCCTGCTTTCTCGAATCAGGCCTGTAAGGTCTGCTTTTGACAGCCCGGTGCCATCGTCACACGACCCTTACTCGGCCATAAATGTGTCTGTGGGCAGAGCAGTGCATAGCGGTAGCCCTCCACAGGCACCACTCTCCCCGGCACAGACCTTGCACAGTGCATTTTCCCCTGTGACCCTGCCGTACCCAGATAAATACTCATTCTTATCACCCAGGTCAGCCTTTGTCAGTCGCCCAGCCAGGCATTCTCCAACTCATCACCCCTATGCCAGACCGCCATCTAGGAGTTCCCAGGAGCTGATCAGCGCCACTAGCCCGAGTGCGTACCCTACGTGCGAGCCTCACTCGCCAGCCGAATGCCCCAGCTCGTCGCCTAGTCACACGAGACTCTCGCCCAAGCTCTCGCCACTGCCGTACCTTTTCCCCCACCCGCGCCCTGACCGACCGTTAGACTTGTCCAATCCCAGTAGCCCGGAGATGTTGTCTGACCGGGAGGGGAGCCCCCGGATGTCCCCGCCCAGTCCCTACCATACGATCTGTGGTGGGCTGCCAACGCGCTGCCATCAGCCTCCTAAGTGCGACCTGGGCCCTGCGTTCCCCGCTCTTCACTTACTCAATCACGCATAGCAAAGTACCACCGAGTATCCCTTCTGTTTGTTAAGTAACCATGTAGAGTATCGTGAAGTTAAACTGTTTCGACTCATCAACGCACTGCACTACTGATTTAGTTATGAAATGGTGCCTGTTTGTGGAAATGTGTTATTTTTTATTTTATTTTGTTAATGGGATTTTTTTCTGACTGTTCAGTGGGAAAGATAATCCGTGCTATACCCCTGTACAGGTCGTTTGTACCAAGTGTGTATCTGTGCGTATTCTTTTGAAACTACAGGAGACGAAGTAGTTACCACGTAACTGCTAATCTGTATTATTAAACTGTTAGTACAAAATATGTTCTATTTTATACAATATATTGGACTTGACTTCAAGACGTATTGTCAAGTGGTTATTAGACAGCATGTCGGTTTTTGCATGTTGGTTTACTAATGCAAGTTTTATGACAAGGCAGTTTCATAAATGGACTACCGGTTTTTGCATGCAGATGTCCCACTAATATTGTTCACAGTTTAGATGCTATTTATAACCATGTGCATAGTGGACTGCTTGCGTAACCAGTGTTGACAAAAAGTGGTGTGCTGCAAACGCCCACTTTCCTGTGAGTTGTAGTTTAATGTCAAGAGACATTTTGTATAAACTTACTCCATTTAAGCTACGTTGTATACCCTTGCCGATGTAGAACTAGTTTGCAGAGCGTTTTTGTTTTCAACCGAGGTAACTGACTTCAGTTCGATTCCCTGCTTAATAAAGTAGTTTGCTGAAATGACGGGTGCGCATGATATATGTATGAGCTTAAATGTGTTGTTTTCTGTCATAAAAATAAAATGAGAACTCATTTAATTTTTACCATTACACCCCATGTGATGCATGTGCTGATATTTCGTAGTTTTTACAACCTGTTGTGTGCATTTTGATGCCATACGTCAGCGTTTTGCGTTCGCAGTTAGCGCGCAGACATGAGCAGTCTAGGCCTTGTGACAACCCTGTCTGTTGACAGGTGATATGCATGTGTTATTTCATTGTTACTGTTGTAACGTGCCTTGCATGCGCCGCGCATTCAGTAGTGAAAGACGGACCAGATTTTTTTTTGGTCGAAAAATTGTTATTACTATTATTATTTTTTTACTTCTAAGAACTTTTCCGTTTTGTTTGCCAAATATATGCTGGTCTCTTTTCCTCTGTTTTCATTGGTCTGTTTTGAAGAGCAGATCAGTGATGGTTATAAATAATAAAATTAACATCAGTTACAGTTTGTTACATATAAACCAACGGTTGTGTCGTTAGTCTGTCCTGTTAGTCACACTATGCTTATTTTTTTGTAAGATATAACGCCGTATTATTTAACATACGAATTGTGAAGCAGATGAAAAACCAGATATTTTTTGGTTGGCTGTATCAGACTAGCGATAATTCGAACGTTGCATAAATCAAATATGTTTCATTTTTCTTGTAACAAAGGGTGAAAATAAGTTGAATAATGTAAATTCATCTCTGAATGAAAGTTTTGGAAAATTGGATTCGTTTGAGCTGTTCATTTGAATGGCGGTTGTTCGGTGTTGAATAACGCATCGAAAGTTTGGATTTTTTAAGATTATTTGCATTTCGTTTTGTGCATGCTTTTTTCAATTCTTTTTCTAAGGCAATAAAATAAGTTGTTTTTTATATAGCACGGGAGGGGATTATAGGATTATCTGTACTATGGGACAGCGCTTCTTTGATTTGATTTTTTTATCTGTTGTAATTTGTGCAAGACAGCACTTTTTTTATCTGATTTCTTTTCTGTTGTAATTCGTGCAAGATATTAAGTGGGGAGGGTGGCGGGGGGTGAGGGCCGGGGGGATTATCATCGCCAGGGGGGTAAAGACCGGGGGGTAATCACTGCTAGGGGGGGGGGGAGGTAAGGGCCGGGGAGGAGAATGGCCGTTTCCCATAGTATGCAACCTAAAATTATGAAATAATTAAAAAAGTTTAGATTTCTCTGACATTCGATTTATTGGTAGTCTATTCCGGCATAGCCTACCAAAAATAGCTGGTTATTTACTTGCTTGGGAATTCTTAGTTTAAATAATAGCGTTTGTATAGAAATAACACGTGGCGAAATAGAAGTTGTGTAAGGGGAATAATTCAAGCATAATTTGGCCATTGACCTAAATCTTATTTCTGATTTTTTTTTTAATTCGGAAATATTCTGGTAAAATATGCAACACTGCATTAAAGGCTCTTTTGGTCGTATTCTGAGCTGAAAATCGAGGCGAAAAAACCAAAAGTAATTACAGACAACGGAGACACAATCCCGAACTGATTAACATTATTTAGTTGTCAGCATTTTGAGTCATTCGGTCAGTTTCATGGATATATTTCTTTCAGGTGTTTTTGGGTGGGGGGTGGGGGGGGGGGAAGGGGTCTGTTTCTGTGTGTCCTACGAGTCCCTTCTAGGCTGGGGGACAAAGTGGCTCATAGAATGTCAAATTTATAAATACAGAGAGAAAATTGTGATATAATAGGTGTAGATTTAATTTTTGTATAAGTAGCGTTTTCTTCTTGGTCACTTTACACTGTCGCTTGTCTTTTGGTAAATTTATACGTTAGAAATTAAAACAAAGCTTTTTTCTACCCCCAAAATTCTTATCTTTTTTCCGCCCCAAAATTCGTATCTTTTTCTTTTTAAAAAAGAAATTAGAGATGTTGCTTCGTGCGTCGTATCCAAGAAGAAATGGTTGTCTCGAGGGACACATTCAGGTTATTCTGTGCTGAGTCAACCCTACCGAGTAGTGTCAAACTGTTATCTTGTTTAACTGAAAAATTTCAAGAGGGTAGAAAATAACATTTAAGTAATTTACGTTGTTAGTGTAACTGTCAGTGTATTGAAAACAACTTACATGTTAATTCAGGAAATCACTGTTTTACAACGTAAAAGTTCCAGATACAGTGCAAAGCAGTAATTGAAGATGTGTTTTACCCACCCGGCCATAGATGTTCTTACATGCAGCTTTCAGGTTGTAATTCTGTGCCTTTTAAAGCTTTTCTATAATGTCAGTATTATTATTATTATTATTATTTTTGTTAACAAATGCTGTTAAAGTGCTGATATGTTTCTGTTGGTTTTATTTGTTTCTGTTTATTAAGTAGCTGTAGTTGAGAGGTAATTTTTGTTTTCCTACCGTTGAAGAAATGTGAAATATTTTCGAATGACCTATACATATGAAGTGCTCTTAGAACATTAGAAGGAAATGATAAACAAACGAACAGTAGATCAAAATTGATTATTTCTAATGCGTCAGCTTACTCCAACACGGAAAGTATAGCTGTGAAAGGTATTTTAATTTATTGATGTGGCTTCTTTCAACAACCCAAACAGCAAACTGCAAAAGAAAGACAGTTTCTATTAGATAGAAAAATCTTTTTAATTTTTAAACAATATGAATCTACTGTCCAGTTGCATCTCGTTCCTCTCTATCCGAACTCTATAAACATGCAATGACGAGAGGATTATCCTTTAACCTTAAAATTTCCCAGTGGGAATCAAAATGAAGAGTTGTCTATTACATAATCTTGCTGTTTTATAGAACATCAGATCGCAAATATAGCAAAACAATTGTGTGGTCACGTGACAAGATAAATACACAGGGATTGAAGTGACAATTATCTGTCTTTGCAATTTCACTAACGAGATTCGAGTTGAAATGTGCAAGACAGAAGCTTGTGTTAAGCAACTCTATTCTTCTCCATTGCACGATATCGCTTTTTTCCAATTCCATCCACAGATGTTGGGCATATTTTTCGTTTCTTTATGATTTAGGGCATTTTTAACAGTACTCGCTTGAAAAATGAAAAAAAAAAAAAAACGATTAGCCAAACCCGCCAATGGCTTGTGCATATAAAGTATTTTTAATATCGTAATTAAGACATGATGTCTTGAAAATGAATTTCTGTTGCCTATCATTTTAGTGGCAGGTATTGGTGAACAGAGATATGGTGTTTATGGAAAGCGGTAAGATTAATGTTATTTGACGCAGCAGTATCCACTGCCAAGTACTTGTAACCTGTATGGCAACTATCGCACTATTTTCAGGGTTCATTGCTTAGTTACACAGGGCTTAAACTGTTTCTTAAACCACTGCTTGAAATTGGATAAAGTAAGGGCGTGAAATGAGCATCATACCGACTACGGGCAAGAAGTTCGCCTTCGCTCTAGCGAATTAGTATACAGCTAATATATCATTTAATATCCGTGTATAAAAACATCATGAGCGATGTGAAAGAAACTTTGAGATTGGTTGAATAGATATATTTCTGTAGAGATTACTGCGAATAAATTGTTATACAAAAGCTATAGGGAAATTCGATTTAAGTTGCAATATATTTTTTATATAAAAATTTGGCGGGGGGGGGGGGGGGTGGGGGATGTTCAGGTTAAATGGCTTGGTCCGTGTTTTATGAGAATTCTGATCCTTACTTATCTGATATCTTGGTTTATGCGGGCCTGGTTGAATTCATTCCGGTCCGTAATTTTACTGGCCATTTTTAACAAAGCCCAAGCTGTAAATGCCTAAAAATAAACAATTTTTTTTTTACTTTAACCATGTTAGGAATTTTGTTAAAATCCAAATTTTTTTCATACTATCCCTTGTCAGTCAACCAAATACGCATGTGATTTTTTGGGAGAGGGAGGAGGTTGTTCGTTGTAAGCTAACCAAGAAGTCCCTCCTGCAAAAGTGCGGACTTAGTCCATAATTAAAGCTTTGCGAAAATTCCACTGATATAAAATTATACCTGTATTTAAAATCTTTCAACTTTCATGTTTTTTGCTTTTGGTCGAAATAATACAAAAAGGTAAACTGCTTTAATTACATGTACACTTTTGATTGTTGAGGCTTAATGTTATCGATTAACAATCATCCCGGTAACTTTGTAGCTTAGTTTCTTGATTTTTATTAGACAAGCGTAGTCGTCATCTAGGTAAGTTTTATGATGAGAACTGGTGCGAATTACTGCAGTGGAACAAGCCTGTGATACACAAACAAGAAACATCGTCAGTGAAATTTGTAATAAATGCCTGAAGTAAAACTTTTTGTTTATTTATTTTCATCATGTGCGTATATCGAGAAAAGCCTGACTGCATCGCAGGACCTTGAGAGCATTCTTTCAAAGTGAACATGCCCAACATATAGTTTTTCGTCTACACTTTTATCGAAACACTTAGAGATCGGTTTTCTTCAGATCGGTTAAGTGATCTCTGAGTTGTCATCTTCAAGACTACATTTTTAGCAATCATTAACATCTAACCAGGCTGTATCGTTGTCTATTACTCAAGACGTTCCAACTGCATTTTCCCTTTATGACTCCGGATTGTGTATTCCCCACACAGAATATATGCGATGACTGCGTGTTTTTAACTGCACCTTTTATTCGTATTCACTGCAGGTGTTCTCTGTGTACTTGTAATATTCTTGATTTTGTTCCCGTTGGGAATATACCACGGGAAATTCTCATCGACAATCAAAAAAAAAAAAAAAACATCGGATTTAGTTCAAGTTCTGCTTGGTATACCTTAGGTGACCACAAAATTCTCTTTTATTTTTTACAATCAACTTTAGCCCTTCACTTTGAAACATAAGAGTCAAAAAGGTGAAATACAATGAATTAGCACAGGTTTTTTTCTGAATAAACCTGAAACATGAAGTACTGACCAGTAAGAGAACTTTATCCTTTAATACCTTCATTTTGATTCGAAGCAAGTCGATATCTTCATTATGACTGGAAACAGGCCAATATAGCTTTTGTTACAGGACTTAACTGGTGTTTTGATTACAAATAACTACAAAATCTATCGACTTTGAGTTTCGGTCAACACTGAAAAACTGACTTGGGAATCGACCAATCAGACCAAGTCGTGTAACTATATAATTTACCTGATCGACACTTTCTGGAATAAACTGAATGTTACATCATCAAACTCTACGTCGCAACAAGAAAACCCCCTATCGAAACTGGAGTCCAGCCATTGCAAAATTCTCCACAAGCACCTGCAGCCAGCAATTTTGGATGCAGGAGTTGGTTTTCGTTTGTTTTGTTTGTTTGACTTGTAATTTTTTCCTTTTTCTTTCTTTTTTGACAATTTGTTTAAAATGCATATTCTGATAAGACCTTACCTTAACACACCGACTAAAATCAACTCAAATTTTCAGCTCCTCTTTCCCCTTCACAGCACACGGCTTACCAATAACCTTGCAATTCTATTATGTACAATTGATATATCACAACTTTTCCTAATTACAACTACATTTGATATTTTCCTATTGTGTTTGTCAAGTTTTATCCGATGGATCTTGGCTGGTTTCTTGGGAGGCGTCGCTGCCTTGATCTCCCAACTCGTGATCTATTCTTTCTTTAGCGCGTACAACCTGCAAAGCATGCAATTTTCAATCGATGTTGGTTCTATTAATCGATTATTTTTAACGATGAAAATTCATAAAACTGGCAAAACTACAACTTGTAACCATAATTTTTACTTTCCTTAGTCTATACAATTGGTTACAACTGTGGCCAACGCACATAAATACAAATAACTTGAACAAAATGAATCTCAATTATATTTACCAAAAAGCATTTACATAATATACATATTTTCCAATATTACTGATATTATTACTGGTATGGCATGAGAAAGAAGACTTCGCCAAAAGCGAATGTATTACTTGTATTACCGTGAACTCCTTTTAGCCATATCTTTAAACTTTTCAGGACCAGTGGCGTCCGATGAACCAAAATGTTGACTTTAAAAACAAACAACTTACCTTAGATTGTATATAAAACGAACCCCCTTTAGATTTTTCGTTGTGAGAGAATAAATGCTCATAGCTTTTCTGAAGGTTTTCCTTGTCGCTTATGTCTTCGATATTCAGGATTTGTTTGGCTTCCTGAAAGAGCGAAGCAAACGTTATTTCATAAACTGTAAAGGAAAAACTTTGTACGAAAACACAACGGCAGAGACATTGCTGCCATCCTTATGTTATACTTTACATGAGTAGCACCGCAGTACCGTGAAAAGTAGCACTGTGCAATTCCAAAAGACAGCTTTGACAGTTATGCAACTGTTTATCTATTTTTCAAGTTGCCAACCACTTTCTACGGAAGGCTTAAACGCTGAAGAAAATCCGAGTTGAAAAAAATAGTTGTATCCCAATCGACAATAATTGTTATAAGACAATTTTATTTTATTAGCATTGCTGTTTATTGCAGCTAAAAGTAAGAGTTACTTAGCATTCTGTGAATACCTACTTGTAACGTCATGCCAGTGAGCGCATCAGTGGCTGCAGACTTGTGCTGTTCCGTGCGGCTCCCTCCCGCCGCTGAAGCTCGGGCCCTTGCCGCATTCTGGCTCTCCAATATCTCTCTCCGCACTGCCTTCGTGAAAGCCCGCCCTACCACCGTACCGACGCCGATTAACACCCTGATCAGTTCTTTTGCCTGCAAGACAGACAGGGAAACTGAATTTCCCCTGATTCTGACCAACGCGATCACGTTCACGGACAAGCGACAGTTTATATATTATACAGAGTCCAGAGTTTAAAGAGTCCACATCCCACTCACAATTGTGATACTCGGATTAATACAATAGGACTATTTTGTAACTAAGGGCGCCGGCAATGAGATGAAATGACAGAATTTTCAAAAACTTTTGTTTCCAAAATTTTCTACGTTGTGCAAACAGCATCTTACCTTAAATATATGATCATGACTGTTCATGCAATATTAAAATCCACATTGTTTAAATGAAATCGGGGGAACAGGACAATTCCCCCCCAGACAATTCCCCCCCCCCAGTCAATTCCCCCCCCGAACAATTCCCCCCGTAGGACAATTCCCCCCGAGGACTATTCCCCCCCCCCCCCCATTCATTTTTATTTTTCTTATTTTTTTCTCTTCTTTGCATCTCTCTCTCTCTCTCTCTCTCTTTTTTTTTTTTTTTACAAATTGTTGCCCTTTTATCTTCTAACTGGAGATGGTAATTGTCCTTTCATTTCAACATTGTCGCAATTGCAATTTACATGCCTTATCCAAACCAATGAACTTTAAGTTGGCCACCTCAGTGCCAGCAAAAAACGGGTTTTTTACATGTTATATCGGTCGGATCCGCCGTAATGTTCGCGGTGCATCTGGTCAAATTATGGGTGGCCGCTTGCCCGAGCCACCACGTCGCTGGTACGCGACTCTGCGCAACGCATTCGTCAAACAGTCCGCGACTTCAAAAATCGGCATACTGTTGACTATCTGCGTGGAATTGCCCAAAAATTTAGGTTTTAAATGGCAGAAAAAACTTTCGTTCCAGATAGAAAAATTTTGCATTTTTGATTTTAAGGTATTTTAAAAATAAAGACTTTGGCATTCAAAGTAAAATATAATATAAAAATTAAGTGGGGGGGGGGGGGGGAATAGTCCTCGGGGGGAATTGTCCTACGGGGGGAATTGTTCGGGGGGGGGGGGGAATTGTCGGGGGGGGAGTTGTCTGGGGGGCAGTTGTCTGGGGGGGAATTGTCCTAGACCCGAAATCGGTCGATTTTGTAGCAAAATGCATGGTCAGCGTCGTCGTCGTTAATAATACTTTCAACCAGAAAGGTATTAATAATAGTGTTTTTATATTCGCCCTCTCATATCTGTCATCTTTGTTTATGTTTCAATAACGAGTGGGCAAATTAATAGAAATATGACGCATTAGAAAGACTTCAGGTCAAAAGAAAATACAGACCTACCAATGTTTCACTGGTGCCACATAAGTAACCAGCCCTAAGCGTCATCACTCCAACATTACATGCTCTTATTTTAAATAAAAAACATCGATTTTCCCAATTTCAAAGCAACCCTTTTTCTAAATCACTCCTTAGTGTAAGCAGTAGAAGAAACAACGAGAAACAGACATTAAGCCCAATAGGACAAAACCCCAATCATTTAACAAAGGCCGACAAAACCCCAATCCGGACAAAAGCCCAATAGGACAAAAACTCCAATCATTTTTTACTTTTAAAAATGTATTATTTAAAATAAGAATTTATGAAGCAAATAAGAAATCAGATATTTTTTGTCATGGGTGAACTAACGCATTTTACGACTACGGTAGTCTATTCCGGAATTGACTACCGATCTTCAAATCCTTTTAAATGGAATGTTTTTGTGTAATTTTAAATTTAAATATTGTAAAACCTGTAAGTAATATATGCTTCAATGTTATATGTATGAAAAATTTAAAACGTTCTATTCCAGAGAACTTTTAACGTCAGTAGTCTATTCCAGAACAGACGGTTGTCTATTCCGGAATAGACTACCGTAGTCTTAAAATGCGTTAGTTCACCCATGACAAAAATATCTGATTTCTTATTTGCTTCATAAATTCTTATTTTAAATAATACACTGTTTTTTTATAACAAGAATGATATATTAATATTGCTTAATTTTTATTGCATTATATGTATTTGCGCTTGTTCAAAATGTTAAAATATTGTTTGCGGATGGTATATGCTAACGATTACATAATATTACACAAAATTTGCTCCCGTGGTTATTTGTTCTACATATTAAGTTATTATATCCTGGATATTACACAATTCAGGTATTGATCTTAATTTCACACGTTATTACATAAAAATACACCGAACTTTTATTCAAAAAGCATTCATTTAAAAGCGCGATCGAACCCCATGCTGTTTATTTCCGTGGATCAAAATGCTGTTCCAGGGTCCGGGGAATTTTTTCGGCTATATAAATCGGAGTCTTTGAGAACAAAATCAAATTGTTGTACAGATTAAACGTGGAATTGTGGAGATTATTAAAAATAACAAGGGCGGGACTAAATCTATATTCTTAAAAATGTTTAATTTTTAAACATTGGGGTGTTGTCCTATTGGGCTTTTGTCCGGATTGGGGTTTTGTCGTACTCTGTAAAATGATTGGGGTTTTGTCCTGTTGGGCTTTTGTCCTATTGGGCTTTTGTCCGGGATTCACTGCTTACTGACGCAACCACCTAATTTGTAATTAACCAAGTTCAAAGTAGATTTTCCATTGGATGTGAAAGTTTGTACTAAGGTTTATACAGTCTGGGGTGCGGAAAAAATGGCAAAGGAAATAATGGCAACGGAAATAATGGAAAAAATGACAAAAGTTGAAAAACGGAAAAACGGTAAAATAAGGCATAAAAAACATTTTTTTCTACTTTACTTATTTAATTATTTACATCATACCACTAATACTTCAGTCACAAAACCAGTGTTGCCACGGAGTCGTCAAGAAAAAAAAAGGATAAAAAAAAGGATAAAAAAGGATAAATTTGAGAAAAAAAGTATGAAAAAAAGGATAATTCATATTTTGCTGAAGATCGAGAAAACATTAATGTTAATCATATTGTATCAATTTTTGTAATTTCAAGGTTCGCGCTGGGTTCTCAGAAGAGTGAGTCAAAAAGGGAAAGTGTTACTCAGGTCCAGAAAAACTCGGTGGGTTCCGAAAAAGCGAGTCATTTCGTAAAAAATGCCCAAAAAGTGGACAAAAACCCCGCCAACGCGAACCCTGAATTTATAATGCTCGTCTTCACAGCGATTAATAAATAGTTGTATACCTGATTGTACTTTACAAATTTATAAAGGAATCCGGTCAAATTGTGCCAAAAGAAGAGTTTTGAAAATTGGTACTAAATATTTTAAATGCCCCAATTTAGCCAATTTTTAGCGGATCGCCAAAAAAAAAGTAATTTTTCAAGACAGGCCTACCTAGGGAATAAATGTTCAAAATTGGAAAGGAATCCGATCAAAATTGTGGGAGAAGAACCATTTTGAAACTTGGCAACCGAAAAATTTTAAATACCCCCCCCCCCCCCATTTAGCCAATTTTTGGCGGCTTGCCAAAAAAAAATTTTTTTCAAGAGAGGCCTTTCAGAGGAATCCGATCAAAACTGAGGGAGAAGAAGCATTTTAATTTAAGTAAATGTTTACACACATACATACGTACATACAGACGACGGATACCCCTCTAGTGATGTGATAAGACCAGCCCGACATGGTCGGCTGGTCTAAAAAAAGGTGCGTACGTACTTTATCGATGGTCCCTAGGGACATGCAACTCAAACTTACAGAATGAAGTTATTGAAAATCATTTAAGAAATAACAAGACTGTCAAGTGACAGTGGCCCAGTTGAGGATTCAGTCTTGTGCCTCTTGGAAAATGGTAAGACAGTCTGATCTGGTTGAATGTTTTTTTTTTATATTAAATTATACTGAAATTATGAAAATTTCGAATATTTGTAATAAATGGGAAAAATGCAGACACATGAATTTTACTCCAATTTGTTACTAAATTCAAACAGAAGTCAGATGTAAAAATTAAAATAAAGTCCTTCCTTTTATTACTTATCTTGGGCCTTGTTTCAAGTGAGTATAAAAATGTGCATACAGTTTTGGAACATCCTATCCAGAACACGGTACGATATTTGTCTAATAAAGATATACATGTAAAAACAGGAATTTTTCTCCAATTTGTTTTTGATATCAAAGAGAAGTGGAACTCCAAAATTTAAATAACGTCCTTTCTTATATGCCATTATTTCGAGCCTATAGTTACATACGATCATTTAAACGTGGATACAGCTTTTGGAAATTCCTATCCAGGGTGGTACTAGGCCAGCGTTTAATTAAAAATCAATAAATGATCGGGTGAGGAATATCCAGACCCTGAATAGTCTACCCTGAAAGGCGTACTCCAAATGCCCTGGTAAACTTCAAAGCGGGGGTTTCGTCAAAAACATGTGAACCCTAATTAATTCTAATTTGCGTGGAAAAAATGACAAAGAGGCTAGTGACGGGATCGTGTCTCAGTCATTTGTTCCTTTGAAGTTTTGTCTGGGACAGTACTCACCACTATTTACAGTAGCATCACAACATTTGGTACAGTAATTATGACACAAACACATGCAACGTTGAGAGTTTGAGAGGTTTTGATCTTTGACATTGGCAGTGCTTTCGTGACCTTGGAAATTCTGTCGTGGCTAATATTCAGCATCTATTAATGATACCATCTTATCGCCCACCCTAAAAAATTTCATATTTTACGGTTAGAGAATTGATTTATGCACTTCTGCAAATTACAACTTTCTTGCATTATCACCCAATGTTCCCTATTATCGCCCACTTGAAAATATCATCGAACTGACAACAAAATTACTGAAAAGTCCAACCAGAAGAACTTGCATGTAACATATTGTGCCCCTCTGCAAATTGAAACTTTGCTTTTTTAAGAAGAAAAATGGAAATTTCCAAATTTTTACAAGTATTCAGTGAACACTAGCAGGCCCCAACGCCCCAAAAATTGTAAGGGGTCGTCTATGGTTTTGAACCTGTTGGCCAGTTTAGGCCAAGAAAAATAAATGTCCTACTTCTGCTCAAAACTTTGAAAAACAATGATACTGGCTGGCGGAAAATCTTTTTTTACCCCCAAAATTTAGCAGATCACGTGACCGAATTTGGCCAAAATGGCCTGAAGGCACATCTACAAGTCGAGACTTTTCAATTGAGTCTAACATCAAGTCTCTAGGCCTCTGCGTTCTCGAGATATCGCCTGTACAAACACAAGTCGATTTTTGCGTTTTTTGGCCAATTTGGCCAAGATCACGTGACCGAATTCGGCCAAAATGTCTTTCAAATGAGCCAAACATCAAGTCTCTAGGCCTCTGCGTTCTCGAGATATCACCTGTACAAACACAAGTCGATTTTTTGCGTTTTTGGCCAATTTGGCCAAGAGCACGTGATCGAATTTGGCCAAAATGGCCTGAAGGCACATCTACAAGTCGAGACCTTTCAAATGAGCCCAACATCAAGTCTCTAGGCATCTGCGTTCTCGAGATATCGCCTGTACAAACACAAGTCGATTTTTGCGTTTTTTGGCCAATTCGAATTCGGCCAAAATGGCCAAAAGGCACATCTACAACACGAGATCTTTCAAATGAGCCTAACATCAAATCTCTAGGCCTCTGCGTTCTCGAGATATCGCCTGTACAAACACAAGTCGATTTTTTGCGTTTTTGGCCAATTTGGCCAAGATCACGTGATCGAATTTGGCCAAAAAAGCCAAAAGGCACATCTGCAAGTCGAGACCTTTCAAATGAGCTCAACATCAAGTCTCTAGGCCTCTGCGTTCTCGAGATATCGCTTGTACAAAAAAGCGATGACGGACAGACAGACGGACGGACAGACGGACAGACAGACACCCCAAGTCTATAGGCCCCCAACCCTGTAGGGTTGGGGCCTAAAAAGCTGCAAACGTCGAAGCTCAGTAGATTCAAAACTAAGGCGAATTTCAAAAATTGAAAAAAGCCTTTTCTTGACCCCGTAGTTCTAGTTTCTTCATAAAAAATTTCGGAATCTTCCGATGAAAAATGAAGGACTTGATAGGTTTTTTCGTATTTTGCCCAAATTGGCAATAAAATCGCCAAAAATGGTTTAAACCAAAAAAAAAAAATTCCTAATGCAGTAGAAGGAAAAAAACTCTTGTTTAAAATTTGGTAAGAATCGGATAAAAAATACAAAAGATATTCCACTTTAACTGCTTTGTTTAGAAAAAAATTGGAATTTAGCCAATTTTTAGAAGTTGCAAACTTTGAAGCTCAGTAGATTAAAAAATAAGGCGAATTTCATAAAATCGAAAAAGTACTTTTTGCTTTTTTAAGAAGAAAAATGGAAATTTCCAAATTTTTAAAAGCTGCAAACTTCGAAGCTCAGTAGATTCAAAAATAAGGCGAATTTCAAAAATTGAAAAAAGTCTTTTCTTGACCCCTTAGTTCTAGTTTCTTCATAAAATATTTCGGAATCTTCCGATGAAAAATGAGGGAATAGATAGGCTTTTTTCGTATTTTGCCCAAATTGGCAATAAAATCGCCAAAAATGGTTTAAACCAAAAAAAAAAAAAAAAATTCCCAATGCAGTAAAGGGTTAGGAACTCGTGTTTAAAATTTGGCAAGAATCGGATAAAAAATAAAAGTTATTCAACTTTTAACGGTCGCGGGACGGACAGACGGACGACACTTGCCCCCATCTGTATAGCCCTGTTGGCTGAAAACCCAACTGGGCTAAAACCTACTCAACATCGTTTAGAATACTGAATATTTTACAGTGTAATAAGACACTGAATACGTTTACAGAATATATGTTTCAATCCCATGAAAGAAATACCCTTTCTCTACAGATGTATTGATTTTAACAGTAGATGCTGCAAAAAAGTTGGAAATTACATACACATACAGTGTAAAGGCGGTTAATATTATGGCCTAATCATGGGTTATGACTAGGCTGAGAAAAAATTATAGAAAAAAAACATATAACTAATTAGAAAAAAATTATATTTTGAATGAAAAAAGAAAATGAAAAAAAAAAAAGTATCAATAATCAAAATATAAAAAAAGGATGAAAAGCAAAAATATATATATAAAAAAGAATGAAAATTTAAAAAAGTATAAAAAAGTATTCAAGGATAAAAAAAGGATAAAATCGGGCTTTTTAAAAAAAAAAAAAAAAAAAAAAAAAGAAAGAAAAAAGGATAATCCTTTTAAAAAAGATGATGTGGCAACACTGGACTTGGATAATATTCAACACTCCTATGTGTATAAAGGGACTGGTATGCAGGAGTCGTGACTCAGTGCACATGAAGTTGACCCCTATTAGCGGAACAACGGAAGATTTCGTAGCTCTGATTTATGTAAGAGCTGAGGAAGAAATACAGTCCGGGATTTGCACCGTGCAAGCGGGCGATAAATAGGGGTCAGTCCTCAACCAACCAACAAACTATCCACCAAATACACAATTAATAATACCCAAACCTTACATGCAATGTTAACCTTACCATGATTCTAAAAACAATCAAATATGTCACATATGTCGATATTTAACGATTTAAACTATCGTTGAACCCCAAAGGTCGAAAAACTGGCTATGTTTATGCACATAAAAGTTGTATCGGTGGAACTCTCTTCATGATATTCGGGAAAGTTATACCCAATGGTAAAGCTCGGAATATACAACACAAGACCGGCATTTCTGTAATACTGTTTAATTTGATGTTTCACAATTTTGGTAGGTTAATTTTTCAATGGGACTTATCTTTGATTTCCTTTGCAGTTACATCTCATGAAAAAAGAAAAGTTTCTCTTGTGATCTAAAATAAACTAATTTGTAGAACCGAGTTAACAATTAGTTATGTCGAAAAAATTAACCTGTCTAATTTTATTCAATTAAAGGAAACCCTAAATTTGGTGACTAGGACGGAAGCTGTGAATTTAAATTGTGTTTAACTCAGGATTCCAAACGTACCACTTAAAAAACAAAGGCTACTCTTTCACCAGTTAAATTCTATTTTTTTCATCGTGAGTAGTAGATAAACGACAGTTTTGGCTCACTTGATGACGTCATACTGTCTGGACCGGAAGTGACGTCATAGGCCTAACCAAGGCGTAACCATGGTGATAATGACGTCATCAGTCACGTGACCAATGAAAAGCCAATGAGATCAATGAAGACAATGAAGCCCCGCCCACTTTCTGTCTATCATACTGTCTGGACCGGAAGTGACGTCATAGCGTCTGGACCGGAAGTGTTGTCTGGACCGGAAGTGTTGTCTGGACCGGAAGTGCTGTCTGGACCGGAAGTGAGGTCACGATAAGCGTTAGGATAGGCGCGGCCATCCATGACGTCATAATGAGGTGATAATGAGGTGATAATGAGGTCATAATGAGGTCATAATGAGGTCATAATGAGGTCATGCTGTGTGGCGGCTTCCTAGGGTTTCAGTCGATGATCGTCGAAGTCAATGAAGTCAAGCTTTCATTTCCGAAGTCAATCGACAACAGACCCTAAAAAGTGATGACCTCGCCCCCCCCCCCGAAATTGTGATTTTTGCATATTTATCCGTTTCAGACGATTCTGAACATTTTTCATTTTTTGGGTCATTTTGGGTGATAATGAGGTCATAATGAGGTCATAATGAGGTCATAATGAGGTCATAATGAGGTCATAATGAGGTCATAATGAGGTCATGCTGTGTGGCGGCTTCCTAGGGTTTCAGTCGATGATCGTCGAAGTCAATGAAGTCAAGCTTTCATTTCCGAAGTCAATCGACAACAGACCCTAAAAAGTGACCTCCCCCCCCCCCCCTCAGGACATACTATGGACAGACCCCCCCCCCCCCCTAGGCGACCAACATTCTGTCAAGTCAGCTTCAGTTCCATCAGAGGGGTATATAAGGAATGAGCATACAGCAGTGACAGTCATTTCGGTAAGTGGAGCAAGAGTTACACACTACAATTGAATCACATCAGATCCAGGGATGGCATCCAGTGACAACTATTTCGGTAAGTGTTTATTGAAACTTTATAAATAAAAAGTGAACTTTAGTTATTTGCAAACAAACTTTGTAAACAAACTTTGTAAACAAACTTTGTAAACAAACTTTAGTTATTTACATAATTGAAACTTTGTAAACAAACTTTGTAAACAAACTGTGTAAACAAACTTTAGTTATTTGCATAATTGAAACTTTGTAAACAAACTTTGTAAACAAACTGTGTAAACAAACGTTATAAATAAAATTTGTAAACAAACTTTGTAAACAAACTTTATAAACAAAATTTGTAAACAAACTTTGTAAACAAACTTTGTAAACAAACTTTATAAACAAAATTTGTAAGCAAACTTTGTAAACAAACTTGACTTATTTACATAATTGAAAATTTGTAAACAAACTTTGTAAACAAACTTTGTAAACAAACTTTGTAAACAAACTTTGGTTATTTGCTTAATTGAAACTTTGTAAAACAATACCTTTCGTTATACTTGGTCGATTTATATGAAAATTTCACTGCTTGATTCAGTTTTATGTAAACTTTTGTTATAAAGTAGTCATAGGCTATTTGCGCAGCTGGCTGTATGCATTTTTACCGCCATTTTAACTTAAAAGTGACATAACTTTTGTTATACTTAACCAATTTGTATGAAAATTTCACCATTTGATTCAGTTTTATGTAAAGTTTTAACATGATCATAGGCTATTTGCGCAGCTGGCTGTATGCATTTTTACCGCCATTACAGTGCTTCTTCGCGGATGAATACCATTTGGCAAACCATTTAACTTCACCGCTAGATGTCTCTGCTGTGCAGCAGTACAACTTCACAACTGTAAGTGAGACATTCATATACACAAGTAAAATTCTGCTGAGTCAGCATTTTTGAACAATTTTTGAACAAGTTACACACCATATTTTGATTACATGGAAGTAGAATAAAAGCATGAGTGAAACATGTCAACTAGTCAACTAGTGATACATTCTGCTGAGTTAACACACCATTGAAGTGGTATAAAAGGAAGAGTGAAACGTATATTTTACTTCATTTCAGTTCTAGCAACAACGATGGCAACAGTCTACTGTCATGATTGTGATGTGACATTTCCATCTCTGGAAGTGTTCGTGGCACATACATGCAAACCAGCTAGGATGAAACGTGCTCATGAAGAGCTTGTTGAGCAGATTGAAGTCAAGAGACGAAAGACCGTACAAGATGGTGTTGAAAGACCTGATCCAGTCCTCTGCTGTAAATGCGCCAAGATATTTTCATCTTTGGATGCATTTGAGACACATGCATGTGATGAGATGGAAAATGTGTCTCATGAAGAACAAAGAAAGAAAGAGACAGGACAAGTAGGCAGAGGCAGAAGAGTGAGTCTTGGTGAAAACGCACAGGAAAGACGGTTTGAGCCTGAAGATGGATCGGATTTGCTACTTGAAATGCGACAACAAGAGAACCGGATTAAGAGACATTTGCTAGAGACGTTAAACCATGGCATGAAATGGTACATTGTGGTACATGCACGCTTCAAGAAAATGACACCAAATGCTGAAGGCGTGATGGTAGAACACGTGGATAATGCCTTCATCAGTAGTCCGACATATGCAGCATACAATCCAGCAGATATTGAGAAGGACTTGCCAGAAGCCTATAAAGAATTGTTTACCGGGTTTGATGAACATGAGCGACAAGGTTCTGGCTGGGTGTTGGATAACATATTATTCATTGAAGTACATACAGCTACGTCAGCGCCACTGGAAGCGAGCAGTTTTATCCCACTGCCGAAGAAAGTAAAGAATACATTAAGTGTGTTAAACATTCAGAATAAAGACAACAAGTGATTCTTATGGTCTGTTTTGGCTCACCTTCACACTTCAACAAACAACCCATACCGTGTGAATCAATACAAGTCATTTGAGAACGAATTGAAGGTAGAAGGCATGACATTTCCCACACCGATTACAGACATTCCAAAGTTTGAAAAGGAGAATGATGTGTCCATCAACGTGTTTGGATATGAACATGATGTAGTTGTTCCCATACAACTCAGTCGAAACACCAGCGCGAGAGAAATCAACTTGCTTTTGATTAGCAATGACAAGACAAGACATTACTGCCTCATCAAGAATTTCAGCAGACTTATGGCTTATCGATCAAAACATGATGGAGCTGCTTTTTATTGTTTCAACTGTCTTCACGGGTTTATGCGGCAAGATCTGTTAGACAAGCATCGTGAAGTGTGTGGCAAGCATGGCGCACAACGTTTATCATTCCCCAAGGAACCCTTCATCAAGTTCAAGAATGTAGCCAAACAACAGCGAGCGCCGTTTGTCATTTATGCAGACTTTGAATGTTTCACGAAAAAGCATGAAGGAGACAAGTATCAGCATCATCGTCCAAACAGCTTTGCCTATGTGGTTGTCAGCCGGTATGATACACGTGCTCCAGTCGTATATCGAGGAGATAATGCTGTGAAAGTCTTTTTAGACCATATGGTGAATGAGCGTGATCGTATTGTGCATGGTTTACAACAGAAAAAGAAAATGGTGATGACTCATGAAGATGAAGAGCATTATATGAACGCCACAGATTGTTACATTTGTCATGAGCCTCTAGGAGCAGATCATGTGAGAGATCATGACCATATCAATGGCAAATACCGTGGAGCTGCACATAGTCAATGCAATTTACAATTTCGACTTCGAAAGGATCAGCAGGATGTTGAAGATTCTTTCATCATTCCTGTGTTTTTCCACAATTTACGAGGCTATGACAGCCATTTGATCATGGAAGAAATTGGAAAGTTCAAAAATGAGACAATTACAGTCATCCCCAACACTGTTGAGAAATATATTGCATTCACCATGAGCAATCTGAAATTTACGGACAGTTATCAGTTCATGAGTACTTCTCTACAGAAGTTGGTATCCAACCTGGCGGCAGAAGGGAAAGACAACTTTTATCACATGACGTCACACATTCACGATAGCGACCAACAAGAGTTACTGTTGAGAAAGGGAGTGTACCCTTATGATTACGTGGATGAGCCATCCAAGTTTGCTGAAACACAACTGCCGTCCAAGGACAAGTTTTACAGTCTGCTCAGTGAAGAAGACATTAGCGATGAGGATTATGCGCATGCGCAGAAGGTGTGGGAGACATTCCACTGTACTACATTTGGTGAATACCATGACTTGTACCTGAAATCAGATGTGTTGCTGCTGGCTGACGTGTTTGAAAACTTCCGTCACGTATGTCTCAACACGTATGAATTGGATCCAGCTCACTACTATACAGCGCCAGGACTGTCGTGGGATGCCATGTTGAAAGCGACAAAGGTGAAATTGGAATTGATCAACGACATTGACATGTACCAAATGATTGAACAAGGTCTACGGGGAGGAATATCTGTCATCACACACAAGTATGCGAAAGCAAATAACCCCTACGTAGCAGATTGCGATCCCACGAAACCAACCAACTACTTGACGTACCTGGATGCAAACAACTTGTATGGCTGGGCCATGTCGCAAAGCATGCCGGAAAGTGGATTTATGTGGGTGAGTGAGCCAGAATCCATTGACTTTATGGATGTGGATGAAGATGATGAGATTGGATACATTTTAGAAGTGGATTTGGAATACCCATATTCAATCCATGATCATCATAATCACTATCCAGTGGCTCCAGAACGGAAATGTGTGAAAGTGGGAGAATTGTCAAAACATAGTCAGAAGCTGCGGAAAGATCTAAACATGAAAGGTAAGCCTAGTGAAAAGCTCATTCCCAACTTGTGCGACAAGAAGAAATATGTGCTTCATTATAGAAATTTACAGCAATATGTCTCACTGGGATTGAAAGTCATGAAGGTGCACCGTGCCATCATGTTTGCACAGAGCAAATGGTTGGCAAAATATATCTCCTTAAACACGGAAAAGAGAAAGTTGGCCAAGAACCCGTTTGAGAAAGACTTTTTCAAACTGATGAACAACTCTGTGTTTGGCAAAACCATGGAAAATGTGAGAAAGCGCATGAATGTGGAACTGGTTCACAAAGAAAAGCGGTTCAAGAAACTTGTGGTCAAACCTTCCTTCCACAAATTTAGAATTTTCAACGAAGATTTGACCGCGGTACATTTGCGCAAAGTGGATCTGCTTCTTGATAAACCAATTCAAGTTGGTTTCACCATTCTCGAGCTCAGCAAGGTGCTCATGTTCCACTTTCATTACAACTACATCATGACCAAGTATCCCGACGCCAAGCTGTTGTTCAGCGACACCGACAGTCTATGTTATGACATAGAAACGGAAGATATCTACAAAGACATGCAGGAAGATGCTGACTTGTTCGACACAAGTGACTATCCGCCAGATCATTTCCTGCATTCCAACGTGAACAAGAAAGTGCTTGGGAAAATGAAAGATGAGACGGCGGGCATTCCCATTGAAGAGTTTGTTGGACTTCGACCGAAAATGTATAGTATGATGTATGGTGGGAAAGAAAAACGTACGGCCAAAGGCATCACTCGCGCGTGTCAAAGACGTATGAAACATCACCAGTATAGAGACAGTTTGTTCAACCAAACGCAAACGATAACCACAGGGCACATCATTCGAAGTCATGACCACCAGATCTTCTCGGAGAAGTTGAGGAAAGTGGCTCTCTCTCCTTTTGATGACAAGCGATATGTGATGAGTGATGGCTATTCCACTTTGGCGCATGGGCATTACAGTATATAAGGGGGAGACACTTCAACTTTAGAGTCAGTTGAGGTGTGAACACTGAAGCGTCAACATGAATCGGAAAAGATCTGCAACAACGGATATGGATACTCTTGCTGATACAGTCAAAGACATGAATGTGAAACATCCTGACAATACCATCAAGAAATTAAAAGTGGAGATAGCACCAACACCACAGTCGTGGGATGGAATGCTTTCTCTAGGCAATGGAAAGTATATCAAGATTATGAAACAAAGTAATGAAGGTGTGATAAACATTCGCAAATACCTCAGAGATGAGGGGACTGGAAAAAACCGTCCAACGAAAAAGGGAATTTTGCTGACAATACCTGAATGGAAAAAGCTGAAGAAGCAGGTGAAAGAAGTGGATAAAAGGCTTCGTAGACAAGAAGGTGGCTCATAACAAGGTAACAATCATGAATGCACTCATGCTGAACGGTGGTGTTTACCTTACTGTCAATGAGAGGAATGAAGTGATACTAGATTCTAAGACAAGTTATCATCGGTTTAAACCTGAAGTGTGGAAAGACTTTAAAAACATACCACTTGAACCTGGGTTTAAACGTAGACTTGAAAATAAAGTGGAAGTGACGGTAGCTGAATTTGATTCTAACATACGTGTAGAAATCTGTAGAAATCTTTTACAGGATTATCCAAAGGATTATAAGGGAGTTGTGCCAGATACACCATATACAGATTTGATCCTCTTTGATATCAAGAACTGGCGCGCAGTCTTACGATTCCTAGAAGCGATACAACATCCACTCTTCACCATCTTGCGAGCATAAAAGCGTCTTTGCAGACAAGGAGACAGCTCATAGTTCATCTGACTGTTGAACGAGATGGAAGACTTTTTAACGGAATATAAACCAATGACGCATGGATTCTCATATCTGAGAAACGAATATGATGACATTGTGCTAAGACATTTTGGACAGTATCTCGTCCTATCACTTGATGACCAATCCGTGTTGAAGGATCACCTAGACAAGTTGAGAATACCCGGCTTTCTCCTAGCAGTCTCAAATGAATTAGAAGTGCGTGTGACTGAGAACGGTCTAGACGTGTTTGTACAATTTCGTCAGTATGACGAGCTTACAGAATGCTACGACTACATCACCCTCAACACAGTGGAATGGTACGCTCTGTTACAAGCATTGGATTGGAAAGAACCTAACGCTTGAATTCAAAGAGGGAGGAATACAACTCAAGCGGGGTACCAAATCCATTGAGCTGACACAACCTATGCGTGTGATGGACATTGACTTAGAAGAAGCATATGAACTGAAACTGTCTGAACATGAAACTGTGAAAGTGATAAAGTTTGGTGATGTGTGTTATGTGAGCTTTCATAGCATTTACAAACACGGGTATAATGTCTATGATACCTATATCAATTTAGATTCTGATGAATGGCATGCATTGATGAATGTATTGAAAATAAAAGTTTGTAAATAGTGTAAATAGCGTTTGTAGTTAAGAGTTTGTAAATAGTGTAAATAGACTTTGTAAATAAAAGTTTGTAAATAGTGTAAATAGACTTTGTAAATAGTGTTTGTAGTTAAGAATTTGTAAATAAACGTATGTACAACACAATAAACAAGACTGTTTGAAAACTTGGTTTGTTTTATTTAACAACAACAACAACTTAACTAATATAACAACAACTTAACTAATATAACAACAACTTAACTACAACTTAACTAATATAACAACAACAACATTAATAAAACAGTGGTTTATAATGTCTATATACAAAATCCTTTACAATAAAATCACCATCCTTTCTTTTTAATATATTCACAATATCAAACATACTCTGACCTCGAGCTCTATGTAATATATAATATACACAATAAAAACCACATGATGATGATATTGGCGTTTGTAATGAGATAGAATTATACATATAGTCATTTCTTAAAAACATGTCTAAACGATCATCGAGAGGGAATAGTCCATAAGAGTCAAAATATTCAACAGGGTCTTTATCATAATACACTGCCACCCAATGTTCTCCTGGTTCATCTTGATCGTCTGTGTTGATCACATAGGCGCCGCGTTGTAAAGACGGTAACTGATCCATGGCAAACACGCCTTGAAACAAGTCTTTGTTCATGACATCATGACTCAATATGGCATCAATCTGCTTCGTGTTCATGACTGGTAGTCGAAATGGATGCTGCGATTTGCACTGATCTCAATAATGTTGTCAAATTCAGCATAGACAATGACATTGATGGTAGGTTGCAAAGCCGTAGCAAAGTTCATTTCTAGCCGCAAATTCCCATGCTTGATCAGGGGGAAATGATCATAGCCATCATAATCCGGTGTTAAGTCAAACGAAAATAAAGCATAACCTCTAGGCCAATCTTCCCGTTTTATAATGGAACTTTTCTCACCTTCAATCGATCAAACGATTTGTAAAGCGTTTCAAAAGCGTCCAGGTATTTGTTCTGTGTAATGTCAAGCTTGAGAGGTTTGGATAGAACTGGTTCACCATCCGTGTACAGTTGCATATAGTCCAGATCAAAATGTTTGAAATCATATGGATTCCTCAATACTGATCCACCAAAAGCTTCATTATGAACCAGACCCATGACAATACGATTTGGTAATTGACCCAAAAAGATGTTATCTTTCACAAAAGACTGAAATCCTGCTGGAATAGCTAAGACTTTACATTCTTTTCTAGTGATGATGATCTTGGCAGGACTTTTCATCAATGCATCTGTATGTCCTAACTGAATACCTGGACTCACCCTCACTTTGCGAATGGTTAAAAATGCCTCTTTCACTTCTACCTTATAGGTATTATCTGCAGCCATCAATACATAGTCATCTTTTTGTCTATGGAAACGCAATTTCAAACTGATGCCATTCGGAAGATAACGATCCTGCTCAAACAAATCTATCCTTAAACCACCTGCGAGCATAACATCACGGCTAAGACGAGTATGCAAATAACGATTATGTAAGCCATTGTTTCCTTGCTCAGCCAAGTCACCGCCGTCAGCATTGACATGAAACCCGGATACATATCGTTCATGATTAGGTCTTTTCACCTCATGACTATTCATTGACCCAGCAGTATCCTTGTACATGAGACGCATAGAGCGCTCAGAATGCAGACTTTCTTCCGAGTCATGGATGAGATGAGAGATAATGCTGGTATAACCATGAGTATTGTTACTATGCGAAACCAAACGATCATTCAGAAACAATTCAATATTAGACCATAACCCATTAAACACATCATTGATGCAAGAGACATTATCATCTGCGCCACACTCTGTTCCATCGGCCTTGACAATGCGACATACAATATGGAGTTTGCTGTTCTTTAAATCCAGATATTCTTCTGTACTCGCAGGAATGTAGAATTCTATTGGAGCGCCTTCTCTAATGCTTGTAAGTGGTTGATAGTCAACATTATAACTTTTCTCTACAGCAGTTTGCGTTGGTGGTACGTGAAACCATTCCAATGGAGAAAGACTACATTCACACGAATGATTATGAATGAGAGACATGATTTCAAAAGATAGCTTTGCGATATTTTGATGTTATCCGTCTGGCTGTTTTTCGTCTTCTGGCACGTTTCGTCGGTTGCACATGCTTTTGTTCTCCAAACACACGTTCTGCTACTCGGCCCGTCACATCTTTCGCGACATTCTTTGCAGCCTTCTTAAGATGTGGCGCAACGATCTTAGCCCCAGCCTTAAGTAGTGGAATAGCTTTGCGAGCCAATGATCCCAGTATTGAACCAATACCATCGCCATATTGGATTCGCGCTCCTTTGAATCCTGGTAATTCCCCGCCCACTTGACGAAGAAAATGGTTGCGATATGCCGACGGATCGTGTGTATAAGCTTTCATAATGCTTTTGGTCGAAAATGAAGTTTACAGATCACCTTTCCAGTTTGAAATGGAACATTATGGCCTGTGTCGTCCTTAATATTCATTTCTATCATGTCAAATTTGGATGTGTTTACAGGAACATAATGCGGTTCGCCGTACGTTTTCATGATAATATCTCCATCATGGCCTTGTATGCCAACAGAACGTAGTAACGGAACATAATAATCACCAACAACTTGTGGTTCACAAATGCTACAATACACATACAGTGTATAAAACCCCTGTTTCACATCCGCTTTATGGTCAGCTGTACATGTTTCAGTATACCATTGATCTGGGATAAATCCTAAAATCTCAGCCAATCCAGCGGAAAAGGACACTTCAAAACCATAATTTAGAAATAGAAACACACGTCGTCTAATTTTATCATACTTTATCCGAATAGCTTCTGTAAGTTTCATAGAATTAGTTGCTTCTTCATTCACTGCCTGACATATTTCTTGTATGGATCTATAGTAGCCATAAGGAATATTAATAGTCTCAAGTGTCTCTGTCAGTGGTTGTTGTCGATACTGAATAGAATAGTCCATGTCATGTCTCATCGTTGTCCATGTATGTGGATATTGAATTTCAGCTAAAGCCACTTCATATTTTCCATTCAGATAAATAGTTCGAGGCATACGAATTTGATAATTCGAAGCCTTGTTGTTGGGATAATAGGTCATACTGGCATTGCTAGGCAAAGTGATGTAAAAGCTTGTCGACTCCATGATGGGAACTAAATGGTATAGGTGCGTTGACGTTGTCGATATACTTCACGATAGCGCGCGCCATTCGACCAAGTATGTAAATGATCTTTCACATCATGATGATGATCTACATGATCTATGACTTCTCCTTCACAACAAGCACTTGTACATCTTATTTTTACAGGAATAGTTGGTTTATCTTCTTGGCAACAACATAGCTCTTTCAGCCATGTTAAAAATTTTCCCATCCTTCAGGAAACTGTCTTTGTTGACGTTGTTTCATTTCTGTTGTAATGTCGTCACGAGTGGTCTTTTTACTAAACATTGTTTTTGGAATATTAGCATCAACAATTTCCTGGATAAATGGATGCCAGCCATATGGTGGTATGGCTCGTTCTTTTCTTCTTGTCGCCACCAAATCAACCACGTTGGAATTTGCTATAATATCGCCCGTTTTCAACACAAGTTCATTCTTGTCTGACCATGTCGTACCATATTTCTTAAGTTCTGCTAAAAGTTGTGTTATTTTTCCATGATAGATAGGTTGAAAATGACTTAAAAATAACTTTTCTGGCTTTTCAGGTGATGATGATGATGATGAGGGCTTTTGCTGCCTAGACTGACTTGTTCGTAAATGACGACCAAGAAGTTGAGACATTTCTATAGCCTTTTCACGTGTTCGTTTCCCACGTAAAAGTTTATTCACTTTCGTTTTGATTTCACCATCTTTTCCCTTCTTTTCTAGCAACATTTTATATTCATATTCAGGAATGAGGACCATTTTCATCGTATGTTTCACTTTAGCAGTAGTTTGGCTAACAAGGGCAATGCCAATCTAGCAATAGCTCCAATGAATCCTCCTTTCTGATTAATCAACTTTCGTCGAAGGGATATCTTCTTATCTGCTAGAGTACGTAGCGTATGACGTTCACGTTTAAATTCCTTAAACCGTTTTAAGCTTAAGGGTAAATGTCCTTGCAATATATTCAAACAAATTTCAAACAAGCTTGTTAATTCCTCCTTTGTAGCTTGCTGTAGCAAGGATTTACGTCGTTTAGGCCCACTGCGTGCAAGCAAATGAAGAAACGGCTGGTTCGCTCGAATACGTTTAGACATCTTGACTGCGAATGGTCAAATGAGTTGGTTCTTGTTCATACACTGCTTTATCAATATATACATAATGTGTATCTTTTGGTAAAATGCCTGTACGAATACGTAGTTGATCATTTGTCTTTGGTTTTAAATCAATGAATAAATAACCATGAGGTTTGCTAGTAGCATCTTGATAGGCTTCTATGAGAAATTGAGATCTTCCAGGATACATTTGCCGCGCCAATGTACTAATTTGTTGACTGTCTCTCGGATTTTTAAACAGAATGATATAATGTGTATTCAAACTAATATTTCGCATCTCTTTCCCATGATGGAATAAATTATGCACAATAAAGATAATGCTTAGATTTTGATGACTGCTGCCAACACTAAAGAGACGTGTCATACGCTCATCACTATGACATTTCGTCATTAAGTCATCAATGATAAGTAAGTTTGGTTTCTTCGGGTTAAAACGCTCTTCAATGTCATCTGGAATGCCTTGGTAAAATTCCACGCCTTTCATTCCCTTGTACAAAGGCTGATCTGCTGCATAGGGCCATAAAATGCTTTTTGGAGAGGGTTGAATCAACTTTTGTTCTAGAATTTCCTTCACCAGAGACGTTTTGCCACTGCCTGTAGGTCCAGAGACCAAACATGTAAATGGATGCTTCATTGTTGAATGTCTGTTTCTTTCACCCAACTGTTAAACTTGTTTGGCCAACCTAACCACTTGACAAATAATTCTTTCACACCTCCTCGTCTTTTACGTGTTTTCAAGACCTTTTCAATTCTATAAATAGATTCAATATCTTTGGTCACTTTCTGCAGTTCTTCTTCATAGAAATGTCCATCAATATCTTCATCTAAAAAGTCTTTCACACGATACAAATGTATTCCTTGCTTCTTACAACGATGTGTGACAATGAAGACTTCTTGCGTCCATTTGATGTGATAATCGCGTTGAAACACATATTTAATGTGGGAAATGCGAACATGATCGCCAATGTTAAATTTATACTTCTTCTTCTTCTTCGGTTTCAATTTCAGTTTGTCGACATACATATACTTCCACACTTTTGATTCGTTGTCTTTACGAATCTCGGCTGGAGCATATTTATTAGGAAGAGAACCATGAGGTCTATGGTTGTAATTGTACACCAAGTCTGGAAGAATGTCTACGTAGCGGTAGGTTTGATTATGTAGAAAATACCGATACATCATTCCCTTCAGAGTACGAATGACTCTTTCAGCAAAGTTGGCTTTGGTTTCATTCTTTGTGGTATAAGCATGAATTCCTTCTTTCTTCAAAAATGCTTTTACCCATCTATTTTTAAATTCTGTTCCTTTATCAGACCTTAGAGTTCGCGGTCTTCGTCGTGTGTCATGAAAAATCTTTTGGAAAGCTTGTATGACGCTGGTATGTGATTTATTAGGTATTGGCTGTACCCAGACATATTTGGAAAACACATCAATGACAATGAGTAAAAAGCGTATGTCATCATTATAGGGAGCTATGTTTCCCATATCAGCCAAATCAATATCCCACATATCATCAATACCACGTGTAATGACACGTTGTCTTTTGAACCTGTATTTGACAGGTTGTAGTAAACTAAAAGCATCTTGATCCTGTAGCCATTTCTTCACTTGTGAATGTGTGACTGGTTGATTATGTTTTCGTAAGATGTGATACAGTTTGTAAGGACCAGCAAATGCTCCAGGCTGTCCAGGTTTGAAGTAAATATTGGTCAAGTAGTCTTTCCACGTCGACATGGTCACACCGAATGAAAACCACCTTCTCAACAGAACAGCTTTTATTTTATAACTCAACCAACATCACTTAACTAACATGCATTTATAACTTAACTAACAAGTTTTTTTACAAATCAAGTATGGATACAATGGTATGAATCACTGGAGACCATTGGTCTTCAATGAACACTAACCAATGACTGAGTTCATCCAATGTAATAGCATCTACACCATATTTCTCACAACGTTGATTTGCATTCTCTAACACTTTATCTAAATGAATGTAATATTTAGCTTCATTCCAATATGTATAAACACATGCAGTATGACAAGTATGTTCTTGACACTCTTCATGTTGACAAGCAGGACAGACTAAATATGCAAACTTTTTTACAGCTGATAACATTTCTTCACAATAAGCTTTTTGCACAATATATTGTCTCAGTGTCATGTCCGCCATTATGCAGTCTTGTGAGTCTTGCAATGCAGCACAAGTCTGTCAGGTTTAGCAAGTTATGCTGCTCCGGCAAT
Source organism: Protula sp. h YS-2021 (assembly GCA_949752745.1). Classification (NCBI taxonomy): domain Eukaryota; kingdom Metazoa; phylum Annelida; class Polychaeta; order Sabellida; family Serpulidae; genus Protula; species Protula sp. h YS-2021. The sequence continues at coordinate 72,984,111 of OX457025.1, forward strand.
GTAGCACAAGTCTGTCAGGTTTAGCAAGTTATGCTGCTCGGGCAATGTAGCATAAGTCTGTCAAATTCAGCAAGTTTTTTCCAGTTGCTGTTCACTTAACACACTTCTCCATGTTCACACGTCTGCACATCAAGTCTCACAGAACAGTTCTAACAATTTTCCCATAATATTCTGACCAGGATATCCAGATGACACTTGTTTCACACCAGCTCCCCACCAATGATCATACGTTGCTTCAACTAAAGTTTTGTCTTTACATTCTTTCAACTTGTTGCGAAACAATACACACTGATTCCATTTGACTTGTAAAACATCTTGCATTTTACTTCTCTTCACTGGTAAGGACATGGCTTTATCCCTTTAGCAATACGTTTCGCTTCATATCCATTTCTGGATGACACAATGGCTGAAGCAATATACTTTTCAAGTCGTATTGGAAACATGTTTGAAAGAACGTCCTTATGACTACTGAATAGTACAAGATTCTCCATGTTGACTTTGTTTCTGTTGTTTTATTCTGACATGTCGGTTTCTTCCTGTAATAAAATATCTTTTAATATATTTGCTGCCTCTTCTATCATGTTCTTTCTTTGTTTACGTTGAAACCACTCACATAAAACTAAATTTGTTAGTAAGAAAAACATTGTTATGTTATCAATTCACTATGTTGTTACAAAGATGGTTGAAAGGTTTTTATATCTTTAAAGTTACCTGATAAAGCTGCTCGGTTTCCTCTTCTTGTAGTTCACAACAATCTCTCAAATGATCAACTACGGTGAAATATACTTCAACATCAGTACGAGCAGAATAAAGTGCAGAATCAAAGTCAAAGTCAGGATCTTCTTCTATTCCAACTTTATGACATTCTCCAAGAAATCTTGAATGCAGTTCAATCACATCAAGACTATGATGTACAACATCCCAAAAAGCATCCAAATGATAAAGTTGATAGTCTGGAGTGCCATAGCAAGCAAGTTTAGCAATCATCAAGTCAATATAAGCATTTTTAAAACATGCGTCCATCTTGTTTCAATGTCTTGTGGGCTTTTACTTTGCTTCACTGACTTTAAGTACTCCACACTTGCCGCAGAAGTTGTTTGGTTCACACAACTTGCAATTATACTTGTGGCAGTGGCAATGATAATCCTCCATATATCCACAAGCACCGCAATAGTCGCAGGTAAGTCCAAGTTGATTTTGCACGTTCATGTTCTCCAACTGAACTTCAGCCAGCCTTTTCTTGGATAGCTTTGACACCTTCATCCGACCATCCTTTTGCAGCTTGATGATCGTTTTCTTGTCATGACATTCCTCACATGGTGATAGGGCTGAGTTGATGTTGTCCATCTCCTGAAGCAGTGTCTCCCATTCACCATCATTCATGTTGATGTGATGTGTGTATTCTTTCCCTTCAAACCGTGACGTGCGCACAAAACTCACATAGCGCATATCCAAGTATGAAATGACTTCAAGCCACTTCGTTTGCGTTAAGTATAGTTTGAAGCCAATGTCGCGTAAATTTTTCAAGCTCTGGCACACAATCTTCCACAAAGATGGTGAATAAGCACACCATCTCTCTCCACGTGTGATGCGTAGAAATGGCCCATATTCTCCATGCTCCACAGTAATGGTTAAGTTAGCACTAATTTTAAAGCTGCTGCTGCTGCTGCGCTGCGCTGCTGCGTTGCTTGTCTTGTTCTCCATGACTGCCACAATGTATTGATGATCCACTCCCTCCAACTGTCTGCTGAGAAATGACTCCACTCTGCTGAGTTCACTCCCTTTTATACCCAACTATCTGCTGAGTCAGCTTTCTTTTCAAAGAACTTGCAAACTTTTGAGTTCACTTCAACTCGTCCATGGTTGAATCGAACAAGGTCTGATACATTATTTGGAACATCATCATCATAATGTAGAATAATTCTAGTAGCTACAACTAACATGAGGTCAGTTGCCCAAATTGTATTCGCGTTGATAAATGCTAAATCAATGTTGTAAGTTGATAGTAAATGCAGTTCTTCACATTCATGTAGAAACGAGCGGATGAAACGATCTCTTGGAATAGCCTTTCCCACAGCTTCCCAATGCAGATGCAAATTCTTCACTTGCAGCATCCAATCCGATTCAAAAGCAGGAAGCTTTGAAAACACATAGTAAATATAGTTCACTTTGAAGACGTCATCCATAGTCATACATCTGTCAAGAAGTAATGCCGACATTGTGAAGTATTTTCTCGTCACTCTTCCTTTTATAAAACTTTGATGGTATATGGTGTGTAACTTGTTTAAACTTATTCAATACTCGTTCACAATTGTTGACTCAGCAGAATGTATCACATATATGTTTCACTCATGCTTTTATGCTACTTCCATGTAATCAAAATATGGTGTGTAACTTTTCAAACTTGCTCAAAATTGTTAAAATTGCTGACTCAGCAGAATTTTACTTGTGTATATGGTCGACCAAAAAAAAAAAAAAAAAAAAAAAAAGAAAAATGTTCAGAATCGTCTGAAACGGATAAATATGCAAAAATCACAATTTCGGGGGGGGGGGTCGGTCGACCCAAAAATGAAAAATGTTCAGAATCGTCTGAAACGGATAAATATGCAAAAATCACAATTTCGGGGGGGGGGGGGGGTTGGTCGACCCAAAAAATGAAAAATGTTCAGAATCGTCTGAAACGGATAAATATGCAAAAATCACAATTTCGGGGGGGGGGGGTCGGTCGACCCAAAAAATGAAAAATGTTCAGAATCGTCTGAAACGGATAAATATGCAAAAATCACAATTTCGAGGGGGGGGGGGGTTGGTCGACCCAAAAAAAAAGAAAAATGTTCAGAATCGTCTGAAACGGATAAATATGCAAAAATCACAATTTCGAGGGGGGGGGGGGGGTTGGTCGACCCAAAAAATGAAAAATGTTCAGAATCGTCTGAAACGGATAAATATGCAAAAATCACAATTTCGGGGGGGGGGGGGGTCGGTCGACCCAAAAAAAAAAAGAAAAATGTTCAGAATCGTCTGAAACGGATAAATATGCAAAAATCACAATTTCGAGGGGGGGGGGGGGTGGGGGGTTGGTCGACCCAAAAAATGAAAAATGTTCAGAATCGTCTGAAACGGATAAATATGCAAAAATCACAATTTCGAGGGGGGGGGGGGGGAAGTCATCACTTTTTAGGGTCTGTTGTCGATTGACTTCGGAAATGAAAGCTTGACTTCATTGACTTCGACGATCATCGACTGAAACCCTAGGAAGCCGCCACACAGCATGACCTCATTATGACCTCATTATGACCTCATTATGACCTTATTATCACCTCATTATGACCTCATTATCACCTCATTATCACCTCATTATGACGTCATGGATGGCCGCGCCTATCCTAACGCTTATCGTGACCTCATTTCCGGTCCAGACAGCACTTCCGGTCCAGACAACACTTCCGGTCCAGACGCTATGACGTCACTTCCGGTCCAGACAGTATGATAGACAGAAAGTGGGCGGGGCTTCATTGTCTTCATTGATCTCATTGGCTTTTCATTGGTCACGTGACTGATGACGTCATTATCACCATGGTTACGCCTTGGTTACGCCTATGAAGTCACTTCCGGTCCAGACAGTATGACGTCATCAAGTGAGCCAAAACTGTCGTTTATCTACTACTATCGTGTTTTTAAAGAAGATTATTAAGAGACCAATAACAGTCACTACACAGCAGTGTTTGCATTTTCACTTCTTTTTCTACTACTTCTTCTTATTTTTCTTCTTCTTCCCCGTCCTCTAACCCTACATTTTCTCTAATACAGCCAAGCATCAAAAACATGATTATTTTTTCCTGACTTAGATTCCTCTTCAAAGCTTACATGGAATAAAAAATACTTGTTTTTATTGATCTGGCGACACCTAAAATGCAACATTCTATCACTTCGCATAGGTAATAGGAATTTAGGTATGTGCTTAGAATTCTTACCTCTTGTTCTCCCTAAATTTGCTTGACTTTCGGTCTAAGTAAAAAAAAAATGACCTTGGGAAATCTTAGATGAAACAGCTTAACAGAAAAGTCACAAAACGTCGGTCTCACTTTATATATTCCGAATTTTAAATGAACATAATCGAACTAATATCCTTTTCTGCACAAGTATACATATCTTGAATGACAAACTTATTAATAAAATACTTCTCATTTCTGTATATTTTGCTCTTTCAGTGTGATTTTCCTACAGATGTCGTCTTCCTAATAGATTACATAATGAAGGACAATCAACAACGTAAAGTTTCAAGTCTTACTTATTTTGTCAAACTCTTTCCATTATTTAGAAAAAGTAATTTTAACTAGCTAACCACACTCAAAATATGTTACTAACTGCTTAATTCACTGCTTTAATATCTACTTCTTCAACACAAAACGTCGAATTAAACATTAAAAATTAAAATATTTACAAAGTACAAAATATCTAGGTCACACTTTTGTGATGATATTACTGATGGTAACGATATCAAGCGTGAAATAAGATGCTTTGGCTTTACATATTTTGTGTAAAATGCGAAAGTTCGCAGCTGAGATCTGAGATATTTGCAGATTGTTTTAATCACGAAAAGATGTAATCCTGAGAACGCAAATGTTATGTTATTCTTGACAATTCATGCCGCAGTTCCAATCTGTATTCACATAAGAGAGTGCTAAGATACACATTAAAATAATGGGTCATCTTCTAAAATGTTGCTTTACAGAGATCTGTTAACAACTACAATCAAATTTCAGAAAAAAATCAGAAAGAGTTTCAACCACTGGAAGACCGTTTGCGTCTTTGCTAAGTAGCACAAGGTCATCTGAATGGAGAATACTTCTGAGAAATAATCAGCAAGTCTTACCAACCCATTTTCAACAAATAGGTAGCGCTATTACTGTATAAGTTCTATAGGTATTCCATGACGTGGGCTTTAAGCTCAACAACCTGTCTAATGCCATTTGCAACAAAAACTTTTCAGATGGCAAGTCATTCCTTTGATAAAACAGATTGGCAGCAGACTGAACGCTGAAACTGGCGGTCAAAGTCCGAAAAGATCTACACGACGACCAGCAATCGCTTGAGTTAATCTCGGACCTTGTATTCATTTGTATTGAGTATAGCCACACCGTGTTACGTGTACGAGAACTAAATTTTTTACACTTCGTAATATTTCAAAATCAAGATGCCGAAAGAAAATTTAAGGGACAAAATTGATGGAAATGATCTCGACCTAAGTTTGAATAATCTTGAAAGTGTTCCTGTTAAAGAATTGGTATGGCAATCTATTCTTCTTTATTATCGCTCACAAATATGCAAGGCGTAGACTGTGACCGTGTTTTATTGGATGTATCTGAAAAAAATAATAAATCCAGATAATGTTTCGGAAATGTCCCAATAAAACACTTGAGATAATGTTTCGAGAATAAAAATGGCTGTCGGAGCTTTGGTGCTTTTCTCTCTTGTAGATAGCAACTCAAATTGTGAATTGCTATTGTCAACAGTTGTATTTCTACTGTAAGTTGTCATATGCCAGTTCTGAAGCGACGTAAGTAAAGCAAAACTGTTTCATTTTCGGGCGATAGGTGCGCAGAAAAGGATTATGGGAAGATTATCTTAATGTAAAGCTCGATACACTTGAGAATGTTTCGAGACGTTATTGAAAAACCAAGAAACATCTGATTTCCGAAACATTTTCGAAACATTATCCTTGCCCAATAAAACGCAGGTTGTATAAGCCAAATTACACTTTGGGTGTTTCGAATAAAATGCGCAAGAATTTCGACTTCGAGGGAACCGGGTAAAAATGAAAGGAATGATCGAAAAATATAGAAGAAATACCGCAAAAAAGTAGAGCTACAAAACTTGTATGAATAAGCCAATTCGCGCTTTCGGATTTTTCCGGTGGAGGTATTGTATCGACTGAAAGTGTTGGGGGATAAATTATAAAGAAATGATAAAAGAAAAACATCAAAATTCTAATTTTCTTTCAACATGCACACTTTCGAACTTATAAAGCCATCATATGATCTTTTAAAAACTATTTTACATCAGGGCTGGTAAAAATTTCGAAATTTTTAAAAATTTCATGAAATTTGAAATTTCTGAAATATTTCAGAAATATTGAAATTTTTGAAATTTTTCAAAGCACTTAGAAAAAAAAACACACACATTTCCAGCCTGTGTGTAATATCTGTTCATTTAATTTAACAAATACCACCGCCAAAAATGCATAGACAGATAAAATGACTGAATGGCATACCGATTAAACATATAAGTCGGTTGATTGCATAAAAATTATGTATTTTTAACCGGATAATTGTATACCGCTTTATCGTAAAACCGGATAGGGGCAAAGATTTTTCTCGTTCAAATGGGAAACACCGCTTATTTGCAGAATTAGGACTGACTATTCAAACAGTGCTAAACTTGAAGCAAACTTACTCACGGGCGTGAGTTGCTCCCTGTTTGTTTAGCTAATATATTGTCTGCTATATTTTTAACCTACCTGTATTGTGTACATATCGGACCTCTTTCCCCTGTACCGTAAACAGTGGGCCCCCTTTCAGCATTCACTATAAACCCTCCTGCCTTCCTCCCCACCCATTAGAAACACCCGCTCAGATACCCGGAGTAGATGTGTCAACGGTGCTACAGGCCAGCAAATGCTAGCTTTGTTACTCAAAAGTCACAGACTGCGCAGGATTCCTGAGGCTGTATTGGTTACTGGTAGAGTTATGCCAATTTGCAGTGTGTTAACTGACAACTTAAGATGAATGTCCGTTGATAGGTATCCGTCAGTTTTTGGTATTCTTGTTGTAAAAATATTTCTTATTTAAAAATTTCAAAACATGTGAAATGTTTGAAATTTTTACAGTGAAATATTTCAAGAAATATTTCATTCGAAATATTTCATACAGCCCTGTTTTACATAGTATTCAGCCCCTTTAATAACCAACATGTGACTATATTTCTGGCAAAATGGAATTTTGTTGATTTTTGCCGTTTTTTCCTATCATTTCTTTATATCCTTATCCCACCTGAATTCAGCCGAAACGCAAAAACTTTTCGGCAAAAGTCAAAACTGCGAATTGGCTTATGGGGAAGAGAACGAATGGTTAAAGTAGATCCAAATTGGTTAAATCAAAAAGAACATCTTCTGTGGTTCAAAACAAATTTATTTTGTGAAATATCACGAAATAATTTATGTTTAAGTCGATAGGGTTACATAGCTTGCAGCAGGCTTATTTAGTGGAGTTGGAATTTAGCATTTTGTTGTCACCAATTACGATTCACTCTAGCAAATTCTATCTCCTGTCCCTCATACCCTAGCTAAAGGATCTAAGTTACGCTGATCGTCTAAAAACCTTAAAACTTTTAACCCTCACATATCGATGAGCTAGAATGGACATGACTGAAGTATCAAATCAAATCAAGTTTATTTCCAAAATCAACACAAATAAGAACAAATACAGTCAAGAGTAAATTCACCGGTTGAATTAGCATTTTACATTTTTAACACAATAAATACTGTATTGCAAAAAAAAAATATTACTCATGACAGTAAGTTTTCATTTGGAAAAAGTAGATTAAGAAAGTTAAAAACTAATCTACGCATATGTTAATAAATTTAAATTTTACGTATCATAAATCCATTTCAAATACTTATTCACTGCTTTGCAAATATTTGTGAAAACATTGAACAAACACGAAAAATACATTTTCTGTAAGAAGACAAGCACCTTTTCATAACCAGAGAACTTTAACCTTAAATTTATCAAGACATTACCTTAAATATATTTATTTACTAGAGAACGCTTAAATTTTGCTTTGAACTGAACAATACTATTACTTTCCTTAATCGGTTACTCCAGAGCATTCCAGAGTTTGACTCCAATTACTGATATGCAAAATCCTTTTAGCCGAGTCATTGTGTGCTTTTTTAAAAAGTTGCCATATTGTCAGTGTCCTGTTTTATTTTTATTCAATTCGAAATGTTTCGCAAATCTTTTTGGTAACAAATTGTTTCTATCTTTAAACATAGTAATACCTATATTAAGTTAGACTAAGTCTAGAAATTGAATTATTTTATATTTAAAGAATATTGTACTAATGTGTGGTAAAAACGGTACATGATCAGTGATTCTATTACCTTTTTCTGAAGTTTTTCAATGTTCAACAGTCTAGTAATATAGTTGTTTTCCAAAATTTCACAGCAATAGTTAAGATATGGTAAAAACAGTGAACAGGACGATATGTATAAAGAAGAAGACAACAACAAATATTTAGCTTTGCGAATTACTGCAATACTTTTAGATAATTTACCCTGAACATGTTGGATGTGAGCAGACCAATTAAACTTACTGTCGACCATTACGACCTAGAAATTTTGTTACATATACTCTTTCTATGTGAGTACCATTAATATTAATGTTAAATGTTTTTGATGAGTCCGTATTCGAAAATACGGTAAAATTAGTTTTTCAGATGTTCAACGAAAGTTTATTTGCCTTAAAACCAATCAAGTTTTTTTTTTAACTTTTTATAAAGTACATGGCATATATCATCGACTTTTTTACCTGTATAAAATATATAAGTGTCGTGTGCAACAAGGAGAAATTTAAGCAGTTCCGGCACGTTACTTAAATCATTGATGTATAATAGAAAAAGAAAAGATCCAAGAATTGAACCTTGTGGTACTCCACAAGTAACAGGCAAGATGTCGGAGTCGGTAGCCATAAATATAACAAACTGAGAACGACATCAGAGGCAACTATTTAACCATACTAGTACATTACCTCTTATACCATATGATTCTAACTTACGTAATAGAATATCATGGTTTATGGTATCAAATACTTTTTTTTTAATCATTGAAAACACTCACAGTGTTTTCTTGGTTTTCAATGGATGAGGTATTTTCTTCTATAAGGTAAATTAATGCCGAAGATGTTGAGTATTTATGTCTTAATCTGTACTGCCCCCGTAAATAATATAGTATTTTTTTCGACAAATGACATTGGACGTTTATTAAACAACTTCTCTAAATCTTTAGAAAACTGTGGTAACAGTGATACTGGTCTATAATTCGTACAAATTTGGTTATCGCCAACCTTGAACAGCAGAATTATCTTTGCTGTTTTCATTTTATTTGAAAAAAACGCCAGTAAACAACAAGTTGCATATGTGAGTAAACGGGATACAAACAACATCATTTATTTTTCTTCACGATTTCCATTGATATTCCGTCAAGGCCGCATGAGCTTTTAGCATCAAATTGTGTTATTACATTTGAAATTTCTTCAGCACAAGTTGGTTCAAGAAACATAGAATTATTTGCATTATGAGAAATATACTCTGAAAACTGTGTGTTATCCGGTAAAATGTTTTTTTTTTTGCAAGATTAGTGTAGCAAAGATATTATTAAACCCGTTTGCAATATCTTTAGGATTACTGACGTTTCTACTGCTAACATCAAAACTATTCGGCTAAGAACAATATTTCTTTCCTCTTTTAATACTTTCATTTAAAATTTTCCACGTTTTTTAAATAATTGATTTATTTTCTATTAACAGATTACTATAGTAGTGCTGTTTTTCGGCTGTTCTAATGATGTTTGTCAGTTTGTTAGGCCCCAACCCTTCGGATTATGGCCTATAGTTTGGGGTTTCCGTCCGTTCGTCTGTCCGTCATCGCTTTTTTAGGCCCCAACCCTTCGGATTGGGACCTATAGGTTTGGGGTGTCCGTTCGTCTGTCCGTCCGTCTGCCCGTCATCGCTTTATACCCCTATGAATTTGGGGGCGGTTGGGGCCTGCTTGTGTTTCACAAATACTTACTTGTTGTACACGCCATATCTCCGGTTCTGTTTGGTCATAGAGCATTAATAGTTAGCTTAAAGGCCCAACGAGGACGATAAATGCAGCCCCTAGCTCCTCCCATTTTCATTATGATTCTGGAGCTCAACGAGGCAACATCAGTTCCTCGCGTACTTATTTAGCGTTTTTACTAAACATTTTGACAGATTTTGTTAAAATAAAAGGGTCGATGAGTTAACAATTACTTTCTAACCATACTAAACGTATTTTTACAACTATTTGAAAAGAGTTTACATCAAAATTTAACTTTAAATCATATCACAATTTAAAAAAAAACGGCCCAACCTCATTGTAAATTCCACGTGTTTTGCGCGACCTAATTGTTGCTTGATTGACGCTGTCAAAACATTGTCCCAGTGATGCTCATTGAACAGCATGCTATAGGGAACCACTCCAAGCAAAACCGATTTCACACATTTTTCCTTTCAACTCCTTTGTCTAAGCTGGACTCACAGTGTGGATACAAATATGCTGCATTAATTAACTGTTATCTTCAGTTGGTCAGTTCGCACAGCGCACAAAGACATTTATCTTACGGTTGTAAAATCTATATAAATTTTATTTTTTTAAAGGGGCGGACTCAGTGCCATGGCTAAGAGCAACATTTTCAGTTGGACCTTTAGTGAAAGGTCTGGACCTGTAGATGTGCCATTTGGTACTTTTGGTCAGATTCGGTCATCCGGAAGTGGTTAAATTGACCAAAATTGGCGATAATTGGGATTTTCGGGAAATGAAGTTTGTACACGCTATATCTTCGGTTCTGTTAGTCGAAGAACATTGAGAATATGCTCAACTGAAAGATCTCGACCTGTAGATGTGTCTTTTGGCACATTTGGTCAGGTTCGGTAACACGCAGGTGGTAAAAATGACCAAAATAGGCGATAATTGGGGTTTTTGCGAAATGAAGTTTGTACACGCTATATCAAAGGTTCTATTGAACTTAAAGCATTCATGTTAGGTTTAGATGGAAGAGCTCGACCTGTAGATGTGCCTTTTGGCACTTTTAGTCAGAGTCGGTCATCCGGAAGTGGTCAAATTGACCAAAATGAGCGATAATTGGGGTTTTAGGGAATTAAGCTTGTACACGCTGTATCTTCGGTTCTATTAGTCGTAGAGAATAGAGAATAGACTCAAATCAAAGGTCTCGACATGTAGATTAGCCTTTTGGTACTCTGGTCAGATTTGCTCATCCAAAAGTGGTCAAACTGATCAAAGTGGCCGATAATTGGGGTTTTAGAGAAATATGTTTGGGCACGCTATATCTCCAGTCGAATCTGTTAATAGTTGGAGACAGCATTGTCCGACCCCTAATTTAGAATATCCTATTGCTTCAGTCTATAATGCTTAACCTATGCTCCGCCAGAATGTATTGGTTGTCAAGAACGTTTGACTGTAAAACATATTCTACTCAATTGTGTAGATTTTCAGAACATTCGTTCACGCTACTACAGTGTGAATTCCATGAAAGACCTTTTTACAAAGGTAACACCAAGCAAAATTATTTCCTTTTTGAAAGAAATACACCTGTACAGCAAGTTTTAAATTGAATTTAGTTGGTTTTAGATTATACACTACTTTTTTTTTTGTCTATTTTAATTGATCTTAGTTTCACCTGAGTTTTCCAATAGCAATGGAACTGACACAATATGACCCTAACGGGTTGCTCGTGTCGCTAAACCAATCAATCAATCAATCAGTTTTAAAAATTGACTTTATACCCCTTTGAATTTGGGGGCGGTTGGGGCCTGCTCGTGTTTCACAAATATTTATTTCTATAGGCTTTATATCGAATTTCCGACTCTTTTATTTCAATTTTTTTCCAGTATAACATTTGTTTCTGCCAGGTAGCATTAATAATTCCCGGGTCGAGCCAGGGCTCCGCCCAACTTAATTATTATTTTTTTTTTCAACGGACATGTTTCGTTATACAGTGTACATGTTTTATTTGAAAACATTTCATGAGCTGTATCTGCATCGGGGGACGACACAACATCTCCTCAGTCGGCCGACGGTAGTTCACTTACAAAAACGTTCTATATTTACTTCATTTGCATCTCTCTTCAATACATGTTCTCTTTTATTGTAATCTAGATTATATTTGCACACAGCAAAAACTTGCAAGTGGTCAGTTATGTTGCTAATTAATATTCCGGAGTGTATATGTATATCACTTTCAGAGGTGAAAATGTTATCTATAAGAATGGTGCTGTTGTTTAATCTGGTCGGTTTGGTAATTAAGGGGTACATGCCGTCACTTGGTAATAAATCCAGAAAGCTATTAGTGTTAACATTTAGTTTTTCGTTTAAATAAATTGGTGTTAAAATCTCCACACATGTAAAGTGTCTTGTTTCCAAACTTTGTCAGTAATAGCTCTAGTGAGCTGTTAAACAAAGATAAATCAGTATTTGGAGGACGGTATACAGCACAGACGATAATTTTTTGCCAACTTTCAACTGTATACGTACAGCCACACAAACACGTCATCTGTGCTGTCACTACAGTTTTTAATAAGAGAATGTTTCAATGAATTTTTAACGTAATTCGCAACATCTCCCCCTTTTTTATTCTTCCTTGAGATTGCAAAAATTTCATAATTATTCATTAAGTAATCACTAATATTTTCATCCTTGTTGATTAGTGGTGGGACCATTATTCGAATATTCGTTCGTTTGAGTAGGGTTCGAAACCTATTTTTGGATATTCGAATATTTTGGACTTTTTTAAAAAATAATTTTAAAATTATTTTTCATAAGAAGAGAGAATTTTTAGCCTTGCAGGCAACATCGTTACAAAGAAAAGGTCTCAGCTGAGATCGGAAAATATTAATATCCTTATTTTCCTTAATGAGAATTCGTAGATTTTCAGTTGTACAGAAACTAGGCAGGGATTGGTTTTGTTTCTCGGCATTACATAGTTATAGTGATACACCTTATTATCCCCTCGCCCAACTTTGTTGGCGAAGGGGATATAAGATTTGGTTTGTCTTGCCGTCCGTCCGTCCGTCACGCTTTTGGGTAGTGGTCTTGTATGCACAACTCCGACGAACGGGTAAGCACACACATTTCAAATCCTATACAGATTTACTTCCCATGTATTGTAGTTGTTCACCGTGTATTCAGTTTGTCCGACTTCTCATTTATTTAGCCAACATTGAGGTCGAAACTTGGCATATTTTTCGACTATCAAGGCTATACGATCTAAGTCTTGTATGCACAACTCAGAAGAACCGGTAAGCACACAAATTTTAAATCCGGTGCAGATTTACTCCTCATATCGGTCTTTGGACAACTCGGCCCATTACTAATTCGGCCCACACAAACTCGGCCTATCGCGAAAGACGACTCTGCTCAACCTTTGGACAATTCGGCCCATTCGTGAAAGACGACTCGGCCCAAATTACCAACTCGTCCAAAAACATTTTTATCGAAAATTTTCTTTAAATATATGAGTTTTTTTTTTAATGTCATTTATGGAAGAAGTGTTAGAACTTTGTCAATTGTCGATTATGCATGTGTTAGGGGGACAAACTACTTCTAATTGTTAGGAGTACAAACTACTTCTAATTGTGAATTATTAGATTAATACACAGAAAAACAAATTTTTACCAGGGGTATGGAAAAGTCATCACCTGAGTCGGCACGAAACATTATCGGTAGTTTTTGGACAAGTCAGCGCCACGTTCTACGGGCAAGCTGGTACTACCTTTCAAAGTCGGCACCAAACATTAAATATTTTTACACACCATTTTAGTTGTGAAAAAAAAATTCGTAAGGTTACCAGCACCAATTTTGATCAACTCTTGCTCATGACAATAACAGAATTATTTAGACGCAATTTATTAAAAGAAATTATAATTTACTTATGTACTGTGTATAATTTTAAGATGAAAGATGTTTTGTTCAAAACAATAACAGTTCTTTTGACACCTTTATGTGCTCTATGATTGTTAGATCAAAGGTTTGTTTGCACATCAAGGGAGCTTGAGTACTACCTTTGATTGAAATGAATAGCAATTATTGTTGTGAACAATTAATTGCATTTGCAATATAACACTCGTGAGTAAAATCAATCGCAAATCGCTAATTAAATTCGGTTATTTTGGTTCAGAGTGATGGGAATTAATTGTAATCTGTACCAGCGTACGCGGCCACGTGAACAACATTATTTTAATTGCAATTTTTACAATTTTTAAGAACCAAGTTTAAAGAGTGTTGAAGTGCAATTTTTGGTGTGTAAATTGACCCATCATCACCATAACATATGAAGTGCATGGTGAGAGATATTTGTATCCGCGTCATAAACCGTAAAATGGTGTGTTAAATGGGTATTGTAATATTTGATGTTTGTGACATTCAGACTTCTTTCAGTCATCTCTGCCATTGTGAAAAACAGTGCAGATCATGAGAAATGCAATCGAAGGTGGCAAAAATTGCAGTTGGACTCAATAACACCAGAGTATTCATCAGCTGCAGTCATCCCTGTCATCGTGAAAAACTGCATATCATAAGAAACATCTCCCGCCTTTCATAATTTAAAAATCATAACTGTGTCATAAAAGGGCTGCTAGTTCTAATCAAAATCAGCAATGAGACCTCAAATAGTAAATAGTAAAGTGGCAAAAAAATGGGCCGAGTCGTCTGTCACAATTGGCCGAGTCGGTAAAAGTGGGCGAGTCGTGCAAAGAAGTTTGGGCTGAGCTGTCCAAAATGGGCCGAGTTGGTAGTGGGTCGAGTTGTCCATACCCCCTCATATGTTGTAGTTGTGCACCTCGTATTTAGTTTGACCGACTTTTCATTTATTTAGTCGAAATTATGGTTGAAATTTAGCATATTTTGCGTAGGGCGAGGGGATTTGCCGCGTTCCGATGCTCTTCTTTCTGTTGACGTTATTCAGAACTTTGATTTCGCTTAAACATACTTGAAATAGGTATTTTTAAGATCTCTTAATTAACGAAATAAAAGTTGGATGTTCACTGCATGTTTGTTTGATTTCTGAATAATTTGTGATAATACAGCCTCATATTACACAATAATACACAACCACACATCACTGATAACATTTTTGGGGTAGAAGTAATAATGTGGATGTAAATGCAAAAATTCCACAATTTCGAAAAATATTCGAATAATATTCGAATATTGCTCCCAAATATTCGAACCCTGTTTTGGTATTCGAATACCACCACTATAATGTTGATCCATGTTTCTGAAAATGCAAGAACATCAAACTTAAATTCTAGAGGGATAAGATTCATCTCCTGTAATTTTTTTTAACTTATATGAGTCAAACTTCAACTTATGTGGTGAGTAACTGTCAGTTCTTATACTCTCTATTCTAATATTCTCGCAAATATTTATTTACACAAGACCGTGCAAACCAGCCCCACTTAAGACTTGTATAGAAAAGGGGGGCTTTAAATTGAGGGGGCCTGGGGGGGGGGGGCACTCATTTAGCACGGGACGTGTGATATACAAACGAACACAGCGTTGTTTCACCAGCTTCTCAATTTCAGCAAACGTTTATTTTTTTTTAGATGGCACTACCAAAAGCTACACATTTGGATTTGTCGTGCAACGTGTTAGTTACACTACCAGTAAGTATTTTTTGTGAAAACTAAATAAATAAATTAAAAAAGGGAAAAAAAGTTGTGATTCTAAGTGGTAATAACAACATCAGCTCTAGAGGACGTATTTTGTCAGTATTTCAATTGTATTAAAATGTGGAATTATCTAACAATGACTTGAAATAATATGTTCATTTAATAAAGAGTGGGATCCTGGAGTCCGAAAAAAATAGGTCAAAGAAAAATGCTTAAGGAAAACCATATGTACTGCTAGTATATTAAAATATTGACGTGCTGAGGTACTTACTGGTATGTGGCGCTTTAGTGTTACGTTCAGAAACATCTTGCTTCGTAAACACACTTTAGACTAATCGTGGTATTTAGAGTTATAATTTGTTGCCTAACCGACTGCATTCAACGTATATAGATACACTTTTGTACATATAGAAACAAAAACAGGTTTTCGTGTTTGAAAATTTTGTTTGAAAATCTTGTGTGTGCTTATTTTGTTTGTTACAGGTCGAGTTTTGTAAATTGTCACATCTTGTACGCTTAGACCTAAGTAAAAATCGCCTAACGTCTCTTCCTGTGAACTTCGGTAGTTTGGCCAAACTTCAGGTACTGCATTCTAATTTAAAGCGAAACGTGTCATGTGTAGTGAGGCATGTTGAAATTTAAAATGGTTCCCTCGTACAGGGCGAAGCATTTTGTTTTTGTACTTTATATCTGTGTAAATAGGTATGTAGTATAGGTATGTAGTAAACAAGAGCTGATGATAAGCAGCAACGTAATGTCTACTGTTCTGAGCTAATTGCATGGTATCCCCCGTGAAACGGAGGGATATAGTTTTGAACTATTCGGTCTGTCTGTCCGTCTGTCTCTCCGTCTGTTACGCTTCAGTCTCACGCGCCTACAGACCACATTAATAGATGAATTCGTTTCAAATTTTGTACCCGGCTTCTCTGGACCTTCCGCAGTGCAGTGACCAAGAATTTTCCGGATTGGGCAAAAATTGACAAAATAGCGGACTTCTGAAAATTGGCACTGGACTTAGCGTATATACGGCAGTCTCACGCGCCCACAGGCCACAAAAATGGATGGATTCGTTTCAAATTCTGCAAACGGGTTCCTTTGGACCTTCCGCAGTGCAATGATCAAGAATTTTCCGGATGGGACTTGACAAAATGGCGGATTTTTCAAAATCGGCGCTGTACTTAGCGTACCTACGACAGTCTCACGCACCTACTGGTTAATGGATTGATTCGTCTAAATGTTAGACACTACGTCTACCTATCCTTCCACTTTTAAATTGTGCGTAGTCAACACGCAACAGCCTTGCACAAACCATATCCCCCACGGGGGATAGACGTACTCCTCGAGACGTAGTCAAGTTCCCGTCGCATACGATAAAGGGCAACTATTTTAATCCGCTGTGGAGACAAATTCAGAGATTGCTCCGACAGGCAGTGTGTACACAAGGCACGCGCAGAATTTGACACGCTGTGGTAGTATTTAAACAAGAGCTTCTGATAAGCAGCAATGTAATATCTATTGTTCTAAACTAATTGCATGTTCCCGTCGCTTACGATAAGGGCAACTATATGAGCGTGTTTATTAGAATAGCCGGTGCTGAACCCATATTTTCCCCCCGATTTTGTATTAAAATAGCCGGTTTATTAAAATAAAGGATGTTAGATTAACCGGTTAGATTAGCAATGAGTGGCTATTGAGAGGAATCGGGAAATCGAAAATTTATTAAATTAGCTGGATTATTAGATTAACCAATATTAGAATACGCAATATGGTCTGTATATGCATTTAGATATATTATTAAAAATCATCCTATATATAATATGAGTTTTTATTGGACGCTTCAGCATGAATACGTATATAAATTTGATTAAGTTATTACGTTGCTTTTGTATTGTATTTGTATTGCAGTACTTGGACTTATTTCAAAACGAACTGACGACATTACCAGTTAGCATATGCCGACTAGGGAAGTTAAAATGGCTTGATGTGAAAGACAATCCTATCCACGAAACTCTGAAGTCCGTAGCTGGGGATTGTTTGAACGAGGAACAGTGCAAAGCCTGCGCCAAGAATGTAAGTCACTTCTATGTAAAACTACACCATACCTTTCGAGTTAAATTACTTTTGTTTCATAAAATCCTACGGTTTTTGTGGAAATGAAAGATTTGTGAAATTTGCCCTGCCGTAGATGGGTGTAGGATATTTGACAAACCTCTTAATGAAAAAAACGGACATTTGATCAACTTCATAATTTATTGTTTTTCGTACCATTTATCAGTAAAACATTAGCAATCACAAATGTTCCGACAAAAGCAACATTTAAACAGTTATAACACTGCAAGTAAAAGTACCGTCCAAAACGCTTTTTGGTCGCAACACCACCTAATGATCTGCCCTTTTTCACTTGTTTCACATACATGTGACCATAAAAACACAGTTTTAGACTACCGCGATTGGTTGTCAACATTTCCATCTCGGAAGTTGTTGTTGAAATTGCAGTTCGGTTGATCTTGTTGAAATAGCAGACAAATTAACTGTGATTTGAAGTAAATGAAAGAGTCTTGGCAATGAGTAAAACATCAAGGCAGTGATTGGTACAAACAGGGCTTATCCTGTGGCACAGTGCTTCGGAAATCTCAAGAGAGTGATGGGGAGTAATTGAAACAAAACATCAAGGCAGTTATCTGTAAAAACACAATGAAGTTTGTTTTTGTTTTTTTTGACTTGTTATTTTATTACATATTTTATTAAATAATTAAAACTCAAAATTCTAGAAAAAAGGCCCGTTTGTCCAGCTTTTCATTTAGGGCCGTTTTGGGTAAGTACTTTTCGGTAAAGGCCGTTTTCGGAAAGACCCTTATGTCCAAGGCCCTTTTGTCCAAGGCCCTTCTGTCTGGATACCCTAAATAAGGATTGTTTTACATAACATTTGGCGTTTTCAAAAATGAAATGTGCTCGGAGAGAGAAATATGGTTTCAAACATACACGCAGATAATATTACTGCTGTGGCAGATACGTTGTCTTATACAATTACAGGTGAAACCGATAATTGCCCTGCCATTTTCCCCAAAAAGTTCTGTTTGTAACAGAATATTAGAAAGCAAGGAATCTAAGGGATTTTCAACTAGTATGAAATAAACCGTTTTATCCGATTTAATACGCAATATGATTTGGCCGATTCCATCTGTATGTTGAAAAAGATGTTGATGATTAACTTAGCGGTGCTTTCGTCATCAGATTGTGGCGTTTATGAAGAAAGCAGAGGACCAGCAAGAGCGCGAGCGGCAGATGAAGCTCCAGCAGGAGCGAGGTTAGCTCATGGGCATTTTTGTGCGATTCCTATACTACTGTTACGTGAATTGCGTTGATACTAATTGGCCGGGTGGTAGACAGTTGATGTGTGGAGAGCATTAAAGAATAAACGTCTCACGTCACTGAAAAGTTTGGCCGAATGGATGTGTAAGAAATTTATCTAGATCATTTTCTCTTGTTTTAGAACTTGAAAAGAAAAGAAAAGCAGCAGAGGAAAGAGAAAAAGAAAGAATTCGTGCAAAAAGAAAGCAAGAAAAAGAACAGGAAAAGGAAAGAAGGAGAAAATTGCATGAAGAGAAAATGAGACTTGAAAGAGATCAGCAAGATCAGGGTACCGGTCCGACACATCAAAATGGTAGGCTGCTGCTTAGCTTAAAAATTCTGTTTCTTTACAAAAAAATTTTCGTTGTGAAGAAATTAATTGTATGAAGTGGCATTGTCTATTCTGAAGCCCCTTCTCCGCATTTTTGCATATTATTTTATCTGACGAAAAGGTGGAAAGAGGGGCTGAAAGAACTTTTGGAAAAATAAGTACATAAATTTAAAAAAAAAATAATCATGTGAAGAACAATAAATTTCAAATTTATTTAAAAAAAATAACAATAAAAATCAGTTGTTTTTAGTGGAACTGAGGTGACTACAGAAGAAAATTATTTAAAATCAGTTACATTAAACTGAATAAAACTAATTCGAGTTACTGTTGCATATATTTGTCGAATAATAGTGTGGTATGTCGAATTATTACACACTGCTGGACAGAAAGGCAACTACAAATAAAAAAGAACGTTTGCTTTTAATGCTATAGTATTTATAAAAACTTTTTCATCAGGTGGTGCCCATAAAACCGATGAGAACGTGCGCGTTTTGAAAGGAGAAAAAAGTAAGCCGTTCATTTCTAACAGGGATTACTATTATTTAGAAAATGTTAGAAAAGGGTTAAGATGATATGCACTTGCAAAAACTTTGTTCTCGATGTTCGATTGCTTAGAGGGTTTGTCGTGATGCTCAAAGAAAAATTATCTGTCAAGCTGTTTTATAATAGTTTTCTATTCCCTAAAAATTCTGTTGTGCTGTAGAAAGATTCCCGTCCGTATTCAGGCCTACATCAGAAACAACAAAGTCTTGTTATTTTACACTTTCATTCCAGGTGGTCTTCCTTGCTGTGGTGTGTTTTTGGCATTTATTATCGGATTAGCAGCAGTCCTGTGTGGACTTTATGTCTACTGTGCAAATAACCAATCAGACAGATTTTGCCAACAGTCGGAGTTGTTAGCACGACAGTACTTCGCGCAAATCGATTCAACCGTGCGTTTTTACGTTTTGAAAGTTCAGGAGTTTATGAAAACTTACAGCAACTCATAAAGCATTTTTTGCATGTTCATCAGACTTAATTTTTCTATGCATTTTTTTGTCTAATTACGATGAATTCTATGGGTTTTATGCCTTACGGCTTTTCTTTCAATGTCAGTTGGTTTATAAAATGTTATGATGAAATATATGTGCGAGGAGTATTTTCGATGAACTTCAAAGCTATGTTTTTGTTTTAGGAGATATGTTAAGACTTTACAGTTTTAGTAGTGTTCTTTCTTAACGCCCCAGTTACTTCACAAGATTGCTGACTTCAAAAGTGAAATGTGTGTTAACTTTTCTGTAATGGTATAAATTTCACCAACAATGTGGTAGAGTCACATCATCCATTGAGTAACAGCGAAGTGACATGTCTGTTTTAGAACTGTTTATTTTAAATTTTGGTTTTTGCATTGAATGATCGAAATTAACTTCTGACTATCTGTGCAATCTTAAACGAGAACTATATACATACAGTAGCAGCAGATTTTTACTTGTTTCAGCGTTTAGTTTATGGGCACTTTAAAGTCCCTCGTCTAGTCATATAAAATAGAAAAATAATAAATAAAAATGTGAAAAATAATGTGTTAAGGCATTGTAATCTGCCTCATCAGAATTCTCGTAGGCATGATTTTTGCATGGTTAATCCATCAGAAACCTCTAAAGGATCTCGAGTTTGATGTGTTTGTTATCTGATAACACATTAAGTACGGAGTAAATAAAACATCTAAGATAATTTGAAATGTTGGCGATTTATTTTGTAGGCCTAACCGGACTAGGTGTGGCCGTGTTTCACACTTTACATAAACTTTGGTTTCTGCATTCCACTTCTCCGAAGCTGTTGCACACAGTCACAGGGGATATGTATGAAGTTCATTGCGGTGTTTCATTACTTGTTTGTTTGGACGATCGTGGCTGATAGAGCTCGAGGTCGTCATAATAATTTTTCTGTAAAACTTCGAATTTCCCATAGACAGTTTTGTCTGTTAGTCAGGTGCTTGTGTAAAAACCTGAGAAAACGTAAACAGGATAAGTCCGACATAAGTACTGCTGTGATTCATAAACTTTCAATAAATTACAACACTTTATGCCACCTAGAATTACAAAGCAATATTTATTTATGGCTTATTTACAGTTACAGCTTCAGCAATGTGCACATGCCCTTAGCATTGCAATTGGGCCTTGTAATATTGTGTTGTTTACATGCACTAGGCAACGAAAGGCTCGACTATTCACCGATTAAAAGCGAAGGTGACTGTTCCACTGCAAAAATATCCTGAAAACTGTGTGTGCATTTGAGAGGGAAGGAGTTACAAATGTCGGTTTGAAGGGGCGGGAGTAATTTGGATGGAATCAAGTGACCTGCTGAGTATTTTTCAATTGAAATTAAGTGTCTCTTTACTATTATTTATCTCCTAGATGCGTGTGTTCCAACACAAACCTAAATGGGGTGGGTTACTGGTACGGCCCGAGACTTCTTCACAGTGGAACTGATTTAATTTTGGTGGCATCTTTCACATGTGACGAGCCACCTTAAGTATACCACTGTCACAGCGACCGGTCCTGTTATTGAAAGAACTTACACATATCTGGCCCTAAACTAACTGTACGGATCATCAGAAGACTGTAACACAATACTAGAGCGTGGTCTTTGCACTACTCGCCCAGAGCGCGGCCTCGCATGTAGTTGTTCTGGGTTTTGATCAGTTGCTGACAATGGTCTCTGTCTGTATCGGTTCATATTGGGCACAGTGAGAGTATTAGGAGAGTTGTAATATACCTCATCCTGTTTCTGATCAAGTTCATCTTCCATTTCCAGCTGAGTCACAAGGAAACTCTTTCTCGCTCGAACGGATGGTGGTCGAGGTGAAATAATCTGACGAGGCCGTAGTCCAGGGGCGGACACTGCCCGTCGATGTGTGTCTAAAGCAGTACTTCTTTTATCCAGGGGTCGCTGTATCATACGACCGTCCGCGAGCTTAATATAACTTGCTTGAAGCTGCCATGTGCGAGGAATTCTGGGTGAATAAAGCGTTGGTGCCCCGTACTCACCAGTGAAAGGCTTCAAAACAAAACATTATTGAAGTAATTATCAAACTTGTGGACCAAATATGCCTCATGTGTTCACCTGTATTTTACCAAAACTTTTATACAAGCCACATATCGAACAATTAGACAAGCTTCATAAAACAACGGAAAATAAAGTACACATCAGACACGGAAGCTTCAGCATGACGCTCAGTGCTAGACACACAAGTCTGGTCATCACAGAAGTTAGCCCTTGTGGTTGACGAGTGTTTGGATTTCGCCACGAATGTGGACGTACAGTATATAATTATCTTGACCTTGTTGTTATTGCACAAACCACAGTACTAAGTTATGATATAACCGGAAATAAGCATCCCTCAACATGACAGGAACTGGAAAGTTTGTAGTTCGTTAATAAATTTGCCACCAATTTTGAAACGGTTGCACACAAGTGATTATTTTTTTTTTTTTTTTTTTTTTATTCTAAGGTACATTTGATTCAACTCAAAATACATAATAGAGCTGTTCTTGCTATAGTTTGTTTTACTTTATTCTGTTAATGTTTTCGGTAATTTTGGTTTCCTCGAGTAGCAATGTTAAATTTAGTTCTTGTTCAATTTCTACCTCCTATTTTTATGAAAGTTGTTTATAGCTGGATACTTCAAATATTTGTTTATAGTTATATACTTCAAATATAAGTCAAGCCAAACAGAAACACATCACAGACCTGAGTGGTTCACTTGTATTTGAATGAAATGACTTACCCCGCTATTGAAAGTTCTGGGAGTTGACGACCATACAGCGCTGGGTCGGTATTTATTAGGATCCCATCCTTTGGGCATAACTTTTTTCTTCTGTGAAATAAAAGTTTTGATGCGATTATTCCAGTCATTCACGATGTACGTTTTCTCCTGGTCTATCTGGTGGCAGGCGACATCCAGATGGCGCTGTGCCTGTTTGTTGGCGCGCAACATCGACAACTCTTTAGTCGAATATAACAGTGTGTTGTTCATCGCTGCTACTGTTTTTTTTTTGTTTGTTTGTTGTTTTCCACACAAGATGATTTATTAATAACCCAAACAGTGGACAACTATTATGGAATCCACTCCAGAATTATATCTCAAAGATTTCGCATTCCAGTCGTTCCTATTTTGTTAACGCTTCGGCGACGCATTTTGATGTTCTTTGCAAATTATGTTTCTAATAGTTGTGGTATGGACATTATTAAATAAACACGTGATTAATAGCAGTGATTATTAATGTTATCTACGTAATCAGCACGTCACTTCACCTTAAGTACTTGATACGCCACTGACAAGAACAAAAACAAGCATTTTACAAACTAGTAAACCGATTACATTTAATTTCAGACAATTAATTTAGGATGTCAGGCGTCTCTGCGCACGAATGAAGATGATAATGACAGCTTTATCCCAACATATCTACTTTTGAACTAATCTGAAACTCTCTCACAAGACCCCTTTAAAGATTATTACTGATTCTAAACTTCATTCAATTATTCATCTGTATCTGCAATTTTAACGTTATTTCTTCATATATGGGTTTAGCTGAGTCCCTCCTGCTTCATTTGAAATCAGTAATGTATATATTACAGGATATCATTCTATTTGTTGAAGATCTTGAGAATGATCCGTCATTTCTCCCTGATCAAATTTGTATATTTGCTGAAGACTTCCGAGCTGTATTTGAACAACACTATATTTTTCTTACCAATGGAGGTTTTATTTATTCAAATCCAATTAGGGCACGGGTGGGTGCCCTGCAAAAATAAAGCACAATGTGATTACGAAAATTTAAAGAAACTCTGATCTTTGATTGCGATGAAATTTCACCAGTTTTTATTTATGTATAAAAAAAAGATACTTTAATGTGTCATTCAGTGTGTGTTTAAGTGTTGTATGACGTTTCTTTTTTCACTGCAAACACTTTCCCTCGTAGTTTTATTATTTTTACTGGTCACTGGACAGCGACTTTTTATACATGTACCACCTGGATCAAAGATTTGCCCTTCATTATCCATGGACGAAAACCGGAGAGCCATTTATAGGTTCAACATTTTCTCCATATCTCTTATTGTATTGATTAATCCCATCATAATATTCTATCAAACAACCTTTATGTACAAGATTCACTTTGAAGTTCTAATGGAGCCTTAATGGTTTATTTACCACCAGTCTATTGCAACGTTTGTATCACTGTTATGTAACGACTTGTATACCCTGTGCATGATAATAAACCACTTGAGAAGTGACACCATTCACCTCATCATTTTGTCGAGCTTGATTCAATCGACTGAACAGCCTGGATACGTCAGTTACGTCGCCTTCTAGGAGTTATAAGCCTGCAAGAATTAGCGCCTACCCCATCCACCTGTCCCAAAAGTACCCTTAGAAAAAGTGATACGAGCATTGGTTATATTTTGGGGGATCATTATGTCGTGATCTACTTCTCAATGGAATGTTATTTGCGATTCCTCTGAGTTAAATAATTAAATGTTAACTGATCGGAGCCAAACTGACATGGGGCAGGGTGTGCTCACTTCGAATTGCTTATTTTATGAAAATACTTTTTGTAGAATAATGGGACAAGCCATTCGCAAACTTTACATTTTCATCTATATGCAGCGATATTACCTAAAAATCGAATGGTGTGTAATCGTATAGGCGGTTTGATTGTCTTTGCCACCACTTTATTTTGCGAAATTGATTGACAGCAATTCAAAAACTGTCTAAATAAGAGCAGCTCGTCGTTAATTCGACTCGGTTAATTCGAACCCAAAATTTGCTCCCAGGCCCACTATTTTAGGCTAGGAAGACTTGTTTCTCATTTTTTAAAATTAATTTTTGACTTACCCTCCAGCCAGCTATCTTTTTTTAAACATGGCCGGAACCATTTTTTTTTTACGAAAATTTTGATGACCCGACATTGGGCGAAATTCGTTTTTTATTGATTTTTTATTTTATTTATTTTAACTATTTTATAAAACGTTATCTGACACAGCAGGTATATCATTAATTTAGTCATTTGAAGCCTTTGAAGGGATTCTTGTTTAAAAACGAATGCGCCGGTGACACGAGCCAAACATGCAAGACATATTTCTCCTTCGTAAGGCCATTTTCTCTGCCTTTTTCCGCCTTAAGTGTGTTTACTTTTTATTTTTAAATTCCCCACCCTCGCTTGGCTGGTCGATTGCTTTTCTTTTTTTTCTTTTTTTATTTATTTTTATTTCGCTGGGTGATGATGGCAAGGTTATTGTTTTTCCATGTCCTGGACTAGTTTTCACCTGGATAATTCGTATCATATTCCCCCGGCCACGAGTGGTACAAATTAGCGACGATTTCCTCTATTAACTGGAACAGATCTGTGCTCACAGAAGCCTTTCTTTATTTTCTCCTTAACACTGGCATTTGAGAAAATATGAACCTTACGTAAACCGTAATCTGAGTTCATTTCTATACTGAAAATGCGAAAGTGACATCGTGTAAACATCTTTTATTTGAGATCCACAATAGCTATTACAAGAAAAGAAGAGAAAGTGGGTGGGGACCCAAGAATTATTCACGCTGAAAACATTGTGTTGGGGAGTTTTAAAAAAGATTGGAAATATCGATCAGGAATTCGCGACACATCCACATGTATTTGCAACTCAGTTCAGTTTATTTACTTACGTCAATACGGAAAAATCGCCAAATGTTAATTAAACAAGAAGTGTGTTGACACCAGTAAAAGGCCGAGCTGAATCGCTTTTATGAAGAATATTTGTCCACATTGATTTCATCTAATCACGTTAAGATATATTAAGAATACTGTGTTTATTCAGTGGGCCATTAAAGACTGGCTTTGAGGTTATGCATTGGGCAGGTATTAATAAATCTACACGTCAAACTGGATCACCATAATCAGCCGTTTGCGCATATACTATTCAGTGTTTTGTCGTTATACATGAATACTCTACTGCTCAATTTGTTGTAATGGTTTTGTTTTACGTGCGTTAACAAATCCAATAATACGTCACACTTGATTAAGTAAAACAAAGGCTATTTTGTGCTTCATTTATTTCACAGGGGATAAACGATACCTACAATATAATGCAATGCAATAAGAATGTCAAAGGACATTGTGACCAGCCGAGAGCCAGTTGAAAACAGTACTGACATCAAACAAAGAATCCCAGGATAATACCATCATGACTGAATCATCATCAGAGTTCTCTTCGCCCCCCACGCTTCCTGATAGCTTTCTACGTGTTCTTTCTCTCTATAATTTCCGAATACGCACTGCTTGATTTGACAGGGCAAAGATATCTGAACAATCAGTGCCCTTTCGGAAGCAATGCGCTGGTCTATTAAATTAAGGACAATAACAAAAAAACAAAAAAAACAAAACAAAACAAAAAAAAAAAAAAAAAAAAAACAAACAAACAAACAAAAAAGGGACATGTCACTGTTTGAGCTACAGTACTGGGGAATTCCGTCTTAAGAAATACAGTTACGACAGGTGTAAACTGACACTGTCGAATAATGTGGCACCATGAAGCTTTATTTTTTTATACCTTCCAGATATATATATATATATATATATATATATATATATATATATATATATATATATATATATATATATTAGCAGTATATACTATACTGTACTAGCAACAAAAAAAAATAAACTGATGGGATACCAACGAAAATACAAACATTCTAACAAACACAAAATGTTTGAAAGTTATATGACTAAAATTTTACGATGAGACAGGTTAAAGAAAAAGGTCAATTTGACCGAAATTGTGGCATACTGATTTGAAAAATTGTTTAATATACACACAGGCGACGGACAAAAAGTGCTAGAACAAGACCAATCAAGCAAAACCGGATTCCGTAAAAAGACAAAAAAAATGCGCTCTGAATAATGTGATATAATAGTCAAGCGGAAGGATTACACAACATAAGACAAAGCTATGCCTCTTCGAATATAACATAAACCAGTAATAAAAAATTGAGCAAAATGAAAGAGTGACTAGAGACAGAACAGACTTCATTTGAATTTGAGATTCATATTTTTTCCAAACATCTAAACTGCATATGCTTCGAACTGTACGACAAGTTTGTTAGCTTTGCAAACCAATCAATCAATCCACCACAAAGCTCTTTTTAATAAGCACTACAAACAAATTTACTTTATTCTTTAGCAAGTGGGAATATAAGTTTAGACATCTTTTTCATGATTAGCAATGAGTAAAAACAACAAATGTAAATTACGAAAAGAAGAAAAAAAAAAGAACTCTGAACGATCACAAAGAGTGTCGTTGTAAGAGTTTAGTCGCGACTCGTCCGGCAGACAGATGATACACAGTAGGGTAAATAACACATCGAATATAATTAATATTACAGATGTAATACACAAAATAAACAAATGGAGAAAAACGCGGAAGAATGTAACGCATAGAAGTCCTACATGAAGTCAGATAATACAGTGTATAAATTGTAAACCCACGAGCTATGTATAACAACGACTAGAAGAAGAAAAGCAATGTCTTCCATCTCTGTCCTCTCATATTTTTCAACGAAGTCAGCAGGTACATTTTGTACACCACAGTTCGGATGGAACCTGTCTCAGCTAGGTCTCGACTGCTTTGGAGGGTAGGTGGTGTTGTTATTATTATTATTCTTATTCTTATAATTATTGTTAGTTCTACCACGCTGTCTTCAAATTCCTATATTACGTTTTTCTATGAAGGGACAGATTGAAGATATTGCCGACGAAAACCTGCCAACTGCCTGACAGTTAGAGAAGGCCTGTCCATTTCATGCCACGACACGTAACTCTACTGGGTTGTTTAGTTATCAGGTTACAAGACTTAACTTTAAAAAAATGGCATTCTTTAACTGAAACCAGTGAAATACGTGAAGAGAGATAAATTAGGAACACAACTCTTCAAGTGTCAACATCAAGTTGATAAACACTCTGTAAAATCTTGCAAAAACCGTAGTGGAAATACAAATTAATGTTCTTTTTTTAACACTTGACTAGCTCTAAAAATGTTCACAAGGAACTTGAATGATTAAAATGCATTTCTGACAGGATATTATCTTATTTTTACAGCGCATATCAGAAGATCATTTCAAATCTCCTCGTTAACATAAACCTTTGTGTGCACATGAAAGTGACAGGTTTAAAAAATGTATATAAAACCAGCCCATAGAACTGCAAAAAAAAAAACAAACAGACTAGATACTTTAGATTTGCTAATGATAGTTTTACAAACAGATGTAGTGAAACATGGCGACAGGTCCGCACTTACTCGAACTATTGCAGGAGAAAAAACTATCAAACACTGTCGCTCCTTCGAACTGGTTCAGTTCCAACTTTTACTTTATAAAATCAGAAATTTAATTTGACACACCATTTGCGACAAATCGAACCCAAGAGACAGGAACAATCAATGCTATATCAACGGTACACTTGAACCACAAGGTTTTTATAACCAGGCCTCGTCATCGTGAATGACAAAATACGGAACTTTGTCCGTATCTTCAGGGACAACAACACTTAAAATATTTCACAAAAACTGAAATCTGTGTCTGATTAAAAGAAATTACTAAACTTCTGCCTGTCTGCACAGCAACGACAACTCAATCGCGGTTATGTTTTAAGCGCCGGTGTTTATCTGCACCACACAGTTGTATCTGATGCATACATAATTCACGTAAAACTCACCAAAAATTAACACAATTCACAAAAATGCTGCGGACTGAAAGGCAAATAGCCACTGACATATTGAGACAATATTCAACCATCTGAAATAATAATTAATGTTTGGGAAAAGCATGGAAATGACACAGACACGATTTCTACTTGTCAATTCTGAAATTCTGAACGGAGAACGGAACAAAGCAAGAAAAAAAAAAAAAAAAAGAACAGAAAAACGAGTTATTTAACACGCCCTGTAAATAAGTGCAGACCGTTTACTACTTTTCGCAATATTTTAGGATAAAATTCGCAAGCAAAACATTACCATTTTCCGGCGTGTCATCTTTTACAATCGCCAAGAATAAAAACACGAGAACGATGCACGACCCAGGAGCTATAGTAGCCAGTCTTTTGTGCAAAATTTACAAAAACTTTTACAGTGATCTTCAAAATAAACTATTTAACAACAGTTGAATAAATCTAGCGAATGAATGAAATGTCTACTGCCAATAGTGCAGTTGCATTTCATGGTGCAATTTTCAACAAGTGATGAGCAAACTTCTGCCATGTCAATTTCTTTTAAATCAGTTAACAAATAACACAGTTGTGATTCAGACTTAAGCAATCACCAATTCAACTGTTACGACTTAAACAACATATGCAATAGTATAGCATACACAACAGTAGGGATCTGTAACATATTCAGAGGTACACCAAATCGAGCCAGCAAATTCATATGAACTGAGATTACACACAAGCCTTAATAAAAAGTTTGAAGTCTTCTAAAACCGAACATCTCTGTTTACTAAAAGTCTCTATATAAATCAGAACAATATATGTACTTCATCGTTTACATGGTAAAGCATAATCATGGTGCATTCCAAATAACAATCAGAACTTGAAAACAAGACAGCCATAAAAATTTGAAGTCTATTATTACCACTGAACGGCCCTTCCATTTTGCAATGTTTTTTCACGACATAAGGCTAATTCACAAACATCAGCATGGAAAACCATTTCAACTGCGTTAGCCTCGCGTCCAAGCCAATGAAAATATGGTTTCGTGAGTCGTGGGTTCAACACAATGCAGGTAATTATCACCAAAAAAAATATATTCAACTTTTCAAACATTTTATCTGTTATTTACAACCGAAAATGAATGTCACTTTTTAAGGAGCAAATCTGTTTAAGACTTGACGTATCTGGGATAGATGTCCGTAGCTGTTCTAGCCGGGGAGGGTGTAGCACGAGGCGTAACCACATTGGTAGCCACTGGCTGGTAACCGCTACGAGCGGCCCCATAGGGCGCGTCAAGGCCGTAACCAGCCGGACCGGCCGCGTTGGTGGCGACCGGCTGGTAGCCCCCGGCGCGGCTACGCGCGGAGATAGCCGCCATTTTGGCGGGGCTGTCGCCATTGGTGAGAGTACCGCGCTCCATCTGTTGTAGAAGCAAGGTACGGCGAAGGGTGCGACGCTTCTGAAAACATACCAAACATATACCGCTGTGCATCAGGAAACGAAGCGCTTAGTTACAGAAAAAAACGTCATGGAAGGCGCTTATGATAATTTTAGGCTTAACACCCTCTTCTCGGTATTGTGTACCAAGATTTCCGAGAAAGGAACAGAAAATGGGCCGTTCTTGTTTAATATATGTTGACTGATCTTGTACACAATTTTACGATTGTTTGTGGGTTTTATTGTTCAGTGCGGCACGCTCAAAGTTACGAAAAGCAGTCAAAGCAGTCTCGAAATCAGTTTTAACTTGGGCAGTATGGTAGAACCTCGTTACGGTTACATCATACAATCCTGTATATAAAACTTTCGCTCTGGTTGAAGTTTTTTTTATTTGAGGCATTTGGCTTAACGACATATCTTTTACAACGAAACTTTAATTTTGAATCAGCAACTTCGTAAAGGCGAGGTTAAGCTGTACCTGTAACCTTGTCATTTCTACACCAAAAGCAATGTTCCTAAATCGAAAGGATTATATACCCATGCACTTTAAAAAGCATACACACTTTTTTTGGAGTATTTCCGAAAACAATAAAGCTTCATTTTTGAAATTCCACATGATAGTTTAGATGTTTATTTTACACCTTTATTCCAGTTCACACCTTGCCATGGTGATTGAAATTTTGTTACTGATCAACCGCGGGGTTTGAACAATATTGTTTCAGTGCACAATATACAGACAGCAAATCACGAAATTTCTCGTGGTACGAAAACTTAAGACGAATGCATTAAGGTTTCTCATTGAACACTTTTGAGTGGAACTTAAAGACGCAATGCCACGGCTTTCTGAAAGCGAGAGGTGCCAAGTTTTAGGCATGCTGGAAAGTGGACTTTCTGTACGAGACATCGCTAACAGAAACCTGGGTGCACCCGAGCAACGTTTATCGGCTGCAGGACAAGTACAGAGCAACGGGGAATATCCATGATCGACCTCGACCCGGATAACCCCGAGAAAACGACGCCTCAACAGGATCGCCACATCCGGTTAGTGCACTTACGTAACAGGTTCCAGAGTGCCATGCAAACGGCGGTAGTAACACCAGGCAGACGGAACAACCAGATAAGCTGAAGGGCAGTGTCCAGACGTTTGGTGGAACACGGGATATGTGCTCGCACACCTTATCGAGGCGTGGTACTGGACGCCACAATGACGTTCAGTGGTCAAACCGCAACTGGTGACGAGTGATCTTTTTCGATAAGTCCAGGTTTTTATTGTACAGAAACAACGGTAGAGCACGTGTTTATCGGCGGAATGGTGAGCGCTACGCCAGACCTTGTGTTGCTTAAATTGACTGATTCGGAGAGAGATCGGTTATTGTGTAGAGAGCGATTACATTTGGACGGAAGTCTCAGCTACTCGTTATCGACGGAAACCTAACCGCAGCACGCTACATTAACACGGTAATGGCGGGCCGAGTGGTCCCCCTCATCCAGCAAAACAACGCCATCTTTATGCAGGATAACGCGAGACCGCATGTTGCCAGAGACAGTTTACTGTGCCTGCACCACAATAACGTTAACATCTTACCGTGACCACCTTACTCCCCAGACATGATACCCGACAGAACATGTCTGGAATTACGTGGATCGGAATGTTAGACAACGAGATCCACCTCCAAGAAATCATGCCGACCTGCGCCAAACATTGATCCAGGAGTGGCACCGCTACCCTCAATGGAGGATTAACTGTTTCATCTGCTCGACGCCAAGAAGGATTAGTGCTCTACTTCACGCTGGAGGTGGTCACACACGTTATTGAAGTGCTTGTTTTTTGTTTTTTGTTTTTTTTTTTTTTTGGCCGGAACAGTAAGCGGTAAATATTGGACCTACACTTGTTTCAAATTGAGGTCTCTGAAAGCGTTGCCGCTCTTCGAATTTGTTGTTTTGTCAGTAAGTGAACATTTGTATAATCTTGTTTCAGCGAAAATGGCATTCCTCCAAGTTAAATAGTTTTAAAGATACAACAACCTGTGCATACTTTTTAATGTGCATGAGTATAGTCTGATAATTATTCTGAAAAAAAAAACGTAACTTGTTAACACCGGCCGCTTTGTCGTTCTACAGATTTTACTTACTTTTGGAGATGCAAATGGTTTTGGATCATTGACCTTAACAAACATAATTGTACAAGTGTCAAATAGCCCCCAATCTAAACTTCGCTGTAAATTGTAACCTTGTTTTCATTTCGACAACACTTTTCATTCTGCTTTATATAAAAGCAAGCAAGAAATGACTGAGATTATGGAGTTTTTCACACTTCAGCGCCGTTGCCGCAATAAAGATATCTCATAAGGGGCCATCCATAAAGTAAGCACGCGCGGAAGGGAGGGGGGAGGGGGGAATGCTGGGCTGTGCTTACCCTTATGTTAAGTCAATGCGTGACGTCATTAATTCCACTTACAGGGGTAGGGGAGGAGGTCAAAAAGTTCGGAAGTTTTGCGTACCTATTTTATAGATGGCCCCTAACTTGCACCTTACCAGGCTCAGAAACACTGGTTTCATATCTTAGTTAACTGAAATATTTAATAGCGAACAGGTTTACAAGCGTGGAGACTGGGATTAATATGGGTAATGATTACAATCTGTCGAATTTTCAGTAATGTATCGCATACATATTTTAGCAGTTTCAGTTAGAAAGAATACAGCGGAAATTAGCCATGCCTCAACTAAAACTCAACAGGAACTATTATTTTAGCAAAAAGACATTTCTCATCTCACAGAAAAAGGGGTACGACACCAAGCCCTGATTTAAATGAAATGTAACCATAATAATATGTGATGTTAAACCCTGAAATTTGATGGGTTATAAAAATTACTCCAGCGCACCCTCAATCATACGACAGACACGTTGCGGTATCTACTACTACAGCTCCACGGTTTGGCCGACCGCAGGGCTAAAATCAAGGCATCAGCGTCCCATTTGGCTCACCTATCAGCTATCAATTTTTACTGTGACCCCAAAGTAAATAATGTGGGGAAACTGTTTGGTGATATTGTCCATATGTTCATACAGATCAGTAGATTACCTAACTTCGTCTGACCCAGGTGATATCTCTGGTTGGACATAAATATTAAGACGGATTTATTGGCATAATCTGTCAAGATTATCGTTCATATTTTGGTTTTGACGTGAATTAAACAAATATGATATCAGCAGTGCGTATTATATCATAACGAGGTATACCACAGTGATGGTGAGGTATTTGCCATGCTAAAAGAATAATCTCTCCCAGTCCTACTATTATCGGGTGTAACAGCTACCCAGGCTGTACCTCGAAGGCTGCATCCCCCCTCCCGATTTACCTGACGGAGATTCAAGTACTCCCACCGAGACTGAGGATGTCCTACTCTTGGTGAGGCACGGGGTGGTGTTATTAATCACAGACATTTGAATAGCAAAGATTCTAGGTCAGCCCACAGCTAAAGAAGCTGCAAGAGCACTTCACCAATGCCATACCATCTCCACACCTTCACGCTGAAAGATCTTTCTTTTAATCGAATGTGGGTAATTGTCTTTCAACTGACTCAACTTTAAAGACTATGTTTTCTTTGTAACAGTAAAACAAAATTATATCAAGTATATAAGGCTTTGTCGTACTATGCAATGAGGACTAAATCGGTTGCTGACCCGTCGCTTGTTTATGTTTAATTGTATCATTCGAATCAGAGGTTCCCCACTTTGTGTTTATGGCATCACGTGATACTGATGTTAGCCAAATGCGCTCATAATAATAGAAAACCAGTGCTGACCATACACAAAGCACTGGTTCATTTGAGTGCTTGATTCAGAGCAATATCGTTAACACGGTAAACAAAGTGATTTAATGTAAACTTTCCAGTACATTTCCGCTGCATGTAGATTTTTTGCCAAACAGAGGAACGCCACGACGGACACAAAAGCCAGATGGTAACTTGCCATGTTTCACAGACAGACAGGCCAAACAAATCGATGCATTTTGGCTTACTGGGTGGAAATTGAGCCACTCATCTGTTAACAAGTGGTCTAACTGACTGAGGATATGACCACCATATTCTATCATTTCCAACAGTCCATATATTTTGAGAGACCATTTAAAACTTATCCTTCATATGTTGTATAAATAGCACCACCGGGTATATCATCAAAATTTGCCACATTGTGTTAAGCACAAGCATCTACGCGTTAAAATTGTTAAAAGGGTTTGAAGATTTAATGAAAAGGTTATAACTTTGAAGAAGCATTTTACAATTGCTAAGTTGGTATAAAGATTAGATGCAAAGTTGAAAACTCCGCAGAAACACACCAAAATTGTAATCTTAGTTAAAAAATATCGGATGGATAATTTGATAAGTCTTAAAAAGCGTTTTAAACCATTTCAAGACTTTGTCACATAATCGATAACTCTGGAAAGCAGGGAGACGACAACAAGGTGTGGCAATGTCAGTGCAGTCATGCGTTTCCGCCTACGAGCTCTACTGCTTTAATGTAGGATTCGCAATTTTAGACAAAAAAAATCGACTTCGGTTGCCGAAGATATTTACGGTATGGATTCAGGGTTTGGGTTGGGTGGGGGTATGTTTGGGGTTGGGTGAGGGTGTGGTTGAATTCAGCTGCCCGTCCCGAACATTTCGCGTGAATCAAAGCCTACTGACATCGAGCATTTAATCATGTCACTCAACTAACGGAAATAACCAATGTCGGTTTCGAGCACCGACAGTTTTCCCCGGTTACCGTTTTTAGGTCAGGGACTGCGAACCCTGGTTCAATGTCAAGAGACTCACTCTACAGGCAACCCTATCCACAGGTGTGTCCTTTAACATACTTAGCTCAGTTCCCCTCAACGACAGTGGTCACATTTTTTCAGAATATCCAAGAACCAGGTGTCAAGCGGGACTCCTAACATTATTTATTCATTTATTTTTTATTCATTTATTTATTATCGTTTATCTGCCTGCCATAGATAAATCCATCATAAAACGGTGTTAATTCGCAACGGATTAAAATCAATAACAAACCATGTTTCAGACAGCAGCAGAACTCAACAACATCGCAATGACACCATAAAAAAAATACCAAGTTTTCCCTCCATGAACATAAAACGTCTTGCTCCCTAAATACAAATAAACTCCGTGCTTGTAAATAAAGAAGCCGCCACTAAACGTTTGCCTCCGCATGCCTTATTACTTGACAGAGATTAAGCTTGGTACTGTGTAGGTTAGCTTTTTTTTCCAATGTTTTAGTCTGAAAAGCAAGACTTAATGCACAAATAAACTCACTGCTCTTCCACTTTTTCAATGAAATATGAATTCAGTTACACCATCATTTAGTTATTAAGTTTATTAAAAGCTTTATTACACTAATGGCGCATACCTAAACATGAAATTAGACATAAGCTAAGCTGCATTATTACATATTTAATATACTTAAATCTTGTTGAAAAAATGTGACTATCAAACGTAATTTTCTCAATAAGGCACATGCACGTTAAAATTAGGAAACTAAAAAGCGCGCAGGAAATAAACAAAAGAATTAGAACCCAAGTACAAATACAAATACTTAAGTACCATTGTCAGAATTTCGATAGAAATTCTTGTATTTTCGCAAATACGCCCAAGACTCTTGCAGGACTTTCTTCTTCTGCAAATAACAGTGAAGTCAACCCACATCGTACACAAGAAAAAAGAAAAGAAAGAAACACATAAAACTGCTCAGAAAAAAGAATACATATAAGTTTTATATGCAGAAATCAGAACAAAAATATATAAATAATTAAGAAACAAGCAAGACACAATACTGGGCTTGTACTCAAGAATTATGTTCAAGAGCTCAGATATAACTCACTAAAAGATTTCTGGAGATATATAATATAAACGTTATCTTTTTAACACACACATAAAATGAAAACACGTAACAAACTCGTGCAGCATATGAACAAAAGATAAATAAGATCAATTACTCAGTGAGATAGCAGCCCTACAAACCAGTGCAATTATTTACTAATGTATTTTAATGAACTCCCATTATTAGGAAAATTCCAACAGCCATATTCATTTCCACTTAAGATGACCACAAAATTCAAAAGTTGACAAGAAGAACTCGCAAATTTACTATTCACAAGTAACAACCTCCAGCTTGAATTAAAACGCACATGCAAACAAAGGACGGGCACAACGTTGTTACACTGTGACGTACCTCTATGTTGCCACGCCATCTGTCGGCGGCTGTTTTAGCAAGTTCCAGTTCCTTCTCTTTCAGTCCCCGGTGGCGTTTATACGCGATCTCCACGAAGATGAGAAAAACACCCATTACGATTCCGCCCGCAACCATCATAAATACACCTAGAAAGAATAACAAAGAATTGTTCAAAATACGGTCAAAAGTATCTCGCTTTCTATTTTGAACAGAAACATGTAGCAGCAAAATAGTACACAAGCAATGGTTGCACAGAACGTCCAAAAAAGTCCAGACACTGTGTCAACACGTAACAAAACTCGATACTTTCCTTCATCAATTTATTAAACAGTGCTTGGAGAAATAACTGCTGAAAAATTCTGTTTAGCACAATTGCGTTAGACTCAGGCATAATAACTGATTTCTGTAACGTACTGACATCATCATTCACGTCATCTTCTGACGACTGGGGATTATATGGATGAGAAACGAATAGAAAATGTTTGATACATTTGCGTACGAAGCGTGAGAATTACCAGAAATGATATATATGCTACAGCAGAAGCACTTCATGACGACATCAAGTACAGTCGAATCCATTTAAACCGACATCGCTTTAACCGACATATCGTTTTAACCGACATGTTTTCACGGTCCCGAAGGATTTACTCCATTGACCCCCATTATATAACGTCGGTTTAAACAAATATCGTTTGTCCGACGTAAATTTTGCTGTCGAACAAATTTTTTCAGCCCCTTTTTTCGACAAATAATGATGACTGACAGATCCTTTTTGTGCGATATTATATCTATTGTCATTTTACTGTGATGTTATACATTTGAGCCATTGTTTCTACTAACATCACAGAAGTTATGTACACACAGAAGCCTATTCATCAGTACTCAGGCCATTCAAAGGTATGACATCTACTCGGGATTTCAAAGATGTTTGGGTTTTCGTGTAATCGTTACATTACAGAAAACAATGCTACATGAACAAACTTGTGATCAGACATCAAAAAGAGTTGCTCAACAGCTCAAACGATTTTTTAGATTTCGATTTATTAGAACATAAAGAACCGATTATCTCGCGTGATTTAAACTTCACAGGTCTTTTTCATGTCTGTTAATCATGTCACTTGATTGCAATTTGAGCAGAAATTTTACATTGCAATTTAATCAACTGCAATTTTGCGAATGGCAATTTCATCAATTGCAATTAGAAAAAGTGTTGTAAATTGCAATTTAGACCCTACATGTACAGTATCAAAAGGCTGTAAGAATGAATGCATAAATGTTGTTAAATATTTTGACAGAAACAATCCCAAAAGTATCAAGAGTGTAATATCATGTATTTTGGTATAGTATATTAATACAATATGATATGGATAGAGTTTTTCTTTCTTACGAGTTTCAAATAGCCAGTACCTTTTAACCGACATATCGTTTAACCGACATTTTTTGCTCAGTCCCGGCGATGTCGGTTTAACGAGATTTCACTGTATTATGACACACAGCTAATAACCACATACTTATTTAGAACTATATGGGCCGATTTCAC
Organism: Protula sp. h YS-2021; assembly: GCA_949752745.1. NCBI lineage: Eukaryota > Metazoa > Annelida > Polychaeta > Sabellida > Serpulidae > Protula > Protula sp. h YS-2021. The sequence continues at coordinate 73,022,215 of OX457025.1, forward strand.
AACTTCAGTCTAGACCTGATTTGGAGCAAACTCAGTCTAGATCGCGGTTTAGACTAGGTTTCAGACCATAATGAATTTCACAGCCTCGGTCCAAACCACATTCATAATCAACCTTCTCTTTCTCCGAGTTTTGTATTTAACTTGAAAGGTATTACATGGACGTTATGGATAAGACAATAAACAGTCACGCATGTATTTTTTATCAGTGATCAACAAAATTATTGTTAAGTTATTAAAAATAAGCTGGCCGCGTGATTTTATGTTTATTGCATTTTTCTGTCAACATATGTCTCATTTCAATTTTTGGTTTATTGTGCAGGGCTGTAAAAAGATATTGTTTTCTCGTTGGGCACCTCGTCCAGTGATTCATGAAATTTACTGGACCGCACTCAAATTCGGTGGATCACCTTAGAAACCATATTTACCAAAGTTGATTAATTTTGGTGGACATCCGGTGGATTCAATCAAAAATGTTAGTGACATTTGTTGGACATTTGCCAGTAAATAATGCTTTTTAGCCATGTTGTGTATTTCTTAAAGCTAGTTAGCGTTTAGATTTTGATATTTTAGCTAAAAAACAAAGTTGAAACCACGGCTACACCATGATTTCACCAAACCAAGTTGGAAGCAGAATTTCACAGCTTCAGTCTAGACCTAGTTTGATTGGACCATATCTCATAATGCACACGTTTCAGGACAACCATCGACTGAATTCTGGTAATACAGACTACAAAAACGGTTCGCTTATGACCAGTGTATAGTGTTGGTATGGGTTCTAGTAAACTAATACAATTGAAGAATGTATGAATTTCACTTAGCCAGGGACCGAAATTAAGATGTTTTCGCACTTGCAAGGCGGGCAAATCTATTATATTTCTACATGCCCGCAAAAATATTCTACTTGCCCGATGAAAAGCCATAAACCAAAATTTCACATGGCCGTCGGCCAAGTGTGCCAAAATCTGAGACCGATTAAAACTTGTAGCTCCTGAGTTATATCCAAATGTTTTGAAACGGGGCCATCAAAATCCTCTTTAAGTTCATCGATTATTTCTAATGCAATGTGCCGTGAAAATGGGTACCGCTGCCTAAAATCAACGTCATTGTTTTTATCAAAGGGGTTTGAACGGTCTCTAAATACACCTTCTCTTCTTAAAGCTCTTTGATAATTTCGAAAGTGCATCGGTCCAAGAACGTTGATATTCCTTTATTTTTCGGCTAATTCCTCATTTATAATTTTTATTAAAAGTTAAACTAGATGCTGTCAGAGAGCAGCAATATCCCCCGTGAAACCCTAAATATTACCCCTATGCAATATCTAAGCTAATGGATTACCATTGACAGGAAACTGGACACCCTTCCTTGAACGACAAATCAACAATACTACAAACTGTCTTTGAACAGATATAACCAGAATCTATTTTTTATTAATCTAATGTAATCTAATCTAATCCACGAAGTCCACTCCGTTTGCATATATGTCGATTTATGACGATTTTTAAAAGCCTGTCATTTTGTCAATTTTGCTTCGATCAAACTGAAACCTTGACGTTGCACATCTTTATACCCTATTTGTTGCCTATATGAAATATGAAAGCTGAATTATGCTTCGTTGATATAGAAGTGGTGTCCACAAAGTCCTATACATGTGCACATATGTCTATTTTCGACGATTTTCAAAAGCCCGTCAATTTGTCAATTTTGCTTCGATCAAACTGAAACCTTAACGTTGCACATCTTTATACCCTATATTTTGCCTATATGAAATATGAAAGCTGAATTATGCTTCGTTGATATAGAAGTGGTGTCCACAAAGTCCTATACATGTGCACATATGTATATTTTCGACGATTTTCAAAAGCCTGTCAGTTTGTCAATTTTGCTTCAATCAAACTGAAACTTTGACGTTGCACATCTTTATACCCTATATTTTGCCTGTATGAAATATGAAAGCTGAATTATGCTTCGTTGATATAGAAGTGGTGTCCACAAAGTCCTATACATGTGCACATATGTCTATTTTCGACGATTTTCAAAAGCCTGTCAATTTGTCAATTTTGCTTCGATCAAACTGAAACCTTGACGTTGCACATCTTTATACCCTATATTTTGCCTGTATGAAATATGAAAGCTGAAGTCCTTAGCTTGAAGAGGGGACGGATGGACGGACAGACAGACGGACAGACGGACGGCAGGACGGACAGACGGACGGACAGACAGACGGACGGACAATCTCAAACCTATATCCCTCCGTTTCACGGGGGATAATAAGACACTATTGAAACTTATTTCCAAGTACAGATCTTTGCAGGAAGAATTTGATTCTGAGCACCTGTGTGTAAAAATATATGTTGACCTGATGTTCAAGGTGTTATCATCATTTAATATGCTGTCATCAAATACTGACACCTACTCTAATATGGTTTGTATCTACGCGCGGTTTTAATGATCATAATGGTCTAGTACAATTTTGAAACCCAGGTTGTGAAATCGATCGCACATCATGCATGTTTTCATACATAATAAAGAGAAACAGAGAGGGGAACTATGTCTGTATAAACTGACAAAACCCGGTCTGGACTGGGTTTGAAACATGGTTTCAGACCAGGTCTAGACTTAAGTTGTGAAATCGGCCCTATAGGTTTTATCATGGTTTGAAACAGCAATATCTTCCACCTGTCCCACACGGCACTGAAAGGCGACGACCATATACTGTATTACGATTTCATATATATGACACTTCCATCTGTACCCTTTCACATACATAAGGTAATGGCAGAGGGGACAGATACAAAATTAGTATTAGAAATGTGATATATATACTCTTCTTTCTGTACCTCTCAATACACAACTCAATGGCAGACGGGACGGGTCGAAGGCCATCATATATTAGTGTCTCTTTTTGCCTACCGTTTCACGCATCCCCTCTCCTACACAAAAGCCAGTATAATGATAATAAGTTTTATAAACAGACGTTTCAGATAATCCTGCTCAGACTGATTTACAATGTACGCATCTAGAAGTGGATTAGTATGATAGTAATATGTAAATATACACGGTAGTTATAAATGCCCAGCCTTGCAACATTATAAGTAGATGTAACCATATTTTGGTCATATTATCACTTAATAATTCCATTTGTACCTAATGAAGAAGTGGTGAATAACACATATTCTTTGACAATGTCACCCCCCCCCCCCCAATATATATATATATATGTTACAGGCACACTGTCATATTAGGCTGATTATAACCTGTCTGAAAATTTCAGGCAGATTGTGAAATTCCTGGTTCGATCAGGCACATTGTAATCTGCCTAAAATTTTTTAGGCAGATTGTAATCTGCGTGATTTTGGAGCCTGAAAATTTGACAATTTGCCTGAAATGAAAGGAACGTTTGTAATCATGATCCCCCCCCCCCCCCATGTGATTTGGTTGTTGTCTGTTTTATGTAATGGATGTAAAGGCTTTTGCCGCAATGGGGGTACTCGGGGCTGTGGTGGTATTAATGTGGCCTTCGTCGGTGTCTGTAATCAAACCATATCAATTTGGGTACTGCCGGCTGTGATGATACTGATATGGCTTTAGTGAAACTGCAACAGTTATTCCACTATAATCAGTTCAGTGTCAATGGGACACTGTGTATTGTTGTTGTTGGAAATTGCAGATATAAACATTTTTGTTGTTCTTCAATAAGTTTTGAAATAGCCTAAAATCCTTTTCTGGAATCGGGTTGCTATTCGCTTGTTCGCGCCATGCAGGATACTGTTGAAATAATTCCGCATTAAGTCTTCTTTGATTTTTCAGTATCCACGATTCAGTTGCACGGTAATTCAAGTATGCTTTGGTAAACAATTTTAAAGGTCAGATCAATACCACTGAACTCTATTGACTATGCTTTATAGTTTTACACACAATAAACAATGAGCAACTGAACAATACAGTCATTTCAGTGAAGCTCTCAAATTCTGATGGATTGAAATCAGTGACTTTATAAAGCCACTAAAAGTTTTAGTGACTTTATAAAGTCACTGATGTCACAGATTCACTGTAACATAGATACTAATCTTCCATCCATATCCTTTTACATACATAAGGCAATGGTAGAGGGGGCAGATAGAAAACCTAGTATATAATATATATAGTATATGAATTTCAACGTTTTTTGCCAACTGCAATCTGTCCCCGGTAGGGAAAACTGAATATACTGCATTAAAACAGACCACATGCTGTAGTGTTCAGACTAAATTTTTTTGTCCCTCACACCCTCACCCTTGATCAGACCAAAGAAACCAATGAATGGGACATACCGGCCATATTGGTCAGTCCTAGTGTGGCAGCGCTTGGATCTTTGTCTGGACACTCTGGATCGTCGATCAGAATCCATTTATTGTCCAACTCCTCCATGAAGCCTCCTGTAAAATATCAAACACAACTGATTGCAATACAATCAGCCTTCTTGCTCGTAAATCACTGAAACTGAAATTCGCACTTTACATTCAAGTAATTCAATTAATCATTAGTTATAGAATGACAAGCATTAACATGCATATGTCAATTTATTTCATATGATTAAGTCACCACTTCATAGCCTTTGCCTTAGAGACTACTTTTCATATGCCTTTTGATGTGGTTCATTGTAGTTCATTTCATCTAAAACATTTAATGTATTTACTCCCTGCCGGCTTTTATTTATTTATGTATTTTCTGTTAGGAGAGGGGGGTAGAGTATACGTCGATAAGCGTCTTGAAAGACACTGCCTGCTATACTTTAAGACATAAAGATTGATACAGGTTTGACTGTGCGCTCCGAATAAAATAAACTTTACATGTGCGTCTATTAAGTTTTAAAATTTTATCATCCGTTTTCATTATATTTATGTGTGTCACGTAATACAACGAAAAATTATGTGTGATTCAAACGCAAAAAAGAGGTGATGGCTTACTTTCGTGAAAGTCCAGGATCTTCATGGAGATCTCATTGATCCAGGGGCTGTCTTTTCTAAGTCCTATTCCATATCCAGATCTGCCGAAGTATTCACCAGCCGTCACAAGGTCGCAGTCAGTGGCAGATTCAAACTCCAGGCGTGAAGAATCCCAGATGAACGCATGCAACTTCCTGTTCAACAATACACATTCAAACTGACACAATGGTCAATCCTAGACCAGGACATTATAGTGCAGGGCAATGTACCCCCCTCCCTCCCCCGCAAAAATTACTTCACCTTTCATCCTTTAACCAATTGTTGATTTTCATTGGTAACGTAGCTTGGTAACAAGATAAGTAAAGTAGCCGTAGCAGCTGGATTTCATTAACTTTCATGCATAATGTATAGCAATTTTAATAAACAAGTTAGCAGTATCAGTTTATTTTCTGTTATTTCATTAAATAATAAGTATTCACAGATAGTGATGGAATGACTAAAATTTCAAACCTTCAAAAAAATTGAAATTTTGGTTTGCTGGTACATTTTTCATATTGTTTTAATTCAGGTAAAATTACCAGTTTTCTGAATTTTGAAGGATGCTGGTATGTGTTTTATTCTTACCTATTCAACACCGATTTGACTTTATGCAAACAAGATATCGCGTCTACAGTTTGTACTTAATATACATTCTACTCATAAACAGTGCCTTTAGCAACTAGATACTGAATGTGAGTTTACCCCTCTTTAACTTCTCGTATGGCATCCTCTGGTTTCTCGTAATTCCGATCTTCCATCGTGCGATACATGGTACTGAGCTCCACCTGACGCTTAAAGTACATCGCGGCGGCGCTGTCTTTCACCGTGGCAAATTTAAAATTGTCTTGTGGATTTCTCAGCTAAATTAAAATAAAATGACACGATGCTTACATGTTTTGGGCACTTTGTAAAGACTTCAGGAATGGCTTTTTCGAATACTGAACTAAATTGAAGCCATGTGGTTCACAACTTCTGACATACTCTCGAGCATATGGCAAAACAGTTTTTGTAAAATTAAAATTTGAGCACCTAGTCTTTAAATTCAAAATGCACACATAGTCGCAAACTTTGTCACATTAATGGTGTACAGTTTCACAGCTATCTGCAGACGACAAAAAAAACCAAAGCTAACAATGGTTATCAACCGATTTCCAGGAAGTAGCATCTTAATGAACTGGTTTCAGAAAAACCCATTTAAAATTAGAGTTGTTGAAAATTATTTTAAATTTTCCTGTTGGGGAAAACCATATACATTTCTTACCCTCGCATCGTCAATGCCGGAAATAGAGGCTTCTGGTCGATCGAGAACGAGGAAGGCAGCAAGGTTAGCCGTGTAGGAAGCCACAATGATCATAGCGAAGCCAGCCCAGACCATTCCAAGTACGCGTGCACTAAAGCTGCGAGGCGTACCTGTAACAGTTCCAATAATAGTACACAAGTGCTCTAACGATGCACTGAAGTATGGACCAGTGCCAGTTTTGGCCTGCTCGTGCGATCAACCAGCCAATCTGGCTGGGTGGGATACTACAAAGCTCTACATATAACAATAAGCTGTTTTCAGCATACATGTGTTTTCTTTATATGGCTGTCTTACCTTCTCCTATACCACTGTTTAGAAGCACACCCCACGCAAACCAGACAGCACCCGAAAGGTTGAGAGCGTCTTCTTCTGTATCGTCGTTCTTTGCAAGTTTGTAACGGCCAAAGGGGCTGAACCTAAACATCAAACATGGAGTAGGAAAACTACACGGTTAAGACTGCGGAGCTACATCTTACCTAGAATGAATGGGCATAGGGACGCGTAGCGTAAGGGGGCAGAGGGACTATACTCATCATGAATATTCTATTTGAAGACAAACCTTTTTAGCCGCACAATAACGTTGTTCTGTACACTGAAGAATTATGGCAATTCGAAAAATCATATTTATAAGTTACTACTGCCAGGATTATCAGAATCTATACATGATGCGCCACAGGATTCAGTACCTGTCCAGCAGGTAGAGGACCAGGGCCACGACGTGCACAGACAGCGCCACCAGGATCCACAGAGTGTCCTGAAATGGCTGCAGGAACGAGGCCAGGCTCGAGTCTTTCAGCGTCTGTAAAATAACAAGTTTGTCCAAGGACAAAGTCCCAGCTTACGAAAAGCAATAAGACCCATTCCAGCGTGCATGAGCGAAGAAATTTCCCTGAAATATCAAGCTTCAAAAGATGAGACGGCAAAGAGCTAGCTCAATAATTAATTTAGCACCGGACCAGAACATAGACCGATAAATGCATACAAAGATTTCTTTCCCAGAAAAATGGGGAACAGATTTTTTGTATATCTGGTAGACTGGATAGTTTGCCATAGATACCTTCAAGCAACGCTCGCATTTCGGACCAGTGCGCATATTTATGTAACTTGCCTCGATGCGCGGTTCTAATTCAGACAAGTGCGCATGTTTATTTCATTTGCGTTGATGCGCGGCTCTCATTTTGGAACAGTGCACATGTTTATTTAACTTAATAAAGATTAATGCGCGGTTCTTATTCCAGACCAATGCGCATGTTTATTTTACTTTCGTACTTATTTTGGACAAGTGCACAAGTTTCCTTAGGTTGTGTTGATGCGCGGTTCGCATTTCGGAAGAGTTTGCATGTTTATCTAACTTGCACGGTGCTTATTTTGGACGTGTGTATATATTTATTTAACTTGCGTTGGTGCGCGGTTTGCATTTTGGACCAGTGCGCATGTTTATTCAACTTGCGTTGATGAGCAGTTCGAATTTCGGACCATTGGGCATGTTTATTTAACTTGCGTTGACGCGCGGTTCGAATATCGGACCAGTGCGCACGTTTATTTAAATTGCATTGATGCGCGGTTCTTATTCTGGACCAGTAAAAATGTTTGTTTAACTTGCGTTGGCGCTTGGTTCACATTTCGAACCACTCCACACGTTTATTTAAGTGGCGTTGATGCGCGGTTCGAATTTCGGACCAGTGCGCATGTTTATTTAACTTGCGATGATGTGCGGTTGGCATTTCGGATCAGTGTGCATGTTTATTTACTTGTGTTGATGTGCGGTTCTTATTTCGGATCAGTGCGCATGTTTATTTACATTGTGTTGATGTGCGGTTCTTTTTTCGGACCAGTGCGCATGTTTATTTACCTTGCGTTGATGTGCGGTTCTTATTTCGGATCAATGCGCATGTTTATTTACTTGTGTTGTGTTGAGTATAAAAATGTGCATACAGTTTTGGAACATCCTATCCAGAACACGGTACGATATTTGTCAAATAAAAATATATATGTAAAAACAGGAATTTTTCTCCAATTTGTTTTTGATATCAAAGAAAAGTAGAACTCCAAAATTTAAATAACGTCCTTTCTTATATGCACTTATCTCGAGCCTTTTGTTGCATGCGATTACTTAAACGTGGATTCCTATCCAGGGTGGTACTAGGCCAGCGTTTACTTAAAAATCGATAAATGATCGGGTGAGGTATATCCAGACCGTGGATAGTCTACCCTGACAGGCGTACTTCAAATGCCCTGGTAAACTTCAAAGCGGGGGATTCGTCAAAAATATGTGGACCCTAATTAATTTTAATTTGCGTGGGAAAAATGAAAAAGAGGCTATCGACCACCCGAAAAATATCACATTTATCATATTTTCGGGTCATATAATTGCTTCCTGCACCTTTTAAAGCGAAAATTACAACTTTCTAACATTATCGCCCAATGTTCCCTATTATCGCCCACCCGAAAAATATCACATTTATCATATTTTCGGGTCATAGAATTGTTTCCTGCACTTTTAAAGCGAAAATTACAACTTTCTTGCATTATCGCCCAATGTTCCCTATTATCGACCATCCGAAAAATATCATATTTATCATATTTTAGGGTCACAGAATTGATTCCTGCACTTTTAAAGCGAAAATTACAATTTTCTTACATTATCGCCTAATGTTCACTATTATCGCCCACCCGAAAAATATCACATTTATCATATTTTCGGGTCATAGAATTGATTCCTGCACTTTTAAAGCGAAAATTACAACTTTCTTGCATTATCGCCCAACGTTCCCTATTATCGCCCGTCCAAAAAATATCATATTTATCATATTTTCGGGTTATAGAATTGATTCCTGCTCTTTTAAAGCGAAAATTACAACTTTCTTACATTATCGCCCAATGTATCCTATTATCGCCCACCCCAAAAATATTATATTTATCATATTTTCGGGTCCTAGAATTGTTTCCTGCACTTTTAAAGCGAAAATTACAACTTTCTTGCTTTATCGCCAAATATTCCCTGTTATCGCCCACCCGTAAAATATCACATTGATCATATTTTCGGGTCACAGAATTGATTCCTGCACTTTTAAAGCGTAAATTACAACTTTCTTGCATTATCGCCTAATGTTCCCTATTATCGCCCATCCAAAAAATATCATATTTATCATATTTTCGGGACATAGAATTGATCCCTGCACTTTTAAAGCGAAAATTACAACTTTCTTGCATTATCGCCCAACATTCCCTATTATCGCCCATCCGAAAAATATCATATTTACCATATTTTAGGGTTATAGAATTGATTCCTGCTCTTTTAAAGCGAAAATTACAACTTTCTTACATTATCGCCCAATGTCTCCTATTATCGCCAACCCAAAAAATATTATATTTATCATATTTTCGGGTCCTAGAATTGTTTCCTGCACTTTTAAAGCGAAAATTACAACTTTCTTGCTTTATCGCCCAATATTCCCTGTAATCGCCCACCCGAAAAATATCACATTGATCATATTTTCGGGTCACAGAATTGATTCCTGCACTTTTAAAGCGTAAATTACAACTTTCTTGCATTATCGCCCAATGTTCCCTATTATCGCCCACACGAAAAATATCACATTTATCATATTATCGGGTCACAGAATTGATTCCTGCAATTTTAAAGCGAAAATTACAATTTTCTTACATTATCGCCCAATGTTTCCTATTATCGCCCACCCGAAAAATATCACATTTATCATATTTTCGGGTCCTAGAATTGTTTCCTGCACTTTTAAAGCGAAAATTACAACTTTCTTACATTATCGCCCAATGTATCCTATTATCGCCCACCCGAAAAATATTATATTTATCATATTTTCGGGTCCTAGAATTGTTTCCTGCACATTTAAAGCGAAAATTACAATTTTCTTGCAGTATCGACCAATATTCCCTATTATCGCCCATCCGAAAAATAACATATTTATCATATTTTCGGGTCACAGAATTGATTCCTGTACTTTTAAAGCGAAAATTACAACTTTCTTACATTATCGCCCAATGTTCCCTATTATCGCCCACCCGAAAAATATCACATTTATCATATTTTCGGGTCACAGAATTGATTCCTGCACTTTTAAAGCGAAAATTACAACTTTCTTACATTATCGCCCAATATTCCCTATTATCGCCTACCCGAAAAATATCACATTTATCATATTTTCGGGTCATAGAATTGATCCTTGCACTTTTAAAGCGAAAATTACAACTTTCTTACATTATCGCCCAATGTTCCCTATTATCGCCCACCCGAAAAATATCACGTTTAGCATATTTTCGGGTCATAGAATTGATTCCTGCACTTTTAAAGCGAAAAGTACAACTTTCTTGCATTATCGCCCAATATTCCCTATTATCGCCCACACGAAAAATATCATATTTTCGGGTCATAGAGTTTATTCCTGCACTTTTAAAGCGAAAATTACAACTTTCTTACATTATCGCAAAATGTTCCCTATTATCGCCCACCCGAAAAATATTATATTTATCATATTTTCGGGTCCTAGAATTGTTTCCTGCACATTTAAAGCGAAAATTACAACTTTCTTGCAGCATCGACTAATATTCCCTATTATCGCCCATCCGAAAAATATCATATTTATCATATTTTCGGGACATAGAATTGATTCCTGCACTTTTAAAGCGAAAATTACAACTGTCTTGCTTTATCGCCCAATGTTCCCTATTATCGCCCACTTGAAAATATCATAGAAATGACCCACTGACAACAAAATTACTGAAAAGTCCAACCAGAAGTACTTGCATGTAACATATTGTGCCCCTCTGCAAATTGAAACTTTGCTTTTTTAAGAAGAAAAATGGAAATTTCCAATTTTTTAAAAGCTGCAAACTTCGAAGCTCAGTAGATTCAAAAATAAGGCGCAATTCAAAAATCGAAAAATGTACTTTTTTCACCCCTTAGTTCTAGTTTCTTCATAACAAATTTCGGAATCTTCCGATGAAAAATGAGGGACTAGATAGATTTTTTCGTATTTTGCCCAAATTGGCAATAAAATCGCCAAAAATGGTTTAAACCAAAAAATAAAAAAAAATCCTAATGCAGTAGAAGGTTAAAAACTCGCGTTTAAAATTTGGTACGAATCGGATGAAAAATAAAAAAGATATTCCACTTTAACTACTTTGTTAAGAAAAAAAAATGGAAATTTGCCAATTTTTAGAAGTTGCAAACTTTGAAGCTCAGTAGATTCAAAAATAAGGCGAAATTCAAAAATCGAAAAAAGTACTTTTTTCACCCCTTAGTTCTAGTTTCTTCATAAAAAATTTCGGAATCTTCCGATGAAAAATGAGGGACTAGATAGGTTTTTTCGTATTTTCCCAAATTGGCAATAAAATCGCCAAAAATGGTTTAAACCAAAAAATAAAAAATTTCCTAATGCAGTAGAAGGTTAAAAACACTTGCCCCCATCTGTATAGCCCTGTTGGCTAAAAAGACATCGGATCAAAAATGTAGGACGAGATACATTTTAAATTTTTTTCTTCAAAAATTCCCCAAAAATTAAAAAATCATCCGATCGACTAGAAAAGCACAAGCCGTATGCACGACACTTTAGGGGTGCCTCATACCAAAAATAAATCACATCGGGTCAAAAATGTAGGAGGAGACACATTTTAAATTTTTTTCTTTAAAAATTCCCCTAAAATTCAAAAATCACCCGATCGACTAAAAAAGCACAAGCCGTATGCACGACTCCTTAGGGATGCCTCACACCAAAAATAAATGACATCGAATCAAAATTGTAGGAGTAGATGCATTTTGAATTATTTTCGAAATTTTTGCTTAAAAAATTCCCCAAAAATACAAAAATTGCGCGATCGACTAAAAAAGCACAAGCCGTATGCACGACCCTTTAGGGGTGCCTCATACCAAAAATAAATCACATCGGATCAAAAATGTAGGAGGAGATACATTTTAAAATTTTTTCTTTAAAAATTCGCCAAAAATTCAAAAATCACCCGATCGACTAGAAAAGCACAAGCCGTATGCACGACCCCTTAGGGATGCCTCACACTAAAAATAAATGACATCGGTTCAAAATTGTAGGAGGAGATGCATTTTGAACCAAAGTTTACTAAATAAACAACTAACTAACTAACTAACTAACTAACGGACACCGCCCGCAAACCGATAGGAATACCCCAGCTTACGTGTAACGTAAGCTGGGCTAAAAACTCAGATTCTGAAGACGCGGTGATTTTCCCGCGCACCTTAACCTTTTCCCAAAAATTACGATCTTGCTGTTTATATTTCTATGTTTTTTTTTAAAAGATACAGTGCAGAAACCAGTAATATGTAATATACATCTGTAACGTTTGGTAACCTCTTTACTCACGGTAATGACTTACTGCTGTGGACTGACTGATTGGCATTTCTGACGCATCCATTTCTGTACTTAGAGCTCTGTTATCAACTTTTTAACTGATTGTTTTAAATACTGCATAAATTTGTCAAATGAATGTCTGCTGGCTCTCAGCGAAGATATTGCTTAAATTTGGTCAAATTTGAAATAGATATTGTTCATCTCTTTATAAAATGCTTTTGTGTCAAGAAGTATCCTCGGAAAAAAGGTGCTTACCTTTTTGACCAACACAGTAAGACCTTGGTATTTGAAAGGCTTGGAGAAGGCTATTGCTTCCGCTCGCTCTGGGTTGATAGTTAACGGAGCAACGATGAGATCGGCCTGTCTGCTCAGCAGCTCGCCAACCATCCCATTCCACTTGCGACTCCGAGAGCCGTTTCTCTGTGAAAGTACGACAATACACACGTCACACGTGTTAAAAACCTAAACCGAAACGATCTTTGAAGAAAGCCCTAAAACAGATACCAGAACTGCCAAAGCTATACCAAAATGGCGATTTACACTCGTGTATTGAACTTTCTGTTTTCTCTGGTGGTACGTTTTGCCACATGTTTTGAACTCCAATACCCTATACTCAAAACTACGTCTTCCTCCTAAACTACTCACAATCACAAGAGTGCAGAGAGTTGAGTGAGCATAAATAAATACAACAGAAGTTCGTTAATACGGTCAAATATGGTCGAATTATCCAGTAGTTTGAATAATCAGTGTAAAAGCAAACTAAAATACGAAATTATACCCAACGTACCCTACAGTTTTGTGTCTTTAAAGCTGTTATAATTTTGGTGATTATTTAGTGATGAGTTCACAGACTGAACCTGCACACTTACAAAGTCGTTGCTTCCGTATTGGCCATCGGACACAAGGTGCAGATCACATGTGAAGTTCACCTTTCTCTTCAACTCAATCAGCAGATCAATAGCGTAACCAGAGCAACAGTACTTTTCACTGGTACCTAACAATCAATTCGATACGCATGTTATACACTATCAACAACAAAACAATGACGGTTAGCTCAGTTGGTTCCTGGTTCGAATCCGCTCCGATTTTCTCAGCTAGGCGAATGAAACAGGCCCGATCACAGATCACGTAACTCAAAACATCTCTAACAATTTGCGTGGTTCGTTGCGTTGTGTATTTGGTTTCAATATGAGAAGATATTTTCTAAGGAAGGGGGGGGGGGAGAAAGATATTTTTTTTGGGAAGCGGGGGGGGGGGAGGGGCGGGGGTAAGAAACATAATGCACTCCCACACAATCGCGGTTTAGGGAATGAAGTCGAGCACATGACTATAGATTAAAATCAGTTCTTGAATTTCGAATCGAATGGAAAACAATTCTTCAGGAATTCCTTAGGTTCACGGTAGAAATTTCTTATCGTGATACCCGTATGTGTGTAAAATTTGACGAAACAATGTCGATTGATATAGGTATCCCTGACACAAAAAACTGTCGCCTTGTTGATCAACCAGGATTATAAATCGAGCCGATAACAAATACAAAAACAGACATTTTGTTTTCTAATACCTATGTTAAATGCGGAGACGAACAGCCTCACTACTGTGAAGAAATACAGAAATCTTGAACAGAAGCCCCCCCCCCCCCGCCACCCCCCCCCCCCCCCCCTGACAGGTTAGTTACTTTGTTTGGGACTCAGATAAATGCCACTCCCACGAGAAGCTTCTTGGGGTCCCATAGAGGTATCAGATCTATTGGTGACTGGCTCAATTATACTGGAGCAATTAGATACTTCGAAGAGAGTCTCTCTGGAATAGCGCAACTCAGATTCACTGGAAAGCAGTCTAAAGTGGGCTTATCATATGCTTGATATTTGTACAAATTTCCAAGGTGAACGCCTGAATAGTTTTCGAGTTAGCGAGTTAACAAAATCAGTGTGTCGGACAGACAAGCAAAATCCCTTCGACCAATTGTTGGCCAAGCAGGAAAAAGAAATATGAATAGGATTCAAAGAACACCGCTGCAAAAGAGACATGAGTAAATTTGGCAGGAAGTACCTTATCTAGAACCCATGTTTCCCTCCATTCCAACACAGGAGAAGTCTGCTTACCGTCAGGTTTGTTCAATGGACAAAACACCCTGCCCCGCTTTTCGTCGCAGCTCTCAGAGCCTTCCCTTATTTCATCCGTATAAATAAACGGTAGTTCCTGTATTGTCACCACCTGGAACATTTATTTCAAAATACACGCACATATTACTCTTTTGTTGTTTTAATTGTAACGACAAATGCACTTGAACACCAGTGTCAAGCCAAACATGATGCACTTTCACTGAAATCTCATTCCATATATTTACTGTCATTTTTTTTTCCTTTCTCCAAAAGAAGATAATTCAATATCGGCTAGTCATTGAATAAACTAACCTACAACATTCAGGATATCCGTCAACAAGTCGAACTATTCACACCCATGATAATTATAAAAACGCGACGCTTCACGCTCCCCCTCTCCCACCCTTTCTAATGTATTTTCTACACGAATTTTAAACCTAATTATGCATATTAAGTCTCACATAGTCTAACCTTAAGATGGCTGTCTATCTTAAGGCCTTTAGGTTTCTCGGATGTAGGTCCTGGCCACGTTATTTTTTCCATGTCAGGTATGCGCAGACCTTGTTGACCCTGAAACGCATATCATGGATTTCGAACAGTCAGGCATACCAACGCCAAGTTGTACGAATACTTTCAGCATCTCTTCCCAACACCGCCATCGGCAGTGGAATGGCTTTCGCTTCCATTATCTAAGCCGGGTGAATTTATCTGGTTACATCACCCATCTTGGAATTTAAAAAATTAATGCCCAATGAATCTTTCCCGCCATCCAATTCACAAAACTACCAATCTAAAAATGTAAAAAATTACTCCACGGCGCATACTGTCTATAGAACAGTCGAGACTGGACCACGAATCAAGATTGTAATTGTAAAAATATCCCTCAGTGCTGGAGATGTGCCTTTTAATTTAAATCTTAAAGGCCACGGTCGAGGTCCCTGTGAGTTATATCTTAAACTGCAAAAGAAAAACATTTGGCACTATTTACGGAACAGTTCAGACTGTCAACTACAATATTCCCAGAAAACAATGGTGACAGAGGCTGCTGACAAAGCTTTCTATGGCTTATCTAGGGTAATAACTGCTGGAATGATCCAGACACCCAAAAGAATGAGGCCTACCTTGTTGTACTGGGACTTACCCGGTTTGTGTAACTGCCCACAACAACACGGCCATCGTCGTGCGCTCGCACGTTCATGACGTCATACACAACATGCGCCCTGTCGCCGGCTTTGTCAAAAGCCAGGTATCCAGTCTTTCCATTCTCCAGAACTTGCTTCTTCAAATACCTAAATGAACATATACATTATCAATGGTTTTCTGTGGAGACGTTTCAAACAAAAATAGGACACTTCAGCAAAGAAGTGTTCACCGCTATTACTACTTCACCCAATGAGCAATCAAAGAACCATGCTACAGGAGTGGATAACAGGTTAGGACAAATTGTAACTCAGCTTTGAAAATTAAGTTTGATTAATTGAAATATTCATTTAAATTCACCCAATTTCTTTCAGTCAGAATCATGTACAAGCCATAATAAACCTACGGTAATATTGCTTAAAAAGAAATACCCTTTATAATTTAGAACGCTTAGCGTGTACTTTCGCAACACATTACATCACACCGCCATCCCCACCCCACCCCCTCTCCAGCGATCATGAGATTGATGTTAAAAACTCCGCCAGGCCGCATGTTACTCTTCCATCCCAAATCATCCCAATGACGAGATTATAAAGTTTAAAATATTACTAAATCTGCACAGAAACATAGTAGCTATATAAAGAAATCACAATCTGGTCCTGGGATGGGATGGTGGGGAGTTGGGGGGGGGGGGGGGGGAGTTCCGCGGGTGTTTGGGAGCGTTTACATATCGTTCTCACGTACTCCAGCACCACTGTGCCGTTATTCCAGGAGCTTGACGAATCGCTACAGCTGGAGGGAGCTTCCGTGATGTTTTCTTTCTCGTGTAGTTCACGAAAGGCTTTCGCTATGATGTCGACAGCATCAAAGATGTGGGAGTCTTCATCTTCATCCAGTCCACTATATTTCTGCTGTAAGCCAAGCACCCCTGCCAAAACACGATCAATTCAGCCGCTGTCACAGGGTTGAGACTTCGTAAAATTTTCCGGTCGACCTCCGGGCGACCAACTTAAAGAAGTAAGTCGCCCTTCACAAAAGTTAGTCGCCCGACGCAATTTTTAGAAAATTTGACTAGCCCGCCTCACATGAAAAAACAACAAAATGGTGTTTAAAATAACCAACAGTATTTACCTGAAAATACTCAGAAAAAAAGTTAGTTGCCACTCGGGCGACCAACTGGAAAAAGTTGGTCGCCCGAGCCAAAAGTTGGTCGCCACGGGCGACCGGGCGACCGCGAAATCTCAACCCTGCTGTCATAGCTCAATACTTTCACAAGGCCACGACGTGGTTATGAAAAGGATATGAGGCGTCTATCGCAAAGGTTTGCAATGGTAAAGTATGGCATGGTAACATGGTAAAGTTTCCCTTTAAAACCGAAGCCAGAATTGCAACAGTTAATGCAACGAACAAAGGAAAACAGCACAGCGATGTACGTTTGACGGTTATTACCCTGTGGCGTGTTCTTGGGTCGTAACGCCTGTTCTGTCACGATCCACGCATACCCCACTTTCGTTAAATTTAATTCCATTGCATCATCATAGATGGTCGATGCATCAGCTTCACTACAAACAATGCACAACATCAAAGGCAACGTTAATAAAAATTTAAATTATAATTTATAAAACACATTTTAGGCACTACGTAATAATTCGGTCAGGCGATTTCACGAAACTGACAAACATCACTGAAGAGAGAGAGAGAGAGAGAGAGAGAGAGAGAGAGAGAGAGAGAGAGAGAGAGAGAGAGATAGAAGCCGACGACTATATCTTTCACTAAAAAAGGTTTAAGGACCATGCCATAAATCAGGTTCTTGTATCAATTTTATGACAGATCTGCATTCTCTGAGAAGTAATGGCATGACGAAACTGGATACACTCAACTAAAGCCTAAAATCAACATAATGACTTGAGGTTAACCACGTAGAGTCTTACTCGGCATAGAGTAAAATGATCCTTGGCTGCAATTCTGGGATAACACTGAGTAGTTCCCGATACGAGGACTCGCCTGGGCTGTACTGCAGTGTTTTTTCTATCTGAAATTGAAACAAGAGCGATTTAATTCAAGAGGCGTTTCTCGCAACAGCCTGCACTTTCGTTTGTTTATTCTACACACAGCCACCGGAAAATTTTTCACATTGGTGAGTCCAACGAATTCCATTGGTCAGTATAGCAGAATGGAAGTCGGGGGACAGAGATACTCAAACAGAGTTTCAAGTACTGGCTGGTACTGTTTGCAGATAAGTACTCACTTCTATCTCTTTGTCCTGGGCAGCGCTTTGGAAGCGCCCAAGCATGGCGCGGCCCTCGGCGTCTGAGCTGTGGATGAAGATCACCTTCTTAAAATCAAACTTGGCCAGCATTTGCACCCACACTTCGGTCTGGTGAGAAAAAGGCGCCACTGTGCGCATGAACGATCCATGAATGTTCTAAAAATAGAAAAATAATCCTAAGTAAAACATTATCGCATTTGAAACAATGCAGAGTCAATTTGAAACGACACAGTCAATTAGTTATACGCTATTACTTACTCAGTCATCATTCTATTGAGAATGAGGTCGTTTCTTGGTACCTATGGTTACTTACGGGCTATAAAATCGAGTTCTACTGCACATGAACGTTCACAAATTCAGAGATCTGAAGTTGCGCATGACCCCGCCTGTTGAATTGGAGTTATATAAAGAAAAAGTGACCACTTACTTTGTCAGAAAATGAACTTTCTCTTGCCGAGATACCAATGACAGGTATTTGATAGAAGCCACAGGTGAAGGAGATGGCCACGGGCGAGAGCTGTTTCAGAGGCGGGTGGCTTGCTATCACAACGTACACCTGCAGTTGCCAAGGTGAGAAAAATTATAACTAGTTCAGTCATTGAGTAAATAACTAATAAAATATTGGTCATAACCACAATATACAACCAAATGAAAAGCTATGGTTTTTTCTCAGCTATAATTTTTGATGTATTTTGTTATCTCAGATGACCACATTACATATTAACTTACTGCACAATTTTCTGGTTTCACAAAAATTCAGTTTTTTTTAAAGTGATATGCTTTTTCGTAATTCTGGCTTGTATGCAGAGGACCATCGTTGCAAAACATAATTTACAATAATAGTATACACGCATGAGTTAGATCTAATAGTATGAATGGCAGAAAACGACCATCAATCACATGCCGTTGTAGATTGGTCATTTGCACTTACAAGGTCCTCAAATAAAGTTTGGTCACCGAATATTTATTTGAGGGGTAAAAATGTAAAGTTGCTGTGCAACAGTCAAATCAGCCACATTGTAGTGTGGCTAACAATTTCAGACGGATTGCAAAAATCCCTGGTTTGCACAAAATTCAGAATCACTGCAAACAAGCCCATTTGACAGCTTAACTCTAACTCAACCTTGCTGAGCTACCGAAAACTGTAAGACGAGCTGTCTCCACAAAATTAAGTATCTGAGGATGCACACAAGCAAGCATGGTTGTCTGCTTGCTAAGGGTAGTGGTCGGAATCGATTATAAAACCGCAATCGATTAGTCAAAATAATAACCAACCACAAACGAGAATTTAATCAATTATTATTGAATATACCCAGTTTTGCGATGGGTTCTTCAGGGCTTATGAAAATCATTTGGAACGCACGCTAAACGAATAGTGCAGAGTAAACATTACGTCCCTGTTATCTCGGGAAGTGCCCAGTTATACGCTCATCAGCCAGACGTCTGACCTGCGCAGTCAGCAGTAAATGCATGCACTACCAACACTACCGTGCACACGCACGATGACGCAAAGCGCCTTCAGCGCACTCACACTGCTGTTATACTTTGGATTAAATCGATTCCGCGGAATGACCGATTACTTAAAAAAAAACAAACAAAAACAAACAAAAAAAAAAACAACAAATTAATTGATTACTCAGAAATTGTGCGACCACTAGCACAGGTGGACAAGACAAATGCTTTATAAACCCCCGACATCATCGGGCGGGTCATAAAAAATAGGAAAATATACTTGTTCCGGAATGATCTCCTCGCACACATGTTTGGCTGCAAGAATAGGGTTACCCTTCATCAGAATAAATGCGCTTTTCAAAGTCACAGCATAAGGTGTCATGTTTACTGCCTGAACGGCTTCCTGGAACTTCTTCCTGAAAACATCATTTGGGGTAAAGACTCAAATTTAGTTAACTATTTAATAGTAATACTATCAAAAGCAATGACATATGTGGAACCATCGGACATTTTATAACTTCTCGGTCAAAGTAATGAGTGCTTGAAGAAAGTCATCAAACAATTATGAAACATTTGGGCCTAAAACATTCCCATTCTGACCACATCTTTTCCTCAATATAGCGAAAACTGAGCTGATTGAAGTCAAATCATAACAGAAAATACTACCAAAATGGACAAAAAAAATGACGCTTTGCTTTGGCGTTTAGCTGCAAATTAGTTTGTTTTTTTTTGTCTTACCCATGTTCCTCCGAACTAAGCACAGCACCGATGGTAATATTGGCAGGAATGGCCTCCAGTGACTGCTTCACCAAACAGGCAACAACAATAAGGAACGCACGGAAGAACTGCATGTTGTCAACACAACCGGCTCTGCCCTTTCATTCCTTGGAACACAATTTGAATGTAAAACGTTTAATTACAATTGCTGACGCACATTTCAATACTGGTTTATATAAATAAATACATATATGTATAAATTGGCATGTATATATAACTGGGTAATCATTTTGATGATTGTTTCATATCACTTAAGGAAACATCATTTTACTGGGCTTTGCGGCTGAAAAGTAACTGCCACCAGAAAATATCGAGACTTGCTGGGGAGGGGGGGGGGGGGGGAATTAGCCTACAGTGTTCTGGAATACCTTTTTGTAAGCTACAAGTGGTTTTACGAAGTAGTTTCTTGTGTTAGATTAGACAGATTTGATCCCCTATTCATCTCAACTTAGGGCCTACTGTGGCGAACTTTCGAAAGTCATCTCTGCGCATTATTTTCCGATATATATACATGTTACAGGGAATCTGTGTAATTAGGGATTTCATGAAATCCCTAGGGAATTCGTGCAATGAATAAGCTCATATTGATTATAAAACTGTTTTGAAAAATTATCCATTCAGAAAGGCTGTTAAGTGTTTCTTCAAAACTGTGCATCCCTT
Source organism: Protula sp. h YS-2021 (assembly GCA_949752745.1). Taxonomy (NCBI): domain Eukaryota; kingdom Metazoa; phylum Annelida; class Polychaeta; order Sabellida; family Serpulidae; genus Protula; species Protula sp. h YS-2021. Next base: position 73,043,241 of record OX457025.1, read on the forward strand.
TTCACATCGAAAGGAATTAGAATTTATAGCATTCCATCCAAAATAACAGAGTTTGGCGTGAAATGTGACGTAAGTCACATGGGATAAAAAATATCGCTAAATTCAGGTACTGAAGTATCTCATGAATGATAGTTTGGCAATCGAGTACTTTGAGCATATTATTTCAAAATCTACTATTAATTTGGGTTAAATACTACATTGCAAACATGAAAATTCTCGATAAGAACATCGAAATTGATTGAGCAAGTTATTACACGAATCCACTAGGGATTTCACGAAATCCCTAATTTCACAGATTCCCTGTAACATATATACATACATATATACATATATATATATATTCACTCAGTTTTTCAGAAGGCCCTGCCCCGACAGAAACTTGTTAAAACTTGTCTTGTAAAATGTGTAACTTTTATCCGTTTTTAACAGAGTGCCGATCTGTCAATTTCTACAACGTTGAGAATCTACGGGGACAGAACCCCAAGTCTCGATGCAAAATGCATAAATTACTGTAGAAGGTTGCAAACTTTCAGTTAAATAGAAAATGGCCCTGACAAAACGTAACATCTCAATGATTACATTTGGACGGACAAATTCAGACCTTCAAGTCTTCCCCAAGGACAGACATCTAATAACCACGAATCTCATGCTTTAATTGACATTTGTTCAAAGAGAGGAGCGTACTTTATTGCATTATTGATTGAATTTCTCCCTTATCCAAGGCTTAAAGTAAACTTCTTAATGGTTTCACTCAGTTGAGCCTCTTTCAGATTTATCGTTAAATTTTGCCCCAGCTACAGCACACACCCAGTTTTTAGCGTATCAGATGACGAAAAATACGGTAAAACCCCGGATATGGCCATCCCTCTATTATGGACACCCCTGAATTATGGACAGCATTTTTCAGTCTGTTTTAAAACGCCGTAGAGTTCTGTTATATTCAGACCCCTCTATTTTGGACACCCCTCTATTCAGAATTAGGGACACTCTTTTTAGCCCGTAAGTACGGTTACACATTTAAAACAACCCCACTATTGTGGATAGTCAAATTGCTGTCCATATTTTGTACGTTATGTAAACATCCCCTATCAGCTTGTTACTCTGTAGTGTTTCTTTTTTTCGCTGTTGTTATCTGTGGGTATTGAGTACATTACATTGAACACTGCATGTAAAGGCAATAGGGCTTATTACAAAAGAGGTGTGCTTGAGAGAGCTTTATACGACTAATAGCCAAAAATTTTAGTTGTAGTTGTCAGATAGAACAGGACCTCGAACTTAGGGACACCCCGCCATTAGGGACAAAATTATTCAGTCACTTTTTGTCCCTAATAGCGGGGTTTCACTGTACTCTAATTCTTGCTAATTTTGTCCCATTTCCAGTTTTGAATGTGATGATGGTCAAGGATATGCGTACGGAAGAACTGCACCTGTTTTTGGGAGGTTGGGCCATTTTTTTAAACCAGCGAGCATTTACCCATATTTGGTATCACCAGATACTTGCCCATAATGACATACAAAAACACAACTGCGGTATTGATGTACCGACATAAAAAATCTGACGCAATTTTGTAATGTGATTTTTTTCGCTTCTGTTAAATTATTGGATGATGTTACCATACATAACGAAAAATAATCTCTCTTAAACTGAACGTATCATCCCGTCCCCTCTCCCAACCCATAGCAGTGATATGTTACCCGCTTAGGATGCGAAGTCTCGAGCTCACTCACAGCTCGGGTGCAACATTTCAATTCCTCCCGCATGCCAGGTTATGTTCCAGTGACAAAAGACCTCCACAGAATCGATGCGTATGCGTAATATTTCATTAATTGGAACGTATAACTAATGTGTGTCAGTGTGGAACTACTGTCGAGCGCTTTGTATGGTTGTGTTAGATAGGACTAGCAATATTGCAGCATGTTTATGTGAATTATTGCACGGACACTTTGGAGTATAACAATCTTGGGTTAAAATAAATTATTGTAATCTATGTTCGTGTCTTTATGAACAATTGTTGCAATTGAAAAATCGATCTATAAAAACATACCAAGATTATGATCATGATGTTAATGTTGTCATTACTATTATGCACAAAGTTGTATAGAGTGACATACATTATTAAATTTTACAGAGCAATATATACATTATGTTTTATAATATATACATAATAAATATACTATATATATAATAAAATATATTTTTATGGTATTAACTCCACTATTAATCAATAATGAATAATATTATTAAATTATAATCATAATCATAATACATATATATTAAAATAATATTATTTTGCAATAAAATAACAAAATTATATTATTACATTGTGTTATGATATAATATTTAATAATACTTATGTTTTATTATAATCTTGTAAGACATCATATCATGTGAATATATTATAAGTAAGTACTGTATATACGAAAGAAAGGAAATGGAAATACGACAATTTTAAACTTAATAACTTTGTTAAAACCTACATTTCCAAACTTTCTTCATTAAAATATAATACATGTCCATTAAAATCAATCACAAAAGTTTCTTTTTTTTTTTTTGAAGAAAGTTTTACGTGCAAAATGAGCGTTTAAAAAAGCGTCTCATTTCCACATGAGCACCACATATCACTCCCATTTTTGTAAAGTACTTATAAAAGAACAGAAAACAAATAAATATATGACTGCTTGAAGACATATCACACGAAATTCATTGGAACTGACAATGACAAAATTGAGACACAAATTAGGAATGGAAACGCCTTAGCAAGGAAGTGTGCGATATTTGAGGATTTTACAAACCAGAAAAATTTGATGGTTTTGCGAGCCAAAGTGCTAAACCTGTTGCAGAATGTAAATACGTGCTCATGCGCAGAATTGTGAAATGAACTTAACGTCTGTTCATTTAGCTTCCTTTGTATGCCCACATAACTTAACTCATAAGTCAAAATTCTATAATTTTTTTTTTTTGTAAATAGTTTCAATAGATTACGCTATCACGAAAAAAAAAACATTTTCGGATGCATAAAAAACACGGTTTAAAAAAGAAATAAACACAAAGCACAAAACTTGCTATATGTAAAGCCGAAACATTTCTTTGAGCCGGTGTGACATGAAATCTTCACCCCCCAAAAAACTCACCCCCCGGTGCAGATTACATATGTAAAACTCACCGGGGGGTGGATATTACATTATGAAATATCCACCCCCCTTATGAAATATGCACTCCCGGGGGTGAATATTTCATGGCATGAAAAACACACCCCCGGTGAATTTTAAACATTAAATCGTCACCCCCTTTATAAAAGTAAATGCAGAAAATAGTTAAAATCTTGTAAAAAATATATTTTCAGGTTAAAAATAAAAATGGTAAACAGTGATTTATTTAGATAACACAAAATCGGTCACGTCTAACAATTAGCGTAAGAGATCCAATGAACTTGTAGAACAATAGAGCTGGGATTGCATTTTGCATACATCATAGGGAAGGTGAATTATACCAGTAAGTATTAAATCGCAATGATAACACAAAGCTACTTATGACTATGATTGCAATCAGAAAGTTTAAATCGCAATGATAGCAGGAAGCTACTTATGACTATGATTGCAATCAGCAGGGGAATTGCAACTGAACATTAAATGCAATTATACGAATTGAGTAGCTGGTATTAGAAAATGACTCAACCAATAATCACGGAGAAGAGAAGTCGAGTAATTGCATTTTACGCTGTTTTCGTTGGTGGCATTTTCCGGAGCATCAGATGTTGAAAACGTTGCGTCTCGATACTATTGGCCTGGTTCCGTTAGCGAATGTGTGAAAGCAACGTTCACGACAAGACCTGCCCAGATGACACCCATCAGGGGAGACGGAAACCGCCTTTTCCGTACCTTTAGCCATTTCTTGACAGGCCGACCACAGACCAATTAGGGAGCTGATATGTGATTACATGCGCTCTGATTCCAACAGGATTAGCATCATCGCCCAGAAAGAGGATTATCCCGATAACAGTGGCATGAAGAGAAATGGGGAGTGGGGAACCGAAGTGGAAATTTCGTATTTGCTAGCTTAGTGGATACCCCAGTTTATGTGTTCGGTCCGTGTGGCACTTACCCTCATGGGTTACCAAAGTGTTATGATTAGATACTCTTCAGTTGGCGCAGATTATACGAATGTATGCATAACAGGAATAAAAGTGTGGATTTTCTTTAAAAAAAGGTGTTTTTTATTGTTATTTCAGACAATATTCTATGGGGGCGCATATTTCATAGAGGGGGTGAAGATTTCATAATGAAATTCTCACCCCCCGGTGAATATTTCATGGGGGTGAATATTTAATGTCACACCGGCAATGAAAAGCAATCATTTTTCTTTATCCAACCAAACCTGCTTTTCTATACTTATTTATAATAATATCTGATGAATTTTCAAATGTATTTACATGTTAGGAGAATAGGAACTTGGAAGAGTGGGAATTCTAATTTTCTTTCAACATACATACTCTTGAATTTTAAAAAATCATCATATGATCTTTTAAAAACTATTTCATTCCACCCCTTTAATAGCCAATTTGCGAATATGTTTCTGGCTAGCTCCGAGACAGCTCTTCGTCAGACAACTTCTATATCTATCTGTCAGAGCTACGACGCCTTCCATTGGCCCACCAGTAGGGGTCAACTTCATTCGATTTGAGGCATAAATCCCGCATAACATCCGTATTCAAACATTTACAAAAAGCTCATGCCCAATATACCTTTTTGTAAAACAGACACAATTTTTAATGGGAGGGACATCTTTTATTCAGAATTAAGCATAAAATTATTCTATACGCCCACAATATCTAACTTTCAGTTTTTCCATGCTTTTTTGAAGTGTCAATTCAAAAGTTTTGGCGGATGATTACAAAATTTATTGTTGCTTTTTCATGTAATAAACTATGCTCCCTATATGCAAAAAAATGTCGATTATTGCAGCAGATTTGTGGTTATTTTCGTATTCCTTCCTTCAAAAGAAAGTGCGACACAGAAGTCGTATATCATTACCGTTGGACTTTGAGGCCCTGTAGCAAACGCTAAAAAGACTTCTTGGTCGTTTAATCTCGCACAAAGTCGCCATACAGGTGCCTCAAAGCGCGCACAGTAGGCTTTACATATATAGATATATTTACTTTACAAATATAAATTTTAAATGCAAACTGGCCCTAGACCACAATTAATTTACTTGTATGTTTCTTTACAGAACTTCAAAATCTGGCTTCTTCCATTACATTGCTGAGGATACAAGCTTCATTAAATCCTTCAAGCTAACCCTTGAGAAGGCAAAAAACACCAAAATATTTGGGGGTGACCAATTGGATTTCTTTTTGTTATTTCGCATCAAATAGGGGCACCCATGGAGTCCCGAGATCGCTCGATCACATGAATAAATTACCGAATTTTGACGTAATATTTCTCAAAAACAATACAAGTGGTTGTAAAGAGTTTAAGCACGTCTCTAGTACAACCCTTTGGGAACATGGTATGCCTAAGTTTATTACTGACTGCCTGAAATATTCAAAATATTATCGAAAAAAGTGCAGCTGCCATGCTAATAGTCTTCCTGTTATAGAGCAATGAAGGCGGAAGTAATTGTGGTCTTGTTCCAACTGTAAGACTAGCAACTCGCTTTTCAACATGACTGCTAAGAGCTAAAAGGATTACATGTTAGCATAAACCGGACTTTATATGTGCATGCTAACAGCTTACTTATAGCATACTCATAACTTATTTTGCATTCGAGAACCAGTGGCAGTTGTCGGGAGGTTCGGAACAAAAATTGCTGTTTTCAGGAGGTGGCGACACTACTGGCACAGGCGGGTTTAACCTAGGTTACTGGTACATACATATATCTTGCAAAATGGAATTTTGTTGATTTGGGCCAGTTTTTTTCTATCATTTCTTCATAATTTTAGCCCAACCAATTCGGCCGAAACGCAAAGATCTAAGACTAATCCGCTGTTTTTTGTATGTTTGTTTGTTTTTGTTTTTTTTTTTCAAAAAAACTAGAGCAGTGTGCATAGCCCATAGCCCCCCCCCCCCCCCCCCACCATCAGTTAAACACGGCCATCAATAGTCAATCAAGAGCTGAAATTTTCCAAGTCCAGTTGGTGCATTTTCCTTGGACGAACGTGGCCCATTCCCATAGAAGCTACATACCAACCAAGTTTCATTAAAATCCTTGCAGTTGTTCTCGAGATATCGTGTTAACAAACTCATTCCGATGCTTAATAATTTCCAGGATTTGGTAAATTTCAAAGTGCATTTGGCTCATTTTCCTTGGACCAACCTAACCCATTGACAATACCGATCCTTGTTAGTGCCCACAGAAGATACACACCAAGTTTCATTAAAATCCTTGCAGTTGTTCTTGAGATATCGTGTTAACAATATTCAATCAACAGTTGAAATCAAGAGCTGAAGTCCAGTCGGTCCATTTTCCTTGGACGAACCTGGCCCATTTACAATACCGATCTGTGTTTGTTCCCATAGAAGCTACATACCAAGTTTCATGAAAATCCTTGCAGTTATCGTGTTAACAAGCTCTTGATGACAAACCGACAGACCGACACGCGGTCGATCGCATATATAAAAAAAACAAATTGCTCTACAAGGAAGAGACAGTACCGGTAATTGGGACAAAATTACGGATTTTTAATGATTTTAGGGAAATATCCCTCAAATTGCACGTGAATAAATATATATCACTGACAGAAGAGGTCTAACCAAATATTGCTGAAAGCACAGCAACTTCCTAGTATACGGACAATAAAATACACAAAAGTATAAATTGCGTTTCTAAGGAAAAAAATAGACAAGTTTGGGAAATAAAATGTCGGTCTGCACGTGAACCAATCACCTACAGTGATACAAACGATGTCGCAGAACCAAGGTCGACGTCAACAAATAAACAGCTGATCAATCTGGTTAGTTTTACTAACTTTTCTCTTGAACAAATGACACTTTCAACTTCATGCTATAATATAATGAAATACATTTTCTCAAGTTTGTGGTGCTAAGGATATCCAATAGTAAAATTAGTAAAGCAGGTTTCAGCCTATCTGCGTCAAATGTCTCATTCTCCCATCCGTCCCATTCCCGATTTCGCAATGATTCATTCGCCATCTAGCGGCAGAAAAAGGAACACAGGTCAAATGCCTTCTTCTTGAAGTCTACTTAGAGAAGGGGGCAGTCCAGTTTCAGTGCCTTCAAACACTTTTGCAAAAGTATATTATGTTTGTATCGCAAATAAACAAGTGAATTTTCATAAGTTATTTTCGCTTACCTTTATTGCATTTTATTTATATTAAGAGCATACTGACGAATTTTGTGGGTGACAATATATGATTCTTACAAGAACCAATTCTCATAGGGCTATGTATTCTGGACTAAAACACTTTCCCAAAACGTCCCAAAATGAAAAGGCGGGCAAACGAAAGCCTAGAATTTTGTTTTAGGAAATAGGACTGGCAGCAGGCTTTCAAGTTCCCACCCATTTTAAACTTGTCTTTTTATTGTTTTTACCTATAGTTTGGTATTTTGATTCATAAGTTTTAATAAAATCTTACCCGTTTTTTTCTAAAACTCTAACCACTTGTGTGTTTTATGATTAATTAATTTTTGTATATATATATTTATGCGTCACATATTTAAGTAATATTAAATTTGATGGTCAAGAAATCCCGAATAGTCCTGTCTTAGATAGGTCCAAAGACTCTTTACAAGCCCGTTACTTCTTAAATCAGAACACTGGAAAACCCTCAGTACTCAGATGTACTTCGTAGTCAATCTAGACAGATTCCTTTCGTAGTGATTTTGACCTATTATAAGTGAAAAATACATTATTCCATTTTAGTTCCCATTATTTCAAGCATTTCGAACGGCTAAATATGCATTATAGACAACTTAAGTGAAGTAGTTTTGTAAAATATTTCGCAAAAAATGTTCCGGTGTGAAAAAGATAAACAAATAGTTCATGTTTGCAAAATACTGTTACGTTTCTGCTGTTTTACACGTCTCATTTGTGTTGCCGAATGAAAGCAGAAGACCCTGAAATTTTGGTGTAGACAATCGAGCCTCATTCTGAGCTGTACATAAACAACTCTGTTGATCATTGCAAAATGGCAAATTCTACAGTTTGAGCCTTGTATTAGCTCGTACAGAATTGCGTGGCTCCTACGGTAGTTACGAGAAGCTAATAAAAGAGGCCTGCTACTGAGGTATCTGTGATAGAGACATGCCGAGTTGAAATATGGAAGAGCTTCCCTGACTGACCCGTAGCTGGCCACCTCCACAGAAGAGTAGAAGAAGGCCACATTCTCTTGGACCGTCTCGAAAAACCAAGAGACTCTCGGAAAATCGATAGTTGTTCTTTTGGATAATTTCTCGTTATCTAGAGACAGTTTTTGTCTCGGAAAATTTCTCTGGAGAAGGCCAGATACAAGATGGCGGAAATGTAAACAAAGGCATTTCTACAACTTATTTGCCAAAATGCATACGAATTTTAAACATTTAAGAGTAGAACTTTAGTTCAAGGAAGATTTTAGACGTGATTGCACTAGGTATAGTGAAATACAAGAGGACCCAAAAGGTTTAACCTCAATTACTATAGGCTGAGGTCGAATCTGTAACACCGTTGGCACTGCTGAAGTGGTAGGGATGTTATTAGGTAAAACAGATCACATTTAAAGCAATGCTCCAACAAACGATTGTCACAAGATATATTTCTGGGCATATTAATTACATATTTGTCTGAAATAAGCACAAAATAACTAGATTTGTGTTTTTTATTTCTCGATTTTTTGAGACGTGTTCTTTTGGACGTAGTCCTAGATGACTCTTGCAGTCTTCCTATGACAGCTAGAGTCATAGTTCCTATAATAGGAAATGTCATTGATGTCAATTTTCAAATCTCGGCGCACGACTGGGGCCAATGGCGTTATTTTAGAAAGGGTGCATCACATAAATGGCCCAATGATAAATTATGGCGCACAAGTTTTACGGTCAGATAACAAAATTTTACTGAGAAAAATATGTGTTTTCTTGAGATCAGGATATCGAATCCCTCATTATCGCCCACAACAACAGTGAATCCACAGTTGCAAAACCACGCTTTACTCTAGTTTGGGAGTTTCGCTGAGGTCGAAAATAATGCGCCAGGATACTTCTCAGTGTGCTTTTAAAGAAAAGGCCTGCCGGTTCGAGCCTCGGTGTCCTTGAACGTGCGCCGAAAGATTCAGAACCTCAAAAATTGAGATCAATGGCCATTTCTATTGAAGGAACTGTGACCCTTTCTGTCCTAGGAAGAGAGAAAGGGTCCGCTGGGACTATTTTGGACGGTGTCTCTGGAGCTTCTGTGGTCTGTTTGGAGAGTGGATTCTCAGTTTCTGAGAGGTCCAAAAGAATGTGGTCAAAGATAGAATTACCTGGGACTAGGTAGCTCCAAGAAGCGGTGCGCTAAAAAGTTTCCAGATATACGATGTTATACAAGTCAGAGCTACTCGGAGCTAGGGACTAGGAAGTGTTTCGAGCCTCAGAACAAAAAATGAACCCTATGGGTTTAACAATTGAAGGCATTCTTTAATTTCAACTCACTAAAATCAAATCCTTTGGTAATATCCAGTTATGTAAGCTGACTTTTTGGTCACTTCGGTATTTCTCGTGTTTTTTTTTTTTTTTTTGTTTTTTTTTTTTCGTAATTTATTCCCGCAAAACGATGACAGCTGAACTGTAACGGCTACAAGTACACAATCTCTACAGTGTCTTATATATGTTACAGTCAATGTTGGAAATCCACCAAGTCAAGTCAAGTCAAGTTTATCACGAAATGGCAAACCGTGTTGGGTAAATTCGCGTAATGCCTAAAATCTTTTGCCGTTTCACGAAATAACCTAAAAGTTAGGTTATTTGCCATTACGTGAAATGGCAAACTGTTATCAATAACAAGAAATCATAAAAAAAACAGTAGTTTGAATTGTTTATTGATAAAAAAGGGTAATACATTCAATCCTACGAGAATGTTTCACACACGACGAATATCACATCACCGCATTGCAGAATTTCGTATCTGAAAATTAAAAAAAGGAAAGTCTTTTAAGTTTTAACCTACATTTGAGACAAAAACTTGAACAAAAATGCAGAATTTTAAAGACAGCTAGTATTTTTCTTATCTTTAAAACTCGAGTTAAGAGTAATATTAAAGCTGTTATGTCCCAATAACGTTATACTCCAATTTTATTTTAATAAACATTGAAATTTTCAAATATTATCGGAGTTATAATGACCAAAATTTATATTGATAACAATAATTTCATACTTGTTGATAATATGATATTCATGCCTGCTTTTTGTGCCGGTGTTCAAGGTGCATGCTTTTAATTCCTCCACAGTCGAGTAACATTGGTCTTTTGGCATAAAGACCGATTTGTGGTGTACAAAAACTTTGTACAGCTCCTGTTTGTATTTATCTTCATTTGATTCTCCCATATTTAGGAATTTGATAAAAACGTCCCGATTTCATGTAAATTTATATCAAAATATATCTTCTCCGGAGGGCCAATATGGAGAAAGTTTCCTTATAATGACCAATCCATGAAAAAGGCGTAATTCCAGAGTAGGTAAAAGCAGACGTTATATGATGTTCTTTTTCAGAGTAAGTTAACGGCAAATCGGTGACTAGTTCCTGAGTACATCATCTTAACCTAGTTCAGTGTGTTGTTCTTAAATTTATCCTAATAGCAATTAAATCAATCAAAAAGGAACACAAACACTTGTGTGCATTACCATGAATTACAATTAACATGATCGCGCTAAGAGCTTGTGATCAGTTGCAATCAACTGTGATGTATTAATTAAAGGAACAAACCAACTATGATGTATTAATTGTACTTGAAAACTGAAGTAATCTTGTTGCAATTATAAAAGATACAAGACACAATATTTGTCACGATTGTAAGTAATTTCGAGAAAAAAAAGCTTATTTCACAATTTTGCCTGATCTTGGTTTGCCAATTTGTGAAATAAAATGTAAAATTTTTAGGTAATTTCGTGAAATAACCTAACTCTCAGGTTATTTCGTGAAACGGCAAAAGATTTTAGGTATTACGCGAATTTACCCAACACGGTTTGCTATTTCGTGAAATGGCGGGTCTCCAACATTGACTGTAACATATATACTGTTGTCATAAAACAGCTGACCTCTGAAAAGAGCTGTCTGTTGTGCATAAACATCTAGCGGGTGGCTGTTAAAAAAAATAGTTCCCCTCTTTATGAGTACTACTTTTATGGAGTCTCAGTGGGTCTGTGGAGGAAAAATGTGTTATACACAACAGATTGAACCTCTGTAGATGTTGTTTGATAAAAACGATGCTGTTCTACCTCTTCAGACTGATGAAACAAACAAAATGGTTAGTTGCTGGGTGCTCTTCAAGAACACACAGTACAAACAAATCCTGTAAGGTACAGCTTTAATGTGTCAGTAGTACAATAGTATGTTGTGCCAGTAATTAACCCCACTACCCATAGAGTACATGAATCGACGATGTTGCAGAATCACTTTATCCAAGTTGCTTTTAGAAAGGTACATTGATGTATTTTTATTGGATAAAGGCCAGTTTAAATAAATTATGTTCTTTTTAAGGTTTATTTATTTATGTTACTATGTATAAGCACATATAAAATTTCCCTTAAGGGGAGTGAGCAACCCATTGTTTTTCTGGACCTTCAGCTAAATTTCAACAGCGGCCAGCGCTTGCAACCGAAGAACGACCTGATAAGATAGCCTCTCTAACTTTCAAGTTATTGCAGTCAGAAACCCTGCGTATTTTTTCTCTTGGAATTGCTGAAAGATCTGCTTGCTGCTATGGAGTAAGTAAGCCTATGCGAATTGTAACTCATCCCTTTCAACGCAGTCTGAGGAAAATATCTGCCACAGTGGTAGTCGACAGTGCTACAGTCTCTAGATTGGCAAGAGATAACCTGCCTCAGAAGATAACTCCGGTAGTAGTTAACTGTGATACATTTACAGACGGGTGGCGTTTGGCATCTCGCCGCTCTCTGCATCAACTCTCTGGAGATGCTGCCGATATTTTCTGCTCCCACACCGTGGCTCTAATACCGCCTTCCAAGCACCACACTCTTCCAAGCACCGCTTCCCGCTGCGGAATCTTATTGTATCTTTATTTCTTTCCAAGAAATTAATCAGCAAACATTGCAAAACTACACCAGGGTGATACATCGAAAAAAGACCAACCATGCTTTCAGGAAGAAACAAAAACTATAGAATCTGAAAATTAGCAGCGTGAGACTTTCAGACTCGGTGATTAGCTAATCGATAGCAGTTATGCTGATTTCAGCACTCGATGGAGGCGAAGACACGGTCTGTTTCATCTTGCTCCCTTACACACCTGTGTTACCGATATACTCGACACCGATAGTACTTGCTTTCCTTTCCCTCAGCTTTCGCCTGGGGAGGGGACGGAAAGACGAGTGACGTGCGGGGTAATGAGAAACACAACGCTTAATAGTACACGATATTGTTGATGACATGTTTCGGCATTTAAACATTGAAGTCAGGGTAGCGGCCCCATTTGAGCACTGTGTGTCCATCGATCTGGCACTGTGTAACAACTAAATAGGAGTAATAAAGTATAGCAATTTTTGCTAATGTGATTTTATTCCATGTTTATATTTTAGACGATCTGATGTCAACCAATATAACTTCGGAGCCAACTAGCTGATATTTTCGAAACCAAAAACAAAGCGTTTAATTTCTTGATGGTCAGTTTATGATTATTAATTTATGGCAGGCGATCGGTCAAAGTATTTTAATTTACATTGTTTAATACCAGTTCTGATGTAAAGAATTATAGTTTTTGTGGATAAGATTACAAAAAAATTACGAAGTCTGTGAACAGCTGTGAGGAGAATAAACTGCGCTGTAAAAGAGAGATTTATAATTAAGAAATAATACCACAGGTGTGCAAGTAATGAAATATACTAATGGTATTGGATTTTGGTCAGTTCGGTTAATCTGAACTTTCTACTCAGTCCCGAGGAATTTAAAGTAAAAGATGATCGACTGTGTACTTTTCTTTAAAAAAGCAAGAGCTATGTAGTTAAGCGGTTCTGACGGCACTAATTTACCAACTGAAGAATCACATAGTTCTTTTGCAAATCGGCAAAACATTAAAATTGCACTGCACTATTACGGTTATTTTTACGTGTGTTTTGCAACGGCTATTATTATGTTTGCAACTCCTGTATGATTCAGTTAAATATACATAAAATGTAGACTTTATGCTTGTTTTTTTTCTATCACATAATAAAAGAGAAAAAAGAAACAAAGCTGCCTCACTCACCCATTTTTATTAAACAGTTTGAAAAAACGCAAGTTTTTGAAAACCGATTAAGTTTCCAAAAACGGAATTCTGAATGCAACACATAAGAAGTCATGTTATATGAGGTTACCCAGCACATCTTTTGATGATATTAAGAGATGATCGACCAAAATGCTTTGGAAGTTTGGAAGAAATGTGTTTGAAGAATCCTCAATCTAAATTTCCACTGAAGCCAACCTTACACATTTAGGCCGCTGGATTGTTAGGGTCATTTAAACCACTTCGAGTAAAAGAAACCATTGAGGAAAAATGGATTTGTATGTATACTTGGACGTGTCGATTTGTCCCAGCGTTATTGTCTCAAAGGAGAAGCAACTAGCCACACTTTTACACAGTGTTTATTCACAGAGAATTTTTGCAGTATTTCGAACTTAGCATCAGTTGCATTTCTTTCAGAAAATCTAAGCGACAGAAATGTACCAACATAAATTTATAAACAAAAACTATGCACACGTTTGATTCTCTGTTATTTAACAGTATAAATTAACCAACACACAATAATGCAACTATTGGTGAAACTTCATGCGTTTTATCATTAAATAAATGCATTTTAGCAATATTTTTTATGTATGTCTTGGATGACGATCTTCATGCAATACACCTTATTACTATAGCCTGGCACATACACTTAACACTGGAATAAATTACAAGTCTCACAAGCAAATAGCTAAATTCCTAAAAAAAAATATAGAACACCCGCTCTATTCCTGGGATTCAGCTATATAACAGGCGTTTCTTTTCTTTTCTCTTTTTTGTTTGAGAGATATGACCATCCACTGCATGTTCTTGCCTTTTAAACTGAGTATAAAAATAACACGGTTCCTAATTATAATTTCGAGTTGACCTTATGCACAGCTTAGGTCATGCCATAAACGTCAAACTTAGGCCGAGAGGAAACACCTGACCAAAGAAACGAGGATCACTAACATACATGACTTAACAACTTGATTTCCAAAAATCTCCAAAGTTAAATAGTTTCAATGGTTATATATAAGAAACTGTCACGAAAAAAAGTCTACTCAACAATATAATTGTCAGGACTGAAAACTGTCAGCCTTCCAGATGAAATACTAGTATACATCTTGACAAAAGATAAACATTCAAAAGGACGCTATTTCAAACGAAAATTGTGGCGATTCAAGTATTCTCTTATTTGGCTGAAAAAGCACAAATCATTGGGACAAAAAGCTCTTACGTATATCTCTAACCTGTTTAGGTAACATATAGTAAAATTACCATACTTTTTGACTACCTCCTCTATTGTACACCAAATATATGTCATCGACTGACTGTCACTTTAGCCTGCGCTCAGATCCAGAACATCCCGTCTCTTCCACACCCCCCTCCCACACACACACACACACAATGTCCGTTACCCTCAACACAGGTAATGGGAAGTGCGAAAGCCGACATAAATGCACACCAATGAGGTTTTTACAAACAATAAACAAATTTCTACAACAGCGTTTCGTTACTGATCATTTGTTATTCATTAATGTATTTTTCAACTTGTCATTCAATCTTTATTTCATATCACGAGGTTTGATTTTCAAATGTAGTTTCATTTATTTACTTATTTTTATTAAAACCATTTCCAGTATTGATTACCCTCACTAATAGTCGTAAATTTACAGCAAGCCTATCTCTTCAGGTCGATCACAGCCCACAAACACAATTCTTGATGATAACTTAAATTCTGGAATGTCACTTTCGAATTTTAAATTTTTGTTGCCTATGAAATACATACATGCACCAGTAAACTGAGTACAGCTAAACCTCCATTACTCAAAACGACTCGTGAGCAACTTGGAATAACCGAATACACTTTTTATGCTGTCTCTCGACGAATGGATACAAATAAGAGACATGCACTCGATAGCTGTCAAAAAATTTCGGTAAATAACCCCGTGGTATCATTTAAAAACCAATTATCTAATTTTTACCCTTCACGGTTTATCCCTATTTGAAGGAATGCCTCATTATTATTGACACTTAGTCGACGCCTATATTATTCAACATCGCGGATCTTTAGTGCTATTTGGTTCTCCCCACCGATATCATTTTCTTTTGAAACAGGAACACACCGTGAAAATACTCGTTTTGTTAACTCCTTTTCTATCGCATTGCAGAACATATCACAGCAGCAAATTGTATGCCAATGCATATTTCCCATACTTCATTTAAACATCTATAGCATATAGTAACACAATTTTATAATTTAAAATTACTTGGAAGGTTTGGGGACTGCGAGGGGGGGGGGGCAATAGTTAGGAATAACAAGACCTTCACTTGATTTTCGCAAATATTTTCCTAATCGAAGACCCCTTTTACACGATGCAGTAAGGGTTTCTCCACATTTCCCAGGCAATCGAAATCCAACACAACAAAATACGGATGCACTACATCTCTTACACTCATGACCATTCATTTACATCACTGCGACAAGAATGAAGACCAAAGCGATTCGTTACGGTATGGTTAGGGTGTCACAACATGCGCACAAACAAGCATGAGAGTTCCATTTTAAAATATTAGGAGTCTTTAAAAGGTGCGCTGAGACGCAGCAGTAGAGTATTGGCAGCGTTTTCGTTTTAATGCATGTCTGTGTTGGGAGATGGGGATGGGGCGGGGGAGGGGCACGGGGGGGGGGAAGGAAGGGCTCACAATATTCTCAGGTTTATTCTTTAAAACTTATATTACAGCGAATCTGTAGCACAGTGGAATTTATAGATTCGCTGATATTATACAGGCGTGGTTAAATATAATTCTGAAATTAAACATGCGGGAATAAATATAAAGAAACAAACAAAAAAAATAACTAACTTTCCATCTGTTACACAAACGAAACAAAAACGACTTCGTGCGTTTTTAATATAGCTCCAATCTAAAGCAAACAGTCTCGTCTCTGTCCTGTTTATTCCTCTTCAAAAAAAAAAAAAAAAACGTGCAGAGACATGACTCAGTTCAAAAGAATGTTTTTAAGTTCAATACACGCTGTCGCATTGATTTAACTCTAACTTAACAAACAAGAGTTGTGGTTCAGCCTTCAGTGCAGCACGTTTACTTAACGCAACCACAGCAAAAAGAAATACATAGTATTTATAACATGGACAATTTAAATCACATCTCCGCGTCGATATTCAATGCATTACATAGAAAATAACAGTTCCCAGTATTACAAACAGCACCGTTAATACTAAAGCCCTACACCTGAATAGGTTTGAAATCTTCAGTAAGTTTTTTCGATTCTTCCGAGTTGTTTATCTCGTGTTTCTGTTGTTCCTGGCTGAAACTGTTAGGACACTGGATTTGCACAGCGCTCTGTTCGCTAGAGGGCGGAACATGTAGAATAATGTGCTGTGTTATCGAAAGCATGGTCATTCAAGAATTTTCACCACTACATGTACACGAGAAAACCAACTGGTTGTGTTGTAACATGAAATTTTGACTATTAATGCACAACATAAAATTCAGTACACTGAATGGAATAAGTAACAGTTTGGTGTGTCCTTCACCTGACGTTGATGATACAAACAATCGGGGATTGCTTTCTGAAGCACAGACATGCCGTTTTTTTAACAAGGCTGAGTACTGATGAAATTCACAGGTGCTTTCTTGTTCTTTGTATTAACGACGCAAAAACAATACTGGGGCCAAATAAACGAAGATGTGCTAGTGATTTCGAGCCTGGTAAAATAATATATATCCAGTCTCTGAAGTTTTTTGCAGATCCGTCGTTAACCCATAAAACTCTTCTATTCCTGACGGCTCGATTTTCTACAATATATATACAAATAAACACATAAGCTCATAGCATGTTCTTTGGCACAAAATGCGACAAGTTATAAAATAAGGTAAACTTTCGCAGTTTCTATAACTTAACATAACAAATAAGGGTTCTGATTTTTCTTCAGACAATTTCTAGCACAAAGTTCCAACAACTTGTGTGTATAAATCCTCAAACTGTTTCAGACACGATGGCGAAAATACAAGATTTTTCTTCTTTTTTTTTTTTTGGGTGGGGGGGGGGGGAGGGCAGGGAAGTTGGGAAAATCCTGCAAGGAGATTTTGGCTCAAGAAGATATGGTTTTACTTGATGAACTTACATCCACAATGTCGTCGTCAAAGAGTAACCAGAAACCATGGCTCTTGACAATGCTGATGTAGTGCCCTCGACTTGGACCACTCCCACAATGCACCACTACTGCTATAAGGTCATACATTCGCTCAGAATTTATTGCATCGTCCGACTGAAAAGAAGTTGTGCATAGCTTTCCTTTATTCTTTTTATCATACAACATAACATGTTTTTTTCTAATACATTATTTTCACAACATTTACCATGGCTGTGAAATGGAAATTCTTAATCAACGCCAGATACAATAAAATATTAATAAATTAGGGGAATTTAATAAAAACAAGGAAAACAAGAAAAGCTGTAACTAGACTGGCCAGTGTTTATGTTAAAAAAACAAGCATGTCCAAGGACCTGACCCAGCCGAATTACCAAACAAGGAAAGAGAGAATAACTCTGAAACGAATACTGTTAAGCCGAAAAATGAAGAACTTTGTTTCCGAACGTAACTTTTTCATAATTTTAATAAACAAAAAACAAGTTTTCCCGGGTGGCAGCTATTCGAAAAGGGATGTTGGAGAGGTTGGGTTTTGACGATTCACGTATTTACCGACATTTACACAATTTTACAAAATTTTTAAAATCCAACCATTTCGGCATTTTTTTGTCATTTGCGAAAAAAGCAAAGTCCAGGTGGAGACGTACCTAAGAAACTTTCGATTAAAATTTCGTAACTTTTTGAAAAAGACTGAGAGAAATGAATGGCTTGACAATTCAGCTATTTACTACCATTTATTCCAGTTTTTTTACATCCCTGCGTAACATCTAAACGATTGGAGTAAAACTGTAGGAGGAGTAGCATTTTAAAAATGGGTCAAAACGGGCATAAAAAGTGCTGCCATTTTGTCAGTTTTTCGTCAATGGTCAAAAAAAAAGTAATAGCCAGATGGGGGACCGCCCAGGGAACATTCCGGCGTAATATCAAAATGATTGGAAAGTAGCATTTTAAAGAAAAAGTTTAACATACGCACACACATTTCAGCCCCCTATAGTGATACGACTAACCCAGTACGGCAAAGTCGGCTGCGTTAAAAACGGATATGCCCCCCGACCCCCCGCAATCAGTCACGTGGAAAAAACACTGGCGAGCTAAAAAAATTTTAGAATCGCCAAAAATACATTTTTACAGAAAACGAAGAAAAACTTCGCAGTATATGTGTGGGTTTTTCTTGCCAAGTTTTAGCCTAATCCAACAAACTGTTTCGGAGATATCGCAACAATATGGCAAAAAAACTTAAAAATCAAAAATTTAAAAAAATCGCCAAAAATACATTTTCAACGGAAATGAAGAAAAACGTTGCAGTATACATTTGCGCTATATGTGTGTTCTTTTTGCGACGTATCAGCCTTATCCAAAGTGAAAAAATGCACGAACCCCCCTCCCCCCCCCCCTCCACACATTAAAAAATTTGCCAAAAATAGAATTTTTGAAGGAAGGAAAAAAAAAATAACATAGGCATCATCTAGACATGTACCCCAATATGTATGTATGTTTTGAGAAAAATCGACTCAGTAATTTCATAAGAACTCACTGCGGACAGACGAACCCACAAAATACTATATATGTCTGGGGGAGACCTATAATTACCGTGTTTAATAATCGCAGTTCCAATGGGAAAACAACTCTGTAGGAGAGTTTGGTGTATCGATTCAGTTGTTCCATATATTTGAAACGTTTTAAATGTAGAGCTAAAACCTGCGGCAACTTCTTCACTCTCATCCTGGTGGTCAACAAAAGAAAAAATTAATCAATACATATCCCTCTATATTTAACATTCACTATCATTTTCACATTATACAACCAAATCTATCGCAAGAGTTCATTTGTACAAGAACTGCTTACACAGGAAATCGATCTGTCGTGGTGGTGGTAATGGGGGTTGCTATATTGCAGATGAACTTCTCATAAAATACGTCTTGCACTTCGTTTAACTTTCATATTTCCTTCATTTATATGTACATGTTAAAGATATATTTTTGTCATGCAGACTTTTATTTAATCCAAGATAAAATCGCAGAAACGATTCGGGAATAGTAAACCTGAATCCATACCTTCAGCCAAACATGAAGTTACACGACGCAAAAGTCATTTGTCAGTTAGCCAAATCAGTGCCTCAATACTAATCTCTCTACCGTAATCTTATGTCTACCTTTTCTGCGCCTCCTGCTTGCTGCAGCAGACCTCGCAGTAGTACTTATACTCGCTGCACAGGGTCTCAGTATTGCTGAAGCCCAGGAGGCAATTCGTCAGTGACGTATTCTGCTCTACATCAATGGATAAATCCAAGAAATCTTCATCTTTTGAGGACACCTGCACAAAATGACCACGTCTGAGACTTCAGTTTGAAAGAACAAGCAGCTATTCGTTCAGTAATTCATAATATTCATCGAAATAGTCACAGATAAATACACGTACAGCTTACAGCCACTGTTTTAAACAATTTTTATTTTGTTTAATGTACAGCCTTACCGTTTCACAATTAAGGCAGCGTGTCTCATTCGTCAAGGTTCCCTGGAAGATTTCGTGCACCCATGTCGCTTGCGATTTTTGAGAGGAGGACGGTCCATTACAAGCAGGTCTCCCATTCGCCTGACTGGTTTGTACACCTTTCTTGGTCGTTACTTTTTCTGTAGATAGTACATCACACATAAAAAAAATCATAAAAACGC
Organism: Protula sp. h YS-2021; assembly: GCA_949752745.1. NCBI lineage: Eukaryota > Metazoa > Annelida > Polychaeta > Sabellida > Serpulidae > Protula > Protula sp. h YS-2021. Next base: position 73,063,467 of record OX457025.1, read on the forward strand.
GCTCATTTTACTGTTACGATTTTCATCAGAAATGACCAAAATAATTAGCACAGAGAAACGTAAAAAGTGTAGGCTTCGAGTAAAGGGCACTACTTCCCTCCAATAGCTTTTCTCGTGATGGTCTTTTTGTGATGAAAACAAAATTAACATATTAAAGCAAAACACCATTAATTAACCCTTCAAGTAACACAAAAACAGAGCGATAATTTTGTTTACCCTGCAACAAATCTCCAACTGTGTTCAGCAAATAATTCAGGAATTCGTGTGCATCTTGCTGCATATAATTATCAAATAACTCTACAACATAAACATTTAAATAATTTAAAACAAGAAAATAATGATGGCTCGAAAAATCTCTTTTTTTCTAAGAAACTGCACTCGAATATTACATACTGCGCAATTTTCTTCAATGATTTGACTGATTTCCCCACGACACATCAACACTGTGTATAAAATAAAAAATAGAGACTTTTTGTCCTGCACGAAATACGGCACCATATAAAAAGTGAACCTGTTCCCAAATTGGGCAATTTAAGTTCTATGACACTCTATATATTTCTATATATAAGAATCAGCCTCATGGGTCTTCTCTGGGAATAAACTCACTCTGTCTATAGTGCCTTATTTTGTTCATATCTAAATTCTTATTTGCTTCACACATTCTCATTTCATGCTAGAGCATCAGACACACACGATCTCCCATGTAGCGCGGATGACCTATGAAATATAAAGGTCAGTTTGCAAAGTCTTACTACTGCCACTTTATCTTATTTTGTTCACAATTCTAACAGCTTTACATATTTCTATTTCGACAAAAGCTAAGGTTAATATTAAAAAAAATCATTTTGACAATGTTCAGTATCACTTATCCGTGTGTAAAATGAAAAAAAAAAAGTTTTGATACATAGTTTTGTAGACACAGACCGGACGACAGTTCCATTACGCGAAATTTTAGGAAATTTCAAAACACTTTCAATTTGACAATTTTTCATGAATCCGCAGAAAAATACGACAGTGCACATCTTCAACATGTGTTCTGTCCGTGTGTGAAACTTCAAAACAATCTCATCTATAATTTCGGAGACACAAACCCGACCGCATGCAGACAGACGGACAAGCTCATAACTACACATCTCTCCGTTTCACGGGGATAATAAACAGAGTGTTGGTTGTACACTTATTCTCTCACAGAAAGAAGCCCAATGATACCGCGGTTTCTAATGACACAATTACAGTTACAAAAATGTCGACTGCAAAATCGTTATTTACATTTTTTCAACAGTCATTACCTCATATAAGTCAAACTATCTAAGAAAACTTCCTGAAAACTTACCATTTTCCTTTTTTAGCCTTTGGATAAATTTCTTAGGTGCAATTGTACCAACTTTTTTCTTCTGTGTCGCTATAGAGTGGAAAAGATCGCCAAGGCAGGACAGAAGAGTCTCTTTCTTTACAGACTTCTGCTGTTGTTTATACTGTAGAACTTTGTCTCTGAACGGCTTGCAGAAATAGAGTGCTTGTAGCACAGAGTTGCAGTAACAAGTGTTTCCAAACTAAACATCGGGTAAAACAAAACAATATAATGTACCGTCGCTAGCATATTTTAAGTTAACACTTCAGATATGCGAGCTATATAATTTAAAAATCAAGGCATAATTCGTCGAAAAAAAAAGCAACAGAATACACTAACATATAACGAGTTTATAACATAAAAAAAAATTAAAAAATACCAGGTAAACAGTTGTTAGCAGTCAGATGAATCTGAGAATTTATGCCGCACCCCAACAGAAATTTGTGAACAAGACTCAACATATCAGTCCAAAAAGTCACCGGGCCCAAACGCGCTCCCCCCCCCCCCCCACCCCCGAACTTCCTATTCTGAGGTGGCGATATAGACAAAAGAGCAGCCGTGCTAGATAAAAAAGCGAAGAATAATTTATTAATTTCAGACTTACGTTAACCAGACCGAAGTAGTGCTCATTTGTAGGGAACTGGTCAGAACCAATTTCTTTTTCAAGCTGGGATGCATTTGCTCCCTGAAAAAAGTGCAAAATTCATTAGAAGACTAACGTATTAAATCCAGACAGTTGCGCAAAATAATTAATACAGTGTATAACGAATCGGTTAATCGCACAGTGGTTAATCAAACAAACCGGTTAATTGCATACTTTTTGATATTCCCATATCACTTATTCCATTTCAATGTGCAATTTCAAATCGGTTTCCCGTTTCTGCTTGTGGGGGAGGGGGGGGGGGGGACTGGCTCCACGATGCTACTCCTGTGGGTCCGGGTCCTCGCCTCAATTCTTCGCACTGAAAAGGCTTCAAAGGCCAGTTTCACTCACTCTGAGGACCCAATGCAAGATTAAACGACTTGCAAGACTTCAGTAGCACTTCCTCACTGTATGCCCACAAAGTAACAACACGATGATGAAAAACGCCTGTGCCAAGCTTTCTTTTTAAGTGCCAAGCTTTCTTTTTAAGAAAGAACATGGAAAAAAAGCACAAATCTCCCGCAATAACTGACATTTGTTTACATCCAGGGAGCCTGGTTATTTCAGTGAAAAAGTGACATATATTTTGTTAGTTAGTGATATGATTTGTTTAACGACACGACATACCCTAAGCGGGCTACATTGTGTCAAAACATATCAATGACCATTAACTAGACGACAATATTACAAGATAAAATCAAGGCAAGTTAAAACCGTGAATTTTGCAATTATCCACAAAAAAGTTTGGAGTTAAATATTTCAAAAGCATGAAAGAAATTTAAGTTGAATATTGTGGGTTTCACAGAATGAGTGTGTGCCTAATTTTGCATCTATCAATTATTTGAGCATATTTTACAAACAATCAATAACCCGTTTCATTTAAATTTATGGTAACTTGACTTTGGTCAAATGACATTTAAAATCTGGAACGTGAACAAACATTTGACAGGTGAGTATGGAAGGTAATCTTTCTGCACTTTAACGAAGAAATAAAAGACATACAGCCCATTAAAAACTGTGCCCGATTTCGTAAAAGGATATATTATGCATGATCTTCGAGTGAATATATTTGAATAATTTGGACTGGTGTTGCTGACACAGATCTTGTGTTCCGAAACCGTTTCCAAGACAAACTGGAATTCAATACTATCCTATCGACCAAGCATGGAACAAAAATGGCTTGTGGTCAAAAGCACATTCTGCAAGCTGTTAGACACTTCTGCTCCTCACAAGCTCGTTAAGCCTGGTACAAGATTGCCCTAAGTTTTTGCGCTAAGTTGGCTCTTTGAGTGTACACCTTATTATATTATTTAGGTCGATTAGACTTGAGTAAACTACCTAAGATCGGACCACAGCCAATATTTGTGCACAACTACTGACCAGTGAGTCTCATAAGCCAAGTGGTGAAGATATCTGAGAAAATTATTCAGAAGTCTCTTTTTGAATTTTGCGTCAATAACGATATTATAACATGTAAACAACATGGATTCTTCTCACGTTGCTCATGCCCTTCAAATTTATTGGACTTCAACTTTCGACCTTATAATCTATACAGACGTTAAGAAGGCACAGACCCTGTTCCCCATAGGCGCTTGCTGACCAAACTGAAGGGACATGGAATCAAAGGACTCCTAATGTGGTTCAATTCCTTTTTAACAAAGAGGAAACAGCAATTGGTCACCAATGGAACATTTTCCAAGTGGACAAGCGGCATTTCCGGAGGCCCACAAGGAACAATATTAGGGCCAGTCCTATTTCTATTAATCACCAATGACCTTCAAAGCGTTGTCAACTCAGATGTATCCCTATTCGCAGATGACTGCAAATTATACCTAATAATAACCGACATCAGGTACTCTATTGAGCTTCAAGATGATCTCAACTCCCTTGGATGTTCAAATTCAATGAGGAAAAGTGTGTAGTACTCAGGAAAAGACAACAAAACGACTTCAGGTATTGCATTGATGGTCACAAGCTTGTTGAAGTCGAAGAGAAAAAGACTTAGTCAGATGTGATTATTTTCAATGACCTTAAACCGTCAAATCATATAAGAACCGAACAAAGCCAACTAGCGGTTAGGCATGATCAGACGCTGTTTTTCTGAGAAAGGTGCTGAGACAATCATCCCACCGTACATCACATTCGTACGCTCAATCCTAGAGGTGTGAACTCTCTCGTGTGGCATCCCTGGTTACAGAAAGATATTTCCCTCCTAGACCAGATCCAAAGACGGTCAGAGAGAATGTGTAGTAGCCCTATCAAGTTCCAGAGCCTAGCGGAAAGATGACACGTATGGATATGTGTTAAACATTGAAAATATATGTCTTTTGGCTAGATCCCATAATCTTTTCACAATCAGCACTGATAATCGACGTGGGAATAAATACAAGCTAGTTAAGAATTATGCATGCACGGATATACGCTAGCACTTTTTTACTAACAGCTTAGTTAATTCATGGAAAAGTCTCGGTGAAAATTGTGTTTATGCCAAAAACCAACCCTCTTTTAAAAAGAGACTGGAGCTAGACGCTGAATAGTGAAGTCCAGGAGAAATCAAGGTAGGTAGATCATGTAACAGTATGGCGACACCGGATTCGTTGTTATAAAACAAATGACCTCTGAGGGGACCTATCTGTTATGTACAAGCATAGAGCGGACATATTTGAACAAGTGGCGACTCTTTTTAATTAGTACTATTTCTGCGGAATCCCCAGTAAGTGTGCCGATTAAAAAGGTGTTATAGCAGATCACACAGGCGTAGCGGTTGGCTGTTGGACAACAACGCGGAGCAGCAAGTAAGTCTTGTTAAATTGCGTTGTTGTTCAATAGCCAGCCTCTACGGCGGTTCAGGTTGAATGGATCCTTTCAGAGGTTAGCTGTTCCATATAGCAACGTTTAAATTGCTATTTGCATAAAAAAATTGCAGTGCAATTTGCCGAGGTATTATGACAAAATACACACGTGGGACTGCAGTTTGCGTTTCTAGTAGTGAATATGTTTTCGTGAACTTAGGGCTTTTAAAATCTTTTATGGATAAAGTCGCTCCCGTGCACCGTGAACTGAATTAGATTCTTGTCTAAAACAAGCCATCGTCGAAGGCGCAGACCCCAACCTGACACAATAATCAGTCAAGCGCAAAAATTTCAAAATTTCTGCATCTTTATTTTTTTCAAGAAATCCAAAAATAACGCTTCGTCGCACAGCTCCACTACTCGGTTTTTCTATTCGAAAAAGGAAACTGAAATCGGCTGAATGGTGCCGGAGATATGACGCTTACAAACTACATATAATGATGTCAAGCGCAACAAATTTCAAAGTTTCCGCATTTTTTTAATTTTTGGAGAAATCCAAAAATAACGCTTCGTCGCACAGCTCCATTACCGGTACTTGGTCTTTCTGTGTGCAAAAGAAAATTAAAATCGGTTGAACGGTGCCAGAGATACAGCGCGTACAAAAAAAATCGGACGGACGGACGGACTGACAGAGGTCAATTCTATAGACCCTAAGGGTTCACCCGGTCGGGGCCTAAAAATCAAGCACCAGAAAAAAATAAGGAGAAATATACGAAGTTTTTAGGAGCAGCGCACTCGTAGCTTCCTGGAGCTAACTTGCAAGAGGCTCCAAGAAGCGGCACACTACAAGGTTTCCACGCAAATCCTTCAAATCCTCACTACATAACGATATGCAAGTCAACTGTGCCCGCTCTGATGCACCCCTGTGGCTACTTTGTTCGAGATTCAACGACCCGTACGTCTTTACTGCCATTTGCTAAAAACCCTCTAAGTACAACGGTAATGATATATAACTTCTGTGTTACCCTTTCTTTAAAAGAAAGTGATACGAAAATAAACACAAATCTCCCGCAATAATTGATATTTGTTTGTATACAGGGAGCATAGTTTATTTTGTGAAAAGTAGCAATAATTTTTGCCATGATCCACCTAAAACTTTTGAAATGATGTTTCAAAAAGAATGTAAGAAATAAAGAAATTAAATATGTTGAGTGTACAAACTCAATTTATACATAATTCTGCATCTATCAACTTTGTTAGTATACATTACAAATAAACTACAAACCCTTTATTTAAATTTCACTTAACTTTGGTCACGTGACATTTATGGCCGGAATGTAACTAAACATTTGACAGGTGAGTGCGGAAGCTAACTTTTCTGCACTATGGGTGCTTATTATTGGGCGTCAGGAAAAAAGCTGAGGGTAATGTGCGCAATCCCCTGAAAACTGTCAGCTGAGAATCCAATAATAAGCGTGCTCCAATGAATACATAAAGATATACAGCTCACTAAAAACTGTGCCTGTTTTACAAAAAGGGCATGAACTTTCTGTAAATGTTAGTCCTAGATGACTCTTGCGGTCTTCTTGTCACAGAAAGAGTCATAGTTCCTACAATAGGAAATGTCATTGGTGTCGATTTTCAAATCTTTTCGCACGACTGGGGCCAACGGCGTTATTTTAGAAAGGGTGCATCACATAAATGGCCAAATGATATATTATGGCGCACAAGTTTTATGGTCAGCTACCATTTTTTACTGACAAAAATATGTGTTTTCTTGAGATCAGGATCTCGACTCCCTCATTATCGCCCATAAAAACAGTCACTCCACAGTTGCAAAACCACGCTTGACTCTAGTTTGGGAGTTTCGCTGAGGTCGAAAATAATGCGCCGGGTACTTCTCAGTGTGCTTTAAAAAAAAGCCTGCCAGTTCGAGCCTCGGTGTCCTTGAACGTGCGCCGAAAGGTCCAGAGCCTGGGAAATTGAAATCAATGGCCATTTCTATTGCAGGAACTGTGACCCTTTATGTCCTAGGAAAATAGAACGGGTCCGATTGGATTATGTAAATGTTTGAATAATAGGGAGTGGTATGCAGGACTCGTGTCTCAGAAAATATGACGTTGGCCATTATTAGCGAAACAATGGAAGGCTTCGTACCTCTGCAGAGAGATATACCATGTTTATACAACTCAGAGCTGACTCGGAGCTAGCTCCAAGAAGCGGTGCGCTAAAAAGTTTCCAGGCACCGCTTCAAAGCCTCGTTATATAACGATAAGCAAGTCAACTGCGCTCGCTTTGAGGTACCCCTGTGGCTACTTTGTGCGAGATTCAACGACCCATAAGTTTTTATTGGCACTTGCTAAAGGCCCTCAAAGTACAACGGTAATCATATACAACTTCTGTGTTACGCTTTCTTTAAAAGAAAATAATACGAAAATAACCCCAAATCTCCCGCAATAAATGACATTTGTTTGTATACAGGGAGCATACTTTATTACGTGAAATAGTAACAATAATTTTTTGCAATTATCCACCAAAAAACTTTTAAATTGATATTTAAAAAAGAACGTAAACATAAAAAGACAAATATGGTGGGTGTACTAAACAAATTTATACGTAATTCTGCATCTATCAACTATTTATTATATATTGTTCAAATAAACTATAACCCCTTTATTTAAATTTTCGGTCCCTTGACTTTGGTCACGTGACATTTAAAGGCCAGAATGTAAACAAACATTTGACAGGTGGATGCAGAAGCCAACTTTTCTGCACTTTTATGAACAAATAAAAGATATACAGCTCACTAAAAACCCCTGCCTGTTTTACAAAAAGGGCATATTGGGCATGAACTTTCTGTAGATGTTTTAATAATAGGGGCTGGTATGCAGGATTCGTGCCTCAGAACATATGAAATTGACCCCTATTAGTGGAGAAATGGAGGGCTTCGTAGCTCTGACGCAGAGATATACGATGTTGTACAAGTCAGAGCTACTCAGAGCTAGTAACTTGCAAGCTGCCACCATGTATACGAGTCAAAATAACGCTCAATCCAAATACTGTGTGGCCTTTTAAACTCGGTACAAAAATGCAACGAACGTCCACGGCAACATTTTCTGATTATACTAACCATTTTAGTTTTTATTAACAAAATATCATAACTTCCGTATTTCTGAAACGTCTATATACACGCCGGCGTGTATAAACCAGAATTCTGTCTTTTTAACGAATCACATCGCGTGTTACAGCTGCGTTTGGAAAAACAACATACGGATTTTCAAATAATTTCAATATTTTTATCAATAACGGCAATTTATATACTGATATGAACGATAAATAACTCTTTCTTAATCCAATCCTTAATTATTTATTAAATTACCGTAATCTATTTAAAATTAGCCCTTTAAGAGTACAGTGTTATTTGTTCTAAATATGGCGGTAGTGATACGGCATTTCTATCTTCAGCGGTGTATTTGGAAGAGCATAAGACTTGATAAAGTATATAATACCCTTGGCGTGTATATAATAACCAGTTAAGTGTATATACACGCCAGAATCTGTGACAATTAATTAAGATGTTACTAATTTTTATATACACGCCACTATTTTGAATAGAATACAAACAAAATCCAACTTCAAGTAAATAGTGACGTGTATATAAGAAGCGTTTGGGAGTTATATACACGCCAGAATATTTGGTGTTTAAGTAAGTGTCACATTATATCATATACACACCACAATACATTAAGTATAGGAAAACCATTATTACACGATTTGTATATTGAAAATGAAAAGACACAAAATAAATATGCACTCCAGATTTTGAAAAGAAGTGGATTTTTGTTAGCTGCACTCGTTACTACTAGGATTATTTAAAGGAAAGTTTTTCAATTTGTATAATAACGGTGGCGTGTATATAAGAAGGATCAGAGTGTTATATACACGCCCAAATATGACCAATTACAACCATTCGTACGTAAGGTGGCGTGTATATAAACACAGATTTCTTCTTATATACAAGCCAAAAATATGTATGGCGTGTATAAAAACATATTTAGTGATGGTATAAACGCCGGCGTATATATAAGGCGCAATTTGCTTTTGTATACACGCCCACCTGTATATAATTTATATTCGAACCTTATACACAAGCAGGCGTATATATAACATTCGTTTTGGAATTATATACACGCCGGCGTGTATATAGTTTCATCCTTTTTTTTAATGTTGTTAATCCAGATGGCGCTTTAGATTTGGTTATCTGCAAGATAATCAATTCGGTAAGATCCTTTTCATTTCACTGATAATAGATTTAACTTCTGTTTCACAGATGCATTTAATACATATCGAAACAGAATTTACTAATACTCTGGCATGGTCACTTGCGATCTATGAATTTATTAAATAAGGCATATTGCGACATTGCTATCGTGACTGTTACTATGTACATCAATTTAAGTAAATGTCATCAAATATCGACTGAACTACAAAGAAGCCATCAATATTAGATTAAATATCATTTATATTGCCAATTAATTAATTTGATTCTTTGAATACCAAATGATTACTGGAGTGTTTCTGTTTAAGCTTCTCATAACTGTAGAGTTCAGTTTGGGAATAGATACCAGGAATGATAAAGATATCTGTGTAGTAATCCAGATGTTGCTGCAAATAGTCTTTAGACATTATTTTGGAGTTCTGCTGCGATTTACACGTAGCAGTATAAGACGTTTGTTATTTTTTCTTATTTATAAAAGAGTCGCCTTTTTCCCTTATTTGATTTTTCTTTAAACTTTACAGATCTTCGTTTAATGCAGTCTTAAAGGGGACTCCTCTGTTGGCTAGTATCTTTTGTGACGTCTTTTCGTTGTTATTATGTAGAGATCTTTGTTTCACATAATTTTTAGGATTTTGAGAAGACTTTTTTGGCAAAGGTCAATTTTTATGCATGTTTAAGGCGAAAGATTAAAACGGGATCGTCCTGAAAGTTGTGTTTACTTGTGATCTGCTTGATATATGAGAACAAGTCCTCTGAATCTTCCCTGCACATAGAATTAAGCAGTCGAGGTAGTTTGATTAGATAGATTTCTAAGTTGTTTTGTGAATATCATTAACAAATTCCTTTTCCGGTCTCCATCTTGAAAGGTGCTACACGTTTTTGAATTTTTTTTTAATTTCTAAATTTTCTCCCTCTGTACGAAATGCTGTTATGCCATATGCATTTTTAAGAAGTTACCTTTGAAAAGGCCGAAACTTTCTGACTCCTTAAATGAGACGTTTCCCGGTATAAAATGAAAAGACCGAAACTTTCTGACTCGTTAAATGAGACGTTTACCGGTGTAAAATGTAAGAAGTTTCCTCCGAAATCCAGGGATCATAGAAGAAAAAGTTCATCCAGTTGGTGTTGAAATGCACTGGGCACAAAACAAAATATTTCAAACAGGGTGGTCACCGACCCACGGAGATAGGGAGTTCAGGGAAAAGTGAAAAAAGTGAATCGACATTTTCCAGTCGGGGAAAACTGGGAATTTGAAAATTGGTGACTATTGTTCTTGAACCAAAACACGTAAGCGTTCGAATTTCTTGAATATATCTTGCCTGTGGCCACCACTTTCGAGTATATATGGATTTCTTGGCGATGTCCTTTTAAATCGTGCCAAAATTCATTGTATGGAAAACTCTGGGAATTTCGTTTCGGGGTTCCAGGTGGCCACCCTGTCCAGAACAGACCACGGGTTTTACACAGAAATTGAACATTTTAAAAGTGCCAGGCAGTCAAGAGTGGGTCAAATGAAACCTCGTGTTTCCAATGAAGTGTACAAAACGTTTTGTAAACCAGGCGGGTAAAACTACAGAAGAAGAAAAGACAGTAATTATAAGCCAAATCACACTTTAGGCGTTCCCAATAAAATGCGCAAAAATTCTGGGTTTCGAATAAAAATAACCGGGTGAAAAATGAAAGAAATGATGGAGAGATTTAGCCTAAATTTCAAATTTCTCTTTGACCAAAGAGCAATCGGGTTTTTAACAACCCGCATACTATTTTAAAAATTTATTAAAAGTTTTAACAAATAGTTTCAATTTCTCTTATGTTCCGAGTATAAGCTGCTCATGCGATATTTCTTCCATGTTTTTCTATCATTTTCATTTTCTTACCCAGCTCCCTCGCAGTCGAAATCCAAAATTCTTGCGCATTTTCATTCGAAACACCCAAAGTGTGATTTGGCTTATCAAGAGAAATCTGTTTTCACAACCCGTGCTGTGGGAAGGGGGCGTACGGAAATGGCACAGCGTTGTCGAAATGGAAACAATCTACGAGAGAAGTAAATTGAAATGTAGTGATATGGACTAGTCCCAGTGAACCCTTTCTGCCTTCCTAGGTGAGAAAGGGTTACAGTTCCTGTAATAGAAATGACCATTGATCTCAGTTGATCTTTCGCGCACGTTCCAGGACACGGAGGTTCGGACTAGCAGGCTTTTTCTTAAAAAGCACACTAAGAAGTATCCTGGCGCATTATTTTCGACTTTGGCCAAACTACCAAACTTGAGTAAAGACTAAAGAGTGGTTTTGCAACAATAGATTCTTTGTTGTGGGAGATAATGGGTGATTCTACATCCTCATCTAAAGAAAACATCTATTTTTCTCATTACAGAATTGTTATTTGACCATGAAAACTGTGCGCCACGATTTATAATAGGGTTAGTTATGTGATGCACCACCAATGACATGTTATATTATAGGAACTATGACTCTTGCTGGGAAGGAAGCAACAGTCATCTAGGACTAGATATGGGCACGAGACAAATCTTAACTTAATAACTTTATCAAAACCTTAAAAAATTTTCAGATGTCATTAAAAGTTTTACGTCGTGCAAAGTGAACCTTAAAAAAGCTCATTTCCGTACCGCTTCGCGCCATATACCGCTCCCCTCATAAATTTTCCAATAACTGAAGACAACACCGCATTATAAAAGGTATCATGACCATCTGCCGAAAAGCTTTGTTGGTCGTTTAGAATTCATAAAATAAAACCCTAGAAACTGACATTGGAACCCATGTAAAAGATCTGGGATTTTACGGAACGATTGATTAAACACACTCTGTAGTATATAATTATTAAGCATGTTTAAACAAGCTGTAGCATATGTTTTATGTTTTTTGGGAACAGAAATAACTCAAGATGACAAACACAAAGGGGTATCGCCGTGGAACACGGTATATGTTTAGTAGGAAGTTCAAGAAGCACGGCACTATACCACTTTCAACCTACTTGAAGTGCTACAAAAGAGGAGATATTGTGGATATAAAGGTGAACGTCATGGAAATTTTGACATACTATGTTAAAAAAAAACTGAGACTACATAGAGTAAAGGCTTTCTTTAAAAAATACTTGTTGGTGCATTTTTATACTGCGCGTTAAGGTAGCGCGATTTTATATTTAGGTAAAAGATTTTTTCAGATGAGACACTTTTTTAAAATAAGAAAATGTACTGATGTTTTTAGGTAAGGTTAATGTTGTCGAAGGAGAACTTAGGGCAAGGCGAGTTTAATGAAGAAATAAAAACAACCACTGACAATTAAAAACAATATTTTGTGTCTGTGATAAAGGGTGATGGAGCCGTTCAAAAAGGCATGCCACATAAATCGTATCACGGCAGAACTGGCCGTGTGTACAACGTTACTCAGCATGCTGTCGGTGTCATTGTCAACAAACGCGTTCGGTATGTACTGATGTCATTTACTAGAAACTTAAGAATGCGTGATTCGTGTCGTAATTCAGCAGCTGTCTCTTGAATTACAGCTCTTACTTGTTTTCCATTTCTTCAAAAATTAATGATATATTTAAGTTAAAAAGGGTCTTGTTAAATTTTAATAATACCGAGTCCTGCATGTGAACAGTTAGAGGTGGGAGAATTTCATTACTTCTTTGCTAAATGTTCGATATCAACCTCCCGAGTAGGATGGATGATTATTGTTTAGGGGGAGAATTCTACCCAAGAGGATAAACGTGAGAATTGAACATGTCAAGCACTCAAATTGCCGTCTGGACTTCTTGAAACGTGTCGAAGAGAATGAGGCTAAAAAGAGAGAAGCGAAAGAGAAAGGCGTTGTTATGCAGTTGAAAAGACAGGTGCGTAAATAAAAAGAGCTTGGCGATCTGTGCAACAGTTGTCTGACCTCAAGAAAAGAAAATATAACAAAATAAATAGTAGAACAGTTATTGTGGCATTGGGCGATTAATTTTTTAATGTAGAAATGTCACACGCCTGTTTAAAATTCGACAAAAACTGAATGTACTATAATTATTCATAGTGCACTGAAGAGGCGATCTGCTTTTTAACGCAACTTGATCCTGTCAATGCGATGTTTTCGATAAAGATGATTCGGCAAAAATATAGATGCTTATTTGTGTGGTTCTTGTTTTGTTCTGTTGCAGCCTGTAAAACCAAGACCAGCTCACATAGTGCGCACCAAGTATAACAAGCCTGTGATGGTGGAACCGATCCCGTACGAATTCATCGCTTAAACGTGTGCAGGAGACTTAAATTGTTCAAAAACTGTGAAAAAAAGCTGAAATAAAGCGGTGGAAACAAAAGAAACGAGAACAGTGTTCTTTGATTGAGTTTATGGTTTTTTGTTCAGCATATTATTTGGACCTTGTAGTCTTCAGTGACCGATCATTTAAGCAAACATTGAAATGTTGAAATATGGCGAGTCCAAAAAAAGAAAAAGAAAGGCCTAATTAAATTAGAAATGAAAACACTCATGTTTAACATCTGGAACATACAAAGAAACCATTCCAAACTATGCGATATGTATACAAGTTTGGATTTATGTCTTTTATGGTTTTGAATATATAGTGAAACATCTATTAGAGAACGTTTGTCATTAAGAGGCAACCTCCTCAGGCGATGCATACTTTTGGGGCGCTGTTCACTGGATTTCCTCCCTGATTCACAACTATTTTGTGAACACTTCTGTATAATGAACATATTTTTAAGTTCTGAATACGTTTCTTTTCAGGGGTTGAACATGAATTTGATTTTGTTTCGGATGGTCCTGCGAAATCTATTCTAAAGCAACAGTACAAAATACAATTTCTCACAGGCTGTTTTTAAATTCATTGGAGCAAGCATAAAGGTGAAAATCGTCGCGTTTCAAAGACGCAGAAAAGCTTCTTTTCTATACCAAAAAAAAAAAAAAAAGCGAAGTTAAGAGTTGTAATTATGCTGCTAATAAGTAAACCGAAGACCTACAGCCTCTTCGCACAGGAAGAGTAAACAGGATTAAGATAAAAAATATACAACCTTGACATAAACCATTTCCTGTAGAGTATAACACTTAACACTGCGCCTAATATTAAGAGCGAAAACATTTAAAAGGTGACAAAGTGACCGGGAAAATTGGGCCTAGCTGTAAAAGTGCAGACATACACGGGTGAAAGGACATGTCAACTAATTTGGACAAAATTTAGTACAAGGTCTCGTGACCAACATGCCGTCAGAACTAACCGGTCTATTTCTGTGGGATGAACAGTCTTGTCTGTGTTTCTCTTAAACCTGTGGATTTATATGGCCAGTTTTTGCCAAACTGATAACAAAAGTACTACTACTGCACTACTGCTCCCCTCTCCCGCATCTCGCCCCCTCCCGTCTCCCCCGTCCCTCCCCTCCCTGTCCCTCCTGCCCTGTCCCCCGCCCCTCCCCTTCCTCCCCTCTCCCTTCCTCCCCCTCCCCTCACCAGCGTCTTTCCTCACCTCTCCCGTCTCCCGCGTCCCTCTCCTCCACTGTCCCCCGTCGCCCCCCTCCCCCCTCCATAATTTTTGCGCTCCCTTCCAACCAATTTCCGAGATAGGGTATGGCGATTCTGACAAATGTATTGATTCAATGACATGCGAAATGTCAGCAAATATAAATCGTGTAGTGAACTTGAATCGGATTATTTTTTAGCTTTATGTCATTAACTTCTGTCAAGAATGTGCCTAAAAACTCTCAAGGCTATGACAAATGGGGGCAGGCGGGCTAAACGTGCTCCAAGGGACACATTTCCAGTTTTATAATCTAAAAAAATATTACTAGGGTGTATAACAGAACTCCTTGGCAATGCAACGGTTCCAAGAGCGGTTAGATTCTACCCAGGCATTAACAGTGTACTGATCAGTCTGCAATCTCACAGACTCTGGCTTATCATTCAAGGCGTTAAAATCAACCTCGGAAACAATGGGTAATATCGCTCAATAAAGTCTTGCCTTTCTTCCGCAAGTCATGACGTAAAGGACCGACCAAGATCGGGTAGGCCATGTGTGACAACTCGACGAGAAGACCAGTACCTCACTAATCAAGTGTCGGCTGGTTGACAGGTAACGCCATTATTTCACACCATTTATTTATTTATTTATTTTTTTGTCGATTTTTAGTCCCCCGCCGCCGCGTAGCGGGGAACTTTTGAATTTGGGTCCGTCTATCCGTCAACATTTGGCATAGGGTGTTGTTTCTGCGACAGATCTCAACAACTACTGGAGGGATATCACGTAAACCTTGCACATGCATAGAATAAGGGTTGTAGTTGTGCATCTGGGTACAGGTTTCACTGTCGGCCGAAAAATTTGGCCTAAGGACTTCATCCGAAATCCGAAAATGTCAGACCTTGAAATGGTGGGATTGGATGTCCTTTCCGCCACAATCTCAAGAACTGCTGGAGGGATTTCATTCAAATCTTGCACATGCGTAGAATAAACGCTCTAGTTGTGCACCAGGGTATAGGTTTTGCCGTTGGCCGAAAAATTTGGCCTACAGACTTCGTCCAAAATCCAAAAATGTCAGACCTTGAAATGGTGGGATATGGTGTTTCCGTGACAGATCTCAAGACCTACTGGAAGGAATTTCATTTAAACCTTGTATATGCATAGAATAAACGCTCTAGTTGTGCACCTGGTTATAGGTTTCGTCGTTTGCCGACAAATGTCGCCCACAGACTTTGACAAAAAATGTGCCCTCGTCAAAAATCCAACAATCTTGTACCTTGAAATGGTTGGATATTCTGTCGTTTTAGCGACAGGTGTCCAGTCACAGTTTGTATATTGATAGAATATTGGATGTATTTGTGGACCTGGTATGTATTTTGCTGGCCACCAAGAAAAGGATACTATGACATATATATTTTTATATTTTGCATTGTATAAATCTTCATTATTATTAAAATCCCTGAAATTCCCAATATGTATTGTTTTCGAAATTTTTCTCGGTAAACTACTTATGTAATTGTATGTCGTAGGAACCTGAAACAATACGAGCAGGTTTCACTGTCGGCCGAAAAATTTGGCCTACAGACTTAATCCAAAATCCGAAAATGTCAGACCTTGAAATGGTGGGATTGGATGTCCTTTCCGCCACAATCTCAAGAACCGCTGGAGGGATTTCATTCAAATCTTGCACATGCGTAGAATAAACGCTCTAGTTGTGCACCAGGGTATAGGTTTTGCGTTGGCTGAAAAATTTGGCCTACAGACTTTGTCCAAAATCCGAAAATGTCAGACCTTGAAATGGTGGGATAAGATGTTTCCGCGACAGATCTCAAGACCTACTGGAAGGAATTTCATTTAAACCTTGTACATGCATAGAATAAACGCTCTAGTTGTGCACCTGGTTATAGGTTTCGCCGTTGGCCGACAAATTTCGCATACAGACTTTGATGAAAAATGTGCCCTCGTCAAAATTCCAACAATCTTGTACCTTAAAATGGTGGAATATTCTGCCGTTTTAGCGACAGGTGTCCAGTCACAGTTTGTATATTGATAGAATATTGGATGTATTTGTGGACCTGGTATGTATTTTGCTGGCCACCAAGAAAAGGATACTATGACATATATATTTTCATATTTTGCATTGTATAAATCTTCATTATTATTAAAATCCCTGAAATTCCCAGTATGTATTGTTTTCGAAATTTTTCTCGGTAAACTACTTATGTAATTGTATGTCGTAGGAACCTGAAACAATTAATTTCCTATGATTACAAGCGGCCAAGGGACTTAATCAGACCTCGAAATATCTTGAAATCTTGTGATTGCACACCGTCGGGGGACTTTACTGACATACATATTAATTTTAATTTCCATTTCATTTTTTTACGATAATAGAAATAAAAACACAAAGAAACACATACTGGATTTATCATTACAGCAAATGAAGCGCGAACCAGCCTACGCATGCAAGAGGACCTGGAGCCAGGAACATATCCAGACCCACCGTTATCAACCGTCTTCACGCCAGTAGATTGCGCTGTCGCGCTGCATTAATGAAGCTAAGCCTCAGCGCTCCCCATAAAGCGGCTCGCCTTCGTTGGGCAATCGATCATCGTCGTGGAATCGATTTAAATGGCGGAATTGTCTTTTTTTTTTTTTTTTTTTTTTGGTGATGAATCAAAGTTTTGTTCAGTACCTAACGACAGAACGCAACGTGTTTTGAGGCGCAAAGGTGAAGCGCCATAGTGATCAATTTGTATACGCTACAGAACTGTTTGGTAGTGGAGGAATTATTCGTTTGGAGGGCCATAAGTTATCACGCCAAAAGCAAACCTGTCTTCATTGATGGTAACTTGAACGTAACGCGCTACAGAGATGAAATTATTCACCCGCACGTTCGTTTACTCGCTGGGGCGAGGGATCCTGCCAGGTTTCAATTTGTTGATAATGCCAGATCCCACAAAGCTGCATTAGTTGATGATTACTTGGATTTGCTCGAACCAGTTAATATAAATACAGTGAATGTCGTTCTTTTCTGGCTACCACCAAACCACAAACTTTTTACTCCTGACTTTTTGCCAGTGCTTTTGCTTTAAATATATAAGGGATGATTATAGTTTAGCGTATATATGTTACAGCGGATCTGTAGAATAAGCGAATCTGTAGATCCGCTGAAAATGTCAGCGAATCTGTAGATACGCTGGTTCGACCAGCGAATCTATAGATCAGCTGAAAATTTTAGCGGATCTAAGAGATCCGCTGATTTTGGGCCGAGAAAATTCTACAGATCCGCTGAAATGATTGACGAATCTAAAGTACTGTTGATGTTGAGGATTGTCATAGCCCATAAGACACTGTCGTGGCCCAAAAGACATTGTTTTCATTGAACTGCCATTTGAAGCACATTGCTTGCACTTCAATGCTAGTGTTACTTTCCATAATCGTGGATCATAGAGCTTTAATTGCAAGCTTCATTACTTGTGACCTTCTTATAAGAAAGCAGTCGTACATGTTATGATTCTGTTGGAGTGGTATTTGCTGAAAAGTAATTGCAATCTAACAATGCAGTGTACATAAATTCGATCTGCTTCGGGTTCTCTGGAGTATATCAATTTGATCTGTTCTGGAGTATATCAATTTGATCTGTGCTCGTTCAATTTGATTCCTGAAAACGACGTAAAATTAAGTGTAGAACTTTCACTGAGGCAAGCAGTTCAGTTTGAATCAACGTGAGGTGGACAGGGGTTTGTGAAGTGCAATTGTGCTGGTAACAAACGGTGTCAAACAAACAGATGTAAGTGTTTCAAAGCAAAGGTCAAATGTAACTCGAGATGTCAATCTAGCCTTGTGTGTACAGACAAGATATATCCCTTCTCAATTGCAATTGGAGCTTCATTATTGATGAATGAGTTTTTTCAGAGTTGCTGATTATAATAGTAAATTTTGCTTTTAAGTCATAATCACAAGTACTAGTGCTTCTATGATCAGTTTCCTTACTTGCAATTGGAGTTCCATTATCGACGAAAGGGTTTTCTAAGAGTTATTGATTGCATGAGTGAATTTGGCTTTTAAGTAATAATCACAGGTAGAAGTTAGTACTTGAGCTGTTTTTTTAAATTGCTATTGGAGCAGTGGCTTATAAAACTCTTTTATACCTACTTTTGTTGGGTACTATAACGCCAAACATCACAAGTGTTAATACAGAATAGATGATGAATTACTAATGTGGTTGTGTGTTTGTATTAATAAAGCGGTTGCAAAAGAACGTCTTATTGCATGAGTAATAACAGCACCGTTTACACATTAATACCGTATATTTCGGCCATACTACTCAATATCAACAGCATTTTAGCTTCGTCAATCATTTCAGCGGATCTGTAGAATTTTCTCGGCCAAAAATCAGCGGATCTGTTAGATCCGCTAAAATTTTCAGCGGATCTATAGATTCGCTGGTCGAACCAGCGTATCGACAGATTCACTGAAATTTTCAGCGGATCTACAGATTCGCTGATTCTACAGATGCGCTGTAACATATATAATATAACCCAAAGAGTATGTAAGGGGTTTGGTCAAATCAACCCTCGACCAACTCAACCCTCTGCCAACTCAACCCATTTTAGTCAAGTCAACCCAACTGTGTTTGGTCAACTCAACCCACCCTTTATACCAACTCAACCCACCCTGAAAGTCAACTCAACCCAACTAAATGAAACCATTCCAAGTTCAAAATATAGTAATGAAAAACGAAGTAATCAGTTTGTAAGATGAGTTACTGGTTTCAGATGAAAGAAACTGAACCAAATGTGTGATCTCTTTAATGTATTGTCGTTATGCAATCACAGAAACCACCTGAGACGGGAGATTTTCATAGCATGTAATTCGAAATATTTCCTTAAGACGACAGAGATGTTGAATTGCAATTATGCTTTGAAGGTTTCTATGGAGTATGAACTCAGCAATCGGGGACTGGAGTTAACAATGTCACAATGAATTGCATTTGGGTTAATGGAGTATTTCAGCTGATTGGGATCAGCTCTTTTATGTATTATCTTTTTACAATCACTTAAACTATCTTGGAGGGAGAGGGCGTTGTCTGGGTTTCAACTGATATGGGATGACCGCTTTAATGTAATGTTTTTTTACAATTTTCTGAGAAGGACAATGTGTTCACAGGGGTTTAGTTTGACCAGACCAGAAACAGTTTGGGGTGTGCAAAACATGATATGTGTACTGTCATTGTAAAGTCAGACAAATAACTTGAGCGCAATGTAGTTCGTGTCTGTGGCGTGTATTTGTTGTGCAAGATTCGTATTTAAATTGTTTAATAATTCGTGAAAAGATCCATCAGTACTTGAAAGGATACACACGTAAATAAATTTATGAATTATCATGCAACTGCTCGCAGTGTTATTAACCAGAGACAACTTGGTGTGTAAAATATGATGCGTATTGCCGTAAAAAGACATAAATAAAATAAGAGTAATTAATAATAAATTGACCAATCAAAGAATAAAACAAGGTGGGTTGAGTTGACTTTTAGGGTGGGTTGAGTTGGTATGAAAAACTGGGTTGAGTTGACTTTCAGGGTGGGTTGAGTTGGTATGGGTTGAGTTGGTCGAGGGTTGACTTGACCCAAGACCAGTATGTAACAGAATTAAATAAGAATTTATCAAGAATTTATCAAGCAAATAAGAAATCAGATATTTTTTGTCATTGGGGAACTAACGCATTTTACGACTACGGTAGTCTATTCAGGAATAGACTACCGACCTTCAAATCCTTCTAAATGGAACGTTTTTATGTAATTTTAAATTTAAATATTATAAAACCTGTAAGTAATATATGCTACAATGTAATATATATGAAAAATTTCAAACGTTCTATTCCAGAGAACTTTTAACTTCGGTAGTCTATTCCAGAATAGACGGGTTGTCTATTCCGGAAAAGACTACCGTAGTCAATTTAGCCGATTTCACCCATGACAAAAATTATCTGAATTCTTATTTGCTTGATAAATTCTTATTTTAAATAATACAGTGTTATGTACTGATGTTATATATATATATATATATATATATATATATATATATATATATATATATATATATATATATATATATATATATATATATAAATAAAATGTTATAGCCGAACTAGTTAAAATTTCAGGCCCTTGGTAAACTGCCTGGTCCAGTCAGGCAGTTTGCAAACTTCATAGTTTTATCATTATCAATCGCCCGAAATTGTTAAACTTGTGTGACAAAGCTCTCCAGTGTGCTTAACTTAGGATTTGGACACCTTGAACAATACTTCGGCCACAGATTTTAGTCACCTTATAATCTTTCAATTTTCGGAGGTTTTTCCTGAGGTATTCAGTCCTCCAATAAGTCTGCTTTTGCTTTCCGATGGAGATAAAAATGCTTTTTTTTAAATTGTACAAGTTAAGAACTTCAGCACATATTGAATACTACCCCCGTATGTTTTGAACACAGGACTTTCAGATTTGTGTTCCCAAAAATGCCCTGAACATACGCCATACTTATGAGTCGGACAGGAGTAAATTGAAAAACTGGCAACAAAAAGTGATCACACCCATTCCTTGACCGCTGTTCCTTGTGAAATGAGTCGGAATACGTGGGAACTTAGCAGAAAAACAACTAGAATGAATCGAAAACTAAAACTGTAGAGACTTTATTGTAACCAAGCTCCTGAACCTTGCACGAAATGCACAAAAGACAGATACGACATTACAGACAATCCGACTTTTCCTAACAGAACAGAGACCCCAGCACACTGCTGCATGAGGATCAACTAGTCATGAACACAATGTTTTGAAATGAAATCGTCTTTTGATTATGTACAAATGTATCTTTTCAGTTTTGTATCAACAACCCTTAACAGCATTGGTCGTTCAACATAAAGACAAGGTGACAAAATTCACAACTTTTATTTCCGTTCCCATATTTGTGCTTAAATTTCATTTTTAGAAGAAACAATTTATATTATAATAAATGGGCATACCGAACATATTTCAATAAAATAATACAATGTTAAGAATTCACTCCATAATTAGAATCCTGGAATTTACAAACATAATCGAACACAACATTGAACTAATTAAAATCCATGATCATTGATTGCAAATCATTCGGACACTTTCTTCATTCTTTACATGATTTTTTTTGGACGTGTCACACAAAAGTACAAATAATATTGAGTCAGGAAGGAAAGCGGTCAAACTCACCTTTACTTTTGAAAATTTGATGACCCAGTACTGGCCACAACTTTTATTTCATTTTCTCCCCGCAAAATATCGTTTGATGTATTCATAGAATATTTATATGACACAACACTTGTACTGTCAAATGACTAGTTTTAATGAGATTGAAGTGTTATTGATGAAAACAGAACGGTGACGGCGCGAATGCAACATTTAAGGTAAAATGCTCCTCTTACACCATTTTAAGTACCTTTCTGCCTTTCGGGTAAACCTTTTTTACTTCTAATGTACACGCGACCTGGCCCAAAACTCCAAACCGCTAAGCGCCAGCCGGGTTTATGTTTTTATTTGCAGTTTTAGTGACCGGTTGGTGAGAAAAACGCAATGTTCAAATAACTGAACATTACAAGAAATAATATCCACCACCACAAGATAAAAAAGAAAATTTGAAATTTCGTAGCACCAAAAAATGTGCTTAAAAGGCAGTGATTTATTAAGGAACAAAAACAATTGGATACTGAATTCCCCTTGGCAAAGGGGTATTTATAGTCAAGATTATTCACGTTACACAAAGGCAACAAGCAACTTGCAGAAATAAAGAAACAAGCAAGATAATTAACAGGCCCAAAATATGGAGATGCATGTATTTAAGAAAGGGTGAAATAATTTCAGTGAACTGTTGATGCGTGGGCATTTCATGTTCAATTGATGCCAAACCATCTGGATCTGAAAAATCGAAGTGCATATTCGCGACGCCACAATTGAAGCCAATATTTAGTTGTCATTTTCGACTCATTTATATAGGTTACAGGCCATCACTACAAACAGGCTTTCTGTTGTTAGCCCAAAAATGGGAAGGCTATCTATATATAGCCCGACCTTTTTCATGCCATCCGTTGTGGGCCTGAGTTAGGCCACTTGCAGATAGCCTAGTCACGACCTGTAACATATATACAAGCACATCTCTTCACTATTTCTCGCCGCTCAATTAGTCTTCTCATCGCCCCCCCCCCCCCACCCCCCTCCTCCACCCCAAAACATCTTCAGGAAGGTACTTTCATAATGATGCTTAGAACACAGGTAAAACGATGATCGGTACAGCTAATAATGGACGACAATAAAGGACTGTGTGAGGAAAAAAATACCCTGAGCTTTTTATATTCAAATCTTGTTATTCTGATATTCATCTGGAAATTTGAAAGTGTGAGAACCATCGCCTAATATTCTTGGTAATGTCCCCGCGTTCGGTATAACATTCCAGGATAGAGAGAGCGTCACATTTTGATTTGACCTGCAACACAACAAACACCAGGTGTCAGTCACGAGCTGAGAAAACTCTGCATCACAGACAACAAATGGCAGATCATAACAATAAGCAAAACAATATTTTTTTGAAAAGGATCAAGCTTAAAACATTATTTTTTATTAAATGCGTATACCCAATTATTTTTCCTTCTCGCTTTGCCGCAGCCAAACAATTACAGAACCACAAGATTTGTAAAAGCAATGAAACCTGAAACTAAAAGTCTTAGCCATAAAAACATAATAAATGGGGTCTTGAATCATGTGCATATAGGTGTCCTTTTCAAAAGCAAGCGGTTATATCCCCAAATGATTTATCCGTTCAAAGAAGAATTGTAGAACTAGAGGACGGAGAACATTTTCCTGGAAACTCCTTGGACCATTACATTTATTAAATATTGAACTTGACTTACTTCAAGCCATTTCCATCATCCCAGAAGTAATACTTTGTGTTCATACTTTTGAGGTCCAAAGTTGAAATATCACCCCGCTGAATGATTTTATCCCATAACACAACTTGATTAACAGCCTAAAAGCAAAGAATGACACACACGTTACACTTTTGCATATTTTAGTAATATTTCTTCACGGCGAATGAGTGTACTTCTAGTTTTTGCAGTTTGGTTAGTGACCAAGTGTCAATACAGAGCTATTACCTAGAGTTTTCAATCAGCTGCAATTCGAAGTATTGCAATGATTTGGAATACACTGTTGGAGGTTCAACAATTGTTAGTTATTTTTGACGAATGGAAACTCACTGCCACTGTGGTGCTACCTCACCATTATCTCAACTACAGTGGTAAAACAAGTACCATTAATAATAATATTCTTACGTTGTTAGCAGTTTTATATTCAGCTGTGAGGTATAAAAATAGCTGCTTGACATTCCAGTTGAAAATTCCGTTCAAATCTAAAAATAATAAAAATGTTTAGCTCAGTTGTGATGAAATATTTCTGCCTGCATTTCCTGTATCAGTCTGCTGCTTAATTATATTTTTTGTACAGCCTAACTGTTCGGAAAGTTTTAGTCCTGTTACAGATTTCTATTCCTTTATTTTTTTCTAAAAAAAAAAAGACTTGCAGCACTGCAATTAACTAACCGTTGTTGTTATAACCTTGGATTGCTTTTAGTTGCTGCTAATCAATGGAACTGTGATGATCGAGAGGTCGTGGGTTCAAGCCCCGCTGAAGGCGAATTTTTTCATTTTCTCCCTTTATCGGGTTAATAGGCTTTATTTATAGTCCTGTTTATAGGCGTTTAATAGTACATAACAAGGATATATACGCACTCTCTAGCTTACATTTATTTCGATCGGTTGCGTATAATTTTTGTCTTTGTGAGATTTCTTTTTTTCCTAGAAATGCCCTACGGAACTGATGGACTTTAACTCAAGCTTATCACCAAATTCATACTTTATTCTTATTTCATTTAATACCGTGTTACATATATTTTCTTCTAAACTGGTGGTAGTGGTTCGGAATTTTAAGGTCCACAGTCCAACTATAAAAACCGTCAATTTGCAGAAAAATCACACAGCGCTCCTGCTTGATGCTTCTTCACCAGTTGCCTAAGGCGTTGGACTGATAATCACGAAGCCCTGGGATCAAAACCCAGCTGAAGACGGTTTTTTTTCTCCATTCACCTTTGTAATATCTTACGAATGTACGCAATGTCCAGCGACAGACTTGTTATTATTATCATTCATAATCACTAGGATAATTCATCCCAAAATTTACCCTCAATTTTTTTCTATTCTGGCCTTTTAACAATGCAGAGCCATATAGATTAGGCATGGCATCATGTGTAGCGTGATGAAGAGGTTGCATAATGCGCATTGTGGGGCAGTAATGATGGGGGTTTAGGGATTATGATTGACATGGTCTTCTCAATACACCGAGTGTCTTAGTGTGTACAGCGATTTCCCTGGCCACTAATCCGGAGCATCGTCTGTCACGTACTATGCAGCAGCTTAAGGTGCCGTTTGTCTTCTGTGGACACTTCGCGCTCCGGAGCGTGTATATAAATTGTGAACTATGGCCATGCATTTCAACTTGCAAAATGGCATCAAAACGAAAACACAATGATTACACCATGAATTTTAAGTTCAAAGTGTTAAAGCAAATAACGAGTGGCTCAAAAGCCAGAACTGAAATAATGACGGTGTACGGGGTACCTAAAAGTACACTTGCTTCATGGATAAAGCATTAGGATAAAATAATCAATGGTGTTGAAACCAGCCAATTTGAGCCTGGTTGAAAGCGCGCAAGGCTTGAAGGCTCATTGTTGTTTTTGTCCATTCGAAAATTTGACCCCCGGTTAATTGGTACCCTCGGTTAATTCGTACTTTTTCCCTTGGAGGAGTACGAATTAACGAGGGGCCCCTGTATTAATAAAACAACATATGAGGCTGGTAACGACACACCTTTGTGGTGCCATTTATTTTTTTTACTCTTTAAAAGTATCGGACATTGTGTAATACTGGATACAGCGACACAATTTCGCGGTCCATATAACCAGGCAGCATTATAACTGCCCTGAAATCCCACAATGAAACATCAGTCAATGTTTCATTCGATCACATGTTACTTTTTCCTTAACTGATGTAAAATATTATAGTAAAGCAAAATATAATCAAATGGAAGAGAAATAATAAAGTAATGCAGTGAAACATAATCAAAGATTAATGTATAATGGTGTTTTTGAAAACTGAACTAATGAATGATATTACCTGATTTTAAGTCGAAAGTTATAAAACCGAGATCATTTTTCTCCCTTGATGCTGAATAATCAGGAACATGTTTTCTAAAACACAGAAAAAAACACGCGATTGTTCAAATGTTCGGCACATGTGCTTGAGCAAAACAAACGAAAAAATGTATATAAACAAGGCTGTCAAGTGACAGTGCCCCAGTTGAGTATTCAGTCTGTGTCTCTTGGAAAATGGCAAGATAGTCTGATCTGGTTGAATGTTTTTTTTTACAATAAATTATGCTGAAATCATGACAATGTCTGCATATTTGTAATAAATGTAAAAAATGCAGACACAGGAATTTTACTCCAATTTGTGATTAAAATTCAAATTAGAATTCAAATGTAAAAATTTAACTGAAGTCCTTTCCTTTATTACTTATCTAGGCCTTATTTCAAGTGAGTATTAAAACGTGGAATCCTGCACTTTGAAAGCCCAAATAACAACTTTCTTGCATTATCGCCCACTTAAAAATGATCGGAGACACCAATAACTAATATTTAAAACGGTTACATTAACAAAAGAAATGTTTTGTTCCTTACTATGTTCTTTATTATCGCCCAATATTCCCCATTATCGCCCACCCGAAAAATATCATACCATATTTTCGGGTCAAACAATTGATTCCTGCACTTTTAAAGCGAAAATTACAACTTTCTTGCATTATCGCCCAATCCTCCCTATTATCGCCCACTTGACAACTATCATAGAAGTGACAACAAAATTACTGAAATCATTCAAGCCCAACCAGAAATACTTGCATGTAAAATATTGTGCCCCTGTGCAAATTGGAACTTTGCTTTTTTGAGAAAAAAAAATATGGAAATTTGCCAATTTTTTAAAAGTTGCAAACTTTGAAACTCAGTAGATTAAAAAATAAGTCGAAATTCAAAAATCGAAAAAAGTACTTTTTTGACCCCTTATTTCTAGTTTCTTCATAAAAATTTTCGGAATCTTCCGATGAAAAACTAGAGCCTCAGTAAGGCGGGATCCCCCGTGAAGCGGTAAAAGTAAAATGAGGTCAAGTCATGCTGCAAGGTTTCTGGTTCCTACTGCAATCCCTTCTATGAGATGTTCGCCGTACAAAACATCGTATCACGGCTAAGTTTAAACCCAAAATTCTCCATATTTGACAGTTCCCACGACGTCAATTTTTGGCCGATTTTGAAAACAATGCCACGTTGCACATCTTCAATTTATATATTTTCACAATACAAGGTTTCAGGTTCCTACGACAATTCCTTCCATGAGAAGTCGGCCGTACAAAACATCGTATCACGGCAAAGTTCAAGCCCAAAATTCTCCATATTTGACAATTTCCCACGACGTCAATTTTTGGCCGATTTTGACAATAATGCCACGTTGCACATCTTTAATACGCATAATTTCACCACGCAAGGTTTCAGGATCCTACGACAATTCCTTCTACGAGAAGTCGGCCGTACAAAACATCGTATTACGGCTAAGTTCAAGCACAAAATTCACCATATTTGACAATTTCCCACGACGTCAATTTCTGACCGATTTTGACAATACTGCCACGTTGCACATCTTCAATATATATTTTCATCATGCAAGGTTTCAGGTTCCTACGACAATTTCTTCCATGAGAAGTCGGCCGTACAAAATATCGTATTACAGCTAAGTTCAAGCCCAAAATTCTCCATATTTCACAATTTCCCACGACTTTTAGCCGATTTTGAAAATAATGCCACGTTGCACATTTTCAACATAAAAATTTTCACCATGCACGGTTTCAGGTTCCTAAGATAATCCCTTCCATGAGAAGTCGGCCGGACAAAACATCGTCTCACAGCTAAGTTCAAGCCAAAAATTCACTATTTTTAACAATTTCCCACGACGTCAATTTTTGACCGATCTTGACAATAATGCCACGTTGCACATCTTCAATATAAATATTTTCACCATGTAAGGTTTCAGATTGGTTTTAGATGGGTTTTTTCGTATTTTGTCCAAATTGGCGATAAAATCGCCAAAAAATAGTTTAAACCAAAAAAAAAAAATTTTAAAAACCTAATGCAGCATAGGGTTAAGAACTCGTGTTTAAAATATGGTAAGAATCGGATAAAAAAAAAACATGTTCCACTTTAACCGTCGCGGGACACTTACTCCCATCTGTTTAGCCCTGTTGGCTGAAAAGCGAACTGGGCTAAAAACAAGCCATCATCGATAGTACAGCCATCAACCGGAAACGGTGGTGAGTCGGTTTAAAATTAAGGCACGATCTGACTTTGACACTGTGAATAGTATAAAACGATTTGTTACAGCTCAACCTGACGAGGACTCCGGCCCGGACGGCAACTTAAACCAAAGGTTTAAGTATTGTCTGAAACATGTCCAAACACCAAGTCCATCGTCAAGCTTTTTCATTCTTCTTATAGCATTGCCTTTTGAGTACCAAAGTACGAAGTACGTGTCTGTGAGCCACATCACGCCTACGTAATACGCAACCGCAGTTACCACGTTTCGGTAGCATTCGGAATTCAATTTGTATCACCGTGACGTTGACCTTTAACCCAAGATCACCACAACCTAATCAGGTTGTGACACCTTTTACATACAAGTTAGACAAATTTTTGCTGAAATCCGCAAAGTCCGACCTTGAGATATGGTGTCCAAAAGGAACAGACGTGCAAAATTTCCACGTCTCCCGGTGACCTTGACCTTTGAAACAAGGTCACCCCAACCTAATCAGGTTGCGACACCTTTTACATACAAGTTACAGACAAATTTTTGTTGAAATCCGTCCAGCCGACCTTGAGATATGGTGTCCAAAATCTAAGATGCGTGAAACTTTGAAGTCTCACAGTGACCTTGACCTTTGACCCAAGGTCACTCAAGGTAATCAGGTCACGACACTTCTCCATACAAGCCACATACCAATTTTGGTTGAAACCTTCCAACTAAATTAAAGATATCGTGTCCACAAGAAAAGCTTTACACACTTTACAATCAAGCTAAAAAAATTAAAAAATTCCCGAAAAATCCAATTTTCAACGAACCGCCAAAAAATTGGCGTGCATCAATCTAGGACTATGGTGGTGAGTCCTGTAAACTATCAGACCAAATAGCCTACACATCTAAAAGGAATGAGTGGTAACGGACGGACACAGCCCAATCCATAAGCCCCCCTCCGGGGCATAAAGCCCCGGTTGGGTGATAAAAAAACCTGGGGGTATCACACGGATATCAGTTCTGTTACAGAATGTGAAACACCATTTTAAGGATGTATCTGGACGTTTAACTATACACCGAAATACTGAACCAAATTAACTAGCGCGGCCACTGCACACCAACAACAATGTACCCAAACAGGTCAGACGCTTTTATTAGCTAGTCGTGTGTCTTTTTTGCTTATTGTAATCCAAAATAAATGTTTCCCAAGACTCCTACCCCCTTTCCAGCGCTTGCCCAACCTTCCTTTCACAGTTTTATTTTGACAAGTTTGCACCACCAATAAGACTTTACATTACAAAAATGTATCTGAATAAATAGATCTCCTGTCGCGTTACGCACCACCTTTATCCCATTTTTGAAGCGGGTGGGGGGGAGGGGTAGGGTACGTAACCTAACTTCCTGGTATCTCACTCCTTTTTCTATGCAATTCCAGGCATAGGTTTTCATCTGGGTCTGGAAGGTGGTCACTAGAGGTATGACGGTTCGTACCGAAAACCGAGAAAAGGCTTCGGTTCGGTTCGAACCGAAAACCGAAAAGCCCAATCACGGTTTCGGTTCGGTTTTTTTTTTGCTATTTATAACAAGATAATGCATTAATTTGGTAGTGTTATTTTAGTTCTTTTAGTATAGTTTAGTTTTAATATATATATATATATCACATCGGACAAATCAACAAACATATTTCACACACTTTTTTGGAACCTATGACGAATTCCATGCGTTTATTATGGCCACATGTGAGTCTGTCAGTCAATAACAATATAAATTGTTGTGTAAGTAAGCTTTGAGGTAATAAGTATAAAACATTACCGTCAGGGTTCGCGCTGGGTTTTCAGGAAAGTGAGTCAAAAAAGGAAAGTGTGACTCAGTTGGGTCCAGAAAAACTCGGTGGATTCCGAAAAAGTGAGTAATTTCGTAAAAAATGCCCACAAAGTGGACAAAAACCCCGCCAATGTGAACCCTGATTACCGTTATATGTTAGGTTTTGTATCTGCTCTAAAGTAAAAAGAAATATCGGATTATCGCATTAAGTGCAGGCAATTATAAATAAATAAAAAAAAAAATAAACACGCATATATATATCAGGGCTGGTATGATTTAAATCAGTGATTTAAATCAATGATTTAAATCAGTGATTTAATTCGCGATTTAAATCACTATAAAAAAGTCACGATTTTGACTTTTTTTGTTCCAGAGTAATATTTGTCAATAAAATACTAGAACAAGCCCCTTGAGCGTACACAGTGAAGATGCATTGTTAGGTTACTAACGACTTAAGCTGCTCATGCGACGCAGTCACCCACACCCCCACACCTTTTGTGCCTTATGTACACACTGTGTTAACGGTATTTCTCCATTGTGGTGCCCGTACTAATTTCCAAACAGTTGCTTGCTGATAGCAAGACTGATTAATAAATAACAGCGCCAAGACTATTGTCTTATACAAATAAGCCCTGTCAATAGAAGTACTCAAGTTATGAGTCACTATCATTTTTTTTTTTTAGTCAAAGAGTCATTAACCCAGCAAATTTGTGGTGCACTAAATCTGAAAAAAAAAATGACTGGTAGACGTCTAGCTCCCGTATATAAAGATATTTCGACAGAGATGCGACAAATAGTTGAAACGTAAAAGCTATTCGCAAATGTTCAGTTATTCGATGTGATATTGCTGAGAACTGCAGTGGCATTAAACTAATAAATAGTGAAAAATCAGTTCTGAATGTTTTTAAATGTTCTGTGACTTTTTGTCACAGAACATTTAAAAAGTCAATTTAAATAAAAAAAAGTCAAAAATCATGACTTTTTTAATAAAAGTAATGATTTCTACCAGCCCTGATATATATATATATTTGAAAAGAAAACTACCGGTTGGTTTTGCTGAACCGAACCGAAAATTTTTGTTGAACCGAACCGAATCGAACCGAGCCGGAGGTGAACCGTCACACCTCTAGTGGTCACTACAGACAAGTTTATGGTACGCCTTTTTATCCGGGTCTGGAAGGTGGTTACTCAAGATACTTTACTATGGGTCTTTTTTATCCGGGTCCGGATGGCGGTCACTATGAACAGGTTTTACTGTGCGTCTTTTTCTCCTGGTCTGGAAAGTTGTCACTCAAACTGGTTTTACTGTATTTCTTTTTAATCTGCATCCGGACGGTGGTCACGAAAGGTAGGCTTTACTGCTCATCGTTTTATTCGATTCTGGAAGTTGGTCACTCTAAGACCTTCTACTGTACTTCTTTCATCCGGGTCTGGAAGCTGGTCACCACAGCCGCTTTACCGTACGTCTTAACACTTAACAAGACATTGAGTCGGTCAAGGTTTATATGAATTTGTGCGGGCAGCCGTTGGTGCTATTTTTACTTGACAGAAAAATTCATTTTCTTGTCTCAGTTTCTTCTCTGACACTACAGATGCTATGACCACAAAACTTGGTACTTACGTAAAACTTAATCTGAGGGTGTGCACCCCGCCTTTTTTCGTCTACGATTTCGTTTTCATGCTTAAAAAGCATAAATTATGGCGCACAAGTTTTATGGTCAGATAACAATTTTTTACTGAGAAAAATATGTGTTTTCTTGAGATGAGGATATCGAATCCCTCATTATCGTCCACAACAGTGAATCCACGGTTGCAAAACCACGGTTTACTCTAGTTTAGGAGTTTCGCTGAGGTCGAAAATGATGCGCCAGGGTACTTCTCAAGTGTGCTTTTAAAGAAAAAGCCTGCCAGTTCGAGCCTCGGTGTCCTTGAACGTGCGCCGAAAGATCCAGAGCCTTGAAAATTGAGATCAATAGCCATTTTTATTGTAGGAACTATGACCCTTTCTGACCTAGGAAGTCAGAGCTGACTCGGAGCTAACTTACACCATGTGTTTTGCCGTGGTTATCTCTACACTGCTGCGGTGCTCAGCAAACGCAGTTGTTAAAAAACAACAAAAAGTCAGTGCTGCCATCACACTCAGTGTAAAGGCAAAAATCGTGTTGGCTCTAGATAAGAAAGTGTTCATTTTGTTAATTTTAAATCTTTTGTGACTACTGTGATGTGTACATCCTTTTGAAAAAGGTAAAAGATCATGCAGTCAAAACCTAAAAAGGAAAAGCTATTCACATAGCTGCGCGCGTAATTGGCACATCAGTTATTCGTATATTTAATAAAAGCTGTTGCTCGGGCCGATGCCCGCCTAGCCATTGTCAATTTGGCCAACGCAGCAGCCAATGGTTGGAGCAAAGTGTGCGATCGTAGCTTGTCGGTGGCATACTGGGGCTGAGTATCGCTGTAGTTAGGGCTGGGTATCAATATAGATAGATAGATAGATAGATAGATAGATAGATAGATAGATAGATAGATAAATAGTTGGGTAGGTAGGTTGGTGGGTAGGTAGGTAGGTAGGTAGGTGGGTAGGTAGGTAGGTAGATAGATGGATAGTCTAAGTGTATGACACACCACCGACACCATCTATCTCTGATATGCATCCTACTTAAAGACCCGACATACGAGTTAAGTAGAAAAGGGCCTTACCTTGGATCATGTGCTGTTTTCGCGAACCGTGTCATTGTCAGATAGAAAAGATGAGTAACGACATTTTCAGGTGCTTGAGAATTTAGCAGTGGACATTCACACTGTAAGTCTGCGAAAGAGTTTGCACGAGGGGTCTGTTAAACTGGTGTAAAATTCACGGTCATATATGAAGCGATTTCAGTGAGGATTTCAGGAAAGAGTTCATTATACATTGGTTGCAGTGTGCATGCGTATTGCTCAGTCTAATTCAGAGGCCTGGTATTCTTATGTCTTGTACGTTATAAGTTTATTCATATGATAGCAATCATTTTATGAAACCATATGTATAAAGCAATCGCAAAACAGTTCTAAGAAAATAAATATTATTAACTGAGTAAAAGGGTTTGATTAGCGCAATAAACATTAACACTATACATATATTAAGCACAAGAATTATATAACGCAGTAATATGATTATTCACATATTTCAATTTGAAAAATGTCTCTTGTATAAATTTTGCGGGCTGCAATACCGTCAGAAAGAAACAACTGTCCTTTTGCTATTTATCCCGCCAAAGACACCAAACTGCCAATCTCTGCACTAAAAGCACATAACACATAACACATAACCATAACTGCCAAACCTATCCGGATCCTATTAACAAATTTTTTGGAATTTCAGGATTTTTAATTGCCAGATCAATTTTAAGGTGGATAGCACAAAAATTAATCTTTGGATTGTTCATTTTCATCTGTTGTGGATTGGATAAGTTTTTGCTTAACAAAGCTGATTCATGTATGTCAGATTGTAGGTTTTGTGCTACGCGTTTTAATCCAGTTCTCGCTCTGTTGCCATCTCGAACTTAGCGAAAGTTGTTTTACGTAATTTCAGTTCGAGGTAACTCGTTACACCAGATCATTTCTCAGCCATACTAGTTGACTTCGATTTTTCTTGCTCCAGGTAACTCGTCCCGTTTTGATTTTCTCCTTCTGCCCGCACAAGGACCTTAGTCTATAGAAAATGCAGCTGTTGCAACATTCGAGTTTGCATCCTCTGTAGTCCATAAATGTTAAGCTCACTTCAGCAGCGTTGTTTTATTACACGCTACACCGCTGCCTACTCTTTGTTCTTTGTCACTCACGCTTTCAATACCCGTTTTGCAACTCAATGAGGCGAGAGGTGGTGATACATATGCGTCTGTGACAAAAAAACGTTTAGAGATAATTTATGAGGTCTTCTCCTGCTTAGGATTTTGGTTATTATAGATTGTGCTGATTTTTACTTCCTTTTTTTCTTGCTGCATTTGCATTTGTGCATCATTTCAAAAATCATATGATCCACAGTACGCGGTGATGCGAGTAGGTCAGTGATGACCCGTCAGGTGATGAGTTGTTTGTCTTAGCTGCACTATGTTATAGGTCTTTAACTTTACCAAATCAGTCACTACAGATCATTGCATATCAGTACCCCAGTGTACTTCGTCCATCATGTGATGTGTCGCTGTAGGCCGCGAAATGTCGGGTAAGACACTATACGTAGACGCACAACGCCGCACCTCGCTGTCACATCCTGGCAACACGCCATGCTTCGCTGTAGTCTTCGCATGTCGTGATGCCTAACTGCACCACGATGCACATCGTTTGTTAGTTAAGACACCTCATCTAGCTGGATATTGTTGTAAGTTGTTGTCACCACACTACGCTGTCTTACCTCATCGTACGCCCCTGTGCGACTCTATTTGCCTCTATATATGATTGTACGTATTCTCAATATGGACTACAGTGATGCGTACTATTGCTCAGTTAGTCATATTTTTGTTGTAAGGTATAAAGGGTCCTATACGACGTCATTTATATCAACTCATGTTGTTATAAGTCGCACTACGGATGATATCTTGCTACAACAGTTCATCTTGCTACAACAGTCACGTTGTATTGAGACAGATAGTGGCACATGACGCTGCTCGTTGCTAGATCGCACTGTTTCAGGTGAAATCACATCATAGTATATCTTCCAATGTTCATGAATGTCTTTTACAGCTAAATGCTATTGCATACTTACATTTTTGCTCTTTTGTTGTTAGATACATCTCGGAGCCATAAGCTCACATGAAGACAGCCAACATGGAGTTCTGACAACGGCTTAGAAGCCTGGTCCACGTCTTCTCCATCCCTTGAGGTAATCATCGGTGCGCCACAAAACGCTAGTGGTGGAATCTTCAACCACAGCAGATTAATCTACCAGCTTTCTCGACTGCTCGACCCTTATCCTCATCGGTACCTGTTGTGCACCAGTTACAATTATCGACTCGAAATGTATTTAAATGTATTTCTTCTAGCTTCTCTTCGCTGCACCGCACCAACATACTTTAAACACATGAAATCAGTCCACATGCCGACTTCACGGGGTGAGGAAAGAAGATAACTGTCTCTCTGAATTCTCACAGATACAGGGGGCCAACATTCCAGGTGCACTGCGTGTCTGCGACGCTGGTGGATATAGCCTTGCACGCTACATAGTTGCTGCGACCAGTGTGCGCATCTCGATGTCTCGATTTTTTCATTCCTGTTGCAATAGCAGGAGACTGCCAAGGTTCGGGCAAAGGGTCGCAAGCGGTCAAAGGGTTAGTGTTCTGCCTGTATACATACGCTTTCTCATACGGCATTGCCGGCTGTGGACAGATCAGATATTGAAGGAGATGGATCGGGACAATCCAAGAAACGTAAAGTGAGGTCTCTACTGGATACTTCTGTGTATACGCCGGGCATTTACTTCATCGATCAGGGATAAGTCGATGTGACATCTTCCTTGGGAACTCGTGTTGGGACTGCTACGCCCGCAAAACAGACTCCCATTCGGTCTGTAGCAGAGTCGCCATTGATTAATGATCTCACGTTAGAGACAGACACACTGACTCTGGATGTTTTAGTATAGCAATTGCCGAGGACATATGAACTGGACTTTAATATTTCTACAGCAGTGAAGCATGCTTTGTTGAGAGCATTTCCACAAAGACAAGAACTTTCGCCGTTGAAGAAATTTGCTTTGAGTCCTAATTTACACCCAGACACGTTAAAGCATGCTTCGTACGAAGAATCAAGATGGTGTGCAATCTGCCGTCCCAAGTCTGGGTCAGTGGCTTCGGCAACTTCGTGACTTAATGCAGACCAACCGCTAATGTGACGACAGAATCCTCTTTGTCGAAGGAAACACAACCTCCACTTACTCCCTGCATAAACCCTAAACAGCCATTGACGGGCGATACACGTCGCGTACGGAAACATTCTATTTATGTATTCTTTTCATCTTCATCGGCAGACAATTCATCATCTTGTGAAGATGAGCCAGTAATTGTCGGTGATAACGAACACATTCCACAAAATATCACAGAATGTCACAGAATCTGTCGTAACTAATTTGCCGTCGTCAACCGTCGCTGATGATTACTCATGATTTAACTTCGGCGATGTCTTATTCTGGGCTATACTACGCCTCGCTACGTGTCAGAAAGCCGGAGGATAAAACCCCTTGCGGCCTGTACACACCCCGCTCCTCTAGATGTGGAGGTTTTACCAGACGAGTGGGAGGATGATTTTTCGGCAAGAGATTTCCTTTTGAAGACATTATCAAGTTTATTGCGGATAACTCGTCTGCCTCGATCATAACATCAAAACCACAGGTTATCGAACGTCTTTTTTCTTTGCGGCCCAGTAACAACCGCAACTGTGTGAAGAGTTTATGGGATTATCTACGGATTTCTGTGTTTCTAATGTGTTACAAACCATGATTGACGAGTTACAGATGTTACAGGATGTTCGTTCGTGCCACTGGTCTCGCTTACTCTCGTGAGAGGTTTACATGTTAAGACTGCAGCTTATCAATCCAGTGGCAGAGTTTTGCCAATCCAGCCACCAGTGTATCCTCACAACATAGTGCCGTGGCTTCCGAACGTGAACCCAGAATAGAGTGTGCCCCTAGTTGAACGGGATTGCAAATATTTAGAGGAGGTTGCCAGATAAAGCTTACGCACACTTTCCTTTCAAGATGCCGGATTTCAAGCTTTGAGGAAGTTTGTCGATTCAGATGGAAACGCTTTATTTGATCGCGATTTTTGTAATTAAATACATATGTGCATCGCTCGTAATTCTTAGCCGAGATCAAGTATTGACGCACTCGAACCTCAGTACACAGGATGCACTAAAGCTGTGTTTTGCTCCTAATGATCGACAATCAGATTTGTTTTCTCTAGAAATATTGAAAAAAGTCATTGAGGCTGCGCGACAGAAATCGCAGGATGCATTAATGCGTAAAGCACTTACACCATACGGCAGTAAGCCGAAGCAGCGACCTTCAACGACTCCTTCCATGGCTATGCCGAAAAAGAGATCACGTTCAGTGCCGGTGTCGATGGCACAACTCAAGAAACACAAGAAAGACTAAAAAGCAGACTACCACTCCTAAGCAGAGGTAGTACTAATCAAAGTATCCGGCACAGATCGTATGTAGATCTCTACCAGATACTTTAGGTTCCTGTGATGAATTGGTATATTCATTCCACAAATCGAACGTAAATGTGCCCGTAGAGGGAAGGCTAAAGAGTTTTTGGCAAGCTTGACAAGCGTAAGGAGCTCCCAAAAACATAGTCCGTTGGTTGCGTTGGGAGTACCCCTTTCCGTTTGTAAGAAACAGGTCGGGTCATCGAATCCTTCTACCGATGGCCAAGCTTCCCGATCCTACTCTGGTCACGTCGGACGAATACCAATCAGTACAAAACTGGCTTAGCAAACAA
Organism: Protula sp. h YS-2021; assembly: GCA_949752745.1. NCBI lineage: Eukaryota > Metazoa > Annelida > Polychaeta > Sabellida > Serpulidae > Protula > Protula sp. h YS-2021. The sequence goes on from OX457025.1 coordinate 73,100,759, forward strand.
TGCTTAAAGATCTGAGCAAAAAGAAAGCCATATAAAGCATGCCTACAGGCACTCAAGCTTTTTTCAGTCGAGTCTTTCTCGTTCCCAAAAAGTATATGTCAAACCGAAGTCGCGTTAATGCTGGTTTTCTTTGCAAAACCAAAGTGTTTGGCACAAAAACATCTATAACAAGACAAATAAAAAATGGCTTTGTTGAGCAAACCATTTCTTCTTACATTTGGGAAACTTTTGATGTGGCGTCTTGCCATCGACTTGTCGCATCTTTTTCAATTCATTCGTCTGACATCCTTCAATATGGATACTCCGCAGTTGATCAAATCCACGCTAAACAGGACATGCGGGCCATTTCAACGGACCTTTTCAATGCGCACTTAGACATTCCGATGCACGAAGAGTCACGTCGTTTTCTGGCCTTCAGGATAGGGGATCAGAACTAATCGTTTGTTTTGTTGACAGCACCGTTTATGCTTACCCAGGTTATGAAGGTAGTCAAGTGCTGGGGTAGGTCAAGTGAAGGTAGTCGAGTAAGGTTGCAAATTTTCCAATATCTCGACGATTGGTTGTTGGTCAGCGAGGACAGGCAAAGTCTCCTAACTCAGATACACTACTGAAGCAGTGCGACATCCTGGGTCTGTTGGTCAATCGCGACAAGTCAGAGTTGATTCTAGCTCAGAGGATAGATTTCCTGGGAGACTTGTTGGATTTTGTCTGGGCCAGGGCATTTCCCACTCAAAACTGGATACCAGAAATAATGTCCCTAATTTCACGGGTCGTGTCTTGTCCAAAGCCTCGCGTTTCTCAATTACAATTACTCCACGGCCCATTGGTAGCAACATAGAAGACGGTTGAGATTGGCTGATGTCACTTCCGGGAGTTTCAACGGTGTGTGTTGAAGGCATTGCGTCGAGGTAGGTTGTCGGATCATCGTATACAACTTTCCTTGTTAGTTCTCAGAGATCCAGATTGGTGGTCGTATCAACTCAGTCTGTCGCACGGTATTACCTTCTCTCCTCCAGCCCTTTGAAGCAGATACAGACCGATGCATCTTGCAACAGCTGGGACTTCTTTTTCCAGGTCACATGTGCAGGGGCCAATGGTTGATTCACGATATCAATGCATATCAATGTAATGGATGAAGCTGGTCTTGATTGTCAAATTCTAGCCAAATTTCTTACAGGGCACGTGGTTCAGTTATTGACAGACAATCAGACAGTGGTGTCTTATTTGTCCAAGCAGGGCGACACTCGTTCACCGACATTCTCTCGTCTCACCAAACAGATTCTGTTGCATGCTCACGACTGTGGTTTTCTCATTCAACGGTCACAAATTGCAGGCAGCCTCGGTGTTCTGGCCAATTTAGCTTCTCGGGTGGGCGAGGTTGTTCACACCGAGTAGGCTTTAGCGAACTACAAGTTTCGATGATTTGCAAAACAATCTCCGTGGGGTCCACTCCAGGTCGATGTCTTTGCCAATCGTCTTCCGGTATACATTTCTCCGTGTCCGGATCTAGCAGCATTAGCGATCGACCCGTTACTGTGTCAGTGGCCGATAGGGGTGCTGTTTGCATTTCCACCCTCGTCCCTGATGATTAAATGCGGAGAATGGACAGTATTCACAGAGATTCCACGAATAAGGTTTATTTGTCACACTGGTGACTTTTCGAGTCATGGTGTCTTGATTGGGGTATCGATCCTGTGGCAGCGGCGTCGGTCGCAGTGAGGAATGAGGAACGTGATAGTTTGGTCGATTATGATACATTATTCCACTGTCACGTTTATTTTGAAGAGTGCATCGGCTTATGATTTGTCCTCATGTGATATATTGTCGGACTTGCTCAGGTCGCTTCAGCCAGAACATCCTAATCCTGACAGGATAGTGGTGTCTTTGGATTTGTTACTGGTTTTGAAATATGTCACATCTCCACTTTTCCATCACTATCACTTCAGACAAGTTACTCACCTTGAAGTGCATATTACTCGTGGCATTGGCGTCTGGCAAGCGCCGTGATGAAATAGACGCCTTGAATAACTCTGTTAGTCAAGTAAAAAAATGGTTCAAATAATTATTGAATTTTTTGGACAAGACGCACATTGCGACCAAGGGCTAAGGTACATTTCAATAGATTGTCATGCAAGCCTTGCCGGGTATAAGGTCACATGGCGGTGTCGACACAGCATGCCCAGTTATGCGTGGTCATGCGTCGTCACTGGGTTGGACCTCTGTTTATCTGGGTCGTACATAGAAGTGCACATGGTCGGATCAAGATCGTTCCTTGCCTTTCATTATTCTCGAGTTGAAGGCATTGCTGTTAGCAATCGAACAACGACATAGTTTTTTACCATATTCAGAAACAAGGAGGCACCAAGTCATCGCTGTTGTGTAGGGATGCATGAGTTCCATTGCTGTGGCCCCTGCAATCCATTCACTATACATTTTCTCACACAGCTGTCAACGCAATATTTTGCACATCTTGCTTCTCATACCGGCAAGATAGCTTATTTGAAGAGGTTTTTACCGACTCCGTGTTTCACTGAGTGGTTTAAATCGCTTTGCTGTCCTTTATTTGGAGACTTGATTATGTGTAGGTTAAATCACAACTCACTCTTTATGAGTATCCGTGTCCAAATGCGAATGCCTTGCTCTGTTTCCGCGATAATGATGAAGGCACTCCATCAGATTTAGGAGTAGAGGCTGTCTCGCTAGCATCGTAACTTCCCGATGCGAAGAGGTTTCCTTTATTGATGTGGTAACTCCAATTCTCATGGAAACTAGCAGTCTCAAACAATCTCACTGGCTTTACCCACATTCTCATCCGAAGTTTCATCTTCATGCATTTATTTGGCATCAGTTTTCCTACTTGAAGGACAAAGGTTTTTGGAAGTTTTACGTCCCATGGAGTCAGTTTCTAAAGAGTCACTCAACAGGGTCTATCTCTCCTAATGTAGACAACCTCGGGCTACATCTTACCTCTTGTGATATTTTTACCGATTCAATTAAGCCGTTCCAATTGAAGTATTCTTTGTCGGTGCTTAAATGGGATATGTCGCTAGTGTTGCTTATCTCACGGATTCTGAAAAACGTTAAACTACGTTCATTTGTCCCCTTTCTTGTTAAAAACTCACGTGCTCCTGTCCGTACTCGCCCTGCAAGCATATGTTACATATCGTGATGACTCTTAGCAGAACTTATTCATTTTATTCATGCAAAAATATATGACTGAAACTCTTTTATCTCTTACTATTCCATGAACCTCATATTGTTAGTGTATAGTGACCTTTGCAAAGATTTTGATGACACCATACGCCAAAGCTTACTTCGAAAGCCCATCAAATCAGGCATGTTTCTCGCTCAGTATGTTTAATTGAGAGTGTGTCTGATAGGTTTGTTGTGTGTTATTTACTAGGTTTCTCCCCACACATTCATTGAACATTATTTACAAGATTATACAGCCTATTCCTCTTCAACTAAGCTTTATGGTTTGAGTTCATTTGTTGCTGCTGAATCAGTTATTTATCCACATCCTCCTCATTGTAGGACAACCAGCAACAGCAACGCAAACAATGATTCAAGAAGTAGAAGTCCAAAACGGCATATGAGTGAACTTTTCAGCATTGTGAATCCTTTATTAAATAAGAAGCCAAGTGTCGAAGGTTGGTTACGCCTCTGTCTGTGTTCAGATCTGAGCGAATTGGTTGGGTTACGTGTTGGATAGTCGCAGTCCGCATTCTTATGCCTCCATTGCAACTCATCTCGATCACCACAACGCTGTTTGCTTAGCTCACCGCCACTCAACTACAGTAACATGGGGCTGCGTTGTGTCTCTGCGCGATCACTGTAAATTTTGTTCGCTGCTCGCTTCTTCCTTTTCTTTCAAAGAAAGAAAAGGGGGGATACTTCGTGGTCATTTAAGCTAATAATGTCACTGTTTCGTTGTTATTGTTGATAATACTGGACATAATTATAATGAATAAAAGCGTACAGGCTATGTAACTTCTTTAATTTCTATTTCTGCCTCATTAAAGAATAAACAACAAAACAAGATATTGTATATGTTAGTCAACCAAGTAGTAAGGGTAGATAATGCATTTCCCACCGATGTTTTTCCATTCTTATATCTCATCTTTGTACAACTGATGTAGCAGATGTATAACAGTCAACAAATTCGGCAAAATATGATGACTGAGGTTGAGAATTGCTATCCGTATTGGTAATTCAGTCACATTCTTCAGAGCGGATGCATTAGTCACTACCTCAAACTTTGAATATATCTTATCTAGCATATCTTTATTCTCAATTTGAACACGAAATTTAGGTGAATTCTTCAAGATTAGCATTCTTATTTTTTTACAGACTACACGTGCATCTAAGATTCACTTAATGGTTCCAAATCGCACCGTTGTTCCATGGCAAGTTGCCAGATTGCTGCAGCACCTACAATACAATAATCGAAATGATTGAGTACAAAAGTTCTTGTTGTGTGATGATTGCTAGATATTGCTAAATATTTTTCCTTCAGAATAATTTCTAAATACAAAGTTTTTACTTGTGTGAAATACCAAGTTCATTTTGTGAGCTTCTATATCCAGTCTCTGTTGCTAAGATGCTCAGAATGATGGGTAGTAGCTACGAGGTTTTAATCTGTAGATTTACCGTTAATATCGCCTATGTATTTATAAAACCGTCTTCATTGCTTATAAATGTAGACATCGAACTGTGACTCTAACCTACTGTTGATATGATCCATTTCTTTGCCATATGTGCAATAATCTGTTCACCTCAGCCTGCAAACGAACAGCATTTGTTATGATTTGAATAGCGTTTGTATAATTACTTCCTTAAACTGTTATGTTATAGCTATATTTTGAAGCTCACAACAATTGCTCTTGAAGCACTCTGAATGTTTTGTAAAGTTTTTCCCGATTAACAGCTGCATACACTGAGTTGATCTAATAAAAGTTCAACTTGATGCGTTTTAAACAATTACTAACAAATAACGACGAACATTCTCTATGAAGAACATACAAACGTAAATAGCATTTCTTCGTATTCTGCTGGTTAACTCACACACAAGTGGATAGATCTTACCCTAGTAAACAAAAGTATCAAAATATCAAGAGATTCATGTCGCGATAACAAACTACTTTCCTTCCAGTTCAAAATATTAAACGACATAGTAGCCAACAATAAAAATCTGGAAAAATGGGGACTTAAATTAGATAAAATTGCTCTGAATGTAATGTAGTAGAAGATAATTTCCACCTGTTCATAAATTATCCTAAAACAGTGACAATAATAAGAAAAGCGTGGCAACTCCTTGGTCTTAAAGGCTTTCACGCTACTGAGTTTCTGTTAGGATCTTGTAACAACGCTGAAAACCTTATTTTTCTTATTTTAAAATACCGAATATGGGATACCTGATACCGCAATTTAGCCTTCAATCATTCGACCTTCATGCATGAAGTAAGCATGTACATGCAGGTAGATAAGATTATCCTAGACGACGATAAATACCATAGGAAATGGGGATCGTGGTCCATCAAGGACAATTGAAAAACGGATCTTGCTTTCTTTTTTCTTTTTTTTTTCTTATTATCTCGTTAATGCATACCTACATTGGTCAAACCATATGGACGTCCCAAAACAGCCCACGACACTTCTGCACACTCCTTGTGTTTCATGTCTGCTTTTTCGTACAAATGTTTACTACATCATAGTTGCGAGTGAATTTATAGACAATTGTTAAAATAACTACAGTATTCTCTGGGTGGTGCGACACCTAGCGATGTGTAAACTGTGTGTCTGCAAAAGGTTTCTGAAAGGTTTTTGGTGTAAATGTGCGAGTAATTCATGTGATGTACAATGTCTTCCTTTTCAATAATAAATAATAAAAACTCACACATCATTTAGTTATAGCAACATCTTCATCAAACTGCATCTTTATTGCTCTACGATGTACCTTAGAGGTGATAGTTATGGCACCATTTTTTACAGTGAAATTACTTCCATAACCGATTCGTCATCTGTGGGCTGTTTTTGCTTGTCAATATAGAACTCAATATTTTCTACTTACGTATGGAATTAAATTAGTAAGGTCTATCGTCTTTTACTGGCTATAGTCTGTAGACTATGGTCTATAGTCTTTTAGTTATGTTTCTGTCCCAAATATGAAATTAAAGCTTAATCATTACATCTGCGGTTGCTTCTTCCACATCCGAACCAGCGACTCCGACCACCTTTGTGCAATTTACTGAAAGTAGGATAGTATCTTGAATATCACATACTTCCGTTATAACTACGTTTTGCAAAGACTGTTTTGGTTTTGCTTCTTGTAAGCCAGATTCTTCTTTGCAAGCTGTATCGCATATAATATATTCGTTTCTAGTTTCATACACAAGCTCATGCTTTTAAAAATTTTTAAAGCATACCTAATGTGTAACCGTCTTATCCATCATGACTAATTAACGCTTGGAACTTCGTTCCAAGAAGTTTTTGTTTTTCCTCGAATTGTGGGGTTAAAGTACCTCTTTTTTCCTTTTTTTTGGTTAGTTTTTTGTTTTTTGGTTCCTGACGGTTTCCAGACATCTCCACCGAAACAGCTGAATGAAATTTGGCACACTTGAAGTCGAGTATGCGAAGTGGTGCTAAATGAATTTTTTATTTACCTATGACGTCATCATCTGCATCTTGTGACATCACGCCGATTTAATAGCTTAATATCTCCGAAATCGCTGGATCTAGAGGTTTGGAGCGAAATACGTCATGAGACTACTTTTTGACAAAGAACACCGATGATAGCACCATTTTTACGTATTGCGTAATTCTGACGTCATTTCCACGTTTTCTATTCCTTGTCGGTTTTAACGCGGGATTTTTGCACACAGTATACAGAAAACTTAGGTGTATATGAATTGACAGTTAAAAGTAACTTTTAACTACCCAATGCCCTGAAAACGCCCCACCCCTACCCCCCCAAAAAAGTTAACAAAATGCCGCCATCACAAGACCAGCAAGTAAACAGATACTAGAGTACTCGCAGTAGCTATTTGTTGTATGTGTGCCAAATTAGGATAAGCATAAATAGGCTGATACAGAAAGGCTCCTATCACTGTGTTCATTGCGTCTGGCCTCTTGCCTGCAACGCTGTCTTCGTGTACTCATTTTCGCCTCGCTTATCACTGGAGTGTACTTTTTTTCATCAAGCAGCTGACTGCGTTTTTGATTACAAAGAGAATAAGTTGCCTCTTAAATTTTATAGTCTTTTGCAAGTTCTTTATTTGACAAAGTTGATTATAAACCTGTTTGTCGTGGTGTTTTACAAAGTTCTGTGCAGGATAAGGAAGAGACACTCGAAAAGTAGGTATTCGTTGACTTAATAAAAAAGTTAAAAATTCCATTGAAACTGGGGGGGGGGGGGCAGGGAGTAGTTAGTGTTCACTTAAATATGACTTTCTGGGTCACGGTCAAAGTCAAAAACCGGAAGTTGACTATTATCTCGATAACGGTTAGAGACAGGGCGATTTTGAGCTCATTTTCGACTCTTTGGGCCTAAGCAACGTTACATAAGAGATATTCCTGTTCTCATGACCTTGTGGAAAAACGGAACTTGACTATTATCTCGAAAACGGTTAGAGATAGAGCGATTTTGAGCTCATTTTCGACCCTTTGGCCCTAAACAACGTTACATAAGAGGTACCTTGGTGAACATGAGCTTTTGGGTCACGGTCAAGGCCAAAAACCGGAACTTGACTGTTATCTCGAAAACGGTTAGAGATAGAGCGATTTTGAGCTCATTTTCGACCCTTCGTACCTGAACAACGTCACATAAGAAGTAACTCGGTGACCTTGACCTTCTGAGTCACGGTCAAGGTCAGAAACCGGAAGCTGACTTCTATCAAGAAAACGGTTAGAGATAGAGCGATTTTGAACTCATTTTCGACCCTTTGGCCCTAAACAACGTTACATAAGAAGTACCTTTGTGAACATGACCTTCTGGGTCACGGTCAAGGTAAAAAACCGGAAGTTGGATTAAAGTAGCGATAAAGAAGAGGTACTGTGTGACTTCGAGGTTTTTTTGTCATGATTTATTACAAATATTTTCTGTAATGGTTTCTGTAACTGGGCTAATTCCGCTATATAGCTCAATTCTGCCTTGTTTCGTTGCAGCTAGTGAACCTTCAGAGGTTAAACTGCTGGTGAACATCTACGCAACTGCAGCCATTCTGTCTTTGGAGGGCTCGAAACGCTTTATCGCTTCCTCATCGTTTCAACATATCTTCTATGATACGGCTAAGCTGATAAGAGGGACGCTTTACGCATAAAATTGCTGAATTTCAGAGAGTTTAAGAACAAAATATATTTTGAGACAAAGATTAAATCTCACAATGTTGTGTACACATAAAAAGTACATAAATTATAAGGGATCCAAATGCAGCAAAACCTTTTAATAGTGAAAGTCTCCTACAATGAACAACTTTTCTCGGCCCCAAATTTCCCCATTTACTTAGCCATTGGCTTTTGAACAGAAATTCTAGTTAGTGGACATCTCTGAACTGTGAAGACTTTCTTCGATCCCGAAAGACAGTTTTCAATAGAAACTAACGGCTTACGAATGAACACATAATCTGATCCCATTTATTTGAACATCTATCCTACCCCTTGTAAAATGGAGTACCAATTGTGTATCTCTTAATATTAATGTTTACCTTGACGGGACGTCACTTGCATGCTTATTGTCACAGCTGAGCGAGTGTGGACATAAAACAAAAGGGACGCAATAATTAGTGAACAGGTTATGCCTAACCATGGGAATGAAGCTCGATAAATCGCACAATATTGAAAACTCTCCATACAAAAGTATATTAACGATAAATTATATGCTTAACATTCTAATTGACTGCTTCCAAGTGTTAATTTTGTCACTCGGTGGCAACATTCTAAACACTCAAGAAGAGATTCTTTTAACATTCACTTCATATCAGATATGAAATTAGATGTTTCTTATGACATATGTGCACCTATTACTGAAATAATTAGGGAAACGCAAAGAAAAGAAGTAAACGCTTATAAAGACCTGTATTCTAAACCAATCTTTAATAAAGCACACAATTCTAAGTTATCTTGAAGCATTTTGGCGCAAAAGTAAAAAAGCGACATGATTGAGATCATGGATGTTATTATAGCCACTTTCAACTTACCTCTGTAGGTAAACTAAAATGTAATTATTTTCATTTTCATTTCAAGTTACTATTTGAACATCAAGTCATATGAACACAAAGACGTCTTGCCTGAGGATGACAGTACCGCATCAAGTAAAATCTGGCTTTCAAATTAAGGCATGTAATTAAAGTATTAAGTCCCTACAACAACCATGAAATTTTCTTGTCTGTACAGTTCTTACGAACTCAGGATGAAAGCTTCCATGGATTTTCTACTGCTCATAGAAACAAATGTAGGGGACGCTAAAATATCAATATATAGGAAAATGTATAATGATCCAGTTCAAGTGCACTGAATGATAAAACTAACTTGTGCCTTAACACATTTAAACTTCATAGAATATATATGCAGTTTCCAAATATCACGCAGTTTGTTGAATAAGCTACTAAATGTCGTAAATCGCTCGAAACTTGTAAATTTCAGCGACTTTTGGCTTAAGATGAGTGAATGCTAGTGAATCCAGGGTTGTTTAAATACATTTTGGATCATCATGTGAGAACTGAGCACCAGATTTATGTTGACAGTGAGCCTACAATTGGAATAAATCTTGCATTTACGCACAAATTCTCAAGAAGAGTATCCTAGGCAGTCTTTGTGAGAACAAATTATCAAGACGAACACCCTAATTAGTGCTTGTGAGCATCGTGATGTTTTATTAAACCACGTTAATACTTAGGAGACTTAGCGCTGATTATAATGTAATAATCAATTTGTGTGCGAAAGCTAATTGTTTATTAGCAGATTATTGGATTAAATATTACACATGGAGATTCTTATTCTAATTGAGCCAGAGATCTGAAATATTTCAAAGACAGTAATTTTGTAATAATTAAAAATGATAACAAGACAGCAACATGTTCCTTAAATCGAAGTTGTTTTCTGTGCTGTTTACAGCTTTAAAGTACCTCTATTTAAATTAACGATAGAGGAATTATGAATAACATTTAGAAAGAGATAAACGAGGAAATGTGAATCACTTCGATGATTTATGTGCAATGAAAAGGAAAAAAGATAAAACGCTGTAGAAGTTGAGTTATTACAATTCATGTTATTGTTGGTAGTTATATTTTGGTAATCATATTTATTGATAAATTGCCTTAGCGTCTAAAAGTTATTTGGTTCAATGAAATATTTGTTTAATAATTAAGTTACTAATCAGTTAAAGTTAGTTCAGTACTGGTGTATTTTGATGTAATTGAATGTCAAAAGATTATTTGAAGTATTGAGCTTTTTTCCCTAACTTCTTTCTTTTTCAATTTGCTTCTTAGTCGTCAGAATTTTTATTGAATCTCAAGTTTGTGTTCTTTTTCCCTTTTAAATTTTCAGCAGCAGCAGCAATTTTCCTGTGTGTTTGGGCGATAATTTTCTCTACATGTGAACTCTTCCCCTTTTAACGTTATAAGAGTGTGTCAAATGGATGCGACTTCATGAGTTTAAAATCATTTTATTTTAATGAAAAGAGTGGGTTTGTATCATCTGTTTTTCGTTTCTAAATCTCTTGCTTCTGACTTCAACGGGACTACAAGCATAACCGTAATAACATTCCTGGGATTAACATTTTATAGAGCATGGTGTTCCTTTTTTATCAAATCCTATTGTTTCATCAAATATTGAGGATTCCATTGAAAGATTTCATGGAGAAATTGTGTCAGCTGTTTTTTATGCTTTTAGTTGAGGCATACTGTTCATTATTAAACTTTCGATGACAGCTTTGAAAATTGCGAAATTTGTTTCTTGTGGAAAAATATTTCCTATTTTTAGCTGTGTTTACTGAGTTTAGGTTTGCAAACCGGTTTCAGTTGCTTGTTTACAACCTTTTTATATCTCAAAAAGTTTCAAAAAGGCTTCGAAAAAATTAATACTTTTCGTATTCTTCTCAACGGATTTCTGTGAATATCTCCACCAGTCCTATCACGTCGCAGATTATACCTCAGAGAGGGTAGACAGAAGATCTAGTCACATTTTTACGCAAACGATGTGGTACAGCACATTTGAATATTTTGATATTGTATTATTTAAATGTTACAAGAGTGTGTTATACGAAATTGTTTATTCTTTTCACTGCGACTCTCAAACCATAGTTTTAAGTTTTGAATACAGGACAGTCGAATGTAATTTCAGCTGTATCAACCAAAATGTTTCTTTTGTGGTTTAATATTTTATTTGTTTTCGATATCGCAGTTGTGTGTTCATAGAAAATGGGTGTAAAATATAATAAAAATAATATGAAAATCTCCTCATGAGAAACATTTTATTACTATTGTTTTTTTTTATTTATTGTTTTACCAGTCTTGATATATTATTCCAACATCCTTACTTTGTTATATTAATTAGTTGCGTTAGACTTCTTTGTGATTATTTTTTGAATCGGCGCCTTTTTAAAGGGATGGCAGAAAGCCTCAGTGGGCGTTAATTTTGAATTCCGTGAAAGGTAATCTAAGCCATCGCAGTCGCGAACGTTAATCCCCTGCTTACCACCCCGAACTGGAGTCGAACTCGGAGCCTTGGGATTACCAGACCAACGCTTGAACCAACTGAGCTAACCGTCACACCCTGAGCTAGCCGTATACACTGTGTCCTCTTTCCTTTTACGAGAAGTTTCTCTGTGTTTATTTAATTTTAACGTACTAAAACCTATTATATGGTAACGTCACAGTGTAGAAGCATTGCAAAGTTTTGCCATATATTATTCCTTATACACTCTAGATTGGCAATTATGTAGCGCATTCGTGTCATCAAAGAGTTTCTACCATCATATAAAATGAACTAGATTCCCTCACTGTGGCGAAATGTTGCACTAAACATATTTTTGCTAGATTATATTTTCAGGAAATAATTATTATAAGAGAAATAACAGAAAATGCCGTGCCTGAAATGATAAATTCTTTTTTCTCAAATGTGTAACACAATTTTGATGCTAACACATGCTTAAGACAATGATAAGAGCAATTATAATCTTCTCCTTGTTTGTTATTATCTTCATTTATTGATACATGATTTAGACTTGGTGTTAAAAGATGTTGGAGGGGTTGCCATATTCAGTAATCTCCATGTACTCTAATAGGTAAACAGTATGTTACATTTGTTAGCCCTTGTTATCTACTTTTGGTGTTTTCTTACCCTGTCTGATGACAAGTCTCTTTGTTGGCATGTACGGGTATTCATATGTCGATGTCACTAGAATACCGTGGAAGCCAATACCGCGAATGCTGAGGATCTGCCTTTGATTTTGTTTGGTATCATTTGCGGCATAACGAATATTGGCCAGAGCTGATACTACAAATCTTTTAATGTGACAAAGACTACGATAGAAGAAAGAACAACAAACGATTATATCATTTTTATTTAGGCTATAAACATTTACTTTAATTGGAGTTGTCGTGTCCAGGACCGAAACTGGTTCGTTTATGTCAACTGTGTTCTTCGAATCTGATTTTCTCGGCAATGCGTAAAATGATTTGCAGGGCAGTTTTTAATATGATATAATTGCACTGTTGGTTTATTCGTAATATCATGTTTTCTTTATATTTTCTCTTAATACCAGTTTTAATGACTTTTGAACGATTATATTTCAGAATAATCGTCATTGCTGTTACTTAGAAGAACCAATTATTTTTGTAAGTTTTGTAAGTTTTGTAAAATCAACATGTGTTCAGATGCAGTATACAAAATACTAATCTTTGAATCAATGCCGACTTCTGAATTTGAAATTCAGTCTTAAAGAGGGGGAGAGGTTGTGCACTCACTTCTTGATACCAGTACATGCTTAAGATAATGATAAGAGTAATAATAATTTCTCTTTATTTATTGATAAATAGTGTAAACTTGGTGCTGAAAGATGTTAGTGGGGCTGCCATAATTAGTAATCCCCCTATTTTCTAATAGGTAAACAATATCTTGTAATTCTTAGGCCCTTGTTATCTACATGTTGGTGTTATTCCGTCCGATGACAAGTGTCTTTGTTGACATGCACGGGTATACTTGCGGCTGAAATAATGTCTCTGGAGGAGTTCTCTGGAATGCGCACAGTTGCTTTCAAGATATATAATTCGGTATGGTATGGTATATTACAATCATAATTGCATATAATACTTTGTGTGTAAATAATTGAATAACTTAGATAACTTTAAGTTCATAATATAATAAATGGCTTTATCGCGTAATAGATTCCGGCACGGTATCGCCCCAGATGCATTCTATCATTCAATAAACATTAACTATTTTAAATTAACTTTTGTTTTAATTATCAATGAAATACCCCGCTGTGAGTCCGAACGATTTATAGGGATGTACTTCACAATATACTCATTGCATCTAATCATAGGTGTACTTCTGAAAATAACATTATGCGCTTTTTAAAGAGTTAAATATTTAATTTCTCAGTAATCATGTCATGGGTAAAGTATCCATTAGACGCAAAAACCATCACTACAAATTTTTCTTTGTAAATAACGTTGGCCTTTAGGTCTGTAATAACAATTTAACGGGATAAATAAAGCAAATTAAAAGGTTTGAACGTGTGCCATATGTTTTTCTGTTTACAATACTTTGTCGACTTACCGACCGATCATAAGCGGAGGATTTGAAGTCAACTAACGAAACCATTCCGAACTCATCGAACAAGACGATCCTCACTGGGGAAAAAGTACGAAGGTGCAATTCCAGTGATGGCATCCACATTTATAACATATTTGACTAAAACAATTAATAGATTTCAGCCATTGTAGAATAATATAATACGATTAACGTTTCAGGATGAGCATCAGTGCAGTGCGGTAGGTTCTATCGAATTGGCAAGCACTGTCCTATTTCAAAAAAAGATAACCGACGACATCTAAGGCAGCTCTCGGGGTGGCTGCAGCGGGATTATTTACCTTGTCAACACACCACGCTTAAAAGAAAGGAAAATGGGACAAGTAAGCTTTTTGTGGTGTGAATGAATTCCACTCACCAGAAAAACAAAAGCAAAACCCTTTGTCTCTCAAGAATAAAATCTGATGCAACAAAGACGGAGCTGATACAAGCTTGGATTTAAATGGTGAAATGATCAAAGGGCCTACTTCAACCTGCAGTCAACCACGGTATTGGTGTAGGAAGTCATTGATCACGTCTCATAAGCACCAGTTATGACAAGAACTGCGAGCCAGTCGTGGCAAATCTGAAGTGGAAGCGACTACTGTCGAATCAATATAGAATGTAGTATTAGAGTTGAGATCAACAAAAGTTGCGTACATATAGAGTCGATACATTTGGGAAACTGACAGGTTTGTATCTGTATGACCCTGTATATTTCCTGCTTAATCTAACAGGGTTTAGGGCATACTTGAGTCGCTGCAATGTTTCAACACTGGCCTGGCTTTAACGCATCATCAGATCTTTGTGACGCCGGAGCACGGAAAAATATCGAGTTGAGATATTGACGGTCGGTATGCTCCCGACACGGTGTAGACCTGTATCAAGATGATACAGATCCGCCTCATGGGCGAAGCGTTACAGTTGTTATGTGTACCTCAACGCTGCATTATCATACAGACTTTTCGGGGACGGCATCGCAGCGACTTACTCTCTCGAAATTTGTGAAAATGGTTTAATGTATCATAATCTATTACGAAAACAATAAAACTATCCGGGGTTGGGAGTAGTCACTGGATGAGGCAGTCACTAGTGATTGGAACATTGAGCGAGATGGTAACCTAGATATGCTCACAAAGAGGACACCGATTCGTTGCCAGTACATTTATAAGACTCTGCCTCAGTCCGTGATCCTGCAGTGCCTTAGTGTTGCAAAAGGGAAGCAGGACAGCGTGACGCTATAACATTTCTGTCTTACCTCCACAAAAACAAGTGCAAAATATCTCCAGGATCCCGTCGACAGGACATTGTCTCAAAGGCAGGTTCTACTATAGATTATGTTTAACACACAGTGTGATTGGTGATTGTTGGAAAACAAGACCCATGCGAATCAGTAATATCAGCATAAAATTGTAGCATTATTCACAACAAATCAGGATGAAACGAATAACATATTGAATTCTGTGCCTTAGTTAATAACTATCGAAAAATTTAGAAAATCAACTGTGAATCCGAGCTGCTATCTTGGAAAAAAACGACGATCAAAATGTTGTTCGGATCTCGTTAAGTTTAAAGTACTTCTGTCAGATGACCGGGAATACATTATTTTGACCGATTTGTTGGTTGGAAACACAACGCACAGTATAGAGACCAACAGTTGATACCTGATTAGCTGTTTGAATATGAGATATCATCCCACAAATTTTTATTGTGGGTCGTTATATCAGTATTTATCACGTTGATAACCAATTTCAAAATTACAATGACGTCGTTGAAATCTGTTGACGGACATTTGAACCTCGTCAAGAGGAGATATAAGCCTTTAATTTTTAGAACTGACTTTATGGAGAGGAGAGCAGTATACGTTCTTGATCATATCATCATATGGCGCCTTTTTAAATATTTAGAAAGACAGTTGACGACTTTGTTTTATATTGTGTACCTTTATATCAGTTTATTTTTATCATTTTTATATTTCAGCTTTTTCATTTTGAAAATATCTGCTTGTACACTACGAAGCCATCACTGTGGGTTTTTCAATGTGCTAAACATTGGTTATCGCAATTCATAATGATAAAAAATGTTGTGGAACACATAGCACCACATGGGTACCCTTAACAGGTGCTCTGTTGCTAAGTTTACAATACCATTCAGCATTAGTGCAGTTCCTGTCGTGTGAATGAACCATGTAATCGATTCGCATAGCAGGAGATTTTTCTCCAGGGAAATTTTTGTTAAAATAACGGATCAAAATCAAGGAAAAATGCATACTTTTTAGATATTATTTATCTTGGATATTATCTCTACGTATACTGTAAATGTTTTCTTGCTGCGTGTACGTTTTGGACGGCTTGCTGACTTCGCTGATTACACGTGATAGTTCTGGGTTTTGTCAGACCGGCTTTTGTTCGGTAAATACATCCCTGCCATCAGAACGTAGGTACTTTGTGTGTAATGGACAGTGAGGTGGTTTCTGGGCGATTTTCTTAGTTTCCATTTCCAGGGTTTCCCTCATGGTCAGCAAACAGTGTGCATTGAGTCGACTCTGCAAACAGGAAAGTTTCAACTTTCCATCATCTTTCTTCCCTTCTGCCAGCAACACGGCTTTGTAGGGTGGTTGGACACGCAGTTTTTACGGGTTTGGGAAGTCTCGTCTTTCATTGCCTCTCTTTTGGAGTTGCATACACTATCTCTTTCTGTTGATAAACGCGCCAACTTTTACTGTTGCGACGTTTTATTACGGTATGGAGTAGTGTAGCAACTTCTGCCCACAAATGACTCGGTGCTGAATCGATCATGTGGTCGTTCCAGCGGCGTCGTACCTGTAGCGGGAACGACAATTCGGCACTCTGACAGGTCCTCGCAACACCAACATAGTGATAGCATCGGTCACATGTCATGGTACGAGGTCACCATGAGGTTGTTTCCCCTTGCAATCTGCTACGATGACCCGTGGCAGTGACGGGTAGAACACGGGACGGTGTTTGTGGCGGCTTGTCGTTGTTTTGTCAGTAGTGTGTGCAGCGACTCGCTGTGTTCTCTTGTCATGTTTGCAGCGACTCGCTGTGCATACGAGTCGTGTCTGCGACTTGACGTGCTCATGGGTTGTGTTTGCAGCAACTCACTGTGATCACGAATAGTGTTTTCGACTACTCTTTGTGCTCACGAGTCGTGTCTGCGACGACTTGCCGTGTCCTCAGGTCGTGTTTGCAGCGACCCGCTGTGATCACTGGTCGTGTTTGCCACGACTCGTATTGACGGTTCGTGTCTGCAACGACTTGCTGCGCTTACGGGTTGGATTTACATCCACTCGTTCGCACAGTGGCTTGCTGTTGCAGCGACTTGTATTCTGTTACGATGCGTGACTGTCACGGGTCATCACGGGCCCGTGTCGTGAATGTTACGACTCGTAGTTGTGGCGGATCATCGCTGCGACGCTCGTAATTGTCGCGACTCGTATCTGCGACAGGTTGCCAGGTTAGCACGGGTTTTTCCTTGAGGTCTGCCGTTGTTGCGATTCCTGGCACACCTTGACTCGTAGCAGTGACGACCACGTCAGCTGGTAAGTTGCTGTTGTCACGGGTCGTATCTGCGGCGACTCGCTGTTGTTATGAGTCTTGTTTGCGGCGACTGGCTGTTATCAAGTATAGCACAGGATTTTTGTTACGACCCGTGGCAGTGACGAGTACAACAAAGGACGGTGTGGACATAATGCGAGTCGTACAGCAGCAGCTCTCATCATGACCCGTAGCAGTGGGGGCCGGGTCAGCTGGTAAGTCGCTGTTGTCACGAGTCATGCTTGCGGGGACTTGTCGCTGTTGTCACTGGTCGTGCTTGCAGCGACTCGCTGTTGTCACGGGTCCTGTTTGTGACGGCTTGCTGTGGCAGCGACTGGTCTGTTTCGAGTCCAGTTTGTCGCAATACGTGACTGTCACGACTTGACTGGTACTACCCGCGATCGATTGTGCTGGGTCGTCGCTGAAACGGTCGTGACGATTACGAATCGTGTTTGCGACAGGCTGCTGCGGTGCCGAGTCGTATATGCGACGATGCGATCACGCTGACGGGAATCGACAATTAGGCCGTGTAGTGCATCTTATGCTTTATTTCCAGAGAAGTTTTAATGATATTATACGCATTGTTTTTGTCTTTTATCATTAATATAAAATGTTTTATTTATTATCGTCAGTGATAACATCATACATCAGGGTTTGTTTGCTTGTAGAATCACTAACGATTCCCGATATAAGCGGCAGGGAACACACATTCAATGTGCACTGCGTGTCTACGACGCTGGGTGATACAGCGTTGCGCTTTAGATAGCCGCTGCGATTAGTGTGCGCATCTCGATGTCTCGATTTTTTCTCCCTCCTCTTGCAACATCAGGAGATTTCCAAAGTTCGGGCAAAGGGTAGCAAGCGGTCTAAGAGTGACAAGTCTTCTGCCTCTATACATAAGCTGATTGTCCACTGTGGACAGATCAGATGTTGAAGGCGGTGGATCGGGACAACCCAAGGCACTTAAAGTCAGAGCTCTGCCGGATACTTCAGTGTCTACGTAGGGCGTTTATTTCATCGATCCGGGACAAGTCATGGGAACTCGTCTTGTGACTGCTATGCCCGATATACACAGTCAATGATTGGCGTTGCGTACGGAAACATCCTATTTAGGCATCCTCTTATCTTCGTCAGCAAATTCATCGTCTTGTGAGGAGGAGCCAGTGATTGTCAGTGATAAAGAAAACATTCTAAGTCACGCCAGAGATTCTGTTTACCGTCGCAACTATGACCTCGCACCCTGCTCCGCTGGTGATTACTCAGGCTGTACCTTCGACGATGTCTCATTCTTGGCTATACAATGCCTCGCCACGGGCCATGACGCCGGAGGACTACAAACCGTTGCGGCTTGTACACACTTCCACTCCTCCAGGTGTGGAGGTTTATTTCCACAGGAATGAGAGGAGGCTTCGATGGTAGATTCCAACGCTTTGTTTGATCGCGTTTTTTGGTCCCGTTTTTTGCAGCTTCATTGGATTGGCTGAAACTGAATGCTTATATGCTCACATCGCTGGTAATTCTTAGGCCGGATAAAGTATTGCCGCACTGGAACGTCAATGCAGAGGATGCACGAAAACTGTGTTTGCTCCTATTGATGGACAATCAGACTTGTTTTCTCCCAAATATTAAAGAACGTCATTGAGGATGTGTGAATCAAATCTCCGGATGCATTGATGCGTAAAGAGCTTACACTAAACGCCAGTAAGCCAAAGCAACGACATTTGACGATTCCTTCGATAGCTACGCCGAAGAAGAGACCATGTCCAGTGTAGGTGTACACAGGGTCTAGGCGGTCTCCCCCCGGCGGTCTCCCCCCCCCGGCGGACTCCCCTACCAACTCCCCCCTGGCGACCTCTCCCCCGTAGGCTGACTCCCCCCGTCCTTCTCCCGCCCCCCCCCCCAATGGCAGATTTTTTTAGTTAGTAAAACTTAAGTCAGAAAAACTTGTACATTTCATTCCTTTTTTAATTTTCAACTCACCTTTCATCTACTTTTACACAATTAATCTGCTTTAAAATCCAATTACGAAATTACAATCAAACACTTACTGTAAACTGATTTTTCAAATGCGATCACGAAATTTAATTTACAGGTCACCAGCTTTACTGTGTCACCACCTTACTGCTTTCCTCGTATAGTCGTAATGAAGGCCATCTTGATGTGATAATTTGGCTACTGGTGAGGTTTCATACAACCATCTACGTTGTCCGGACGTAAATCTGATATCCATAAATAAACCAAACTACTCCGGAAAACATCATCATCAGTAGCCTACTCTGGCGGTGATGGCTAAGAAACAATTGCAATTCTTGTGCATGCAATGAGCATAACACTAGATCCGGCGTTTCATTGATTAGGTCAAAAATTCATTATATCAATCACTTAATTGAACAGATTAAAGAAACATCAATAACCCTTTGCTCTTCATACATCAATAAGGAAAGCAAGTTTGAGGGGGGAGAAGGAAAAAAAAGAGTGAAATATACAAGTTTTGCTGATGTAAGTTTTAAAAAAAATCTGCCGTGGGGGGAAACCGCCTGGGGGGGGGAGACCGCCAGGGGGGAACCGCCGGGGGGGGGGGAAAGCGCCAGGGGGGAGACCGCCTGTTCCCGTACACAGGATATACTAAAAAAGTAGACTACCACTCCTTAGCAGAGGTGGCAACCAATCAAAGTATCCGGTATAGATAGTAAATATGTCCGTAGGGGACGGTTAAGGAATTTTTGGCAACCTTGGCACATACTAGGAGCTACCAAAAACATAGTCCGGTGGTAGTTCTCTAGGTACCCCTTACCGTTTGCAAGAGACAGAGTCGGTTGTCAAATCCTTCCACCGCTTGTCCAACTTTCCGACCCTTCTTTAATCACGACGTACGTGCGCAAACCATAGAAGCAATTTGGATGGCAAACAATGATTCAAGATTAAATAGACAAGAAGCCTACAGGAAGATGCCTATAGGCACCCACGCGTTTTTGTTTTTGGTTGGGTCTTCTTGTCTCAAAAAGGTCGGGCAATTTGCATCTTGTCATAGACTTGTCGCAACTTAATCAATTATGTCTCTCATTGCCCGTATCGTGTCTACCCCAAGCCTCGGGTGTCTGAGTTAGAGTCATTTCAAGGGTTGTTAAAGGCAACAGGAAAGCCTTTTGAACTGGGTAGGTGTCATTGCAATGAGTTTCAACGCGCTGTCTTGAAGGCTTTGTGTCGAGGCAGGTTGCCGGGTCATCGGATATGTCTTTCTTTGCTGGCTCTCAGGGATCTAGACTGGCCGTGTCGACCCAATCATTTGATCGGTGTGCCTTTTTTCTCTGCCAGCTTCAGCCAGGCAAGTGCAGATGGATGCTTCTTGCAATGGATGGGGTTTCTCTTTCCAGAGTCGTACGTGCAGGGGTCGTTTTCCCATGCACGAATGACGGTTGCATCTCAATGTGCTGGAAGTGAAGGCGGTTTGATAGCTTGTCAAACTCTGGCAAAGTGTCTCGATGGTCACGTGGTTCAGTTTCTCGAAGACAATCAGAGCTGGTGTCCTATCTGCCAAGAAGGACGTCACGCGCTCTCCGATGCTGTCTCATTTCACCAAGCAGGTCCTGTTGGTTGCTCACGATTGTCGTTTTTTTCATTCAGCCCTCTCACAGTGCAAGCAGTCTGAATATTTTCGCGGACTTAGCTTCTCGGATGGGTCAGGTTGTTCACACCAAGTGGGCGTTAGCGGATTACAAGCTTCGCTGATTGCTTCGCAATTTCCGTGGGGTCCACCTCAGGTCGATCTATTTGCCAATTGTCTCAATCATCGTCTTCCGTGTCTCCGTGTCCAGATGTGGCGGCAATAGCACGAGGGGCACGAGTTGCTCCGTCGTCTCCTGCTGTTGCAATTCCTCTGGAGTATGGCAGTCTGCGCCAACCTCATTGGGATCATTATCATCCAAATCCTCAGTTGTTTCGACTGAAACGTTGGTGCATAAGTTTTCCTTCTTGAGGTCTGAGGAGTTCTCTCAGATAGTAGTACCGATAATGAACAGAATTCATAAGGACTCTATGAACAAAGTGTACTTGTGACATTAGCGTTTGTTTGAGTCATGGTGT
This sequence comes from Protula sp. h YS-2021, assembly GCA_949752745.1. Taxonomy (NCBI): domain Eukaryota; kingdom Metazoa; phylum Annelida; class Polychaeta; order Sabellida; family Serpulidae; genus Protula; species Protula sp. h YS-2021. The sequence continues at coordinate 73,122,187 of OX457025.1, forward strand.
CTAAGTAGGGGTATCGATTTCGTGATTGCAGTGGCAGTGGCCGACTTTTTTCTGTATTTATTCGAGGTCAGAAGGGTGTCGGTGGGTCGATTATGACTTACCGCTCGGTTCTCACATTTATTTTGAACGAGCATCCGGTTATGATTTGTCATCCTGTGTATTTTTGCAGATTTGGTTGGGGTTTTTTCAGGTGGAACGGCCTATTGTGGATAGGACAGTGGTGCCTTGGGATTTGTCACTGGTTTTGAAGTATCTCGCATCACCACTTTTTCATGATTCTATCGTTTTGGATAATTTGCCTGCCCTAAAGTGCGTGTTCCTCTTGGCATTAGCGTCGGGTATACGCCGCGGTGTAATACACGCATAAGAAAACTTTGTTAGTCAGGTCAACGGTTCCTGGGAGGCTGTGGTTCAGAAACCATTGCGTCCTTTTTGGGTAAGACGCACATTGTGACTAAGGGCTTGGGTACATTTGTGATACCAGCCTTGCCGGGGGCACGGTCACGCGGCGGTTTCGACACATCGTTGCTATGCCCCGTCTCCCTGCTATGCGAGTATGTTAAATGTTCGGGTACTTATCGCAGCACGTTGCACCGTCGTCTGTTTATATCTTTCCTGCGTAGTATTACAGTAGGTTTGTCCAAAGCGTTTATTTCTTATTATATCAAGAAAACCATGTTGTTAGCATATGATGATATCATTGAGGAGCCTGAAGATGTAATTCAGAAGCGATTGTCAATTAAAGCTCATCAGGTCAGACATGTGATGCATTCTTTACGCAGCGCAAGTGGTGTTTCGATGTGGGACTTGTTACGGGTTGGGTGTTGGGCTTCGCCTAACACGTTTATTAGGCACTATGTGCAAGAGTATACAACTGATGCGTTGAATAATTTGCGTAGTCTTTGCCCGTTTGTTGCTACTGAATCACTGATTCATAATAGTCCTCCTTCTTGCAGGACTCCCCAGTAGTCTGGTGGAAGAAGCCTTACAAGAAGAAGAAGGCCACTAAATAGACTTTGGGTTCAGGCGCAGCTCAGATCTGCAGCGACAGCATATCAACTTGCCTATTGCGTGACTGTTCTCTTACCGACCCGACGCAGTGCAGTTGTACTATGGTCTTGTTTTGGACAGTGTGGTGTTGCACATGGTATAATACGCTACTGCGACGGGTCGGCACCAACTTTAGTAGGCTACCTATCGGTTTCTCGCACTCCTCTCTTTGTGAAAAGAAGGGGGGACCCTCCCTCGCATGATAATGTTGGTATAATCGAGCTATGTATTGTTCACAATGGGCACTTTGTGGTGAAACCCCACTGAATATTGTTGATTGTTACTGAATAGGCAGTACTAGGTGAGACCCCACTGAAACTGAAAGGATAAAGTGAATTTAATTTTATTATTTCTGCCTTCTTTACCACATTATGTGTTGTAGACAGCTTGTCAACCAATTCGTATGCATTGGGTATTCAATTCCCACCGCCAGTTCGAGTCTCCCATAGTGATGGATTCGTAGTCTACAATCCGATATTTTCGAAATTAAAACTGAAGTATTTAACTTCTTAATACTCATTTCAACGAGTAAATCTCTTGTAGACGTAGGAGCCATCACTCGAATTGTACCCACTCACCTCACCATCAATTGGGATAGTCTGATACGATAAGTTGGGTATGGTTCGATCACAGGACAGGAACCGCACCGACACTGATTGGTCGATTTGTTGACAGACACTGTAAACATAGCAACAGGGCACCTGTTAAGGGTATCCATGTTGTGCTATGTGTTCCACAAAATGTTTTATTGTTATGGCTCGCGATAACCAATCCTCAACACTTTGGAAAACCCAAAGTGATGGCTTCTACGTCTACAAGATATTTTACTCATAAAAATGAGTATTCAGAAATTAAATACTTCAGTTTAATATGATAAACTTTCAGTAATTACTATACCCTATGAATTCCGCTAAGTTAGCTATAAGCTATGGTCGGGATTAACCAAGTAATACTTGAAACTATATTCTGTTAATAATACTTGAAACTATATGCTGTTTATTGATAGTTTGTGCTCGAAAGCATTAAGGTCTCAGAGGGGGTAAGTGTATTCCAGAATATCCTTTGTGGCTAAAAGTGATCATATTGTATAAAACTCCATAAAATATAAGCAGGTGCATCTGTAAAAATTTCGTAGTTTTTGTTCGACCCATAGAGCACAGATCCTAAAATAACAAATTGTTTCTTTCGTTTGTTTCGAATGGGGAAAGACAGAGTTTGATGACGTGATGTGTTAGAAATATGCAAACTTTTGCGTGTATACTAAATAGATGTTTCCTTAATACAGGACCGATTGATACAAAACAATTGTAACAAAGGATTCTACACGGACCTGAACTATTTTCCAACATGATTCCATTCACATTCAAAGTCTAGCATTAACTTGACACAATTTATTTATATTCCTTTTGAAATAAGAAGATAATGTAAAAAATCAAACAATAAGTTTTATTCTCTTTATATAGAACATCTATATTGGCACGGCACTGATAACCAATTGCAATTAGCTATGGACCTTTTTATAGGAAAATTCCAACTATTATTTATCTTTAATACTAATTATTATAATTGTATAGTTGATATTTTGAATATATCATTGTTTTTCTTTCTTTCTTTCTTCTTTTTTTTCTTGTTTATTCATTTATTTATTATTTTTGTTTGCTGATCACGCTATTTTAATATTTGATTACCCCTGATTGATAAACATATTAATGGAATTTTGATCTGAAATTCAGAAATATTACAGAATGGGGATTGCATCATTAGCGTAAGGTTTGAAAATATTAAACGGTTCCGCTTGGGGTCTGATCAACTCCACTGGCCCACTTCTGGAGGTCGTCGATGCAAGGGCCGAAACGACCAATGAAGGAAGACGCATCCTGGCGATGGAACCGGTATTCTGCGACGCGGTGTCGTTTCCAAAATAGTTAACTCCTGATAACTCAGTGACTTCTAAGAAAGACTAAATGACAACCAAGAAGAGATTGGTGACAACATGGAGAGACGAGTGGCATTCGGGAGACCGGAACCGTCGGCCTGGCAAGCCGGCGAGACTTCCATCAACTGCTTTCGATCAAGAACATGAGAGATACCCCTTAGTCGTGCGAGAGCGGGGGAGGATGAGCGACTAGACCCGGACAGCCTTAACATGACGATGGGAGCCGTCCAAGGAATTATGGAAATGAACATCGGAAGGGTCTGTAGTTGCGGGAGAACTTTGAAAAACAATCGCGGGGTTAGGATACACAGAGGGAAAATGGGTTGCCCACCAATCATGAATCTGGTTCAACGCGCAAGGCAATTTGATGAGACGGAGGGAGGCCCGTCCAGGATCAACCCCACAGCGGCAGGAACCCCCAAGAACCGGAAGAAAGAGAGGAGGGCGCGAGAGATGGTGGACAGACAAGCACAACAGCAGAGCATAGGAAGCGAGTCAAGTGGCCCAGGAGCAATGAGTTAGCAAAGTGGGCAGCTTTTGAGGAAGATATAGACAAGATTCTCGAAATAACGCTGTCAGGGAGTGCAGACAACAAACTCAATGCTATGTCCACGCTCGTTAACAAAATAGGGAGTGAAAGATTCGGAGAGGCGCGGCATCGAGACAAGGCAAAAGAAGGTGACACTAAGTCCGAACCAAGTCGCAGGCAGAGGGAGATTGTGGCAGTTAGAACTGATCTACGAAACCTTAGGAAACGCTTCAGGATCGCAAATGAGGCTGAGAGAAGAGTCCTAACAGATTTGAGGAACGTTGCTCGAGAAAAGCTGAAAAGCCTAAGGAGAGCGGAGTGCTGTAGAAGTAAACGACGGGAACGTCAGAAAAGAAGGGCAAGGTTCACGACGAACCCCTTTGGCGTGGTATCTAGGCTGTTGGGCGACAAACGTTCGGGGACACTAAAAAGGCCTAGAAAGGATGTCGAGGAATATCTGAGAGAAACCACAGTGACCCAATGAAAGGCGCGACCCTAGGAGAGAACAAAATGCTTTCAAGCCCGCCACCACCGGAGACGGACTTCGACTATGGAGAACCTTCGAGAAAAGAAGTGACGGATGTCCTCAGAAAGGCGCGTGCTTCATCGGCACCAGGACCTAATGGAGTCCCGTACAAAGTCTACAAATATTGCCCAAAGCTAGCTCATAGACTGTGGAGACTGATAAAGGTGATCTGGAGAAGGGGACGAGTACAGAGCTGTTGGACGATTTCCGAGGGCATCTTCGCACCAAAGGAGCCGAACTCAACAAACATAACCCAATTCCGAACTATATCATTGCTGAATGTAGAAGGCAAAATATTTATGTCCCTGTTATCGAGGCGTTTGACAGGCTTCCTACTGAAGAATGGATACATAGACACCTCGGTCCAGAAGGGCGGAATACCTGGAATGGCAGGGTGCGTCGAGCATACAAGCGTCATAACACCGATCATACTTGAGGCGAGAAAGAGGAAGGGAGAGCTAGCGGTGATATGGTTAGACCTAGCAAACGGGTACGGAACACTACCGCACCAACTGATCGAAGTTACGCTTCAAAAGTACTATGTCCCCGAGAAAGTCAGAAAACTGCTAGGGCATTACTACAGTAACTTCAAGATGCGCTTCACCGTGGGAGAGTATACGACATCCTGGCAACCTTTACAGATCGGGATAGTTACAGGCTGTACCATCTCTGTGATAGTGTTTGCCGCGGCTGCAAACTTGTTGGTTAAAGCTGCCGAGAACAAAAGAAGGGGTCCAGTAATGGCGACAGGCATTAAGCAACCTCCAACCAGGGACGACATGACAGTAACGACAAAGACTGTTGTGCAAGGTCGTTGGATGCTTGAAGACTTGGAGAAGTTATTCTCGTGGGCCAGGATGAAGTTCAAACCTGCAAAATCAAGGAGCCTGGTGATCAGAAAGGGAAAGTTGGAGAAGATAGCTTTCCAGATATGAGGCCAAGTCATTCCAACAATCCAGGAAAAACCAATCAAATGCCTAGGCAAGTGGTTTAATGAACGGCTGAGTGATACAGAAGGCGTGGTGGAGATGTGCTCGCAAACTAGAATATGGCTTGAAGCTGTGGACAAAAGTGGACTGCCCGGAAGTTATAAGGCATGGTGTTACCAACACGGCATACTTCCGCGCCTGGTATGGCCTCTATCAATCTACGACGCGAGTGTAAGCACGGTAGAGAAGCTGGAGAGAGCAATAAGCAGATACCTAAGGAGGTGGCTGAACATGCCTAGGAGCGTGTTGGACTCTATGGCTCTGGGTCAAAGCTACAGCTGCCGCTGACGTCGCTCGTGGAAGAGCACAAAGTAGCGAATGTCAGACAGTCCCTTCTGCTAAGAGACAGTGCCGATGAGTACGTAAGCGGGGCCGGAGTAAGACTTCGCTCTGGGAAGAAGTGGCACGTAGAAGAAGCAGTAAAAACAGCAGAGGAGAGATTGAGGCATAGCCACATAGTCGGAACAGTGACTCATGGGCGGATGGGGCTCGGATGCATGACCAGAAGCCGTTTCAACACAGCCACCCCTAGACGCCGTAGGGAACTGGTCCAGGAAGAGGTGAGGCAAAGTGAGGAGGAATCACGCCAGTTAAAATCATAAGAAGCAAGGCAGCTGGGTAAAATGGGAGTCTATCTGAGCAAGAAAGCTACCATGGAGCGAATTTTGGAAAATGGAAACCAGGCGCATCCGCTTCGCCATTGCCTCGATTTACGACGTATTGCCAACTCCATCCAATCCCTGCACGTGGAGGATGCGTGAAGACCCTTTATGTAAGCTTTGCGGCAAGAAAGGAACTATAGAGCACGTGCTGTCAGCCTGCACACAAGCTTTAGCTGATGGGAGATATACTTGGCGGCACAACCAGGTACTGGAAGCCCCGGCGGCAAGCATAGACAAGGCCAGAAGGCGCGGGATTGCCCATCAACGTTGTAACGGCCTACAGTTCATCCAGTTTGTCCGAGTGGTGCGGGGCAGCTGAGACCATCACCAGGAGGGATACTAGGAGCGAGTGGCGATTGGGAAATGCGGGCGGATGTATGAGACAGATGAGCTTTCCTCAGCACATAGTTGCAACAAACCTGCGACCGGATATAGTCCTGCGGTCGCAGGCAAGCAGAACAGTCGTGCTAGTCGAGCTGACGGTGCCGTATGAGGAGCGAGTAGGCGAGGCGCACGAGCGGAAGCTACTTAAGTATCAAGAACTTGTAGACCAGTGCCGAGATAAAGGCTGGAAGACGTGGTGTTTCCCAGTGGAGGTGGGGTGCCGCGGTTTCCCGGCTCAATCGCTGTGGAGCGCACTTGGTATGCTCGGCGTAATGGGGAAGGAGAGAAGAAAGATCGTAAAAGAGACCGGCGAGAGAGCAGAAAAGGCCTCTCTGTGGATTTGGAGCAAGAGAGAAGAGAAAAAAAGTTTACCGGTTCCGAGTGGGGTTTGATCAACTCCACTGGCCCACTTCTGGAGGTCGTCGATGCAAGGGCCGAAACGACCATTGAAGGAAGACGCATCCTGACGATGGAACCGGTATTCTGCGACGCGGTGTCGTTTCCAAAATAGTAAATTGTATTTTTATGTTATTGTTATGCATGATGAAGTTGAGCATATTGAAAAAATGAAAACAAAATTTTGTCCTATCCAGAATTATTTTCACTAGAATAGAACATCGAAGTACATTGTCCCTGCCAGTCGAGATGTATAGCATTATTAGACATTGGATTTGAGTTATTTTCGGAAACCTTGTATTGTTAAAAAGTCTAAACTCAACGCCTGAAAAGGTTGAAATGGCCATCATAAAATTAGAAAGAGAAGAATTTCAACAATTTAGACAGGAGTCGTATTGGTTCTAATACATATATAAATAAACGACACAAAAGTACTTTTTGTTGACAGAATGCTTTGACAAACTGAGGACAAAGTGGAAAGGCTTTTTTAAAGTCGATAATTATGTTACAAAATCGAGCTATTAAAGAATTCAAATCTCGGCATATGAAAGCTGTAATAGTAAAAAATGTTTATGAAACGAATGCTGCAACAGGTGGTTTATTTACAGTCGAAGAAATTTCGTACTTTGATTATATCTTTGAAAGAAAGTAACAGTTTTAGCAGATTCATTAATATTTTTCCTTTTAGTTTTTTATATTTTTTGTTACCATTGTTGCAGTATTGAGAAATGCTGTTTGCAACAGTTTTTTTGTTTAAAGAATGAAAGTACGAATGTACTTCGTGCTTGTAATGCAATATACTAGGACCAAAACTTACCTGGGGTGTGCAAAGAAGTACACTGCGGATTTCTTTCAGTGGTAGGGAGAAGTTTTGTTATTTCCTTCTTTGAATAAACTATAAAAAATCTCAATATAGAGACTTTTGTTTCTATGCTCGTATGTAAACCGTGTTTTTTTTAATCCAGTTTTTCCTGGGTGAGAGTTGCTACACTGGGAAAAGGGACACAAAATAAACGGTACTGACAACATTGCTGTGTTTCTAACTAAATATGCGAAAAAAGGGTGTTGATTGCAAAACGGGTAAAATGAAAGAAATGATAGAGATGTTACTCCAGACGGTCATATTTCGTTGCGTCGAAAAACGACTCCTTGCAAACCGTACGCCGTGATTAAAGGATAACTAAGTGGGTTCGTACTTGGCGTTTTGCTGAAAAGTTCTGCTTTTTAACTGAATTTGGTTGGGATAAAGATATAAAAAATGATTGAAAAAATCCCCAAAATTCCCTTTTGCCAGAAACCTGTTGCCGTGTTGGCTATCAAAGGGGCGGAACAATATGTGAAATAATTTTTCAAAGATCATATGATGGCTTTATGTATTCGAAAGTGTGCATGTTGAAAGAAATTTAGCGTGTAATTCATATACAAGATTCTCAGATGCAGCTTCCAAGCATACCAAAATGCTCAGGACAATTCTAAACAGCTGTCATACTCGCACGTATTTCAATGTCTGAACTGTTGACTGACTTGATGGTCATTGTGGGCTGGGTCGGTGATATGAGGCTGAAAAGCGTGTCCACATTCTTGGCCGTAGTCACTCGCCAGTTTATAGACTATATACAGGTGCGAGTACAAAGTGTGATTATAATCATGTTGACTCAGCTGAGATGAGTTGTAACTGATTGTTTTCTTGCAACCAGCTGGTTAAGTAAAGATGCAGTAACTGAACGCGATACTCACTGTTGAGACCTGTTCAGTATATCTACAGATACGGAATAAAAACGACTTATGGTTGGGAGTTTGTCGCTTTAGTTGCCAGAAGATGTCTGTATAAAATATATACCGCTACAACATACCGCTTCATAAGGTGAGTGTCTTGTGCTAATTACTGATATTCGATTCTGATCTTGATCGAGTAGGTTTTGATTTTCCCTTGTCTGCTTCCAGGTTCGTTGTATGGCGGTTTAAGATGTAAATACCAACCACTCCCTAAGTTTTGGATAAATAAGAGACACAATGTGGGAGAACTGACATGGCCTTCAGATCTGCAACGACCCTGGAGTGATTGGAAAGAAGATCTGTGTTCGTCTCATCATGGCGCATGATCTTAGAGTATGGATACTGGTATGCTTGATACCCTGCAGCTTTTGCCAAGATCCGAAAGTGGAATTTTTTATCGATGAAGAGGTACCGCCTGGAACTCGAATTGGGAGGATAAGTGCCACAAACTTTGAGGTTACTGACTTGGAAAATGCGAGCCAGCTGATAGATGTGAATACTGATACCGGTGTACTACGTGTACGTAGCCGCATCGACCGCGACACATTTGGTGGGAACTATGTTTTAAATTTTTTAATAATTCCTTCCGGCGAGCCTCCTTACCTTGTCGCTGTAAATATAAATGATATCAATGACAACGCACCGGTTTTCCCAAAGCCATACCTGGAATTTACCGTGTCCGAGTCAGTGACTGACGAATTTCAACATGCATTGGGTACTGCAAATGATCCCGACCAAGGTATAAATTCCACTCAACATTTTGAGATAGTAGACGGAAATGTTGATGACGTGTTTATGCTTGAATATGAAGAGCGAAATGGGGATATATATCCTGATTTAAAAATTACCAAAATGCTAGACTATGAACAGAATTCAATGTATAGCTTGCGGATTCGTGCATATGATGGGGGTGACCCACCCAGGTATGGTGATTTGATAGTAAACATAACTGTGGAAGATGTAAATGACAACCAGCCTACATTTGACCCCACACAGTACTCCGCAAACATTCCAGAAAACGCCACAATAGGCACGTCTGTGGTACAAGTGTTTGCAACTGACCAAGAATCGGGCGAAAATGGACGGATTTCGTATCGCCTGACACGGCGCAAAGAATCTGATGATGATTTCGATATTATTGAGGATACTGGTGAATTGGTTGTAAATAGGCAGTTGGATTATGAAACCGAGCAGAGTTATGAATTAATCGTGGTGGCAATGGATCATGGTACACCCCCTCTGCAAAGTACAGCCGTGGTGTCTGTCCAGATTGACAATCTCAATGATAATGCACCAGTTATTGATATCATTTACCTAAATGAAGATGCGCCAGGTCGTATATCGGAAGACGCCAGTCCGGGTTCTTTTATCGCTATAATATCAATCAGCGACGCCGATATGGAACTAAACCCAGAAGTGAATGTCACTTTGGAAGGAGACGATGAGAACTTCGGACTCTCCATACAGGACAATGTCATGCACCTCGTGATTAGATCGGTTGATAGGGAAAGGCAGCAAGTTTATCATTTAACAGTAACGGCAACGGACACGGGGAATCCTCCGTTGTCAAGTAAGAAAACGATCACTCTTTACATATCAGATACTAATGACAATCCACCGGTGTTTGGACAAGAGACATATGAAGCTGAAATTGAAGAAACAGTCCCTCCGGGGTCGTCTGTAATACAGCTTACTGCGTACGACAGAGATGAAGGCAATAACTCAGTCATCACATACAGAATACTGCCTACACCAAACACACACTCAGACTGGTTTCAAATCGACAATTATACTGGGCTCATAACAACGCGCAAGAGAGTGGACTGTGAGACGCAGTCGGACCCGAGACTAATGGTAGTGGCATATGATTCCGGGGCGCCCCCTCAGTCAGCAACTGCGATGGTTAATATTCATATCCTCAACAGAAATGATAATCAGCCGATTTTTGAACAGAGTTTCTATAGCGTTGAAGTGAATGAAGATATTGCAACAACAACTTGTATTTTAACGGTAAGTTGATGCTTTACTTCAACAAGGGGGCTATTTCTCTATTTTTTGTGAAAAATAACGATGTTGCAGGGAATCTGTGCAATCAGGGAATTCGTGTAAAGTGGATTTTCGTTAAGTTGGCCGGTTGTTTTTGAAATTTTATTTTTTACTGCTTCTGCAACTTAGAATCTCTTTTGGTTTGCAAAATATACAACCCAAACGGCAAGTTGTATAAAAGTAAGAGTGCAATCGCGAAAAATATTTTTAATATAAATTTTCACTCTGTTGCCGCCCGCTATACCCGAGTGTAATAAAAATCTTTTGTATTCCTGTGAACAGAAATCAGGCGGTCTCTCGGAATAACAATCGCAGACTTTCACGCCTCGATTTCCCCCGTTGTGTCCTTATAAAGAATTCACATATTACATATTGCAACGCTGGTCACTGGTGGGCATACAGTATTGCCTCATTCGTAGTACAGATCTGTCATGTAATATTAGCTGACCAACAGCAGTTCACTGGCTCTTATGTCAATAGTAATTTCGCGATAAATATATCGTGTATTACGATTAAAAAACCGACAACTTCCATAATTGAGCAATGATGGTTTTACGTTATCAGATGTTTTCAAAAGAACAAAAAGACATGATTCGATTGTTTTTAAGTAGCTTGAGAAGGAAAGTAAGTCTGGTTCCCACAAATTTTCACTGAACTGATACTATCAAAAGTGATCATAAACATGGAATCCGATGCAGAAAGTCACTCACAATAGCTGGTATGATTACTTTGCATATTTTCTCTGACCCACACCACCCGCCCCTTAAATACTTAGTGGTCAGTATTGCATTCCAGGGAATAAATGTTGTGATAGCACCGCGCGAGCGATTTTCAAAATGTTGCAGAAATTTTAGGTCCGGCCAACTTAGAAATAATGCACTTTAAATGACTAAAAATTTTGATTCTGTATTCAACTGCATGCGGTGGAATAGTCAAGGACAAATAAAGTTTTAAGCATTTCAAGTACAAAGAGATCTATTACTAATCGACTTTTGCACTACTAGTGTAAATTTTCCTTCGTAGTGAGTATAGCGTCAGGCATGTGCTTCTCCATCAGTCTTCTGCTTTATATTTTGGGTACTAATACTACATTCCACGACAGAATATTACTGTCTCGTAACAGCTGTCCTGTTTTCTTATAAATAATCTCCTTCAAAGCGGCAAAAATGTGAAAGACATTAATCTTTAAATGAATTTCCTAGGGATTTCACAGATTCCTTGTCACGTATGCGAAGGCACACATACATTAAATTAATATAAATGATAAGATATTGCATTATGTTCACAGTATTTTAAAATATTTCAAAAAGTTTTAAAATTTCATGTGAAGTTAGTGTTAGATTTTAATAAGGCCACTAATTGAAAAAAGTAAGTCCTGCCCTGCAACATGAGCTGTCGGCTTGTAATAATGCAGACGCTTAATTGGATTGATATTTATCATGTTACAAGCGCCTATAAAAACCTAGCATGGGGTTTCCATTTACCAGGGCGTCTGTTTTCAAATTCCGCAGCGGGTTGTGTTAAAAACCTGAAACAATTTGATGTTTGCACGCACTTCTACTACCCCACTTCTGCTGTTATTTTCCGATTGTTCATTTGCGGGTGGTGTCAAAAACTCCGTGGGCATTCTTATTTTGTCTGTCGCATACAGTAAAACCCAGTGAGCAACTGTGAATTTATTCATGCGACAGTGTGTTTCCATTGCGTTTGTCTTTGCATAAAACTAAAGCTTGGATGAAATTCCTAAACCTGAGAGGGGTTGGCTGTGTCTAAATGTATTTTAAATACTTTTAGTGTATTGTGTTGCTATATTCAGAAGTTGCTTCTTTTACATAACATTTCATATTTTGCATTGTGCTGAATGTTTTAAATATTTTCTGCTTTCGGCATTAATGGTTCTACTCGATTACCATGTACCAGTGTTTCTTGGTTGAAATCAAACATTGCGTGTTTTATACAAAAGGTTTTCTTCAACACGGCATTTAATGATTCAGTTTAAAATGTGGTATGTGACTGGGGTACAGTTCGTGTATTGATGTGCACTGGGCAATAAAATGCGGCAGAGATTCTGGTGTAGAATGATTGTGAAAAACTGAACTGACTTGTTTTTGGTTCTTTTATCAAGCTCTGTCAAAGAAACTTTGCTTAATTTTATTGAGTCGCAAAATACACATGTCAACCGTTAGATCTTCACCTCAAGCTATGTTGACACTGTGATATAGCGCGACAGTTTGCACGAGGGATTTTCTTGCACAATAACACAAAAACCCACACACATAAAGCAAATTATTTGTGGGTCGTGCAGTCCTCTGTTTAACCAATAAAAAATCGTAGGGTTTTGGCAGGGGAGTGCGGTTTTCTCTCAAAAGAATACGAAACGTTTTTTGACTAGTATTCCGAATCACTGACTTGTGCGCAAGTATAACATATTTATCTTCTGTGTATGAAACCAGAGCTTTGGTTTAGGTATACACTATGCCTCTGTTTGTGGGTGTTTTTACAACTTATGGCACCACTCCTTATAAAACACGATCACGCATATATTTTTATAATGAGCCCGGCTCCTTATTCATCCAAAGGGTTTATGTTCTTCTTGTATTACTTTTTGACGATGAAGCAAACAAAAATGCGCGAAATTTCCGAGGTGATTTATCTTGTTCAGTCTGAAACGATGTCTAATGAAATTGTGGAGTTTTGTTAAGAATCAAATTAAGGGATTTGATGGATTAATATGTGCTTTTTGTTAAAATAACCATTCAGTCTATTTTCACATTTGTTGTATATTACAACATAGAAAGGGACTGCATTCCATGTTACTCAACCTGTATCATATTTTGTGTTGGTATATGATATTCCTGAAAGATGAATTGATTTTTCGGTTCTTTTTGCCATTGCCATTTTACCGCTGCAAAAGGAAACATTTTTGGTTAGGAGTTTGGGAATGGGGAGGATTTAGTGTGTCCAGTCAGGCGAGTCATATCAGATATGTATTGGCCGAGTTGCTGGGAACGGTCGAATATTAAAGGTCATCTTTGTGTATGGCTATCCAGACTTTTTCCAAGTGCACCAACTGCCGCCGTTCTTTTTTTTCTGTGTTTCTCGTTGCCACATGTTTCTCCGATGCTTGCTCAACAATGCCTAATTGCTTAAACGGCTTCACTAAAATTATGTTTTCAGACAGAAAAATATTGCCAGTTTTGATGAAAAAGGTAACCTGGGTTTTTATTCTGTCGTAATATCAAATCGCGTGTCGAATTTTGAAGTAATGACAGTCGAAATGGTTGTAAATGGTCTATTACTAAATAATTACGTCAAATGACATTTAGCGAAACTAAGGTAGCACACTGGAGCTGTGTTTAAAAACCAGCCACAGTAAAATCGATATTTGCGGTAGAAGCATGTGAATGTTCCGCCTGTGTTATGGAGTCACTTTCGCAAATGCAGTGCCATCTTTATCTTATGTCCCAGTTTTCTCGAACCTTTTTCGAGGGCCCATTTTTCTTGTTTATTTTCCACCACATCTCATTCCCGTTTATATTGAACCCGAGTTACCTCACAGCAAAACGACTGCTCAAAGCGACTGCGAAATAACGAGACGACACGACACTATGGATTATTTTTGGTCACGAGCTTCTCACGTTGTTTTCTAAAATGTTGCCAAGACCCCTTAACGATCGACCGTTTAGGAAAATGTAGCACCAATTTGATCAGATGCGATTTTTTGTACCTAATTGCATCAACTAGCAAAATTTCATTGAAGCGGTGTTTATTATAGGTGGAGTGGAAGCAGAAAAAACAGGCGTAGCTAGAAATAGAGCAGTTGTCTTTTAATTTTGTCGTAAATGCGTAAAATGTTGGATTTTGTTGCTGAAGAATTAGAACCCCACAATTCATCTGGAGTCAGGATGCCTCGAATGTTACGTTTTGGTTACTCAGCAACAATGTGTGGGAATGGTGCTTTGGTCCTTGGTAGTAACAAAAAGACAATCAGTTAACACTGCAAAATGCAACCAGTTTGGCTGACTGTTCAGTTTCTGTATAGTTTTTAGCGTGTAAAATCAAGTGTGATTGCTGTGGATTATTGCTGCATGAAAACTCGAAACGATTGCTCACAAAATCAAAGTTTACAATGCTGCTTGTTTCTTTTGTATTTTACGGTAGATATTTACTAAAGGCTGCTTTGTAATATTAGAAGCAGATCACGACTCAGTGAGCAGAAAAGTGCGGGATTGATTGAGGTCCAAAATACTTATTAGTGCACGACTATTGACCCAGGTGATCCATGAGAAAGATCTGCCAAAACTAATGAACTGTTTGTGGTATATAAATATATGTGCTTGAAGTATGCCAGAAGGGGTATGAACAAAATCGTTTCTTTATTAATCCAGCCACGTCCTTTTCATTCCGTTCAAAGTGAAGGCATTCATCGAGTCTTGTGCACTTTACAAATGACACCGAAGTTCTTAAATGTTTCGGAACTTTCTGAGGCTTTACCTGTCAGAAAACGACAGTTTATTGGGCCTTCAATGCACACTCCGTCAGATATGTTTGAAAAAAACTGAAAGCCGAAAAGAATACACATGCTTTGAATCAATGCTGGCCTTTCTCTATTTTAAATTGTTCAATATTTAAAAAAAAAAAACTGCCGATTTGAGCAGGCCCAAATATTGGCCATGAGTTGTCAGTCTTGTTCAGTCATTTCCATTACAGGTGTATTATATTTCATGACCACGGCCGTGACAATAGGTGTCTGGATAGAGTTCTCAAAAATCAAATGGAAATGGGTTGGCAAGGATTTTTGCCATTTATTTGTATAATCAAAGTGACAAGTGTTCTGTTTTCAATATCATAAACACTATACAGTGCCGGTGTGAGATCAAGTATTGACCCCCATAGAAAAGTGACCCCCGGTCAAAATTTGATTATCAAATACTGCCCCCCCCCCCCCCAGCTTCAAATAATGACCCCCCCCCCCTTATTTTTTCAATGTATAAACGATCTATAAATGAAAATACAAGATTCTGTCTGATTTATTGACGTTCTAAAACAAAATCTGTGTACAGCAAAGACAAATAAAACTAAAAATGTCCACAATTTTAGACTGTATTTACTGGCTCAGAATGGGCCCAAATGTTCGATATGTACATGCTTCTCTCGGTGTCGGGAAGTGGCGCGATCGGCCGTAGGATCCGGGGCGTAAAGAAGCCAGCTCTATTTAGTTGTACAGTCTTCTCGCTACCCGGAAGGCCCGTAGATGTAGACTGGGGCGGGTAAGACATGAATTGCTCTGGATCGATAAGAGAGGATACGGGTTTCCTAATTGCAGTTGGGACATCACAGGGTCAGACAATGCAATTCATAATTGACATTGAGTGCTCTGAACTGACCAGAGTGGCGGGGATCGTGCCTTAGCACCGATTTCATATGTCATCCGCGCTACACGGGGGATGTGGCTCTGAGGTTCTAGTTTATTGCGTTTACAAGTGACAAAACATAACTATGTAACTGGAATGAAGCTGATGGGACATAAATTGCTTAATTGTTTGAAATTAAAATTTAATTACAAGTGGGGTTTAAAAGTCTAAAAGTTTAAAAGTGGAGAATCGAACAGATATTTTTTTTTGGTAGTTGTTCACATGTGGATTATAACTACTTCCATGCAGGCCTTAATAATCTAATTAAATGCACAAGGTGGGGAACACAATCATGCATGCCTTCTGTCAAACAATGTTGGCTAGACATCGTTCCGTGATAATACCGGCCAGTGAATTAAGAAGATCGATTCAAATGATTCCAAGTGTTGAGCAGACCGTGCATTTTGCATCAAAATGGACAGGTTTTGTTTAAACAATGTGGATTTTAATATTGCATGACCGCAGTCAGTATCATATGGTCAAGGTAATACGCTATTTTGTGCAAAATAATAAATTTTGGAAACAAAAAATTACCTCAATAAAGACTAGGTTTGCTCTTGTCTCTTTATCAGTGGAAGTGTTCTGTAAACACTTGTACCCCGAAATAACTGTTCTTTGTGGAATATGTGAAATCGACCATGTGATCGACGGTGAAGATTCTGCTTGTGCATCAAACACACAGATACCACAGAAACCGTGAGCATTGTGAGAAGTATGGACTCGTGTGTTTGCTGTAGATTTGGTATAAAAGCGCAAGAAGTTTGCCCTGTGTCAACTTTGTGTCAATTATCATTGTTTGTATGGCCTGCATTGTTGACAGGCGAGAGTGTTGACATCTTGACAGGGCTCCGTTCATAATGACCCTTTGTTTACCCAATTACGCTTTATGCCTTCTTTGCGATTTTCTGATATTTAGGCAGTCGAAAATTTGAAATAAAAATCGTTTGCTTTAGACCTGCGTTCCTGCAGGTTTGTGGGTGTTTCGCTTTAAGATCATGTCAAATGGTCTTCATCTAGCGCTGAAATAATTGCTCTTGCTAATCCTTTGAGTGTATTCATGAGGAATCTGTTGTCATTTGCCCCAAAACTGCCGCAAATGAATGCCAAAATACACATTTTCGTGAATCATGCCTTTCAGTCGCAACCTTGAATGCGGGGACTTGGTCTGATAAGATATTGTTTTTGTCAAATGAAAACTTGTAAAAGACCATGTGACAACAGAGGTTACAGGCCTAGAGGAATGGCAATAATTCATTTGACATGTTTTGAGGTTAAACACGTACTTCGAATCCTTTTTACAACGATCGTAGTTTAACTACCTATACTGGGGTGAAACCCCAACAGTTTCTGTTTTGTTTAATGTTTTAACTGCAATTTGTTTGGGTGGTAAACGGTCATCTGCCCCCCCCGGTCAACTGCCCCCCAGTCAACTGCCCCCCCCCTTTTTTGCAACCCGGTCGACTGCCCCCCTTGCAATTTGACGGGGTCGTTATCTGCCCCCCCTCCTCCTTTTTTTAGTGGAAAAAAATTCTTTAAAAATTAGGCAATTGTGATGTCCCCGTCTACTTCGTCTCTGAAACAATTCATCTTCATTGATCTATTCACCAATATTGATCTTAGGAGAGACTGATCCGTAAACTAATTGCAATTCTAATTGCAATTAGTTTCCTATTGGTGAATTGCAATTTACCGAGATGCAATACATTTAATAAGAAAAAATAGTAAATGGAGGGGGCAAGAGACCACCCCTCCACTTTGAGGGAGAGGGGGGGGGGCAGTCGACCGGGTTGCAAAAAAGGGGGGCAGATGACAGGAGGGGCAGTTGACCGGGGGGGCAGATGACCGGGATTCTGTTTGGGTAAATAAAATTATTGAAAAGCCCCCTAAGTCCCTGACGCCTATGCGACATCTACATTTTTCTGCAGGTGCATGGGATTTCCATACAAACCTTCCTATGAGAATTTTCCGACGAAAGGGTACTACGCATGACGAAACACCTATCGTTTTACGATTTTGAATACAAGAAAATATTAGGCAAATAAAAATTTTATATATATGTCTTGTCAATTTAGTGCGATAAAGTTGGTTATTTATTTCTGAAGGTAAACAATCTCTGTAACACCTAATGGATTAGGAAAGTTTTATCTTAGTCTGTTCCGGAATGGACTTGCTGTAGTGCGTTGCTGTAATGCCTTACTGTGTTCATGACAAAAATATCTGACCTTGTCCTTATTTGCTGGAACGTCCCTGTCGAAATAATGCGATGTTCACTTTCGGACTCAAGCCACAGTTCCAAGAGCATAAATACAGTTCGAACCGGTTGATTGCATAACCATTTTTCTAAAGAAAATTATGCGTTTAACTGATTTATGCAACTATTGGCAAGAAAAAGAACGGTAATTGATTTTACTAGGGTATGCAGTAAACGGATTTATGCGATTAACCGCTATGTGATAAACCAATTGCATTTGTATTATGTTTGTCGTTTAAAAATGTACTGCAGAATTCCAAACTTGGTCCATGGGGTCACGTGTTAATTTTGCATGCAGATCGATTTACCTTGCGATAAAGTGACATGAAGTAACCAAGTAGCGTTATATTGTGGCCAGGATGTATTCATGTATTCGGATAGGCACGTATGTTTCATTTCTTTGTCTACGCCTTTTCTTCAAGCTTGACAACATGAAATTTAATGTGTGATGGATGTGCATAAGAAATCCCCCTTTTGCGCTCTTTTGAAAGATATGAATGGCAGATAAGCTGAATAGCTGCTGCAACCACCTCTATATCCTACCCCGTCTCAGACGCAGAATTTTATGGGGTTGGCATAAACTTTTGATAAAAGCTTTTTTTCGGTAGAATTCTAACTGTGCACGAAATGCAATTTATATATGGCGAGGGACGAATGAATTTTTTTTTCATGAAAATCAGAGAAATTCAAGACTGTTTGTATTTTCGTTGTGCAAACACTACACGTAAACGAGGACAAGAAGTAAAAAAAATCGTCCTGTCCTGTTTACAAGAGAGAAACCTGATGAAAGTCACATTACTCTTCTTAATTCTTGGACGGTTGTTAGTGACTTTGAAATTGTGGCGTTCCTAAGATGTTGACAATAAATCGGCATCCGGAATATAATTTTTCTTGTTATGACTTCAGTTTCTGCATTGACTTGCCATAGCAAAAACTAGACCACAGCTGTTTGTATGAAAAGAATAATTCATTTATAGCAGGTATTTTCAGTCGACAAGGAGCTTTTGGGGCTAAAGTTACTTCAATCAGTGTGTTAATCATTGAGCAGTTTGCCACTGAAATTTTGTCGACATTTTCAAATAATTTGGTTTTTTTCCCCCATACGACCTTTAATGTAAATGCTGTTAACCCTGGGTCTCGAATGATACAAACTATGTGAACTTGAAACTGTTGGTTAATCTGCATGGCGCATTGTTGTGAATAGGACTATTTTCATGAATCGCATTTCATTTTGTTAGCTCTGATGCGGCCAAACAGTTGCGACAAAGCTTTGGCGAAATGAATAGGTCCTCACTAGATCTTTGTATCATTTTTTTTTTAAACCTGACACGAATTACTTTCATTGAAATGATTTTGGCAGACGGGGGAGTGCGCAATACTTCTATCCTAGAAGCCTTCAAGTTTTTGTTTCGTCAAACTAGCGATTATCAATTTTCTGTGTGCTTTATAATAATACATTTGTATGTAAATTTATAACCTCGTTTCCATGAAATATGATTATTATAACCTGCTAATGATTTTATGGGTAACTTCTCTGCATGCGTTTCGAAATACTGCATGTGATTGTCCATAATTGTGAATCTGTCCGTTAGTGGCCTCTAAGGGTCTAGAAGAAATGTTTGCTTCTGGGTTCAGCATTGGTTGTCAGTTTTCACCAGGATAATTCGTACACTCGCACAATTCGTACCATATTCCCCGTTCTCGAGTGGTACGAATTGACGAAGGGCCGCTGTGTTAGGGCTGGATCACCCGTACGAAAAAAAACTTTGTAGCACTACAGTTTTATGCGTCAGAGATACAGTCATTAGTTTGTGTTAGCTGAAGTAATTTACGTAGCTCTTTTATGTTGCGGTTTTGTGTTTTCACGTGAAGACAAGAAGACGTTGAAATTCTAGAATCGGAACGTTTTTTTCAACTAGAGAGGCCCCACAAATTTTATGTTTATAGAAGAGTTGACGTGGAAAAAGCAGTGAGACAAAGGGGGTTGTGTGTCTGAAGTCAGTGGTTCTTGCCGCTGAATACCATATCAATTAAAACAGTTGACATTTGCCTGTCGTTGCATGATGGATGATTTTCCCTCGTTTATTTAAGTATCTTTTTACATACAATGTACTTAGTATTAAAAACATACATGCCATTAGAGTTTAGAGCTCATTTACATAACATTTCTTTTTTCAGATTGCATGTTCAGGAATGGGCGCTGTGTGCAAACAGAATTTTTTCTCTATTTTTAAAATAATGTTTCGAAATTGCATAGATGCCTTTGGGGCTCGATTGTTATTTATCACAGTGAAACTTTCTTTGTTGCTTATCTTGTATAATTTTTCTTGTTTTTCCAAAATAATTTTCAGCTAATTAAAAATATGTGTCGTGAAATCTGATAGCCACTACTAAGAAGCTTTCACCTGTGGTTGCGTCATCACCCGTTTTTACAGACATATTAGAAATTGATGCTGGTGGAATTGGAAATGGAATGTTTGATAATGTGGGAAATTCCACGTGTGCACAAAAGATATTTGTGACTTTAATCAACTATTTTAACTAGTTCTCTTTAGCAATAGCCACCGTTTCCTGCCATTTGCGAAAAAAAAAACAGTTGTGTGTGATTAAAATAAACTCGGTGCTGTCCAGGCTGTTTGAATAAATACGAATTCAAAATCCCAGCCAGTTTGCAACAATCATGTTGTTTCTCCTTAGCGAAAAATGAGATTTATCTCCCTTGAAAGTGAAAATATGGCAGGTGTGTCTGTTGGGTTGCTTGACTTGCATGCCTCAAATTCTGATGCTGACAGCACAAAGTTTCGGCAAATGTTTAAGAACGGGCGAGATATTCCTTGACATTTTCATTGGCGTTGTAGAAAAAAATTTCTCCTGGAATTGAAAACGATTGTGTGAAGTTTACTTTGAATATTCAGTGTCACGATGAAGCTCAACATTCCTATTTATGAAGACTTTCCAAACACAAATTACCGTATTAAGTCTACATTTACATTATTTAGGTTGTAAAAGTGCGACTTTTTGGGTTACCGAAAAATTAAATTTCCTGCAATAATTAGTTTGCAGGCAAAGATGGTGAACAGGTAGTCAGAGGAAAATAATATTTTCTGTTGTTAAATTATGTGTTTATTTATATTGAGAAATACAGCCACTGACTTTTGGTCCTTATTATTATATATTTTTTAATCTTTTTCCCGTCGCAGCCATGGAACGTTTGCACAGTATCGAAGGAACGTGTTGCAAGACAAATTTTGAGACAAAATCGTGACGCTATCCAAATGGTAGAATGCTGGAAGACGTTTGCAGCCACTAAATTCATATCCTCAAACGTGTTTCAAGATTTTACCCGAATCCTCAAAAATTATTAAAAGTAGGCCTTATGCAGTTGCTTAAGTAGCTGCTACGAAAAAATGTGTGGGTTGCTTACGCGACAGCATTGGCGACGAACTAACATTGTCGAATCATATCATTCTGGAGTTTCTCACTGTTTTCGGCAGGTATCAGCTACTGATCTAGACTGTGGACAGAGCGAGTCAATCGAGTACTCGATCGTCACGCCGAATGCGGCGGCTGGGCTCACGATGAAATCTGACACGGGGCAGTTGTGCGTAGTGTCGCCTTTGGACTATGAGCGTAAACGACTTTATGAGTTTGAAATTGCAGCAACTGACCAAGGTTTGAATTGAATAAAGCTCTGAAATATGTAATAAACTGGAATATACTTGAAAATAAACGTCTGTGTCAGTTGAAAGCTGGTAATAGCAAAGGGATATTCTATTCGATTTGTTGCAATGGAAGGCGGCAAAAACACAGTAATATGAAGAGTTTGATAATACACCAAATGTTTCGCAAATGGTAATCATGTTGTAAAAATGAACTAATTTAAGCGAAATCATGAGAACGGTACAGTGGTTTTGATCTGAGCTATATTTTAATTGGACCGTTTTTGTGCGGAGAATGTGCATGACGTTCTAGTTTTATTTTGAAGAAATTGCTTAGTTCACACGAACAACAATGACATAGGGACTTCGAATATGAACAACCATGTCGTATTTCTTTTATGTGTAGCAAGAAAAAGGTGTCTGTTTGAGAATCTAGATGTGCAGAGGCGCTTAAATATCTTTGTGAACAAGTACATCAAAATGGCATTTTTTTGTATGCAGTGTTTCACATTTCTGATAAATGAATTGATATCTGGGTGAGCATTACTTTTACCCTTGATTGCAGATGGTTTGTTCTCTACTGCAAATGTCAAGGTCGTTGTTGGAGACGTGAACGACAATTACCCAGAATTCTATCCAAATGAGTACCATGTAAATTTAGCGCGAGACAGCCCTTTGAACTCGGAGGTGGTGGTGGTGCAAGCCACTGATTTGGACGACGGAGAATTTGGGGAGGTCACTTACCGTATAGTTGGCGGGAACAATGAGGGATTGTTTGAAATTTCCTCTGAATCAGGTGAAGTTTCGCGCTGACCTGCGTTTATTGTGTATACTTTATCTATTTCATTTGAAGACTTTTATACAATTGATATTAAGTGTTAAGTTTTCAAAAAGTGCACTGCAAAATTTGTGTTTCCTCACCAATTTCATATTATGGCCACTCGCCTTCTGTGGTGGGATCGGCAACCACTAAAGCTTCGCTGTACTTAACTCTAACGGTGATACATCGCACCACCACAAAATGTCTTTGTCCGCTTCAAAGCTATGATAAAGAATGGTACATTTTGGTCTAAAGAGGGAAACAAAAACCGGAAGTCTTGACTACGACAGATAGTCACCGGTGTTTTATTGTATATTTTTTTTGTATATTTTGTATATTTTTCTCATTTTGCAGGTGCAATTCGCTTGGTACACCTAATACCTCAGTCAGCCGAGACGTATACATTGACGGTGGAAGCTCGGGATAAAGGCGGCCTTTCGTCTGTAATAAGCAATGCCCGTGTGGAGATATCCATTCTGAACTCGGCACAAGATTTGCCACAGTTTAGTCAGGGCTTGTACAATTTTATGGTGTCCGAAGATACAAGTGTAGAAACTGTAATTGGGACAGTGGAAGCCACAGTTCAATCAGGTAAGAACGATAGGTGCTAAAATTCCTGTTACCGTAGACATCTTGTTGGCACACAGAGTCATCGGATCCATGTCATAGGAAACTGATGCCTTATCTGACCGCCAAATAGTTGCTTCCGATAACCAAAGTGCATAAACATGTGCAGCGTAGGGTTATTTCCGTCCATCCACAAGAGTAATTGATTTTTACAATTCACTTCTTAATCAAACCGAAATCTTGTACGATGTGATAAGCCTTAAGGTGCCTCGTGACGCCCACCATACTGCAGGCCACACTGCAAAAATGCGACTTGTTCCGCAGTTATATACCCCCTCAGCTAGGGACTGTTGCTTGTGCGTAATCTCCAATCCACTCTTGCATTCACAGGATCAGTGGCGTACAGCATTCGCTCGGGTGACCAGAATCGCTTGTTCAAGATTCACGCCGAAAGCGGTCAAGTGAAAGTCGGCAGCTCACTGGACCATGACGTCATACCCTTTGTGCTGCTGAATATCCAGGCTGGAAGTGGACAACCCCCAAAGTATGGGCAGGCTCAGGTGCGTGTTAACTTTGTACCGGGAGGTTATTTTAAAGCTCTGTTGTTTTGGCCTGTGCGTATAATGTTAAGACATAAAGGCGATAATTGGACCAGTTGGTTCCAAGCCGCGCATGGCGGTGCTAATGTGCCTTAGAAGAATCAATGAGAGTTATTCCGAAAGCACTTTTAGACGGTTGTAGATTTCTGAATCAATACTAGTCCAATCAGATAATAAGCTTTGTGATTTAATATCACTGTTCATTAAAAAGTGCGATTATCAAATATCGCAATATTAAAATTTTTCGCTGGAAAGAAAGTATGAACTATTTTTGAGTGTTAATTGTAAAATTCTCTCATATTATTTTGTTTTGTAGGTGAATATCACAATAACGGATGTAAACGATAACAGCCCCGTCTTTGGCATGGATGAGCAGGAAATCATGGTGAGAGAAGACCACGACCTGGAGTCCTTCATCTACACCGCCGAGGCTTCTGATATCGACAGTGGCGCCAACGGCATGGTTACCTACTCCTTGCAAGAGGACTCCGATTTGTTCAGCATTAGCGCCCAGACGGGTCAGCTCATGTTGAGGTCAGCACTGGACTATGAATCGCAGAGATTCCACTACGTGCATATCCTTGCTTCGGATTCGGGGAGTCCCACTCGCCTCACTGCTACTCTGTCGTTGACGGTGCGTGTGCAAGACGTCAATGACAACGACCCATACTTCAGCCAATCTGTGTATAGCATTTCAGTCAGGGAGTCGGTGGGCATCAACACACGCTTCGCCAATGTATCGGCTGCGGATAGTGATTCAGGACCAAATGGCCGCCTTGTTTACAGTCTGGTTCCCGGGGCACACTCACAGACGTTCGGTATTTTCCCCAATGATGGAAGTATTTACAACAAAGTGCTGCTAGATCGAGAAAGTGTAGAACAATACTCGCTTGAGGTAGTCGCCCAAGATGAAGGGAACCCTCCCCGGTCTAGCAGTGCCACTGTTTCTATAACAGTCCTAGATACCAACGATAACTCGCCGCAGTTTCTCGAAAGTAGCTATTCGTTCTTTGTTGAAGAAAACAAACCTGAGGGCAAAGAAATTGACCGAGTATCCGCGAACGATGTGGATATAAATGATGGCCCGCTGCAGTACGCCATTGATCCCATGTCGAATATTCTGGCGATCGACGCGACATCGGGTATGCTGAGCACAAAGAAGCAATTGGATCGGGAACTGACCGAGTCCATCTCGGTGACGGTGATGGTAACTGACGCTGGTAATCCTCCAAGGTCGTCACGCGTGAACGTCAGGGTTCATATTCTGGATGAGAATGACAATAGCCCGCGTTTCGATAGCAACGAGTATTCAGTGAAAATCGAAGAGAACGAGCCGAAGAACACGCTTGTCACAATCATATCCGCTTCCGACCTAGACAAGGGTGAGAACGCCTCTATCACGTATTCGTTCTCGGACGACAATGCACAATACATTTTCGATCGTTTTCAAATCATTGCGCAGTCTGGCCACATCTTATTGCAAGAGCCGCTGGATTACGAAGATAGATCGCAGTATTTGATTCGTGTCGTTGCCAGAGACAGTGGCGTTCCGCCTCGAGAAAGCAGAACCGTGGTTAATGTAACCGTCATGGATCAAAACGAGGCTCGGCCAGAGTTCAACCATACACAGTTGTCTATAACTGTCCCCGAGAATATCCCACTTTATACCGAAGTGGGCCGAGTGAAAGCTGAAGATGCCGACCGGAATGACAAGATCACATATTATGTGATTGGTGGCAACATGTTTGGTACATTTGCAGTGAACGCCTCAACAGGCGCCATCGTTGTTGGGAGACCTGTGGATTATGAGCAAAGCTCTCACCATACCATTCAGATACGCGCGTTGGATAGCCATGCTACCAATCCGAAAAGCAGCATCATCAATGTCAGCATAACTGTAGAAGATGTTAACGACAACCCGCCCAAATTCGAGCAAGACCCAATCATCGTGCGCATACGGGAGAACGTCCCAATGGGCACCACCGTTCATACGTACAGCGCCATTGATTTGGATAGCGGCAGTCGCGGGCAAGTGCGCTACGAAATCGTATCGCAGTCACCGAACAAAACGTGGTTCCGCATCGAGGAGTATACGGGCGCGCTCATATCCACCATGGATATTGATTACGAGCAAATCAAGCAGATTTCGCTGGTTGTCAAGGCCACGGATAAACCGCTGAACAGGTCGGCCGAGCTCTTCACGACGGTCACCACGCTGGTTTTGGTGGAGGATCGAAACGACAACGCGCCAGTGTTCCAAAGTCGCGATCGCGTTGCCGTCATGGAAGATGAGCCGGTGGGATTTCCTGTCATGGTTGTCGTGGCGACAGATCTGGATTCGGGAGACAATGGTAATGTGGGATACCTCATAGTTGCTGGCAACGAGATGGGCCATTTCAGTATCGATTCGGTCACAGGTATGGGCATTTTGTTTTCAAGCTCGCTGGTTACTGTAATGAAATACGGTGTTTGTAGGAGCAGAAATGTGGACAAACGTATTTTATAAACTCTAAATAATTCTTTGCGTGAACAAAAAAAATATTTCTCAGCGGTATTATTTTTTATCAATATCAAGGGATGTTTTTTGCGATAGGCTGTGTGAGAAAAAATATTGCATATGTCATTTTCATTTAACAAATACGTGTTTTTGTTATTGATTGAAAGGTAACTATCACAAAAATTGGGTAGTACCGAAGGTAGTGAAAAAAATCCACTTTTGCCTGCTTTGGTGTTCGTGTCACGAATCATGCAATTTGAAGGTTTCAAAAAATCTTTTGAAAATTACACAGCTGTTGACTGGATATGTATCATATTCCCCAGTTGTTTTGACATGTTTTAAAAAGCAAGGCGTGATGGATTATGTGTATTCGCTAACCTGTCATTCTGTGTGCACCCAGGTCTGCTAACCATCGCCAAGGCCCTGGACCGGGAGACGACTGATCTGTTTCAGCTGCGAATCAGTGCCCGTGATCGGGGCCACCCGAAAGAAACGACCTTTATGGACGTGCAGGTTGCTATTGTCGATGTGAATGATAACAGACCTGCCTTTGATCAGCCTGTTTATAGAGCGGAGATCTATGAAAATGAACCCGTTGATAAATCACTGATAACCCTCACTGCCACAGACAGGGATATAGGTTTGTATTCTTTTGTCAAGAAAGTGTATTCAACAATATTTTATTAAAAGTTTGTCTTAAAAGTTTGCAAATACTGCGAGAAAAGGACAAATTTAACACGCACATGTAGGCCTATATTTTATCTGGCGGATGGCGGTTAAGTTGAATTTAATCATCGTGTAGTATACTGTATTTAGTGCACATTGTTTTTTCCCTATTTACGAATTAAAAAAAGGGCGAATCGTTTTTAAACGCACTTTAAAGGAACAATTAGTAAAAAGTCCTGCAATTTTTATGCTATTTAAAAGCATTTTTACCCAAGAAATGTTTCGTGTGTTCGAAATAATCGATTCAGAAGCTCTAAATAATCCACAGAAGTCCTATTTGATAGATTATAATTTGTTGGATCAAATGCAGCTACGGTAGCATTTTGCCTTTTCTGGACAAAATGAGTTCCTGGTAAACACATCACTCTTTCTGAATTGTTAGCATTTACATATATATAGAACTTTCACTGGGTTAACAAGTAGGGTTCTCAATCGTTGACCTGAAAAAAAGTCATGTGGCGCATGATTTGTTAGAATACAAGACAAGGTAATGTTTGAATTAAGAAAGTGGAAAGCCTCAAACTAAGAGTTGAAAAGTAAAAGACTGATGAGAAAACTTTTCATGTTTTCCTGCCGGCGAAGCCTGGATCAATTTCCAACTCTAGTTTCCTGTCCAAACGCAGTTTTGGCTGTCAAATCACCTCGAAAATTTTCATAAACCCCACCCCGACCCCCGCCTCGCTGGGCAGAACAGCTGAGACTCGCATCCGGACAGTGGAAAAATATCTCATTCTGAAGTCCATTTATAGATCATAAAAGCAGATGTAGTCTTGGTGGCGTGGGGTGGGAGGGGAGGGCTCGATGCCTGCAGGCAATGATCTATCCAAATTTTTGCGGTGCGACAACGAAGAGCTAGAGTAGCCTACTCCCCACAACCACATACTCAATTCGTACCGTAAATGTCGATGAACGTGGTCACCGAAAGATGAAAAAGCCTGTAACCGAAACGAATTTTTCTCAAGCTGTAAACCCTAGCCAAAATAGACAATACATTCACTGTTAATGCAGTTAACTGAATTGAATCCGATGAACGAAAAAAATAACATAGCTTCATTGATCTTTCATGGTTATATTTTACGGGAATATCTTTACAACTAAAGTTCATTTTTAGGATAGATCCTTTGCACTGATTTAGTTTATCGCACTGAAATATCTGTTTTGTTTTTTTTTAATTTATTTTTATTTTTATTTGCTTATTTTTTTATTTGCCAAAAGTTGGCGACAAAATATTTTTTTAGTTAAATCATAACCGACACCAGAACAATAATATTTTGGTGAAGGTAGCAGTGGTTGATAATTAACTTGCTATTTTTTTTTTTAGTAAAATCATAACTGACGCCAAGGAAATAGTCTTCCTGTCTTGAAATACTGGGTAAAGGTAGCAGACTTCACTACCTGCCTGGGTTTTGCTTTTGTTTGACGATCTGCTAAAACTGGCGGAAATATTGGACTAAGCCAAATTGATTTAGAAACATGTCCTCTCTCAGGGTCTTTGTGGAAATTTTAGTTCAAGGTGTTTGTTTCTTGGGGAGGGGTATAAGGCGTATAAGCTCAAAAAAACATTTGTTTGTCAAAATATCATGCTTTTTGACGAAGTGTTTATGCCGGCGGCGGAATTTGTAGATTAAACTGACACAGGCACTGATTAGTTTTACCTGAACTTGGAATGTTTCCTTTGCTCTTACCGGCTTCATATTGAT
Organism: Protula sp. h YS-2021; assembly: GCA_949752745.1. Taxonomy (NCBI): domain Eukaryota; kingdom Metazoa; phylum Annelida; class Polychaeta; order Sabellida; family Serpulidae; genus Protula; species Protula sp. h YS-2021. Next base: position 73,150,714 of record OX457025.1, read on the forward strand.
CGTGATCTGCTGTATCCTTTGGTGCGCCTCGATCGAAAATGTCAATGTTTAATATTTACAAATGTAAAACCCGCATAAAAACAATGTAAGCAATTTATTTTATAATCTCTGACTTGTTCGTGACGATATTCAATGAATTGTCGCCATCAGATGAATTATGGAATGTAAATTACTCTAGAATGAGTTTCAGCGCTTAACAATGGCGTTTTTTAGCTGATGCATATCTCCAAAATGATAGAACGTGCGTAAATAGTGGTGATTACCAGAAAAGGACTGAATGATTGTAGTATGTTTTCCTGGAGATTAAATTTCTTTTAAAAAGTAGCAACAAGGTTGTGCGTTTTCATATAAGGCGGGGTCGTATGGTTAAGCTCAGTTGAGATAGTGCCGATGATAAATTACAGTGTAACGGTATAATGGTTCATATGTCGCCGGTAAAAACTGGCCTGTGTGTGATTGTCGTTAAAAAAAAAACACAAAGCAAAACAAAACAAAACAGCGGGGTGGATGAAATGGGAGGAACAACCGGGGTTAGCTCAGTCGGTTAGAGGGTTGATGTGATAATCCTAATGTCCCGAGTTCGAATCCGGCTTGGGGTGATGGACGAGGGATTGACGTTCGATTCAATTGCTTTAGCTGAGCGAGTGCATTGGGGTAGGCCACCTATCACGGAATTCAGAATTAAAATACGGAGTAAAATCAGCTGAAGGGATGATTAACGTAAGTCGTAATTTGGGTTCGTTTTAGCCCAATCCACCCTCTCGTGGAACAGTCTGAAACAGAATTCTTCAAGCAAGTGGCTAATGGGCGTGCCCAATTCCTCTCATGAACTCGATTGGTCAGTTCTGTCTATTTAACAAAGCCAGACCTTGTTCATAAAGCGATAAAAGGTATTATATGGGTGCACTAGTGTTTTACTATAGGAGAGATCATGGGGCTGGGTGCTTTGTATTGGATTCGGACACAGCCTGTGAACAACCCCTCGCAGCGGTCAATTCATTTCCCTTAACAATTGTAATAATACGATACAAAGCAGATCAGCACCATGGTCTGTCGCAGTTGCAACACAAGCACATGGTCAGGCCTTTGATAACCAAGCAGAACAGAAATAAACTTCTGGTACTTCCTTGTACTGTGACGGTGTCTTGGCGTTGCTTAGGAACTTGTACAAGTAAAAACGGTTTCGTCACGGAGCCGTTGTCTGCGTAACTTGGCTTATACGTGTGACGTTCGGGTGAATGCGACCAGAGAGGTTTCGTATGCGTGAAGAGAACGTAAAATTTACTCATGTTTTTTTCACGGGAGTGCATTATCACTGAGGTGCGTGTTATAACCTGGGGTTAGATCATGGGACCGTGTGTTTTATGTTGGATTCCGGCAAGCATTAAAGGCAGGGTGAGTTCGTTGGTCTTTCACAAGTGACCCAATGCTATGCAAAACACATTAGACACATGGCGTGTCGCTATTTTAACACAAGCACTGGTATTCATGGATTAAATAGCCAAATAGAACAAAAATAAACTCCTTTTCCCGGTTAGATACTTTCCAGTACTGTTCGTTATGCAAAAGTCGTTATGCAAAAGATTTCGCCACAAAGTCCTCGTCAGCGTTACGGCGGTTTGTGCTTGTGGCGCTCGTGTGAATTCCGTGTTAGTTTTTCAAGTCTGGTAATTTCCTAGCGTTTCTTTACATGTGAGTTCACTGTCACTCGGTAGTGTTATCACTGGCGTTATAACGCAAACAACGCAACTGTAACTTGTATTTCTAATAGTCAACCAGCTCCCGTATATTCTCTTTGACTTTTGACACTTAACTTAGTTATTTAAGAGGGGAACGTTGTTCTTAATCCCTTTTAAACGTCACTTTTGAAACTCTGGAATCGCAAGAATTTGAAAAGTTGTTGGTGAGAAAATAACTGCAGGGCATAGAAACTGTGTCTGCGTCACGAAATAAGGACCCGTCTCACAGCGCGAAATTTCAATGTCTTTATGGCACGGAAAATGACAGATTGTGATTTATTACGCGATTTCATGATTTTGACATGAGATGATAACAGGTGTACGGTATAACTTGCCGATATTTCTTTCACAATTTAACTCTTTTTAAAGCCATATTTGCTGAAAATGAACGAATTATTTTTTTAGAATTTTGTTATGTAAACAATAATTGAATGAATTACTGAAGTAGAGGTTAGTTCAACTGGTATAAATAGAAAGGCAAGCATTTAAAAAATCGTGAAAAGGTCTGTTGGTTTGGAATTGATGCTGTGAGAAGGGACCTTGTATGTTTCGTTGTTTGTTGTAACTTAACGAAGTCGTTTATGCCTAAAACCTTTCCTAGTGAATCCGTAGTTATTGATCTGCGGAAGTGAGGTTGGTTTTATTTACCTGCCAAGTTTTTTTTAACTTGCTGCTGACCCAGATGTTTTTCTGGAAATAGGGGATATTGGGGATTCCCGAGTTGCTTTGCAATGTGTTCTGTGGTTGTTTTAATTAATGATTCCTGAGCCGCCCAATGCACCAGTCTGTTCCGTGCATACCGTTTATTGGGGCTTTTTCTGCATTTTATGAACACGTGTTTAAAAGGTGGTTATCGCATAGAATTGTTAAATAACACAGACTTCGTATGAACTCGTCAATTAAGTCTATGCTGTCAGTGCTGTGAGACAAATAAAAACTGTGTTATTTTTTTTTTTACCTGGGTGCTCACATTTTGCAATAATTTGTTTTGGACAACAAAAGAAATCTTAGTTTATTTGTTTAGAGTGTAAATAACGTAATTTTTGATCACTAGCGTAAAGTCGTTGAAATTTATGATGAAGCTCTATCTATCAGTTACAGTGTATATCTTTGTATCTATTTTGTTGTGTGTAATCAGAAATATGTCAACAGTTCAAATGACAAAGCGCAGTAGAGAAAATGATAAAACTTGCTGTTTGCTGCATGGCTTATAGCCTAACGAATTGAAAGATCAGGAAAAGGAAGTTTCTATTAAACATTAGTAAGAAATTTGATACTTGGGCAGTTTTTTAAGTTTCATTCATCTTTTTTCAGGTGTCAATGCAGAGTTAAAATTTTTGATTCCGGATGGTATCGTAGATGGTAAATTTGTGATTGGTCTGGAAACCGGAGTGATTAGAACAAATGCATCCTTAGACAGAGAGCGCCAGGACCTTTATACACTTACAGGTATTGGAACTATTCATCAATATGTTGATAAAATGTAATAACTTAAGGAAGTATAATTAAATTTTTGGCTTGCAAATTGTTTTGTGAATTATTGGTTATATAGAGGTTGTCTGACTAAATACACCTTCAGAGTCAACAAAAAAAAAAATAAATAAATAAATACGTAAATAAAAAATAAATGAAACAATGAAAGCATTGAGAAAAGTCAAGATGTAAACAAAAATAATGACAGTCTTAGAAAGGTAATTGATCCCTTTGCAAAGTTTATTCTACGTATAATTATAACTTTACGAAAATGGAAAAGGTTGAAACTTTTTTGTTCAAAGATTGTAGACTAGCAAAGAAAGGCAGGCTCTTAAGCTTTTAGCAAGGAAGACTTGTTTTAATTATAACTTTATAAATAGTGCAAATTTATCAATATCAAATTCCGACAGGCCAGAGTAGATCTCGCAGGCCTACATGAACCCCTTTGGTTTCTTTGACTTTGATCTAGATACTGATATTCTAGTGACAGATTGTTTTCGCTTGGAATAATGTAATTGGCTAGTTATGTTTCGAGTTCTCTTTTAAAACAACGCTTTTACACTGTTTGCATGCTTTCAATGTTAATTTGTGCCATAAATTATGTGTCTGTGTTATGTAATTTATTGAAAGCCTCGCAATTATATATACTGTGCAAAAGAGATTGTGAACTTTTATCTGCGAATCGGAATTCTTTTGAGATTAATTTCTTTATTATTCAGAGTGCTTGCTGGTTTCAAGAACTCCTTACTTATCAAAATTTGATATACCTGTTTGTGCCGCGTGCTGTTTTATTGTTTTTTTGTTTTTTTTGTTTATTTGTTTCTTTTCTTGTCTTTCCTTTTTTGTTCCGCAAAACCCTGTTTTATTTGTATTCCCGTTTTTGCTTTCAAAAAGACGACACTGTGCAAAAAAAAAAAAAATGGATATTGTTGCCCGCACTTTTCTTCAAGGGGTTGTGGGAAGGTACTGAAGAAAAGAAAGATCACGAATGTAATGCCTTGTGATTGGTTACAGCGTATGTGAAGGACAGCGCATTTCCGGCACTTTACGACACGTGCACCGTGACGATATCAGTACTGGACAAAAACGACAACAGGCCCGTCTTCAGCGAGGATACATACGAGCTGCATGTCCACGAGAACACGGCCCTCTCCGCCCTGTACACCGTCATCGCCTCCGACGCCGACACGGGCGGCAACGGAAAAGTCAGCTACGCCATCACAGGTGTGTGCAGTGCCTCGGTGCAAGTATCTGTACCACTGGGTGAGGGGGTTGGTGGGGGAGGGGCAAGCAGTGTCTTACTTTAAGGGCCATTTGTTATTACATATGTATCCTGTTCAGTAAGAAAACACCAGAAAACACGGTGAATAGTAAAGGATTGAAATCTAAGGTGCAGTTTTTCTGGTGTGATGCATATATCAGTGTGCGTCATTTCTAAATAAGAAATTGCTTGTGTAGGTATCAACTTCAAACCCGCATCGTTTGTTTTTCGTAGTTTTGTTTTTGAATTTAAAAAATTGCTTTGACTTTTTACACGTTGGTACTTTGTGATATCTGTCAGTATGCAGAAAACATTGAGAATGGTCGAGAAAAAAAGATATGTTACTTTCTTACTCTTTCTTTAATTCTGCTGCTTGTATTCTAGTTTTTAGTTTCATTTTTTAAATTCCAAATTATTTGCTGGTTAGTTAATCAGTGATCAGACATAAGAAAGCTCGCAGAGGTTATTTGCTCCTGAGTCGCAGGGTTGTCACAGATGAAGAATGAGGAAAGTCAGAAAAAAAGTCGGGGGAAAAAACGTTAGGAGTATGAAAAATACGGAAAATTTTTTCAGAAAGTCAGTAATTTCAGGATTATAAATTTCATGTTATTTCATGCATCTGAATGGCACCCAAAGCATTGAATTTTCACGTTGAAACACAAGTTTAATATATTCCCAGTGATGACTGTGTCTAAAAATCGATCTGCCTGGTTAGTCTACAGCTAACACATATGTACTTTACATAGTCATATAATTTATATTCGCATTGATTCTTGATCTGATCTTGTTTTTATATTTCCCTCGTAAATTGGACAACGTGTGAGTCATAAGACGTCAAAAACGTGACAGTTGCGTCATTACTGTAACTGCAGAACGAACCGTCGAATTAACTTCAGACTTGAAAGGATATTACTTTGGTGGGCCCGATGGTTCATGATACGTTTGGCGTATAAAGCGCAACGTATGACATCATATGACTTCATTATGTGTTTTGGCCACTAGACTTTGTCCACAAGATAACTCTCGAACGACAAATCGGATTTTTTTTTCTTTCTTTACAAAAAAAAAACAAAACGGCAATGCCTGTCCAATGAAAGTGTTTGACAGGTTTGGGTACACTGATGTTTGTGTGCACTGGCCAGTCTAGTTTTGCATTTAGTTTGCATTAATTAGGCTTGCAAGTCAGAGTACGATATCCGCCCGTTAAAGAGATCGGTTTTGCGTAAACAGGTATCCAGAATAAGTAAAGAAACAAATGGAAATTTGAAAATTTTTATGGCCCATAATTTCGTTAAAGTTTAAAACCTCGTGATGTACCAAATTAAAAAAAATTAAATGTAAAATGTACTTTTGTTAAAGTGCCAGTGATTGGTTGGGTGTCATTTTGAATAAAAAAAACCTTCCGTGGCCCAGACAGTGGAAAGCTTTATGGCGGATTTCGGGAGATATTTTTGGTGGTACTGAACTATATATTCAGCAACATGGACGTTTTTCCCATTGAAGGAATCGAAGTTGCCAGAACACTTTCAGATTCTTACGTAGCCATTTTTACGACCTTGTTATGTAGGCGGCAACAGTGAGCAGCGTTTCAGTATCGACCCCTTCAGTGGGCAGATCTCGTGCTTACCGCTAGATCGCGAGACGACGTCGTCGTATACCTTGACCATAGAAGCCCGAGATGGTGGTCTGCCGATGCTGAAAAGTACCATGACTCTTATCATAGAGGTATGAAATTGATGAGTTATTTTTTTTTGTGTGAGTGTGATATTTGAAAAATGAAGGGGGTGCGGCTCAAACAGTTTAGCTTAGAATTATAAATGAAGTTTGTATTCAAGACAATTTTATGCTGATGTGTGCGGTCAATGATTCTAATTAAACTTAGAGGTACACAGCAGTGTTAATTCTCTTAAAATCTTTTCAGACATGTTCAGACATAAACAATTCCATATGCAATATAGTCAAAATGGCTTTGCAATGGATTGTATTGTGCTCGCAGTTTAAAAAAACTAAATGCATTTTGGGTAGGTATTGGATGAAAACGACAACGCTCCAATATTTGAGCAAAGCGAGTACAGCCGCCAGATATCAGAGGCAACATTACCAGGAGCCGAAGTGTTGACAGTCTTAGCGACGGACATCGACGCGGGCGACAACGCCAATGTGACGTACTCCATCAGCAATACGCAGGGCGGACCGACCCCGTTCAAGGTCAACAACGTAACGGGCGTGATTACTACGACTGGGTATGTGCAAAAGCTTTCGAAAATTTTTGGTAAAAATTGTGACTTTTAATAAGACCAAGACATGGTAACTATGAAAAGTGAAATTGAACTTAATGAGGAAAAATGCGTATGAAATTGTTTCTTGTTCACAAAATCAACGAGAAAGAAAAGGACTCACTGGCATATATTTTGGGCCGATGTTAACTGTAGGTTACTTGATCGCGAGCGGCAGTCGAACTACAACTTCAGTGTACACGCCACGGACGGCGGCGAGTTCGGGCCACGGAGCAGTGCCGTCGACGTCTACGTCGCTCTCGATGACGTCAACGATAACGCGCCCGTATTTGAGAAAATACCGTACAGCGCGGCCATCTCCCATAGCACATCCGTCGACACGTCTGTGCTTACCGTAAGGGCTTTTCTAGCTGCAGTATTGGACATTGCGGATAAATAAACTTAACTTCTCAGCAAGTAGTTTCGGTGTTTCGATTTTCTTCGTTAAAAAAATGTTTATGTAAGAATGCGCAAAGAGAAAGTAAATTAGTCCACATTGAACCTGCGCCAAATCGAAACCATAAGCCAATACGATACCCTAGAATAGTCCTGATATTATTTTTGCTGGTAAATTGTCCGAGAGACATGGGGCGTCGAGAGCCCTGACCCCAGAAAGAAAATTTTAAGAAATTCCCACAGTTAAATGTAAAATTGTGAACTGGTATGAAAACAGATCCCAATGTGTTTGTTTTGTAATAGTTTTCCTGATGTGATAGCGAAGGCCGCGTTTCCTTTTAGATATCTGCCACCGATGTGGACAGCGGGAATAATGGCGTCGTCTCGTATCAGTTGGTGGGTCAGTCTGACTACTTTGAGCTGGATTCGAACACTGGAGTGCTGACCGTGAAGGCGTCGTTATCCAACGCCCCCGTGTTCCACGGACTACGGGTAGAGTCGTCAGACGGAGGCAGTCCTCGCCTGTCCACCTATGGTTCGTCCACTCTTCACCCAGTCACCCGAAAATTTCAACTTGCATTTCGTAATGTTCTGAGTACACAAGAGATCGCACACGAATTGTGTCGAATAAATAGCCGTTATAGTTGAAATCTAGGTATCATTTTGCAGAAGCTGAAGCCGTGACATCTTGGCCGATCTTTAATGACTCAACAAATTATAGACTATACAACCGTATAGATAGATAGATGGCCTGGTTATATTCACAGCCTGTAACAAATACCAACGCGCATTAGCAGGTGCAGTCTGTGCAAAAACTAACCACTTGACCCATTTCCTTTAGGCGTGGTTGAAATAACGGTCGGAAGCAACAACGAGCCGGCGCTGCAGTTCACGAGCTCTGCCTACAACGCAACCATTAGCGAGGACGCGCCCATGGACACCGAGGTGACGCAAGTGCGCGCCACAGGCAGACCTGACATCACGTATGCCTTCGTCAGTGGCAACGAAAATGACGCCTTTAAAATAACCTCGGCGCAAGGCAAGTGAATGCTCCCAGCCTTCATGAAATACAATCAGAAGTTTAATTTTGAGAACATTAAGCGAAGTTCAGTCTTCTTCAATTTTTGTTCTGTTATCGCTTTTGCAATGTAAAGTAGCGTCTTTTAAGAATGCTGAAAACAAGGTTCGTTGCCGATTCAGTGTGTGTGTGTGAGAGGGGATGAGCTCGAGCTTTTCGTCCCCGACCCCCGAATTTGTTGTATAAATCATACTAACATTAAGACACCCCCACTCGAACGGTTTATACGTTATTAAATGCAGCATAGCGGGCTGCAGGCGAAACCTTTTTCGAATCATACATATTTTTTGCTGCTCAACTAACCGAAATACCAGTTTTTTTTAGTCACCATTTGTGAACCCTAGTTAAGAATAACGATATATTTTGTTGGTTATATTTCTCAACTTGGGTGTATTTTGCTGAAACAAAGTGTTTAAATATAAGTAAATATTGTAATGAATTAGACACGGCAATACAAACGTTACTTAGAGAGTTTATTAATGGAGGTTTTCAGAAAATAGACAAAAAACCTTATAACTCAATTCCGTTGGTGACAGGAGTTATAAGAGTAAAGGACCCGAGTGAAGTGGACTATGAGAGAACACACGTCATACGCCTAATCGTGGAGGCATCGGCTGGTAGCTACAAGGCCTACACTACCGTGTACGTGCATCTGGAGGATGCCAACGACAACCCGCCGAGATTCACACAAGATCGTTACGTCACCGCTGTAGACGAAGGTATGACAGGTTTGACTTTAAAACAGGGAATGAAAAAAAGTCTGGCATGAATTGATTTTGGGTACATATTTCCAGTTTACAGCATTTTTGTTCTAAATCAAATACCTCCCGGTGAAAATACGTACAGTTTTATGTGTTTTGTTAAATAGTCAATCCACAGGTTGGAAGAAGAAAACTTTTTTTTTTAAATAAGATCTTGGAAAGTAGTAAAAAATAGCTGGACAGTTTATTACTGTTGCACATTGGTCAACACAGAGCAGTAGGGAGAAATCAGTTGGTTACTTTTGGATGATTTTGTGGCACTCCCTACGCCAGCAGATGCTCTGAGCCCATGTTATCGTTTCCAGGGCTGAATAGAGGGACGTATGTAACCCAGCTGTACGCCACCGACCTGGATTCGCGCGCAACCGGAAACGGTAGAGTGATCTACGAAATAACCAACACTGGCGATGTCGGGGGAGCTTTTATCATAGAGCCTAACTATTCTGGAATTGTTGTGACCAATGCCTTACTGGATGTGGAGACGAGACGCGACTACAAATTGATTGTAAGTATTGTAAATATTCGAAATAACCCCAAGGACGTGTATCAGTTGTGTCAAAGACAAAATAGTAGTAGTAGTAGTATCTTTTTCACGGCACATAAAGTTTTAGGATTTTTATTATCTGATACAGCCCAATCAGATAACGCAGTTTTTAATACAATGTAGTAACCGATGTTAAGAAGTTGCGCACGCGGTTTTCATTAGAAATATTACAGTGTTTGAGGGAATGATGAAGTAAATTCCCCGGTTAAAAACCCGTGAAGTAGAACAGATCATTACACAATTACTGGCGTTCTGCTTCATGTTCATGTAAAAGCATGATTGAAGAAAAAACAGCGTTCACAATTTCGCTTAAGTTTCAGTTTCCTTCATCGCATTGTAGCGTGCGGTGGATGAATGCGGTTACCAACATTTTAGTATAAATATACTTTTTCCTCAGGATTCTTCTCGATTGTAAGTAAGGGGACGGTGGTGGGATCTTCCACCAAGTGGTTCGCACGTTTGTGCATTTACCATGTTTTCCGTTTACTATAAGAGGAAAGCTTGGAAAGGGTTGTTTATTTTTCTCAGTTTAAGATCCTACCAATTAAATCGAGGATAAATTATTGGCAAATTCTGAATTAATGTTGCAGGTTGCGGCGTATGACCAGGGTGAAACCGTGCGATTAAGCAGTACGTGTACGCTAAAAATCCAAGTGATTGACGTCAATGATAATGTGCCGTTCTTTGGAATACAGCCACCAAGGACCATTGAAGAAGGTTGTACGAGATAAAATACACAATACTGAGAAAAAAAGAGCCGATGAAATGTAACGAACTACTAAATTTTGAAGCATCTTTTAGATTGATGCTTGCAGCGTTGGTTTTGATAATTGTATCAGCTGAGTGTATTCAGAAAACCTAAAGCAAGGAGAAGCATTTTTTTTCATCTATGATACTTTTAATGTAAACTCGCTGCTTATATTGTCGTAATGCTTTTGATTTGAACAATGTACAGTACGGAGGAAAAAGCCCAACGACAGCAGAGTATTGTATGAAGACATGTTTTGCAGGCGTACCGCTGGGCACCGAGGTTACCACTGTGACGGCCACGGATACGGACATCAATGTGCACCTCATTTATTACTTCGACGAGAATGGGAATCCGGGCAGTATGTTCTCCATTGATACCTACACGGGAAAAATTACGGTGGCGCGAGAACTGGATTACGAGGAACAAAACAAATACGACTTGATAGTGAAGGTAAAAATTGTGCGCATTTTTTTATTTCTACAGTGCTCATAAAAGTCGTATATCTTATTCTTTCATTTTACATTGAGATAATGTCACTGCCATTTTTAGACTCTCAAATCTTTGCGCCCGTGTATAACTAAACTGGATCTTTCTGATGGATAACACAATTGAAGGGGTCCATGCATAAACTTGATAACTCCACTTATCAGGAAAATGCACTATTACCACCACGGCATTTCTTGGCCTCTGTTCTATCACATATGTAAGTCTTACACCTCAAAACCGATTAGAAGTGGGCATTTTTGAGAAAAATGCGATGGGAAAAACCTATGTTTGTTACTAAAATTTCAAACTTTAAAGGCGTTTTTCTCCACTGCTGATAACTGCAGTTATCAAGTTTATGCATGGACCCCTTCAATTATTATTTGAATTAAATATTGAAAAAAAAAACGTGTTCATAGTTTTTTATCACTGTGGTTAACCGACTATTACAAGCTGAATGTTGTCGCTAATATGAGCTCTTTGGGTTCTTCCAAGGTATCTGACGTGAATCACACCGCCACGACGAATGTGCAGGTGAACATTAAAGACATAAACGACAATCAGCCGATCTTCACGCAGTCTTCCTTCCAGGTATGTGTGTTTAAGATGCACAGTTTTTCTGTTCAGACTTTAACTGCAGTTTGCGTGTGTATTAAGGATGGTTGAAAAACTTGTTCGCAGGGAGAGAAGTAGGTAGAGAAGGGTACGGGGGGGGGGAAGGTGCGGAACCTGAAGAGACGGACGTTAAAGAGAGAGAGAGAGAGAGAGAGAGAGAGAGAGAGAGAGAGAGAGAGAGAGAGAATAATGTGGGATGGCGTTGCAGGTTGACGTGGATGAGGCCACAGAGGCGGGCGTGTCGATACTAACGGTGACGGCCACTGACAGCGACGCCGGCGAGAACGCGCGCATCACCTACAGCATGATCTCCCAGCCAGGATTTTACATCCACCCTGAATCAGGTCAGTTTAACTTCACAGAACGGGACAGTCCCTGTATATGTTCCAGGCATAGGTTAAATCAGGCCTGGTTCAGTCCGCCACTTTTTAAATCGCTTAATATGTTCAGCCACTTCATAAAGTGTTTTTGACTCCAAAATTTGACTATTTGTATGAAATGGTATTTACTTTGTTCTGTCAACAGAAACGATTACGCGTCTTCCGCTTGCCTACCTTCTATTGCTAAGTAACATGCTTTGGGTTGGCTTAATCTTTATAATAATAAATCTACTATTTAACAGGAGATAAACTGTTCAAATAGAATTTTTTCACGATGTGATGTATTAAAACGTTGCAATTACCTGTTATCTTTTGGAAAACAAAACCTGGCTGTTTGCAATTAAGTTCCAGTAATAATAATAATATCGCGTGACGTCAAGTTTTAACGCAGGTTGCAAAATAGAAGGTATTCCATCAGAAAATTTTGTGACTGATTTAAATTATAACTTCAGTTGCAAATCTTGTAAATATTAAAGGAAAAATAATTTTTAAATATGCAGCCGCCTTACAATAAAATGCTCGTATCCCCAAAGAAAAGGTCAAACTAGCACAAATTATTAAATTTATTGGGTCTCAATACGAGTTCAAAAAGAACTCTATGAAAAGAAATTCATCACCATTCATTCCTCAAAAGTTGTTGGTATGGTTGTTTTGATTAAAACTAAAAATGGTATTAGTAAATTTTCTTTGCGAAGTTTCCGAGAACCATATGATTCATGACTAAATAGGTAAAAAATTAGCTGTTTCTGTTAATATTACAAAGTAAATATGTATTATTATTGGCAAACGCTCAAAAGCATAAATATTCGTAGTTTAAACCACTTAACGTTGACGTTCTGGTGCGTAAACAAACCATGTAGATAACTAATAGTGAGTTGTTGAAGTGTATTTGCTGTTCAAGATAATCCACGTGTAACACCTTGCTATTTTCACGTCCAGGGATTATCTACACAAATCGCACTGTCACCTACAACAAAGACAACCCCACAGTGAATCTGGTTGTCATGGCGACAGACAACGGGGAGCAACCGTTTACAGCTGTCGTTCCTGTGCAAATACAAGTTATAGATATCAACAACAACCGGCCCACATTCACGAGTCAAGTCTACAGGTTCAAGTTCATTAAAATAAATATTCAGCATCGGCAGCATAATAGACAAAAATGCATGAAAAATCGAGTAAATGCTACGTAATCATTAATCTCAGAAAACATATTCATTAACACAACATTATATTTGAAATTATTGCCTGAGCAATGTCACTGCAGTTTTGTGAGTTTTGCGACGTCAGTCATCGCTACTACCTGCCTTTCCTTATAATTTTTTGCGTGAACTTTTCTCTTAAGTTAAACCGTAATGTCATTGTGCAGTACTGATGCAGTTAATTGACTCTTCTCAACATCACGTTGCAGCGAGACTATAGACGAGGACGAGCAGGAGGGCTACATCGTTGTGAGCGCCGAAGCGGTGGACGCTTACGACACGGGTGATAACGGCAAAATCGACTACAGCATCGTCAGTGGTAACATCAACAATACCTTCCAGATCAAGAACATGAACAACAATGGCGCCATCTACCTCGTCGGGCCGCTGGATCGCGAACGCACATCGTCATACAGACTTATTGTCAGGGTAAGCAAGCTTAACAGCGTCAGTTGCCTTGTAATTTTAAGTAAAATTACCTAGGACTGTTATTGGTTCAGTGCAATGTTATGCCTCGACCTGACTAGGTCAGGAGGGGCATAATCTTTTTGAATTGACCGTTTGTCCGTGCGTCACGCATTTTTGTGTCACAATCAGTCGAAAGCTTTTAATGAATTTTGATGAACCTTGGTTCGAGTATTCATGTTGATGACCTGTCGGTCTGATTAGATTTTTTTTGGTGACCTTTAGCGGTCATACAAGGCCAGAGCTGGACTTGTGAAAACGATTTCACCGAAGCCCGTGAACGGATTTCAATTAGAGTTTACCTTATGGTCAACAAAAAGGGACTATTGACTGAGACGATCAACAAAATTTTCCAAACGCTCGGGAAATGGGGTTTTTAGACTGAAAAAAGTCACAAGAAAATGATTTCAGACATTCTGTATCCGGGTCTAAAATATCGGTGTAGTATTTCGATTACTTTGTTAATTATTGTTGAATGAAATTGTTTCAGGCCACAGACAGGGGAGAGCCACCGTTGTCGTCAACGGCCACTGTGCGCATCACGGTCAAGGACGTGAACGATAATGCCCCCGTCTTCAACGACTCGTCGTACTACGCGACGGTGGCCGAGGACGCTCCGCGCGACGCCCCGCTACTGACTGTCCACGCCGACGACGCCGACGACGGCGTGTACGGTAACGTGCAGTATCAAATCACTTCCGGCAACGACTACCTCAACTTCGGCATTGATCGGGAAAGCGGCGTCATCTTCGTACACAATCGGCTGGACCACGAGACGCGCTCGCTGCACCATTTGACGGTCAGCGCCATCGATTCTATGGTCAATCGTCCGCGCCACTCGGCGTTCGTGACGGTGCTGGTGAACGTCACGGACGTGAATGAGTATGCGCCACGATTTCCCGTCCTCATGTACTTTGAATCCGTTATGGAAAAGATGCCCATAGGTACGACTGTGTTCACGGCAGAGGCAAGTGACCTGGACACGGGAATTTACGGTGTGATCACTTACGATATAGGCGATGATGAGAACTTCGAAATCGACCCAAACACTGGCGTTGTTACTACGCGGCGTGTATTTACATATTCTGCTAACGCACAGTACATGTTCAGTGTCAAAGCAAGCGATATAGACACAGAGTCTCCCCGTGTGCCCGTTATAGTCAAAATAGAGCCCAATTTTGTGCCGCAGTTTATCGAATCACGTTATAGTTTTAGTGTCCGCGGTGATGCAAAAGAGGGGGATTTGGTAGGCAAAGTTCAGGTGGTGAACGCCGAAGTGGACGCTTCGGATACGTCGCCAGCCGGCGTGCAGTTCTCGTTTAAAAATCCTACTGAATATTTCACTATTCACCGCACAAACGGAGAGATCAAGGTGGCGAAAGATCTGCAAAGCAATGACGAAGAGGCAAAGCGTAAACGGCGCGAAACGCGACACTTTTCTCGTGACAGGCGCGCCCTGACAGATGACGAAGTGACACTGATCGTTGTGGCTAGCGTGGGTTATCCCCCACAGACGAACGAAGTAAGCGTAGTGGTTGCTATTGACCTCGGCTGTAACGGGTGCGGCAGGGAGCGTGAGAAAGGCGGCAGCACTGGTGAGGGTGGCATCGGCGGGACGCCACTTGTCATCATCATCGTCTTCGTGGTCATCGCTGTCATCCTGGGCATTGTTATCCTCGCCCTCTTCATACGCGGTCGCACGCAGCGTGCGCGTAAACACAAGCAGAACTCGCGCTTCAGCTCCTTCAACACCATCGAGAGCGTAACGGCACAGAATGGCTACGGTGGTCCTCCTCCCTACGGCGACGCACAGTTGTATGACCACCACATGAATGGGCAGCTCACCAACTCGGACATCTCGGCGCATTCGCCCGTCGCCTCCAGTGGGCGGGGGTCGGCGGAAGTAGACATTGAGGAGGATGAGGAGATCCGCATGATCAACGCCACGCCGCTGGACGCCAACGACCCGCGACTGCCTGCCGACTCGGGCATGCAGGACGACGACGCCATGTCGGAACACTCAGTCAAAGATCACCAGGAATATCTAGCGCGGCTAGGCATTGACACATCCAAGCTGAAAATAAACGAGACCAAGGCACAGTCTGTGGAGAGTATGCACCAGTTCTCTGACGAAGGCGGCGGCGAAGGGGACGGTCTGGACACGTTCCAGTACAACGCCATGCCGCAGGAGAGCATGGCGGTTATGGATAGCACGCCACAGTTTGGCTTCCAGGAGCCGGCAGAGCAGTCGACGGGAGGCTCACTCTCCAGCGTCATAAACAGCGAGGAGGAGTTCAGTGGCTCTTATAATTGGGATTATCTCCTGGACTGGGGGCCTCAGTATCAACCATTAGCAGATGTATTCACGGAAATTGCTAGACTGAAAGATGACAGTATTAAACCCAAAAAGGCACCCACAAAAATTGTGCCACAGACTAATGGTGGGTTTCAAAATCAACAGCTGCGCACGTCATTTCCGCCTCCAATAATAACGGACGCGCCGCCGAAAGGCATAGAATTGGGTCAGGTGGGGCCATCGCATTTCTCTAGTCACTCCAAGCCACCTCACCGAGAGCGTAAAGACTCAAGTTCCTCCAATATGACCGTGAATTCCACGCGGACAAGCCAGTTAACCTCATTATCCAACTTACCGAAATCTCCCATGAGCTATGAGTCATCATTTACGACCACGCCGCTGTCTCCTGATTTCGAGAACAGTTTGTCCCCTCTCCAGCAGCACAGTCCCACATTCAGTCCCATCCTGACTCCGGGCGTTGGGAGTGTAACTCACAGCACGGGCCACAACACGCCCCAGAACAAGAGTACTATCAACCTGGCAACTGGCTCTTCCGGTTCTGAGCAAGAAATACATATCTAGACTAAATTTTTTTTTACTTGTAATTGTAAAATATTTGTTATAATTTTATCCATGCGTAGACGCGATACTGCAATATCTTTTATAAAGGCTTTATGTTGTTATGTGTTAATCATATAACAAGTGGATTTAAGAGTTGTTGCATTTTTTGCAAGTTTATGCAGTCTGACTCGATGCATTAAGAGATATAACAGCTGATTTTGATAGGAGGGATCGTCTGCATAATATCAAATGATGGGACCAGGGTATTCCAACCCAACAGATTGCTATGTTTTAATCTGCTTTGATGGTGCTTCGCGTTTTGGGATGTCATTTTAAATTTTAGATTCCCAGAGGAAAAGTTTATTTTTTTGTGTGTGTCTTTTTGGGGGGAGTATTTCTGAAATATACTGACTGCCGGAAAAAAGAGTAAAATAATCTTAGGTACTGTATGGACAAGAAAAAAATTATCTTTTCTTATGTCAGTTGGATGCTACGCTGTTAATTAAGTTCTTGTTTTCTCAACATTTCATATAAAATAACAAAGCTTTAGTATAAGGCAGAAAAACGTGATCACTGTGATAGCATTCAACTTATTTTATATTTGATAACTGTGCAGAGTTTCGGGTTCGGCTATTCACATTTTGTAAAGTGTGGATGTAGTACTATTGAGTTATTATATCCGTCGTCTTAAAATCAAGGATTACCACCAAATTTAAACAAATGTTCTGCACTACTTTCTTTACGCCAAGCGCCTTATAAATTTCTGTTGTTTAAAATTTCCGTTTGCCTCTAGAATCTCAGATAAATCGTTTGTTATAAAAGACGACTGTAATCATCTTAAAACAACATTTTACAAATTAAAATGATAGGAGGAAACATGATTTCCATATCACATTAAGAATACATAATAAACTGTATTCAGTCAGTAGTTGAACACAGCTTAAGCCCTGTAAAGTAGAGCTAATCGTGCCAAGTACTTCTTGTTCTGTTCATAGCTGTGTCTTACTTTACGCAAAACAAACATTCCACATTTTGCAATTAGCGATGAATTTGCTCTGATGTTTATGATATAGCTTAGATAATGTCTTTTGTGTTGAAAACAAAACGGCACAGGCGCAACAAGCACAAGTGTGATAACTTTTTTTTATGGAGGGGATTGGGGTGGAGGGTGGGGGTGGGGGTCTAGAATGTCAGGAGTTTAGGGCTAGAATGGTAAGGGTGACATCGATTGGTTTAGCCTTGTTTACGAGCTGCGGTTATTAAATTTTCTGTACTTAGACACAACAACCTAATGTCGATAATGATATTGTTTCTTTAAAAAAAAAAAAGAACTACTGTCCAAAAGGGGTTTTCAGTAAGGCGATAAGTTCTTTATAGTGCACATGACTTGCAAGGATTGCGTGGGTGGGAGGCTGGGGTGGAGAACTCACTGGTTACCATACAACGTGGCATGAGGGATTTATTCCTTCTAATTACTTTCTGTTTGCCAAGGTGATGTGAGGATTCTTGTTGCTCCAGCTCTTGTCCATCAAAAGAAATTGTATATCGACGGTTGTTTAAAATTTGTGAATGCATTCTATCAAGGATACAGTTTACAGACATTATAATAGTGTACTTCTTTGATGTATATGCGGTGCCAAGTTTATACGACTGTCCAAGCGCCAGAATTGTAAACGTAACCGCCCTGCTGCTACCTATTTCCCATCGGAGTGGGGTGTGTCTTCTTCTAACGTTGTTGACAGGTTCATTATTACGCAGACTATTGCTACGATCTATTTTGTTCCGCCCGAAGAAATAGCATCCGTTTACTTTCCCTTTCCCTAGGCTCGAATCTCAATGTTTCAGGGTTGTTGGCGTTCGTCAGCGTTTTATGTATGACCAAGATAAATGGTACAACAGTCATGGGATAACGACTTGGTCATCCTGGCGCTTTTAACTTCAATGGTTGAGGCTGAATAGTCCCGAGATTATTTCAAGTGATAAACTGTTAACTTATTTTTGCAGTGTTTTGCTATATACAGAGGAGTTATTGTCATTACATTTGTATGAACTTACGTCTGAAAATCATTTATGTTTTAAATTACTAAAATTAGCTAAGAAAAAATATGTGGTGGTTTCTACAACACGGAACCCCAAACTCCATAAAAATGATAGTAAAAATTTACGAGTTATTTTTGTATATACTTGCCTTATGATGTAAAGCTGACTTAGACTGTGATCTTAGTAGGCAAGTAACCAGTTGCTTTTAAAACGCTATATTTTCTGTACATATTTTCCGAAGGAGAATTTTATTGAACATATTTACCTTTGATAAAATCTAGTGTTTTAGGTAGTGAGTGAGGTGTTAAAAATGTTTCTTACGCACCAAGTTGTTGAAATATGATTTACGAAGCTGGTTTATTTGATGCAAGTGTTATTGCACTTACATAAATTATTTAAAAGCGATGTTTGCAAGACAGTTTTTTTTTTTTTTGCAGTCTTGTACATCCTTCTTTTGTACAATATTTTCTAACACTTTCTTAGTTCATGCAAGCATTTTTATTATTTTTCACACAAACAGCCTGATACAGTAAATCAAATAAACATACAGACATTTATGCAACGGATTTTTATTTACTCTCAGCGGTTTATGGTTTAAGTCCTACACAAGTCAGGTCGTACCGAAACAATATATGGGAATTTCTTTTGCTGAACGTGCTTTTACTGCGCAGAAAAAGCATTTTATCAATAGTATATATCTGAGCGGTTATATGCCTTTCTGCTAGATTTCGGCAGAATATTTCATCAGTTGCCTCAACAACTGATAAAACCGTAAATACGTCTAGGATTTCAGAGGAAAAGTTATGAAGTTTTGATTGAATGTGGGTGTGGGGGTTGGGGACGGGCACAAGTTTGTCCACCTGGCTATTATGTTTTGGCGGTTTACAAAAAACAAACGAAAATATTGGCAGGGATATGGTGTTGCTGTCTATTACTTTTTAGCCTCAGCTTCTACAGAAGCAGGGCCCATAGCAATTGTTGAAAGTATGTTGTATTGACGCTTTTAAGTTGAAAAATCGTATCTCTTCCTAGGTTTATAGCCTGACTGTCTTGAGATTTTGGTTGATGGAACCTAACTGGCTATTAATTTTTTTGGCCATTCACAAAAAATTGGCGGAAATAGTGACCACAAAACAAATTTCTTTAAAACTTATCTCCCCCATTTTTTGACGAAACGTTCTGAAATTTTAGTGAGAGGCAGGGTGTATAAGTGTCCACCTGGGTATAACTGTTTTTTTGGAGATTCGCCAAAAATTGGAAAAATATTGGCGAAAACCCAAATTTTTTCGTAAAATCTTAACTACTTCTAGGAAAGTACTCTTACTGTCTTGAAATTTTAAGTGATGGTAGCAGGCGTTACTACCTACCTGGCTATCACTTTTTTTTTGGTGATTGGCTAACAATTGGCGAAAAACTAAAAACATTTGGGTAAAATCTTAACTTACTGCTGAAAAATAGTCTTAATGCGCTGAAATTGAAAGGGAAGGTAGCCAGAGCTGCTACCTGCCTGGCTATTACTTTTTGGGTGATTGACGAAAAATTGCCAAAAACTGTGGCGAAAAAAAAAAAAACAAATAAAAAAATTTTCAGTAAACTGCTGGAAAATATTCTTATTCTCTTGAACCTTTAAGTAACTGTACCAGGCATTATTCCCTACTTGGGTACTGACGAAAATTTTGGCGAAAAACTCCAATTACAATTACAATTTTTGGTGATGGCCCAAAAATTGACGAAAAGATTAAAAAAAATTCAGTAGAATTTTAAATAACTGCAGGCAAATAGTCTTACTGTGTTGAAATTTTAAGTGACTAGTAGCAATATCACCTAACTATTACTTTTGTTTGGTGATTTTGTAACAAAAATGGCGAAAAGTTTGGCGAAAAACCCAAAAATTTTCAGTATAACTCTAGGAAAATAGCCCCAATGCCTTGTAATTTTAGATAACCGCAGCCAACATCACTACCTAAGTGACTATTACTTTTTTGGCAATTCGCCCAAAATTGGTGGGAATATTGGCCAAAAACCAATTTTCTGTAAAAAGTATCCAGTATGGTTTTCATGGAACATTGTGCAATTTTGGTGGAAGCTAGGGTACGGCTGTTCATTTACTTGTTACATGTTTTGGCGATTCGCCAAAAATTGGCGGAAATATTAGCGAAAAACGTAAACTTTTGGTAAAATCTTCACTAACTCTATGAAAATAGTCTAAAATCGTCTTGAAATTTTAAACGAAGGTAGTAGGCATTTCTAAGCACCTAGCTATTACTTTTTTGTGATTGACTGAAAAATTGGAAATTTTGGGGAACCTCCCTTCCCCCCCCCCCCCAAAAACAAAAAAAATCAGTAAAATCTCAACTAATCCCAGGAAAATAGTCTAACTGTGTTCAGATTTTATGGAAAGTTAGCAGGTCTTACTATCTACCTGGTCGTTTTAATTTTTGTTGATTAGCCAAAAATTGGCAAATATTTTGGCCATAAACTAAAATCATTTCAGTTAAATGTTAACGAACTCCACTAAAATAGCTTCATTGCCTTGTTATTTTAAGCTACAGTAGCACACATTACTACCTAACCGGCTGTTACTTTTTTTGGCAATTCGCTAAAAATTGTCGGAAATGTTGACCAAAAACCAATTCGCTGTAAAACGTATCTCTTAAAGAGTTTTCATAGACACTTTCTCAAATTTTGAACGAAGGTAGTTTGCATAAGTGTCCACCTGGGTGTTAATTGTTTTTGGCGATTCGTCCAATATTAGCGGAAAAAACTTCTCTCTCGAAAACCTTATCATATTTTAAGGAAAATAATCTTATTGTCTTTAAAATTTTACTGAAGGTTTCAGGCGTTACTACCTACCCGGCTATTTCTTTTTGGGGGGTAATTGGCCAAAAACTGGCGAAACTTGGGTTAAAAAAAGAGAGAAAAACTCTGAAACGAATATTGTTAGGCCAAAAATGAAGTATGTAAAATGCATTTAATTCGGATATGGAAGCTTCCAGAAAAGGGATGTTGGAGAGGTTGTTTTTTTTTTTTTTTTTTTTTTTGACGATTCACGTATTTAGTGACATTTACACAATTTTACAAAATTTTTAAAATTCCACCATTTTCCGCATTTTTTTTTCGTCATTTGCGAAAAAAAAAAAGCAAAGTCCAGGTGGAGAAGCACCTGAGAAACTTTCGATTAAAATTTTATAACTATTTGAAAAAGACTGAGAGAAATAAAAGGGTTAATAATTCAGTTATTTACTACCATTTATTCCAGTTTTCGCCAAACTTCAAAGTTCCGCCATTTCGGCAGTTTCTGGCGAACCGCGAAAAAAATAGCCTGGTAGGCGAACCCCTGGGGAACATCCCTGCGTAACATCTAAACGATTGGTGTAAAACTCTAGGAGGAGTAGCATTTTAAAAATTCGTCGAAACGGGCACAAAAAGTGCTATCATTTTGTCAATTTTTCGTCAATCGTCAAAAAAGGTAATAACCAGGTGGGGGACCACCCAAGGGGGAACATTCCTGCATAATATTTAAACGATTGGAGCAAAACTATAGCAGCAATAGCATTTTAAAGAAAAAGTTTAACATACGCACATACATTCAAGCCCCCTATAGTGATACGACTAACCCAGTCCGACAAAGTCGGCTGGGTTAAAAAAAAGAACGCACTCCAGGAAAATACCCTCATTGTCTTTTTAGCGACAGTGGCATGCATTTCTTCCCAACTGGCTATTTTTTTTTTTTTTTTGCCAATTCACCAAAAAATGTAAAATGTATCTCCTAGGGTTTTTATAGAAATGTTCTCAAATTTTACGGGAAGATAGGGGCATAAGTGTCCACCTGGCTGTTACTTGTTTTGGCGATTCGCCAAAACGTGGTGGAAATACTGGCGAAAACCTAATTGTTTTTCTCAAAATTTTAACGAACTTTTCTTGAAAAGGTATCTCCTAAGGTTTTCATTGAAACATTCTAAAATTTTTGTTTGAGGTAGAGTGCGTAAGTTTCCACCTGAATGTTGTTTGTTTTGGCGACTCGCCAAAACTTGGTGTATATATTGGCAAAAAAAAATTTTTTTTTCGTAAATTCTTAAATAACTCACGGAAAATAATCTCACTGTCTTGAAATTTTAAGTTAAGGTAGCAAGCATTATTACCTACCTGGCCACTGGTTTTTTTTTAGTGATTGTCCAAAAGAAAAAATGGTGAAAATTTTGGCGAAAAAAAAACCCATTTCCAGGTAATTTTAAATAGCAGTAGAACACATCTCTAAATAACTAGCTGTTTTCTTTTTTTTTGTCAACAAAAAAAAAAAAAGGGACAATATTGACCGAAGGTGCTCATGGAAACACTGTGAAATTTTGGTGGAAAGTAGATTCATAAGCGTCCACCCAGCTGTTACTTGTTTTGGCCATTCGCCAAAAATTGGCGAAACACTTTTTTCGTTGTCTTGAACTTTTAAGTAAAAGTAGCAATCATTACTACTCAACCGGACACTACTTGTTTTTCCTGATCGCCCAAAATTTGGCAAAAATATTAGCAAAACAAAAAAATCAGTAAAATCCTCACTGACATCCAATTTTCTTACTGTCTTCAAGCTTTAGACAAAGGTACCCATCGTTGTTTTTCGGAATTCGTAGAATTGGCGGAAATATTGGCGAAAACTAGTTTCTTACTAAACCCTTAACTGACGCTATATATAATCTTACCGTCCTGACATTTTGAATTGGGAAGCAGGTATTCGAACCTGCTTTGCTATTCTCTCTCTCTCTCTCTCTCTCTCTTCTTTGTGATTCGCCCAAATTGGCCGAAATATTAACGAAAAAGCAATTTTTTCCGAAAAATGTTAACTAACGCCAGGAAAATAACCTCACTGCCTTGTAATTTTATGTAATAGTGGAACACATTAGTGGCTATTACCTGGCTATTACTTTTTGATTTATTTGTCAAAAATTGGCGGAAATATTGGTCAAAACGCAATTAAAACGTTAATCCTCCTATGGTTTCAATGGAAACATGCACTAAGTGTCCACCTGGCTGTTATTTCTCTTTTTTGTTATTTATTTATTTATTTATTTTTTTTTTTTGCTATTCGACAAAAATTGGTCGAAATATTGGCGAAATAATGTTTTTTTTTCTAAAATCTTAATCAGCTCCAGAAAAATAGTTTTACTGTCTTGAAACATTATGTACAGAGAGTAAGAATTATTGCGTACCTGTCCATTAATTTTTTGGTGATTGGCCAAAAATTGGCAGGAATATTAACAACAAAAAAAAAAAAAAAAAAAAAAAAAAAAACTCAGTAACATTTCAACTCACACCACAGAAATGGCCTTACTGTCTTGAAACTGTAATGAAAGATAATGGTCATTGTTACTTGTCTAGTTATTGCTGTTTTTTTGCTTGATTCGAAAAAAAATGGCGGAAATATTGGCGAAAAACCAGTATTTACTAAGATCGTTACTGAGGCTGGAAACCTCAAAATTTGAATTATGGAACTATACCTATCTGGCTGTAACTTTTTTAGTGATTCGCCACAAATATTATTGAAAACGCAACTGGCTCTTTAAGTATTTGGCCTTAACCTATTGAAGGTTCAGGATGACATCTTCTTTAGTGCCAAGTGAAAAAACACCGCTTTTTTCCTTTGGTGGACAGGTGGCTATGTGCACTGTTGCAACACATCTGTTACAGCCGATCTGTTAAATCGGCAGCTTTACAAAACCGCTGAAACTTTGCTAAGTCGCTGATTCCACTTAGCGATTTCGCATAACCGCTGTGTCCGGCCACTTATTAGACATATCCGCTGTAACATATCCACTATATTTTCTCACCAATTTTTTTGTCCCAAATTTGCTATCATATCTATGGTGTGTATTTTCACACAAACCAACGTAAAAACAGTTGATTCTATAAACCAACGGAGACCATTTAAGAAGTAACACTTCCTCACGTAAAGGATGTGATTAAAGACTGAGATTAACAGTTCTTTCCCGCTGCATATTCCCAAGAAACGAAGAAACGAGTATCAATTGTACATATTTATTTACTTTCGTAGCTTCTATACATATTAACTGAATGCAGCATGAAGCTCAGCTTAAGCACTGAACTATTCACCACACCTCCTGGCACCAAGGAACAGCTTCTGACACAACTGTCAAAATCCAAGCATGATTACGTCACAACTCAGCAACATTCTCAAATGTGTATTTCATCTGGGTATGTAAACCACAGCTGATTTCCAACTGAAGCACATTCTGCAATAATGCACATAAAATGACATCATTACATGTACGGGCAAATGACACTGCTCCAAAATTCTAGTACTGAAGCGCTCTGCACGGTTTTACTCTGCAGTACCGAGTAACAGTATCCCAAGACATTTTTAACATGAGCGCAAAAGTTCCTGTTTCGTAAGAAAGATGCAAAGGTAACCCTTTTCCCCCAAAATCCGAATTTTAAAAAATGCAAAACTCCTTTAAGGGTTTTCTGCATAACTATTTTAACCCCACGAAAATAGATTTGTTTAAATTCACCACATTCACACTTCACTGTTTCGGAAGTCTATATGTAATTCTATACGTAAACCAAATACGGAATGTAACCAATAAATTCCCGAATATTTAAGAAAAGGAAATCGGACTGACCTGAATGAACTTCTAATCTGTACATGCATTTTTCACATAATCACCTATAATTTGGTGTTTTGTAACTGGTGAAAATATACCACTTTACAACTGTACATAAGAATACTGAAACTCTGAGTTTGCAATAAGTAGTAATCTGCATTTAAAACAGGGCAACAGTTGTGAATCGATATCGATTACACAATAAATTCCCAAGCACGCTTTGGAATAGATGCCTTCTACAATTACACGGCACCGTTACCCAAAATAGTTTGAACAGACTGCTTTAAAGTTCACACACACCAGTGTGCAGTTCTGGACTAAAATATCAAACCCCTCAAACAACTATTAACACATGGGGCTGTCTTTTAAAGCATCGAAAACATGATAACAAAAGTAATGAAAACAAACTGCACAAATGGGAATGCGTCAAAAGATTCTTTCATATAAACGCAAACTCATAACTCCATCAAATAAATGCACTTCTAAAACACTTTGTTTCAACTGCCAATTTCAACTTGTGTAACGCGAATAAGTTATTATTAACACACATGCATAACAGCATAACATAACAATTGTTTATTGCAAACCCTACTATCTCTCTCTCTCTCTCTCTCTCTCTCTTTTTGTGCCGATGTTGTTTTTTTTTTTCTTTGTCCTGTTAACAATTATACAATCAATAAAGACAGCTTTAGTGAGAGCAACAAAAACAGTATTGCACAAATTATACCATTCATGAACAGTCACTTAGGGCCGATTTCACACCTCAAGTCCAGACTTGATTTGGAGCAAACTCAGTCTAGACCACGATTTAGACTGGGTTTCAGACCATAGTAAATTTCACAGCCTCGGTCCAGACCACATTCATATGTAACATTTTATTTCCCGAATTGTGCGTTTAAGTTGACAAAACCCTGTCTAGACTGGGTTTGAAACCTTGTTTCAGACCAGGTCTAGACCTAAGTTGTGAAATCGGCCCTTAAGAGTTCCGATTTCCCAGATATAAAATTCATCATATAACTACATCCCTTAAACGCTTTACACTTTCAAAACATTTACCGTACATCTTCTGTGACGTACAGCATTACTTTTAATCAGTACAGACTAGAAAAAGAGACTGGGCATACACACGGAAGCAACAGGTACTTAGTACCTTTGATGCAGCTCTCCTCCCCAGTAGTTTATTAACGATATGAGACCAGACAGATTTTTTTAAATTGGTTCGGGGTGAACAAAGCAAACGCCAATTGTTGGAACTTAGCCTGGTGCAGAGCATCAAAACCGGCTGCCATTTGACCCAACCCAATATTCCAACCACTTTTTTTTATGGCTCAAATAACAGGAGTTTACAAGCAGAAAAATCCTAAAAACGTACCGCGATATCGGTGCCAATATTTACTCGCGTGGTACGCGAGAATGCCTCGTCCTTTTGTTTTTATTAATTTTTGTATCATGAAGAGTGGCAGGTCACATTTGTGATTGTTGTATCTCATTTAAAACTGATCATGCAAGAGCAATGTTTATGACTTACTGTGGTTTTGTTTCGCTCGTAACGAAGGAACGTTTCTCCACGCTTTGGAATAATACATACAGCCTCAGATAAAAACTTCCCACCGCAACCTCCCCCACCCCCACAAGCAAAAATCTCAACAATTTATAGCGATATACAAGTGAGATTATAGACTTTGAACACCACGGCAGCACAAAAATACAAAGCAGTCGTCACTTAAGATCGGGTCTCTTTATGGTAGGCTTATCGCCGCGGCATTTCGGACAATACCACTTGCCCTTGGGCTTGTGAACCAGCTGCACGCAGTTAAAGTGAAACCACTCAATGGGGCACGAGTCATTGTCACAGCCGATCATCTCGCCGTACGACACCTGGTCGCACAGGCAATACGTCGGCTCATCGGGATCAATGTCTTGAAAATCCAGCGGGGACTTATCACCAGCCTTCTCGCTACTAATAGCGCCGCCTTTTTGCTTTACTTTCCGTTTCTTCTTTTTCTTCGGAGGCTTCTGTTCTTCCTCATCCTAAGTTTAAATGATATCAAAGACACTTACTCAAAATAAGTTTGCACCTCCCATCACAACACTCATACTTGCTCTTATTGTATTGATACTTTTGTTACATGTGCTACACGCTTAGCAATGTTTCCTAGCCTTGCGAAAGCCACACTTTCCAGGAAAATACCCACACGACTTTTGAATTTCTATGTTAATCAGCTAAACAGAATAGGAATAGGTTTACATGTAATACAAGATATGCTAAACAATAAAATTTTTGCTTCCAACCTTCTTTTCTTCTTTCACAATTTCAGCCTGAGTCCTCTGGCGCCGCGCTCGCTTGTTCTTCGTTGTTACAGGGGTGCTCTCTAATTTATCTTCTGACTTGACAGCAACAGGTGCACTCCCAATGTCCGATGATTTGCTAGACCTCTGGGCAGTCGTCTGCAGTGCACCATTGCTCGACGCGTTCGTTCTGGATCTCGTCTCTTCCGCGAATCCTGCTGCAGCGGCAGGATCTTCAGAAAAAAAGGAAAAAAAAAAGGTTATTTTTTTTTAATTTACAGACAGGAAATATGAGCAAATTCATTCCGGAAAAAAGGTAACTATTACTAATCTTACGTTTTTGGGGAGTCTTAATAATTTTTTATCAGCTCAAGATCAAAACATTTCGTCAAAACGCCAATTTCTGACAACTACCCCTTTTACATTCAAGGATATTTTTTTCAAATTATAGCAGTACTGCTAAAAAAAATCAGACCGACTTGGACCCTCGTGTAATTCTTTCTCGTAATGAATGGAGTGATGAGTGGAGGGGTACTCTTTGTTTTTATAAACTTAGTCCAAACTATTAAATACTTAAACTTATTTCTGAATGAAAGCCTTGGACCTATTTGTTTGGGCATTACAGCGTTAGCTTTTCAAACCCATAATTTTGTAAATTAAACATCTCCAAAGCCAACGTCTGAAAAAGTAACAATATTTAAATAAATGTATACCGAGATTTTCAAGATCTTGCTCTAGTTGTCTTGCTCTGTTGTCGATATGCTCAATAACATGACCAGCCAGCTGCAATTTTTCATCCTCTATCTCCTGGCTTCGAATCAAGCCCCTTTGTATTTGAACAAGAGCTCTTTGTTTTTTGTTGCCATCCACTTCTGACATATACACGTCTTGGTGAGTCTGTATATCCACAATTACATCTGAAATATTTCAAAGCAAATTGGAACAAGTTACCAGTGTAATTAATTCCCCTACACAAATCTGGTTAGAGAATGAGAACGGAATTGTCATAGAAACAAATTATATCGTTGGACAGGTGTGTCACATCGGAACAAATGCGTTTGAGGCGTATAATAAGCAAGGCTCTTCGATTAAAAACTGAAATTGACCAGATTATATAAACTCAGTTGCTCCGAAGCATAATAATTACGTTATTAGCCCCTTTCCATATCGTTGTATGCTCTCTAAACTAAACCATCATCAGGAAATGCTCTTTAGCACTTTCTAGGTCAATTTCACATCACCATAGTTAGCTTTCACCATAGTTAGATTTTTTGCTCGCACTGAAGAACTACACAGTCTCGTCTAAGGGCTCGAAGCTAGAATTTCGGACTGCAGTCTACGAAGGATGAAATGTATCGGTTTCAATGGCGAAAAGTACTGCGGCCACTGTGACCTTGAAATTGGATCATGATCAAAATAAAAATAACGTGACCTACTTACTGTGGTAGGTCATCTACTTACCAAATATAACAGGAAACGGTTTATCAAATTGGAAGTAACAACCGGTGATGGGCGGACGGACAACATCCAATCCTTAACTCTGGACAGGGGCTAGTAAACAAGTTTCGTTTCCGGGCTCAAAGCCAGAATATTAGGATTGTAGGTATTGGGGGTGTCTACCGAACGGATTCGTATCGGGGCAGGCCTGCCTGCCCAGATTCGGACCAGGCTTTAATATGGCCGCACAAATTTTCCTAATACAATAACTATCACTTTAAAGTCAATTACTACCGAAGCATCCATATTAAACTAGTGATATAAAGACGTCATACAATGATCAGAAACTTTTCCTGTATGCTAGGTTTGGGAAGTACAGCGGTGGTCTACACGCCAGTGAATCACCAACAATGACAAAAAACTAACAATGACAAAAAAAGATGGTGACGTCAAGAAAAAATATATGATCGATCTGGTCGACTTCTTTCTTGGACAACACATGCATTTTAAGTTAAAATATTATGAGATATACTCCCCCAGGTATATGGCAGTAAGGATATGTAACTGAAATTATGTAAAGTAAACTTCAATCTGTCTAGCTCAAACCCCAGGGGGAGCCACTTGGTATAATATACGTTACCATGAGTGGCCAAAAAAACACAAAAAACGGGGCTAATTTTTATGTCGGGCGCGGCCTGCCAATTTCGTTAAAAAAGAGGTAATTTTCATTCAGTACACCGCAAAAAAGAGGGGTTCTTTCAAAATCATACTCCACGTTTGATAAAAAGGGGTATTATTCCTGGCTTAGCACCCCCCCACCCCTTTAGGGGTCGTTTTAAAAAGTCATGGACATGCAGGGTAACCAGTTGGTACCCGAGTGCCCCCCCCCACCTCCCCTCCCTTGTGTTCAAACCTCCCATTCTTGGATTTCTTGATCGTTACGAGGGAAATGATACGGAAATAATATAGAAGCAGGACAAATCTAAACCCTTATGATCCTAAAATATTTCAAAATTTTCTTCATTGAAATGTTATAGTTATCTTTTAAAATATATTATAAAAGCTTTGTCGTTTACGAAAAAGGTTTTGCCTTCATTTTTTATCTCTTTATATCAGACTGCTCGGTCCATGTACTATATATTTTTACATAATTATATCAGGATATACATATTCTAGTCATAAAATATACATATACAATATGAATAGCTAGCTAATAATCCGTACCTAATATATTACATACAGAAGCACCAAATGGATTTAAATAAAGTTAACGCGTAGGTATTCTACATATCATTTCATTGCATGAAAAGTTTTGAATTCAACATTTCAATATCGCTGTGCATCATTTATCACTCCCCTCGTAGCTATTCCAGATTCCCTACTTGTACGTGTACGAGTAAGAGTTACAAATATAAGCTATAACTAATCGGATAAAAAATGAAAGAAATGATGGAGGGATTTCGCCTAAATGTCAAATTCTCCTCATTTTTTTTATCTGGCTGCTTTCTAATCGTAACGGAGAATTTTTTCGCATTTTACTCGGAACGATCAAACTGTGATTTGGCTTATTAGCAATGTTTGGTTCCACCTCCTCTTTCAGTAATATATATTTGTTCCCTGCAATTTGAGGCATGCTTCTCTAAAATAATTAAAAACCCACAACTTTATCCCAATTACTGTCTCTTTTTGGCAGTCGAAACTAAAGTTGTTTATGTGTCTCACATTTAAAAAAACATACCGTTCATAACAACATCGAGTTCCCTCAGTTGTGATACGACTCTTTGCAAGTCATCAGGTAAATTTTCCATGCAATTGAGATAATTTTCCAAATACGTTGCCGAGCATAATGCCTCGACCGCTGCTTGATTCAACATACTCATCATTATCATAAAATACCATAATATAAACAAAGCAAATTCGTACACCGGAAAATGACCAAACACTCCAGTGGTTATCCTCCGTAGATACCCTTTACACCGAGGCGGTGGTTATGTAGCTTGGCTTGATCTCAACCCTTTAAAAATATTGGGAGGCTTCTTAACTCTCAGAACATTTTGCGTCATTGAAACTACTAGTTCTTGAAATAAAATTTATTTAATTGAGTAAGGCCAGCGGAGCATTATTATTGACACTCTTTGGGTAAGAGCTGCCGTTTAGATATATTCATAAGACCAGGGACGTTGTTATAAAACGGCTGACATCTGGAAAAATCTGTTATGTTTCAACACACACCGGATTGGTATTTTAAAATGTAGTTTTTATCCTTAATGAGTACTATTTTCAGCGGGTCTGCGGAGCAAAAAGGTGTTATACACAACAGATCAAACCATTATAGAGGATAGCTGTTGTACAACAAAGCAGGGGCGTCCTGCTTTCAAATTGAATGTGAGGAAATAGAAATAAAATACAGTGTACTCAGGAAATACAATTACAGATATTTGACTGGCAAAAGCTTTTGACACCATACAACATGGGATTTTAACAGAAGATCTCAAGAAACCTGGTGTAATATATTCTACAAGTCCACTTCTAGAAAACGTTCAAATTGCCGTTACATTGCAAAATAGCATTGGAAAACTTTTAACGTAAGATGATTCCCGACAAGACAATGCTGCACCAGTACTCTTCTTATTTTCTCTCTAGTACTGACTGCAACATTATAACATTATTAAAAGAGCAAAAAAATACCTTTGAGAATAGGCCTTACAATTCAAACATATTCTAATTTTGAAGGCAATTCTTTCAACTTAAAATTAAAAACTAAAAATAAGGAAATGATATTGCAAGTGCAAGTACAGTATCCTACATGATGCACTTTATTTTAATAAACAGTGCTTAAAACTCTGAAGCCGAGACATCTCGAAATTAATCAAACAAAAAAAAAACTGAGTTATATTCTGTCTATGGAAAAAGTGCAAAATTATAGGCGCCAAAGAACATATTCAACACAGAAAACTCTTACAAACATCATTTAAAACAGTATTATACAATAATATAATCAGTAAAGATGTCAAAGTAATAATTTTTAATACGCTTCTAGAGGTTACTTCTTCCATAGCTCGGAATTGTGGCCGATGCGGAAAAACTGAAGCAAATAATGATATCTTTCAAAGACAACTCTTATATATGACCTTTTTTTAAAAAGCCGTTGGCACAAAAAAGCAGTAATAAAATCAGTAATAAAATAAGCATAAAATAACTAAGCAAATACCTTGGTAAGAAAACGTTAAAAAAAACGGATAAGCCTCTGCAGATATATAACCTGAAGAAGCCCAAGGACATATAACTCTAAAAGAGGCCATTATACCAAGTCAAAGGCTTCCATAAGGATAATAATCAAAGTTATTAAACGCCATTAAATTAGATTGTAACCAAATTGATTGTACTGGAGTCTTCAATAAAGTTAACCGTTGAATGATAAACACAAACAGAGGCTTCTAAAGGTTGTACATATATTAGACTTGTTCACAACGGAGGTTGGGTTGTGTGCACAAAGAAAAATCATCATTTACTTGTTTCTTGTCTTGATCTTACATTAAATACATTTAACAATACGTAAAATCTTTTGACTTTTCACTCGGTGTTCCACTTGTTGCCATGGATATATAAACTTTTGCTCTCAAATTTGCTTACGTATAAAAGGTTTATTTCTGTATAACCGCATTTATATTGTTATTAGAACACTTATACTGAAAGTTAAATGTAGGCTTATCAAGTGGATTTCCAACGTAATAGCTGCAGGTAAATAATTTTGAGGTTTAGAAAGATTGCACTAAAGTTATAGTAAGGAAGTAAATAACATATGGACATAAAGAGATCAATTTCAAATAGCCGATGTGGCTCTGGAATTATAAATAAAAATACCTATTTTTTGTTTCGAATGAATTTCATTTCCAAATGATGTATATTAATTAATACTTTTAACCGAGTGCAGAAAAGTGATATTGATCATTACTGGTTCAGTTAACTGATGATGACGTCAAGCCATGTGTTAAACACATGTGTCAGATTGTGGTGTTGTGAATGAAACTACTGGGTCCTATTCGTTTAATACGAGGAAAAGTAATAATAATAATAATAATAATAATAATAATAATCATCATCATCATCATAATCATCATCATAATCATCATCATCATCATCATCATCATCATCATCATCTTCATCATCATCATCAGCAGCAGCAGCAGCAGTATCAGCACCAGCATCAACTTTATCATCAGCTAGTTTACAAGCCAAATTACACTTATTTGTTAGAACTTTTACTAAATTTTTAAATAGCATACGGGTTTTTAAAAACCCGATTGCTCGTTAGCACAAGAGAAATTTAGCATTAAGACGAAATCTTTTTATCATTCATTAATTTTTTACCCGGTTATTTTCTATTTGAAACGCAGAATTTTTGTGCATTTTTATTGGGAACGCCCAAAGTGTGATTTGGCTTATGCATAGGACTATCTGCCGTTGCCACTTGTTTTCTGAACAACTTTGTGCATAGCCTCGCCAGCCACTAGTTTTTATAAGCCAATTCGCACTTTTGACTTTTGCCGAAAAGTTTTTGCGTTTCGGCTGAATTCAGGTGGGATAAGGATATAAAGAAATGATAAGAAAAAACCGGCAAAAATCAACAAAATTCCATTTTGCCAGAAATATATTCACATGTTGGTTATTAAAGGGACTGAATAATATGTAAAATAGTTTTTAAAAGATCATATGATGGCTTTATAAATTCGAAAATGTGCATGTTGAAAGAAAATTAGAATTTTTACGTTTTTCCCTTATCATTTCTTTATAATTTATCCCCCAACATTTTCAGTCGAAACAACACCTCCACCGGAAAAATCCCAAAGTGCGAATTGGCTTATTCTCCGTCAGGGAAAAAAAAGGTGTCAAGCACGTATAGTCCAACGGTTGTTTAAAGCAATAAATAAAGCAAACATCAAAATTCCCCTCACTACAGACACTAGTCATACTTCAGGTTCCTTGTAACAGGGGAAACTGGGCGATAATGTGTAGTATAGTGTAGCTCCGAGTAGCTCTTACTTGTATAACAGCGTACTCGTATATCTCTCTGTCAGAGCTACGACGCCTTCCATTGCTTAACTAATAGGGGTAAATTTCATATGTTCCGAGGCACGAATCCTGCATAACAGCCCCTATTGTTCAAACATCTACAGAAAGTTCATGCCTAATATGCCCTTTGTGTAAAACAGGCAAAGTTTTTTTAATTAGCTGTATATCTTTTATTTGTTCATAAAAGTGCAGGAAAGTTAGCTTCCGCGTCCACCTGTCAAATGTTTGTTTACATTCTGGCCTTTAAATGTCACGTGACCAAAGTCAAGGGACCGAAAATTTAAATAACGGGGTTATAGTTTATTTGCAAAATATATATTAAATAGTTGACAGATGCAGAATTACGTATATATTTATTTTGTACACCCACAATATTTGACTTTTTATGTTTACGTTCTTTTTGAAATATCAATTTAAAAGTTTTTTGGAGGATAATTGCAAAAATTGTTGTTACTATTTCACGTAATAAATTATGCTCCCTGTATACAAAGAGATGTCAATTATTGCGGGAGATTTGGGGTTATTTCCGTATTATTTTCTTTAAAAAGAAAGCTTAACACAGAAGTTGTATATGATTACCGTTGTACTTTGAGGGCCTTTAGCAAATGCAAATAAAAACTTATGGGTCGTTGAATCTCACACAAAGTAGCCACAGGTGTGCCCCAAAGCGAGCGCAGTTGACTTGCTTATCGTTATATAGCGAGGCTTTGAAGCGGTGCCTGGAAAAATTTTTTAGCGCACCGCTTCTTGGAGCTAAGTATAGTCATCTCTTAGTACAAGGCCCAAACCGTAGAATGGGATGGAGGGTAGAATGAGACATTTGACACAGATAGGCTGAAACCTGCTTTACTTATTTTACTATTAGATATCCTTACATCCACGTACTTTGTAAAGTGTATCTCATAATATTGTAACATAACATTGAAAGTATCTTTTGTTGTTCAAGAGAAAATTTAATAAAATCAGTCAGATTGATCAGCTGTTTATTTGTTGACGTCACCATCTTGGTTCTGGGACATCGGTTGTAACGCTGTTTGTGATTGGTTCATGTTCATGCCGACATTTTATGTTCCAAACTTGTCTATTGTTTAAAAGATAAAGATAATTTATTCTCATTTCATCCAGATTGACAACACTTGTATATACATAATAAATAAGGAAAATAGAATTTGAAGATATTACTATTTATATACAATTTAACAGAAGTATAGAAGTATTTAAATACATACAGTAGGTATTAATTACACCTATTTTAGAGTGATGAAATCAGAAGGGTAAGGCAACAAATACGTGTTACTTATATACTGCCCACCCTTTACATTTACAATTGTATCACACATTTTTTACTTTTATGCCAAGGTAGAATGCCAAGTTTTACTTGAGTGTTACTAAAGAAAACAGTTACTTAATTTATATATTCACCTAAGAAGTGGTCTTTTAATAACGATTTGAACTTACGTTGCTGATAGCACATAACTATGTCAGGAGGAAGTTTATTCCATAACTTTGGACCGTTTATCGAAATACAATGACATTTAATAGTTTTTTGGGAATAACATATTTTAAACTTGTTGCATTGCCGCGTTTCGTGTGTCATACCTTCATTTCCGAGGACAAACAATGATTGCACATGTATAGGAAGTAATTTATGATACCCCTTGAACATAACTAACAAAACCTTAAATTTTATTAGCTCATTTAATTTTAACAGCGTTAATTGGTAAAATAGTTCACTAGTGCTTGTGTATTTAGTTACATTAGACATTAACCGTATTGCTTTCTTCTGCAATATGAAAAGGGATTCTAACTTTGTGTAATAAGTACAACCCCACACTTCAACACAATATGTAACATATGGAAGAAACAACGCATGATATATTGCAAGAAGAGTGGTTACGTTCAGAATGTGTTTCACTTTATACATAATAGATAACGTCTTCGCTAATTTACTTTTAATTTTATCGATCTGTGGTTTCCATGACAACTTATCGTCTATTAAGACACCTAAAAACTTTGTTACATAAACTTGCTCTATATTCTTAATGTTTATTCTAATCGAAAAAGTATTTTTAAAGTGTATCTTACTAAATATCATAAAATTTGTTTTACTTACATTCAGTGAAAGTTTATTAACATTGAACCATGTATTTAACATGTTAAGTTCTGAGCTAATTTCATTGCATAGTGTTTGAATACTATTACCTGTCCTAAATATATTTGTATCATCAGCAAACAACACAAACTTTAACAAATTCGACACATTGCATATATCATTTATATATAGTATAAAGAGCTTGGGACCAAGAACGGATCCTTGTGGAACGCTTCATAATATGGTAGATGATAACTTTGACTTACATTCATCAATTTGAACAAATTGTTTTCTTTCTGAAAGATAACTTCGAATCCAATCATAAGCAATACCTCTTATTCCATAGTGATACAGTTTATCTAGTAATATTGCATGATCAGTAGTGTCAAAGGCTTTCTTAAGGTCAATAAAAACACCAACCATAATTTTCTTTTCATCTATTGCTTTAGTTATTTCTTCTACAAGTTCGATTAACGCTACGGCAGTGGACCTTTTTTTCCGAAAACCATACTGGTTATCACTCAATAAACAATGTTTATCTATAAATTTATCTAGACGCACATCAAAGAGTTTTTCTAGAATTTTAGAAAATTGTACTAATAGTGAAACCGGTTGATAGTTACTAAAACATGATTTTTCACCTGATTTATAGAAAGGAACGATTTTCGCTATTTTCATTTTACCTTAGAAACACAGTTTATACTTTTGTGTATTTTAATGTCCGTATACTGGGAAGTTGCTGTGTTTTGTATCAGCAATGTTTGGTTAGACCTCTTCTGTCGGTGGTATATATTTGTTCACGTGTAAGTTTATGGATATTTCACTAAATCATTAAAAAAACCATAATTTTGTCCCAATTACTGTCTCGTCCTTGTATATAGTTATAAATAAGCCAGTTCGCACTTTCAGGTCTTTCCGTTGGAGGTATTGTTTCGACTGCGATTGTTTGGGATAAATTATAAAGAAATGATAAAGGAAAAACATCAAAATTCTAATTTTCTTTCAACTTGCACACTTTCGAATTTATAAGCAAATTCGCACTTTAACTTTTGCCGAAAATTTTTTTCGTTTCGCCTAAATTCAGTTTGGATAAGGATATAAAGAAATGATAGAAAAAACGGCAAAAATCAACAAAATTCCATTTTGCCATAAACATATTCATATGTTGGTTATTAAAGGGACTGAATAATATTCAGCAGGAAACCTGTAGCTCAGGATATCAGAGTACACATAAACAATAATAATATCGAAAAGGTAAATAGCACAAAGTTCCTTGGGGGAATGATAGACTATTAGTTGAATTGGCGTGAGGAAATAAATAAAACAGTAAATAAACTTTCGAAATGTATTGGTATTATGTACAAAGCAAAGAATGTTTTAAATTCTCAAGCGTTATTGATAATGTACAACTGTCTTTCTCTCCTACATGAGCTACTGCTGTGAAATATGGGGAAATGCATGTAAAACGAAATTAAATAATATTGTTATGTTGCAAAAAAAAAGGGCTATTAAAATTATTTTTAACGCAGGTAAGTTTTCACATTCGAACAACATGTTTCATGTCAGTGGTATTTTCAAATTCCATGATCTTGTAGAGTTTAAAATTGCTACTATTATGTTTAAAGCATGTTTTTGTGTTTTGTTTAATTAGGCGGTTCGAACAGTTATTACTCTACCAGGCAGTACAACAAATTTAAGATAAATTGCACCAGGACTAGTATCAAATCTAAATGCATTTCTATTGCCGGTTCAAAGGTATGGAACAAACTCCCTAGTTACATTACCGCGAGCAGGAGTTTAAACGTGGTTAAGCGAAACATAAAGAAATACATGATCCACAAATATATAGATATTTAATAGGAAGTGAAAAATCTTGTATTTTACCGAGGCTGTTTTACCATTATGTGTGTCAAAGTTCAAACTTAAATGTAAGACTAAATAAACATATTGTATAATATTGCTAGCAAGGGCAGGCTCTTGCATAAGTGTTTACTTCTAGCCCTGCCCGTCTAAGCTTCAAATTGTAACAGTACTAGCTGCGGTTACTTTGAATGTTATTTATGTATTTTAGTATTCTCAACATTTTGTGTACTGTACATAGTTTGAAGTTGGAATAAACCTCATCTTACCTTATCTTATTTTATATGTAAAATAGTTTTTAAAAGATCATATGATGGCTTTATAAATGTGAAAATGTGCATGCTGAAAGAAAACTAGAATTTTGATGTTTTTCCCTTATCATTTCTTTATAATTTATCCCAAAAAAATTGCAAGGGCGAGCACCTTGAAAAGTATTTGCTTCTTGCCTTGCCTTTCTAATTATCAAACACCAAGCGCTCTAAATTATTATCATAGCAGTGATTTTATTACAGTATGGTTATACTAATTATTCCGAGTATTGTGAATTGTATATAAATGTTTGAAATAAAGTATTATCTTATAATGTAAAGGCGGAGTCATACCCAGCTCCGAACGAGCCCCTATTTAGGTAAATTCGTATATCTCTCTCTGAGAGCTACGAAGCCTTCCGT
This sequence comes from Protula sp. h YS-2021, assembly GCA_949752745.1. Classification (NCBI taxonomy): domain Eukaryota; kingdom Metazoa; phylum Annelida; class Polychaeta; order Sabellida; family Serpulidae; genus Protula; species Protula sp. h YS-2021. Next base: position 73,189,071 of record OX457025.1, read on the forward strand.
TGTTACACTAAAACGGGTCAACTTCTTATGTTCTGAGGCGCGAATCCTGCATAACAGCCACCCATAGGCCAGTTTATGGTTTCGATTGCGCATGTTCAGTAGAGGAAACAGTAGTCCTAGATGACTCTTACGGTCTTCCTATAAGCCGAATCAAACTTTTGTCATTCCGAATAAAATTCGCAAAAATTCTGCGTTTCGAATACAAGACTAACTGGGTAAAAAAATGAAAGAAATGATAGAGAGATATCGCCGAAATGTCTAATTTCTCTTGCACCAAAGGGGAATCGTGTTTTTAACAAGCCGTATGCTATTTTAAAAATTAATTAAAAATTTTAACAAATAATTTTAAGTTTCAATTTCTTCTATGTTGAGAGTAAATTTCTCAGTCTCGGCGCATGACGTTATATGGTCATATAGCAATTTTTTACTTAGAAAAATACGTGTTTTCCTGAGATCAGGATAAAGATTCCCCCATTATCACCCAAAACAATAATGAATCTCCAGTTCCAAAACCACTCTCTACTCAAGTTTGGGATTTTCGCCAAGGTCGAAAATAGTGCCCTAGGGTACTTCTCAGTGTACTTTTTAAGAAAAAGCCTGCTAGTTTTAACCTCAGTGTTTTGGAACGTTCACTGAAAGATCCATAGCCTCGAAAGTTGGGATCAACAGCCATTTCTATTATAGGAACTGTAACCCTTTCTGTCCGAGGAAGATAAAAAGCGCTGGGACTAAGGAAACAAGGATCGTTCTATTTCCGATGATAGACGGAATTTCCGTCGATTTTGAGCCTAAATTTGTGGTCGTCGAGATCACTTGAATTCTGCAATAATTTTTATTCACTTTTTTGGGGGAAAAGTAGGACACTGTTCTTACAGATACTGTTGTGGACATTTTTAGCCCATTACACGTGAGCTGGGGTTTTAGTAAACTTTTGTTTCAAAATGCATCTCCTCCTACAGTTTTGAGCCGATATCATTTATTTTTACTGTGAGGCATCACCAAGGGGTCGTGCATACGGCTTGTGCTTTTCTAGGCGATCGGTTGATTTTTGGGGGAATTTTTGAAGAAAAAAAAATTTAAAATGTATCACCTCCTACATTTTTGACCCGATGTCATTTATTTTTGGTATGAGGCACTCCTAAAGGGTCCTGCATACGGCTTGTGCTTTTTAGTCGATCGGATAATTTTTGTATTTTTAGAGAATTTTTGAAGAAAAACTTGGGGGGAATTTTTGGGGGAATTTGTGATGAAAATACAGGGTTCATAGCGATCCTTGAAATCCTGGAAAATCCTGGAATTCGGCAAAATCCTTCAAGGATCCTGGAAAATCCTGGAATCTGACAAAAAATCCTTGAATGTCCTGGAATCCGGAATTCGTAATTATTTTTTCCACTTTATGAAATACAGAGACCCCGCGTTAATTCGTACTCTTCGGGACCAAGGAAAAAAGTACGAATTAACCGAGGGTACCAGTTAAACGGGGGTCGAATTCTTAATCCTCATGTTTCGCAAACCGTGCGCGCTTTCGAGCAAGCTCAGATTTGCTGGTTTCAACACCATTGATTATTTTATCCTTATTTTTTATCCATGATGCCGGAGTATTTTTGGGTATCCCGATGATCTGCGCTCTGGTTTTTGACTCACTCGTTATTTGCTTCAACACTTTGAACTTGAAGTCAATTGTGTAGTCATGGTGTTTTCGTTTTGTTGCCACTTTGCAAGTTGAATTGTTGAATTGACCAGTGTTCACAATTTATATGCTCGCTCCGGAGCGCGTGGTGTCTAAACGGTCTGTAGTAAACAAAAGGCATCTTAAGCTGCAGCACAGTACGCGAAGAAACAATGCTCCGGAGCGGTGATGCCATGAAAAGACTGTGTACACTAAGACAGGCAGTTCACGGAGTTGACCGCGTCAGTCAAAACACTCGCACCCGAGCACTTATGTCCCACAATGCGTGTTTATTAATTCCTTTTATCTTGCAACTAATGACGCCTGAACTGCGTTTTGTTTAAACTAGGTGAAAAATGCCATTTATCTTACTCTACATTGTCAACAGGCCTGAACAATGGGTGTCACTTTTGGGACGAATTATGAGAGTCCTCGTTTATTCGTACTTTTACATAGGAGTGAATGGATGCTAAAATCGTGACCAGCGAAATTGGTGCGAATTAGTCGGGGGACCGAATTAACCGAGGACGAATTAACGCGGGGCCCCTGTATATCATTTTTTCCTTTGTGTATGATTTAAAAATATAACGTGCAAATAGATAATCTAATGTTTTGGTTTAGAAGTACAAATAAACGACATTCTTGAATTTAAAAAGTTTTTAAGTTCTTGGAAAAATCCTTTAAAATCCTGGAATTTCATTTTAAAATATCCTTGAAAATCCTGGAATTTCACGTGCAAATATCCTTAAAAATCCTTGAATTTTACCTGCAAATGTCCTTGAAAATCCTGGAATTTGATGTCTGGTTTTCGCTATGAACCCTGAAATACCTCTTGCATCAAAATGCATCTTCTCCTACAGTTTTGATCAGACATCATTTATTTTACGGCTGAGGCATGCTTAGTGTGTCGTGAATACGGCCTGTGCTTTTTATGTCGATCAGGGAATTTTTGGGGAATTTTTGAAGAAAAAATTCAAACTGCATTTCTTCCTACAGTTTTTATCAGATTTCATTTATTATTGATATGAGCCGTCTCCAGGGGTCATGCAAAGCTTGTGCTTTTTGAGTGAATTGGAAAACGTTTGAATTTTTTCGGAATTTGTGAAGGGGAATCGTGTTTTTAACAAGCCGTATGCTATTTTAAAAATTAATTAAAAATTTTAACAAATAATTTTAAGTTTCAATTTCTTCTATGTTGAGAGTAAATTTCTCAGTCTCGGCGCATGACGTTATATGGTCATATAGCAATTTTTTACTTAGAAAAATACGTGTTTTCCTGAGATCAGGATAAAGATTCCCCCATTATCACCCAAAACAATAATGAATCTCCAGTTCCAAAACCACTCTCTACTCAAGTTTGGGATTTTCGCCAAGGTCGAAAATAGTGCCCTAGGGTACTTCTCAGTGTACTTTTTAAGAAAAAGCCTGCTAGTTTTAACCTCAGTGTTTTGGAACGTTCACTGAAAGATCCATAGCCTCGAAAGTTGGGATCAACAGCCATTTCTATTATAGGAACTGTAACCCTTTCTGTCCGAGGAAGATAAAAAGCGCTGGGACTAAGGAAACAAGGATCGTTCTATTTCCGATGATAGACGGAATTTCCGTCGATTTTGAGCCTAAATTTGTGGTCGTCGAGATCACTTGAATTCTGCAATAATTTTTATTCACTTTTTTGGGGGAAAAGTAGGACACTGTTCTTACAGATACTGTTGTGGACATTTTTAGCCCATTACACGTGAGCTGGGGTTTTAGTAAACTTTTGTTTCAAAATGCATCTCCTCCTACAGTTTTGAGCCGATATCATTTATTTTTACTGTGAGGCATCACCAAGGGGTCGTGCATACGGCTTGTGCTTTTCTAGGCGATCGGTTGATTTTTGGGGGAATTTTTGAAGAAAAAAAAATTTAAAATGTATCACCTCCTACATTTTTGACCCGATGTCATTTATTTTTGGTATGAGGCACTCCTAAAGGGTCCTGCATACGGCTTGTGCTTTTTAGTCGATCGGATAATTTTTGTATTTTTAGAGAATTTTTGAAGAAAAACTTGGGGGGAATTTTTGGGGGAATTTGTGATGAAAATACAGGGTTCATAGCGATCCTTGAAATCCTGGAAAATCCTGGAATTCGGCAAAATCCTTCAAGGATCCTGGAAAATCCTGGAATCTGACAAAAAATCCTTGAATGTCCTGGAATCCGGAATTCGTAATTATTTTTTCCACTTTATGAAATACAGAGACCCCGCGTTAATTCGTACTCTTCGGGACCAAGGAAAAAAGTACGAATTAACCGAGGGTACCAGTTAAACGGGGGTCGAATTCTTAATCCTCATGTTTCGCAAACCGTGCGCGCTTTCGAGCAAGCTCAGATTTGCTGGTTTCAACACCATTGATTATTTTATCCTTATTTTTTATCCATGATGCCGGAGTATTTTTGGGTATCCCGATGATCTGCGCTCTGGTTTTTGACTCACTCGTTATTTGCTTCAACACTTTGAACTTGAAGTCAATTGTGTAGTCATGGTGTTTTCGTTTTGTTGCCACTTTGCAAGTTGAATTGTTGAATTGACCAGTGTTCACAATTTATATGCTCGCTCCGGAGCGCGTGGTGTCTAAACGGTCTGTAGTAAACAAAAGGCATCTTAAGCTGCAGCACAGTACGCGAAGAAACAATGCTCCGGAGCGGTGATGCCATGAAAAGACTGTGTACACTAAGACAGGCAGTTCACGGAGTTGACCGCGTCAGTCAAAACACTCGCACCCGAGCACTTATGTCCCACAATGCGTGTTTATTAATTCCTTTTATCTTGCAACTAATGACGCCTGAACTGCGTTTTGTTTAAACTAGGTGAAAAATGCCATTTATCTTACTCTACATTGTCAACAGGCCTGAACAATGGGTGTCACTTTTGGGACGAATTATGAGAGTCCTCGTTTATTCGTACTTTTACATAGGAGTGAATGGATGCTAAAATCGTGACCAGCGAAATTGGTGCGAATTAGTCGGGGGACCGAATTAACCGAGGACGAATTAACGCGGGGCCCCTGTATATCATTTTTTCCTTTGTGTATGATTTAAAAATATAACGTGCAAATAGATAATCTAATGTTTTGGTTTAGAAGTACAAATAAACGACATTCTTGAATTTAAAAAGTTTTTAAGTTCTTGGAAAAATCCTTTAAAATCCTGGAATTTCATTTTAAAATATCCTTGAAAATCCTGGAATTTCACGTGCAAATATCCTTAAAAATCCTTGAATTTTACCTGCAAATGTCCTTGAAAATCCTGGAATTTGATGTCTGGTTTTCGCTATGAACCCTGAAATACCTCTTGCATCAAAATGCATCTTCTCCTACAGTTTTGATCAGACATCATTTATTTTACGGCTGAGGCATGCTTAGTGTGTCGTGAATACGGCCTGTGCTTTTTATGTCGATCAGGGAATTTTTGGGGAATTTTTGAAGAAAAAATTCAAACTGCATTTCTTCCTACAGTTTTTATCAGATTTCATTTATTATTGATATGAGCCGTCTCCAGGGGTCATGCAAAGCTTGTGCTTTTTGAGTGAATTGGAAAACGTTTGAATTTTTTCGGAATTTGTGAAAAAAAATTGAATGAATCTCCTCCTACAGCGCATAAACGTAAGTTAAATGAACTTGAACAGAAGTCCTATTTAACAACCGCGCATCGACGCAAGTAACATAAACATGCCCAGTGGTCCAAAATAAGCACCGCGCATCGATGCAAGTTAAATAAACATGCGCATTGGTCCGAAATGTGAACCGCGCATCGACGGAAGATAAACATGAGAACTGGTGCAAAGTAAGCACCGCGCATCAACGCAAGTTAAATAAACGTGCGCACTGGTCCGAAAAAAAGAACCACGCATCGACGCAAGTTGAATAGTCATGGGCAGTGGTCCGAAATGCGAAGCGCGCATCAACGCAAGTTAAATAAACATGCACACTTGTCCGAAATGCGAACCGCACATCGAGGCAGGTTAAATAAACATGCGCAGTGGTCCGAAATGCGACCTGCACATCAACGCAAGTTAAATAAACATGCGCACTGGTCCGAGAAAAGAACCACGCATCGACCCAAGTTGAATAGTCATGGCCAGTGGTCCGAAATGCGAAGCTCGCATCAACGCAAGTTAAATAAACATGCGCACTGGTCCAAAAAAAGAACCACGCATCGACGCAAGTTGAATAGTCATGGGAAGTGGTCCGAAATACGAAGCGCGCATCAACGCAAGTTAAACAAACATGCACACTTGTCCGAAATGCGACCCGCACATCGAGGCAGGTTAAATAAACATGTGCACTGGTCCAAAATAAGCACCGTGTATTAATTTAAGTTAATAAATATGCGCACTGGCCCGAAAAAAGAACCGCACATCAACGCAACCCAAAGAAACATGCGCACTGGTCTGAAAGGAAAACCACGCATCAACACATGTTAAATAAACATGCGCAATGGTCCGAAATGCGAACCGCGCATCGACCGAAGTTAAATATACATACGAACTGGTCCAAAATAAGCACCGCACGTCAACGCATGTTAAACAGACATGTGCATTAGTTCGAAAAATAAGAACCACGCATCGACGCAAGTTGAATAGACATGCGCAGTGGTCCGAAATGAGAACCGCACATCAACGCAAGTTAAATAAACATGCGCAGTGGTCCGCGCATCCAAGTTGAATAGACATAAGAGTCGGGCATCGACGGGACTTAAATAAACATGCGCACTGGTCCGAAATGCAAATCGCGCGTCAACGCATATTAAATGACCCTGCGCACTGGTCCGAAATGCGAACCGCGCATCAACGCAACTAAAAAAAAAACAAGTACACTGGACCGGATATCAACGCAAGTTAAATATACATGCGAACTGGTCCAAAATAAGCACCGCACTTCAGCGCAAGTTAAATAAACATTTGCACTGGTCCAAAATAAGTACCGCGCATCAACACAAGTTAAATAAATATGCGCACTGGTCCAAAATGGAAACCACGCATCAACACAAGTTAAATAAATATGCGCACTGGTGGAAAATGCGAACCGATCATCAACGCAAGCTGAACTAGACCGTTTTCGCTAACGAGTAGCGAAAATTGCACTTGGGGGTCACAAAAAATACGATTCTGAACTCTTAACCCCTCACATATCGTCTTTTAGGCCCAAAGGATAAAAAATAAGCCCAAAATCGTTCTATCTCTAACCGTTTTCGAGATAATGGCCCGCTTCCGGTTTTTGACTTTGACCATGTCCGAGGAGGTCCAGGTCTCCGAGATACATCCTAATTATCGTCTTTTCGGTCCAATGGGTCGAAAATAAGCTCGAAATCGCTCGGTCTGAAACCGTTTACGAGATGATGGCCAACTTCCGATTTTTGACTTTGACCATGTCCGAAGAGATCAAGGTCACCGTGGAACCTCTTGCCTATCGTCTTTTAGGCCCAAAGGGTCGAAAATAAGCTCAAAATCGCTCTTTCTCTAACCGTTTTCGGTGCATTAAGCACCGTGCATCAACGCAAGTTAAATAAACATGCGCACTAGTTCGAAGTGCGAACTGCGCATTAACGCAACTTAAATAACATGCGCACTATTCAAAGTAAGAAATGCGCATCAACGCAACTTAAATAAACATGCGCACTGGTCCAGAATAAGAACCGCGCATCAACTCAAGTTGAAGAAATGTGCGCATTGGCCTGAAATAAGAACCGCGCATCGACGAACGTTAAATAAACATGCGCAGTGGTTCGAAATGCAAACCACAAGCCAACGCAAATTAAATAAACATTTGCACTGGTTCAAAATAAGCACCGCGCATCAACGCAAGCTAAATAAACATGGGCAATGGTCCGAAATTCGAACTGCTCATCAACGCAAGTTGAATAAACATGCGCACTGGTCACTTTCACAATGGATATCGGCAAGCGATTGGAGGGAGGAGGCAGAGTCAGTTTGTTTTCTACCACCCAGTGTTTTAGGAGTGTTCCAGCATTTTCTTGGATTTGTGGTTTTAAGTTCCTCCACCTTGCCTTTGTAATGGTTCCTTTTGAGTCGCTTCGAAAGTCTATTTATCTGGTTACGTAGTCTTTTATATGTTTGGGTTTTTAAAAATGTAGTGTTTTAAAAGGAAATTGAAATCAGTTAGTATTGTTGTGTCAAGGGGATTGGAATTTCAATTGCACTTGGAATGAATATATTTTTCGGTGGCGTAATTTCTCTCTCAAATGCTATCACGAGTGTTACCTTTTAGTGCGTTTGGCACTACAATATACTGCTGTGTAAAGAAGAGATACTACGGAGCCACATATATTCTAATCTCTGAAAACGCCAACAGATGGATGTTTCATTGCTGTCATTTGGTGGCAAAATGCCACAATGCCAGGGACGTTAATCACTTGTAAGTAAAGGCAGAGGTAATAAAGAAGCATTACGCTGCTGTAAGATAATCGTGGGATGTTTCCATGTCATCGGATATGAGTAAACGACGAACGATATTCATGAAAAGGTCTCAACAAAACAAGGTAGCATGCACCGTCTCCCTACAAAAATATGTATCTAAATATTTCAGTTATTCACGGCGAATTGTTTGCCAGACGAACTGTCGGAAGACGAATTGTCAGCCGGCATATTTTCCTGGATTCGATTACCAGGTATACAAAATTTGAAGGAGGGGTGGGGTTGGGGAGGGTGGGGGTGCAGGGGACCGGAAATGATGGCAGATTACCGTTTACTACAGTTTATTAATATGTTAGTAGTGAAAATAGTGATGAAGTAGTGAAATCAGAAATGAAATGTCTTTCGTGAAGTACCGGAGTGTCCAAAAAAGTGCCGAAACGTCTTTCGGGAAGAGCCGAGGTGGCAGTGCCGAAATGAAAATGTGCCGAAATGTCCAAAGACAAGTTAAATCTGTGTCAAGTTTTATTTTCCTAGCTCCAGCCGTTTTCGGAGTTCTCTGGAAACAGACATAAAAACGGCGTGAAAAGGGAAAATAATAATAGTAGCAATAAAAATTTTAAAAAGAAAAACTTTCAGAATTTCCAGCAATTCAGTAACTCCTTAGGACTCCAAGTGTGAACAATTGGTGTTCCGGGTAAATTTGAGTATTTTCTTTCTTTTTAGCCCAGTCGACTGTCATCATTGGGGTATACTCATCACTTTTGGGTCATCCTTCGTCCATTATTTTGTTTTTTTTATTTATTTATTTATTTTTTTTTGATGATGATTTGAAAAAAATATTTAACAAATTTAGGAAAACACAAAAATACTACTCTTCTTACAAAATCGGTCCGATTGCGTTGACATTTGAGAGGAGTGTTCCCTCAAGCCCCAGCATCAGGATTGTATTTTGTTTGGTGTTTTGACCAAAATTGTCTGATTCTTGAGACTATAGTAACGGTCGATAATTGTAGAGGTCGTCGTGGCTAAGTTGGAAGCGTGTAGAACTGATAATTACGAGGCCATATGTTTAAATTCCACTGCGGGCGAGAAAGACTTTATATGTACTGTTTTCATATATATGTATATCTAAACCAGCTTGAGCAAAATTGTATGAAATCAGTACATAAAAACTTTCTTCGTTTCCCTTCCCTTCCCTTGTTTTTGTTAATACTGGTCGGTTTCTCCTTTCACCTTTCTAATATCCTTCGCTTTTACGGCTGGGCACAATGTCCATGGCCATTTTTTTTTTCATTTCTGCCGGTTTCCCATTTTTGCCGAAAACAACATTTATCCCGAAAATCACTTTTCTTTCTTTTCTTACCTGCAGATATCCTTGAATCTCGTGAGGAGGTCATGCTTCGAGAATGTGCCATGAAATGGTAAAACTAAGCTCCGGGTGGCGTTTCATAAGCATTTACTTCCATATCTTTTATTCCCCACAGGGAATTTATGCGATCGACCGCGTGTCGGTATGGCGGTCGGTCTGTCATCAAGAGCTTGTTAACACGATAACTTAAAAACTCCTGCAAGGATTTTTATGAAACTTATGTAGATTCTATTCGAACAAACACAGATCGGTATTGTAAATAGGTCAGGGTCGTCCTAGAAAAATGGACCAGCTGGACTTGGAAAATTTCAGCTCTTGATTGACTATTGCTGGCCGTGTTTAACTGATGGACGGCCTGTGGGGAATATGTGGGCTATACACACTGCTCTAGTTTGAAACTTCATAAAAAAACAACAAGCTTGTGTCCGTTGTTGCTGTACCGAGAGACGGGATGATAGGTAAATGGTGGTTTGGAAGTGCATGCGTTCCGAATTGAAGCTCAACTTCAACACATTAATTTGCTAATATTTAAGTAGTCCACAATAGTGATTGCATTTGATTTTGTAAAGCTCCTGCCCTAAAATAACGGTATTTGGTCATAATATTCCAAAGTATGCTTATTGATAATTAAGAAGCTCAAGTATTGTTTTGTTATTACTGTTTTGGCGATCGACCCAAAATTATCAAAACTTTTCACAAAAACCCTTTTTTTTTTTTAAAAGAATCTCCTGGGGCTGTATTCAAAACGTTTTGAAGTTATTTTTGAGAGTGCGTAGCATAGCTGCGTATGTGACGTTTTTAGCGATTGGCCACATATTGGTGGCAGTTTTGATCGTGAACTAATTTATACTAAAATCGTTTATTGTCATGTAGATTTGGTTGAAATATTTTCAGTTAGATTGTGCAAGTTCCAATTTATGCTTCTTTTTCAGTTCGCAATTTCAGTTTGTAAGTTAGTAACTAGAATGGCAAGAATATCTGCACATCGACTACATAGCACAATAGAATGGCTGTGCCACATTAATATCAGTGGCCGCACCAAATGCCGCTTCTGCGGTCTTTTTGGAGTTTGAATTTTACCCGTGAGGGGCCACTTGGTATCATATGTGTTACCATGTGTGTGTCCAAAAAAAAAAAAGAAAAAAAAAAAAACACACACACACACAGAGAGAGAAAGGGGGCTCATTTTGGGGGGCCAGATGCGGTCTGCGCGGAGTACCAGTTTCGTTAAAGGGGGGGGGGGGTAAATTTTCATTCACTACTCCATGTTACCCGAAAGGGGGGTGCTTTCAGATTTGCACTCCGCGTTTGGTTAAAAAAGGGGCATTATTTTTAGCTGAGCACGCCGCGTTTAGAGGTCTTTTAAAAAAAGTCGTGGACACGCATGAAACAAGTTAGTACATGAGTTCAGAATTTTCATCAGCTTCATTGTGTATGCATAGTTCGTTACAAGGCGCAAAACTGAGTGGCCTTACCGAACACCCATACCCACGCATCCTCTACCTCTACCAAACAGGCACGATCTCGGTGCCTAACTACAACACCAAGTGCGATATCTATGTTTGCTTGTTTTGTTTGTAGGGAGCTGGTGTTGGTATTCACTGGAGCAAAATGGCAACGGCTCATATTGTCAGGCAACGGATCTTCGCTAGTTTAACTTTGCGTTACATTGTCAGATCGAACTTATTCTGCAAAAACTGTATTCGCAATATATCAAACAGTTTTCGAAATAAGTGTATTGCTTCGGAAGGATCTGTAAAGGGTGAGAAACAGAACTGGATACAACCACAAGGCCATGAAACTGGAATTCAGATTTACAACAGCTTAACAGCTCGCAAAGAACAATTTGTGTTGCCACGCGGTCAAGTAGCATCTTGGTATTATTTTAATTTTTCTTAACTGCCTCATTGTTGGGCGTGAGCTTGACACGAAAATGATGCTCGTTGTAGGAAAAAAAACTGTCATAAAATACGTTAGCAGTTTCTGACCTACTTCAAAGTCATCGAATAACAATAAAGGAAAATTGGACAAAATCTTTTTCAATTGTTGACCGGAACTTGATTCTTGATAGTTACACCTGGGGATTAAAAATCCTTTTTATTGAATTTGTATGATTCGGTAAGATGTTTCCGTATGATTCCTTTTTTTCGCCATAACCCTATCCTAGTGCTAGGACGACCAAGTGTGGCAGAGACATTGTAGCATATTCAGTTTGTCCTCCTCAATTTTTTTTTGAAATTCGTTAACAATTTATATACAAAAAATGGACACAAGGCTATGATAGCTATCAGTACACTACATTGATTTCTCCCCAATAAGTGAGCAAATCCCGCGTGCGTGTGCTATGTGTTGTATCTTGTGGAGATGCTTATCTTCCTCATTTGGGAGTTGCTTATTTTCCACACTTGCTATTCAGTTGTATTCACATTATAAAAGAATGAAAGTTATGAATATTTGATTTGCCAGCTATCTCCTTTTTGTCGTTTATTTATTCATTTTTTAATTTATTTCTTTATTATTACTATTATTATTATTTTTTTCACTTTATTTTTCAGATGAGGTTAAGATGTATTTCTAGGTGCAAAGTCCATGCGTCTTTTGTTTCTTATGTTTTAACATTTCGGGTTTCCTAACCACCCCCCCCCCCCACCCAAAAGAGTGACCTGTCCATTTGTTACATTAATGTTACAGTACGACGTCGACTTCTCGACGTCTACGCAAATCGTCCGAAAATTATTCAACGTTGCATCGAAGACGTCAATTAAGTAACGGGAAAAGTTTTCGGCAACGAACAGCAATGTCACGTCTGAACGGCTTTTTTATCCAACGGACCTGGTTAAAGACGTTTCATAAACGTTGATTTATGGTCGCGATAAATCACAACCAACTCACAACCAGATTAATGTTGCGAAGTTCTTTTTTAACCCAGCCGACTTTGTCGGACTGGGTTAGTCGTATCACCATAGGGGGCTTGAATGTGTCTGCGTATGTGCGTATGTTAAACTTTTTCTGTAAAATGCTACTCCTCATACAGTTTTGCTCCAATAGTTTTCATATTACGCAGGAATGTTCCCTGGGTGGTCCCCCACCTGTCTATTACTTTTTTTGACGATTGACGAAAAAATGGCGGCACTTTTTGTGCCCGGTTTGTACTCATTTTTAAAATGCTGCTTCTTGTACAGTTTGACACCAATCGCTTAGATGTTACACAGGGATGTTCCCCAGGGGTTCGCCTACCAGGCTATTATTTGTGGCCGCAAGTGTAATTTTCGCCACTTACTAGCGAAAACGGTCTAGTTTTAATTGTAAGTAGAAACTCTTGGTTACAACATACGGTAAAATTACCTAGACAAATTAAATTCCCTGCTGAAAAATATCGGTTATGACGACATATCGGAGATTACGACATATTTCTTCGGTCCCAGCTATGTGGTTATAACGAAGTTGCATTGTAAATGCTTGAATCTGATAAACTGTCACAGTTGTTATCTATTATATTTCGTTAATTGTTCTCATCTGATCAGCTATAATATTGACAGCGTTTCAGAGTTGTGCAGTAACAAGATCTTGAATTTTGGTACATTTCACGCAGGTACGCATGTGGTCCCACTGTCTACGACCATGCACACATAGGCCATGCCAGGTAAGAAAATGTGGTAAAAATAAAAATAATACCTCTAGATAGTTAAATATCAGCTTCATTTGTAAAGAAAATGCTTATGTAGTTAACCAAGTGGCTGTTTTCAAACATGTTTTAATCATCAGAGAGAGAGAGAGAGAGAGAGAGAGAGAGAGAGAGGGGGGGGGGGGGGTGAAGCGGGGTTGGGGATTGACGAAACATTTTTCCAGCTTGAGTATCATTGTAATTGGTCTTTTATATAATTGTTTGTTATATTTGGAAAGTATTTTTATGCTGTGTTTTGTAGCTCATATGTGCGGCAGGATGTCATAAGGAGAGTGATTGAGAACGTGCATAACATTGACGTTGTCATGGTCATGGGCATCACAGACATCGATGATAAGATCATAAAACGTTCCAATGAGGTATGCACTGTCTTGTCCCCGTTGAATAAAGTTATATTTGAATATTAGAGCAAAAAAAAAAAAAAAAAAAAAAAAATTGGCAACTAGTCTAACCTAGGAAGCGGCTGCCTTGTCTTAGAAACAACTGACTTGTCGTGGAAACAACTGACTTGTCGTAGAAGCAACTGACTTGTCGTAGAAACAACTGACTTGTCATAGCACCATTCATAGCGATCCTTGAAATCCTGGAAAATCCTGGAAATCGGCAAAATCATTCAAGGATCCTGGAAAACCCTGGAATCTGACAAAAAATCCTTGAAAATCCTGGAATTTTACCTCCAAATATCCTTGAAAATCCTGGAATTTGACGTCTGGTTTTCGCTTTGAACCCTGTATAGAAATAAAGTCTGGCAATGCATCGTGTGTTTTGCAAAGTTTTGTGTTAGAGTTACACAAGCAATGGTATGGGTTATTATGTGACGTAGATAACGATCTTCGGATGATTTGTTCCTCAGCTCAATGTGAATTTCAAAGAAGTGACGAGGACATTTGAGAGATCGTTTATGAAGGACATGACACTTCTGAATGTTCTTCCGCCAACGCTCTGGACGAGGGTCACAGACCATGTGCCACACATCATACAGTTTATTCAGATCATTTTGGACAACGGCTACGCGTATAGAACACAATGTGGTCAGTGCGAAAATTTGAAGTGTTGAGTAAACTTTATTATTTAAAATACGAACTTGTCAGTAAAAAAGTCGATTTAAACCGTTTTGCTGTTTGCAAAATAAGAAGGTAATGTCGAAGTTAGTTTAGTTATACAGTAATACTGTAGTCATAAATAGACTAATGAAATACACTTCACCCTCTTATCATGTTTTTGGGTTTTAAACACAGTGTGAATATTTGCAAATCTTGAAAGTTCCACGCTATTATCGTACGATAAACCCAGAAATTAAAAATGAATGAACACAATGCCCCCCCCCCCCCTCCTCGCATGGTTTAGTGAGATCTGTGGCCGTATTCACGAAAGTGTAAGTTTAAACTTAGAGACAATCTAAGTGCAAAAATGTAAGAGTAAACTTAGATTACCGTTGGTTAAACTTAGCGGTATTCACAAAATGTAAGTTTAAACTTACACTCAAGTGTAAGTTCAAAATTCTAAGTTTATTTCGGACTACACTTAGATTTCTAAGTTCAATCCAGTGCCATATTTAAATAGCCGGAGTGTTTGGTTTACTTGGCAACAATGAATTTATTGAGATTAAAAGGAGATTATGAAAGGTTTTTTAGGAGGGAAAGAGTGTTTCGAGATAGGAGTAATCCGTTTGAGGTTTACAATGACGATGAACTCTTAACTCGATATAGATTTTCCAGAGATAGTATTTATTTTTTGGTGGAAAATCTCGAAAATTTGGAGTCGGAAACAAAAAGAAGCTTTGCCGTCTCGAAACATCTAAAAATTTTCATCGGCCTTCGATATTTACATTTGACAACCCATTTATACAATAGCGATTAGTCGTACTATATTTATAAAAATTTTGCAATATTGAACTTAGAATGTAAGTTACTAAACTTACGTAAGTTTACTTCTGTGAATATGATGTAAGTAAGTAAACTTACGTGAGTTTAATCTTGAGATCTAAGTTTAATATCTAAGTAAATAAACTTAGATGTTCGTGAATACGGCCACTGGAATGATATGAAGTGAAACAATGACATGCACCAGCGAAATTTAAAAAAAAAAGTTGTTTCAATGGGTTTACATTTAGGTGACGTATACTTTGACTTGCAAAAATTCGGCCGCTATAATCGTCTTGTGGCACATAATATGGAGAGCGAAGAATCGCAGGGTAAGTTTGTAATTCATACAGAGTACAATATGCAATTTATGAACATGCAGTTTGCCGCAGTCATAGCCAAATGAAAAGTTAATGATTTTAAAGATTCTTAAAATTCTCAAGAAGCGGTAGATATTCTAACCAATAAAAAGGTTAACATTTCAAACTGGATACTTCAGAAAACGATGTTTTCTGTACTCAGTCTGAAGCCATTGCTGTTTCTCGATACAACTTATGCTTTTTTGGGTGTCTTGCCGTCCGTCTGTCCGCAGTGAGTTCTTATGAAATTAATTTTTTTAGTTTTTCTCAAAACATACATACATATTTGCTTACATGTCTAGATGATGCCCGTGTTATTTTTTTCTTTCCTTCAAAAATTCTATTTTTTTCAAATTTTTGAACATAGGGGGGTTTTCGTGCATTTTTTCATTTTGGCAGGCTAAATCTCCAAAACAGTTCGTTGGATAAGGCTCAGACGTCGCAAGAAGAACTCAGATATAGCGCAAATGTATACTGCAAAGTTTTTATTCATTTCCGGTGAAAATGTATTTTTGGCGATTTTTTAAATTTCTGATTTTTATGTTTTTGGCCATATTGTTGCGATATCTCCGAAACAGTTTGTTGGATTAGGGTGAAACGTGGCAAGAAGAACCCACATATAGTGCAAATGTTTAGTGCGAAGTTTTTCTTCATTTTCTGTAAAAATGTATTTTTGGCGATTTTTTAAATTTTTTTGGCTCGCCAATGTCGTACTTTTAAGCAAGGAATTTTTTGCAACGTGACTGATTGGGAGCGGGGGAGACATCCGTTTTTGTTTTCACAAAAACACTGGCCTGTCTAGTTTTCCTTTTCAGAGAAGTCTTCTGAGAAAAAGCATAAGAGTGATTTTGCGTTGTGGAAAGCAGCGAAGCCAGGCGAACCTTTCTGGGAGTCGCCGTGGGGTCATGGTCGGCCTGGCTGGCACATAGAGTGCTCCGCAATGGCTAGGTACATTGCTGAAAGTCGCTGTCGTCACTTCCTGCACATTGCCTTCAGTATGTTTTCTTACATGACTTGGGCAAATGCTTTAATCTGATTGGTCGATTCCAAGTCAGTAAGTATTCAATATTGACCGGAACACCAAAGCTGATAGATACTGCAGTTGTTTGTAAATAAGACGCCAGTTAAGTCATGCAACAAAACATATATTGATTTATTTTGAGTCAGGATGACAGCATTATTGACCAGTTACGAAAATGTTTACATTGTCTTACTGGCCGATAATACTTCGTGTTGACACAAAATAAGTCAATTTCTGCTAAATGTAGATTCTTAACATCAGTGGTAAGAGTTCAAGTTTCAGTTTTACAGCAATCAGCCAAACTTGGCCGAATTGGTATTGTCATGGGCTGAGTGTCGAACAGCCTGCCTACACAAAAACAGACAAACAATTTGTAGACGTATCAAGCATATGAGAATCTTGATTGGTACTGATGTTAAGCGATGCCATAAAGTGGATCCTCATAAAAATTTCACACATCCATCGAATTTCTGAAATCTCACTTAAGACTGAATTGATAACTAGAACACAAAACTCGCGAGCCTAACTGTATTTTCTCTGTGATACTTATATTAGGGTGAACGTGGAGCCAACATGACTAAGTTGAAAACACATATTAAACGTGCTGCTTTTATCTAAAATCCTTACTTAAAAGTGATATTTTCTGCTCAATCTGACTATTGATATAACTGCCAGGCAGGCGTTTCTTTTGAAGTTACCTGAACTTCTCGAGAACGTTAAGAGCGATAAAAAGACTGGACTTTTGATGAGATGAGTTGAGTCCCGCCTGATTCCAAGTAAGACATGACTCCCAATGGTCAGCTTAATTGTGTATTTGAAAAAAAAGCGTCAGTATAAACTGGTTGAAAATCATACATTTTTATCTATTTCCGTTTTAGTTCCGTGTTTGGAAAAACACTAGATGTACATTCGGGTGGCGAGGACTTGAAGTTTCCTCACCACGAGAATGAGCTGGCCCAGTCCGAGGCGCATTTCTGCTCTTCACAGTGGACCAACTATTGGCTCCATACGGGTACTTTTTCCAAAACACCATTTATAATTTTTCGCATTTGTTTGTCCTCAAAACACTCAATGAGAAAATTGTCTATTTTGTTGTTTCGTCGATATAGTAATTGCTTGTTTATCTCTGTCATATGTGAACATTAATTTAACACTACATAATATGTTGAAACATGTTTTCCTCTTCACATAATGCTAATGTTGACTCGTTTTAGTGTTATCAGATCCTCTTGATTGAGCCAGTAATACATACTGCAACATTGCATCGACTAGAAACAAACAATGGGAGAAGTTCCCTTGTATTCTATTGCAGGACACCTGCATCTGAAAGACGATGTGAAGATGTCCAAATCGCTCAATAATACGGTGCTGATATCCGATCTCCTGAAGCACTATACAGCAGATCACTTCCGCTTGTTTTGTATGATGCGGCCGTACGGCAATAGTAAGCTTGTTGAGGAAACGTTAGGCCGGGGGATATTCTGTTCTTGGACAGCCTCCATACATTAAGTAGGCGCACAGGTTGAGTGAAAGGATGGGGGTTACGTGGGTTTAAGGAGTGACGTAAAAGCTTTAATGGTGTGAGAGGATGGAACCAGTACGCCTGAGTGGGCCTCTCATCGTTGGCATTTTAATAATTAACTATACTAGAAACTTTCAGTTGATAATGTTTTTTCCACTTTTTGAAGATGTGTTACAATTATAAAATTGTACGAGTCTGTCAAAAAATGGGTTTATTTGTTTCTTTTCAGCGATAGAATACAGCACAGAGGCCATGGAACCGGCTGTGCGCATACTCTCAAAATGGAACTCATTTCTCTCATCTGCAGACGACTATATCAAATCCAACTTGGAGTGTGGGCCGATCAATGAGGCCTACATCTTGTACAGGTATTTTTGTAAGAATGTAGTCTATAGACTTAACATCTGACTGAAAAGACTCTTTCTTTGACTTAAACCGTAGGATGATACTGCTCCTGAGATGTATCGTTTGTTTCCAATTCGGAAAGTTAGTTTCAGGTGTGTATTGAGAACAGTATCTGAAAAGCAAGCCACAAATGGAAACTAGATGGATTACTCTATTTTGGAATTATGTCCTGGACTTTCTACAATTTTTTTTTGTCAGAGAGTGAGTTTTGAAAGTTGTACAGCACCATTTAAAACATCCGACGCATAATGATAGTTGTGCTATGCGCTGTTATTCCACTCCAGTTTACAGCAGACAAAAGACAATGTATTGAGTGCTTTGAGTGATGATTTTGACACAAGACGCGCTGTCAATGCTATTGAGGAGTTGGTCAAAAGGTGTAATAAAGAAATGACTTCTCCGGGAAAGTCGCGGATCGTAAGTTGAACGTGGAGAAACGTGAAACATTTTTATTAAGAATTTTGTTTGAAAGCCTCTACCTACTAAATTTTACCCCAAAAAAATTGCGTGCCTGGGCTTAAATATCATGATATGTAACCGAAGTGAAATTATTACCAGTACAACAACAACAACAACAATAATAATAATAATATAATAATAATAATATAATAATTAAGCAGGCCAGTATATTTGTAGGATTGTCCTCGGTCAGCCGCAACCATTGCCTCTGTTCACAAGTATTTGGACAAGATGTTCAAGTTGTTTGGTTTCAGTGGTTTAAAACAAAAGGTAACCATTATATTTTTTGACAAGGATAGCAGCAGGTAGCAGGGGTGTGGGGGGGGGGGGTGGGGGTGGTCGTGAGCGCTTTGTGCAGAAGAGCATGTATGGTTTTTTAGCTCACTGTCGGCGGTAGGCTATGCCCATCATTTGTGGGGTGTCCGTCGTTCGTTATGTTCGTTATGTGCGCGTGTGTAAACGATTTTCTTTTCAAAATGCTACTCTTCCTACAATTTTGCTCAAATTGATTTGAAAGTTCGCAGGAATGTTCTCTGGGCAATTCGCAACACATCTTAATTTATTTATTTATTTTGTTTTTTTTTTTTTTTTGGCGATTTTACCAAATTTGCCAGAATATTTGTCAAATTTGAGAAAACACAAAAATGCTACTTTCCTACAAATCCGGTCCAAATGCGTTGGCACTTGAGAGGAATGCTAATCTCAAGCTCCTGCATCAGGCTTGTATTTCGTTTGGCGATTTGACCAAATTGGCCAAAATATTGGCCAAAAACGGTCAGAATGGCGAAAAATTACAACGTGCTGATACTTGATGCTACTTCACCAGTCGAAGGGTCTGGACAGCTTTACTGTAGCTGTAGTATTTTTGTTATCAGTTGAGCAAAAACTGACCAAATAAACGGGTAGCTTTTAAGGGAAACACAAACAGTGCCGATGATTGTGACAGTAATTTTGGTCATAACGCTCTCTGCCGAATCTAAATTTTGTCAATATTGGTCGGTTTCTCCCTTCACCTTTATCATGTTTTCGCTTTCACAGCTGGGCACAATGTCAATGGACATTCTGTTTAATTAGTTTTCTACTTCTATTCGGATAACTGAGCGATGGTTATTCGTGTATAACTAAGACATCGTACAAAAGCACATTACAGGGTCCAAAAAATTTGAAACGCCGTTATTTAATATTTATTTAATATTTATTTAATATTTATTTAATATTTATTTTAACTTTGGTTGGACTTCTAAGTTGTCCTCGAACTCGTAATGTGCTTGGGACAGTAAAGATTTACCGGCGGTCATAGACAACGATTTCGTACACCTTAACTTTAATGGAATTGGCTTTTGGCATATATTTATGTCTCACTGAAAGAGGGGAGACACATAGAATTTGTACGTTTTGCGTGTGCGTGTACGTGTGTTTGTCAGTCTTGTGAACAGAATGTTTTGTGTAAGATATCTCAAGAACGACTTCAAATTTGGTCTGTTTATTCCGTGGGTAGGTTGTTCGTGACTTTCAACTGTTCACGCGTGTTGCGTTATTAAGGGAAGGGTATGACGTCATTAAAAATAATATTGTGTTCAAAATGTCTTAGCCGCTGAACGTCAGAGAAAGTTCAAACTTGGTGTGATTGTTTCTTGACAGGTTCGAAAGATTCTGTCAGATTTTTTCGCGAGTAGAATGAGCAAGTACAGCATATGACGTCATCACCTAAAATATGTACACACTTTGAACAAGAAGTTGTGATCAAGATGTCTCGATAACCGACAGTCGTAAAATGTTGGTATTCCTTGGGTCAATCGGACAGTTCTATCAACTTTGGATTCTTGTAGCAAAATTAAGAAAGAAGTATGTCATCACGTTAAAATCGTGTGTGTGAGATTGCTCAGAGACTGAACGTCGGGGAAAGATTGTTACTTTTAGGTCCGAAAGATTTTGTCAAATTTTGCCCGGATTGGAACGAACAAACACGTTATATGACATTATTACGTAAAAAAAAGTTGTCTGTTGTTAAGCAAATTATCTCGATAGCGAAAAGTCACCATTTTGACACAAATTGTGCCCCCTCACCTGCTCCCTCCCCGAAGTGAGTCATCTGTTGCACATTTATGAAAAATGCCTTACTTGTGCTTTTTAGACAAGGAATATATTATGGCGATAGCTACACTTGAGTTATAGACCTTTACTGTAGCCTTGGCTAAAAGGGTTAGGGTTGTATTTAGAGTCGTACTTACATTAGATGGCCGGGGATGGGGTGGTAAAGGTTAACAAAAAACACTGCGGTAAAACCTGTTTTTAACTATTGCTTTAAAAACCTGGATAGAAAGACGTGAAGTGAAATCTGTTTGTAGTGACCAACTTGCAGATAGTGATACGCAACTTGACTTCTGGGTGTATGATATATATTTATGTAAGGTAAAATGTCTTATTATTCGAAAAATAGTGCCGATTTGTCATAATAAAACTTTGTGAAAGGGTTGTTGGGGGGAAACATGTTTTTTTTTTTTTATGCAAAAACAAAAAAAGCAACATCGGGGGATCTGTTGTTTTTGTTTGTTTGTTTGTTTGTTTGTTTTTTTTTTACAAAAACAAAAAGGCAACGGATGGTCAAAGAAAGGGTTTGACATGTTCGGGTACACTGTTGTTGGTGAGCACTGGCGGTTGCGTTTTGTTTATTGTTGAATTTTTGGCAGTGACTTGTGATGATATCTACAGATGTAAATCTTTTATTTCGGTAAAGAGAACAATGGAAAATGGTTGTTGGGGAATTATGGGTTTAGTAAGGGAGACCACTTGTTTTTGTTTGCAAAAACGAGAAACTGAATAGGTTTCGATTGAAAGTGTGTGATATAAGCCTGTACTTTTATGTTTTGTGTGCACTGGCGGCTCTAAATATTTCTTTATTTGGAATATGCGGTACTACTTGTTTTATACAGAGCGATGTCAGCAGTGAGGCCGTTAACCAGGTCATTGGCGCTGCCGTACAATTCAGAGAAAATGTTAGGCTATTTGCATTGACAAAAGGTACGAGTCACTGAAGGTGAAAGGCAAAAAATGCTTGAGTCAAGCAAATCTAAGTTAGATCCCATTTAATGGTTAGGCAGGCTTTTTTCAGCAGCCTGTAGTTGACAGATCCAACATCATTGCTTCTTTGAAATTCGATTTGCAACTTAAAACTTCTTTGTGTTACAGTTTGTGTTATTGTTGAAAACAAACAAAAAAAAAAAAATGTTGATGTTGTTCAAACGGTCGTTGAAAACTCGATATGGAAATCAGTACAACACGTATTCAAATCAGTTGTTGTTCAACCTTAGGAAACAAACATATTAGAATATGTTGGTAGTACCGTAACCCCTAATTATAAGCCGCTCCGGACTGTAAGTGGTACCCCCTTAAAATGAAAAAAATGTTTTATGTCCCGGAGTAGAAGCTGCACCCTAGTTATTTCATTCTCCGTCTAAAAGTCGTCCCTTGAAAAAAAAACAAAACAAACAGACTATAAATAGATGTTGTCGGCGAATTCATTACACTCCATCCAAGTGGCATGAATTTCGGATAGAATTTGTTATTGTAATGTCCCGGCAGCTTGTTTTTCTCTTGTGGCGTCGTATATTTACAAGGGTATTACCAAAGACTATAAACTACTCAGCAGTAAACGGTCTTTGGTATTACTGTACTCGCATGCACAGCAGCCCAGCACAGCCGTCATATAGTATCTTGGACTCAGCTTGTTCTGCGAACTGAGTAGCGCACCCTTTTGGGGTTAATCCCCTGCCGCCGCATTCACAAAAGTTGACTCTACGGTTAGCTGTACATTTAACATTAAAAGTTAACTTCTGGAGTTAACCGAACCGTTAATTGCACCAGCTGAACCAAAGCTTAAAATTTTTATTCACGACGGTAAAGATTCAGTTAACTATACGCAAAACATCAAGTTTAAAAAGTTAAAGAAAAAGTTAACCGTCCCTTTGCAGTGGGTTCACTGTTAGTTACGTGTGAGAAACTGTTGTACTGCTTTAAGAAAATTAGTTAGTTGCTGTACTGTGAGTAAAAGTTGGATAAAGAGCAAGGTATCAACACGAATGAGACCCAGGAGGCTACAGAAAATAACAACATTACTTAGGCTAAGAAAATGTCTCATATGAAAAAGATATAATTATCTTGTTCATTTATTCATATTCTTAGAGATAATAAGAATTTAGACCAGGAAAAGTAATAAAATTATTTGTCATTCCTGGAAAGGTAATTTAAATCCAAATAAAATGGTGAGGGGACGACTTTCAATCAAGAAATAAGTAAACAGTTTAAAAGTTCCCAAATCTAAGAATATTTCATTGGTTACCTTAAATTCGTGAAGCCATGACTACTCTCGCACCAATATCTTGCAAAGCAAGCAGTGTTGTTTTTGAAACTATTACCCGGTATACTTTGTCTTCGAAATTTCTCAAATCATACATGTGTTCTTATTAAATAATTTTTTTTTACAGTTTTTTTTTTTTTTTTACGTTTTCAGTAGAATAAAAACATTTTTTATTTTATCTATCTAATTATTATAAAAATAATTAATGTCATTCGTTTTGTTTACAGTCATGCAACAAAAAATGAATGATAGAAGGATAATTATTTGCTGTTTTTTTTTTGTTTTTGTTTTTTTTTTTTGTTTTTTTTGTTTTGTTTTTTTTTTTTTTGGCAAAATAGCGGAAAATCGAGGGTCTGAACACGTTGCATTAACAATTCTTGAAGAAATTTTACTGATTTTTTTATATCTATTCTAGCACTTTTTCAAAAAAAAAAAATTATCCTTAGAAATATTTTCTCGCTTGCTCCGTGGCAACACTGTGCGAGAAAAGCAGCCCCGACATCGCAATAGGTTCAGGTATTATGCACAAATGACAGTAAGCATTCTGAGATCGGATTAACGCCTGTTTGCGGTTGCGACGTCGATCCGACCAAACCTCCCACTACCCAAAAAAAACAAAAAAACAAAAAATGAAAAAAAAGAAGAAAAAATTAACAGTTTGTGCGTTGGTTGCGATTAATCGTGACAACAGAACACCGTTGATTGTGGAATGTACGTTGGATAAGCAACGCTTTTTAGCGGTTTCTTTTGGACACAACAAAAATATAACTTCTGCAACGTCTAATCAACCTCTTTTCTCACCGGAAATGACAGATAACTTTGAAAGTAGACCGAAAGGAGGACCAAAATACGAAAATGTCAACAGCAAATAAGTTCCCGCTCCTTACTTTTGAAAGGTATTCATGACAACGGACTGCGTACCTATCCTGCGTGACCGTATAACCCAAAGTTGGGTTTACTTTGACGGAGGGTGTCCACCTTATGAATGCCGCTGTTTTTACGGCGATTCTAGATTAATATTTCCCTGAGTGAATACAATGTCGTCTTCCAAGCATCTATACAATGTCAAAAGATAAGGTTGTTTCAACTTCAGTTTGCAACTTCACACAACTACCAAAAACCGATGTTGATGCGAAGTTGGATGCAACGACCATCCAAAGTGGCATAGGTTTACTGGGATATTACGACAGAACTGAGTAGCAGCCACAACCCGTCTTATAAGAAAATATACCCCCACCGCCCACACACACACACGTACCCACCATACGCTATCGAAATTTTATTTATTACAGTGACTTTTCTCTAGCGACCAACGTGCATTGTTCGTCCTTGGGCAATCCTCAGCAAAATCAGTTAACTTTAGTTAACTGCATCAATTAATTTATCGAAATCAGTCAGCTAACTTTTTGTTAACTTGTGTCATCAATACGAATAAACCAAATACGAGCTAACCAAATTCGTTACAGTTAACTGATCGGTTAACTGGACAAGTTAACTGCAAAAGTTAACATTTGTGAATACGGCGGCACGGTGTCGCTGCATTTATTTATGGTGAACAGTAAAAAGCCCACTCCCCTTCCCCCAAGTAATAAGCCCGTCTTTTTTGCATACTCTGTAAAAATTGTTTGCTCGTTTGTCCCATCTCTGTTTCATTTGAGATCAGTAGTTTCCTGCTTTGGGTCTGGCGATGCGTGTCAGTTAGATGCGTGTCGGTCTATGATATAGATATTGTTGAGTGTATCAGAAGTAACAAGTTGTTTTTTTAATTAAACCCCAGTTTTATTCTCGTTACAAAAATAGATAAAAACATACCACAAAAAATTTCTAATTTTTAAACCGAATGTAAAACGGCCCGGACTATAAGCCGCATGGGTCCGGGAATTACGGTGTCATAAATCAAATTGTTTCTCGTAACCTGGGTAATTCGAACCATGTGCGCCCTGCGTGGTAAGACATTCATTGCATTGACTGTCAGAAGGTTTCAAACCAGATGGCACGAATGATTTTGTATGGTTTACGCGATGGCAGTCCGAAGGCTGATGATGATGATGATGATGATGATGATGATGATGATGATGATGATGATGATGATGATGATGATGATGATGATCTCCGCATTGTTATTGTGATTGATACATTTAGACACAGACCACGAAATGTCTGAGGAAGACAAGAAACAGGTGCTGAAGAGAAATAAACCTCTGCTCAAACACTGCGACCAAGTGAGGGAAGACCTGCTTTTCTGTGGCGTTCATATTAAGGTACTTGTTGTATGCGTAATAATATCATGATTTGCGTCTTTCAACAAGTTCAGATTTTATGATACATGTATCGTAACACTTATTTAACATATTGGGCACAGTTCTTGTGTATGAGTGGTTCAAGAAAACTTTTGAAGTCGTGTTTCGAAAAAAGTGAATTTGTAGAACACGCCTTTTACAGGACCAAAAAGAGGGAACAACTTGGGAATTTGTGAGAAAACATGGCGAAAAGAAATAAGAAGGCTATACACATTATGACAGCTTACGGCCTCGCGATGATGTAAATTGAGAGTCTGCTTTCACTGCGAATCGTTGATGTCAAGGCCAAAGAGGTATTGGTTTAATGGACTGTTCAACGGAGGCGAATACCGTGGATGAACACTTAATCAAACCAAATATGTACAAGAAGTGGTGTTTTCTTTGACATAAGTGTGATTCAAATTCCGTTTGCTTTCACGAACGTGACCGGATTACAGTATTTTTACGATGCCAAGAATATTGACGTGTGGTTTAGCTCTCTGCCCCCCCCCCCGCACCTCCTCCAGGTGCTTTTCTCACAAGGGCTTTATATATATGTCATTTGAAACAGTTCAGTATGGTAGATTGGAATAATGTAAATATTTATTTATTTTATGATTTTCGCATAAAGCAGGCAGAGGTAGACTGGAGAATAAATGATCACAACCGTATTCCACTCAGTGAGAAAAAAACTTGGCTGTGTACTGCCCTTCTGGTCTTTTGCTCTGCAATATTTTTACAGTCTCTCTTTTCCCATGGTTGCACTACAATATAAAAAGTTTAAAAACTGTTAAAATTGCTGGGCTGTCTTTTTTTTCGACGTTGTTAGAAGTGTCAGAATTACTCTAGAATATTTGTTGAAAGAAAATAGCTTGAAAAGTTCGATTTTGGCTGTGATGTTTTGTTACAACTAAGAGATGGAATTCTCTGCAGGTTTACAGCAGAGTTTGCCGTTACCTTGATATTAAAAGATTGGGGCCCGTATTTAGAAATACTATAAATTGTACTCCCGCTAGTAAAACTACGAAGTCTGTAGTGGTTAACGAATACCAGCTGAGGTGAGCGAGAATGGATCATTTCAAACGCAATAAAGGTCAAGATCCTTGTGTCACGTCTTTTAATGAGATAAGTCCCAGTTTGACAATAGAAAAAACTGTGCGAAATCGTCATATTATACTTCAAACACGTTGCCAATAAAGCTTGTCAGAAGCCTTTTATCAGAAAAGGCTAAGGATATTGGTGAAAGGAAAATCGTCCTTTAAGAAATAACATCACGAAAAGGGGGAGTTCGGGCAGTGAAATTCTTTGAAAGAGTCTCCACATGCTAATATAACAGTGTGATATACGAAGGAGTTATAAGTGTTACAAGGAGTTACAAGTGAAAATAACAAGAGTGGTTTTATCAGTGCATCACACGAGAGTTATCATTACGTGTCAGAAGACAACCCAAACACTCTTAAAATTCTTAATTTTTTCAGGTTTCTTCTCAGTTCACAGGGCATGGCGTAATACGTTGCCAGGAAATCGTTATGACCAAACAGTTCCTAAGAGTGATAACGGAAAAACAAATCATCCCAGTGTCCTTGATCCAGCTGAAAACGGCCGTCATTGGATAAAGTACAATGTACAATTTATGGGCCGCTCTAAGACGCTCTGAGGTTTGACTAAAATAAAGTTTAATTCCGTTTTCAGGCGATGCCCACAGAATTTGTGTAACCTCAAAAACTTCTGAACTCAACAAAACTTTTCTTCTGCAGTCCTGTTCCAAAAAATTATGGTCTTACAACGAATTGGCTTCCGAGATAACTCTACAGTAAATGCAGACAGCCGGACGCTCCTCAAGACACCCCACTCCCCCCCCCCCCCCCCGATGGGTTTATAAATAAAACTTCGACAACTAGACTAACAGCGCGCTTTATTGGTGCGTTTCAATGCAATAACAACAGAAAGTACGGTGAAAACAACTTGAAAGCTCCGTGAGTAAACATTAAAATAAAAATTTGCACACGTTTTGCGATGTATTGATAATTTTGTACATTTAAATCATATTCTGCAGATTTCGGATCTTTATTTCAGTCTGTGTGAAACTAATGTTTCAATATAAATCTTCAACTTGTGAATGTGAATTTTTCCAATGTATTTAGAAAACACTTACATTCAGTTGACTCACACACTTACCTGTTAAAGTTTTATAGTTTTTACTTGTAAATAAACGTTTATCTCAATAGTTCCACTCTACTATTGCTACAATATTGATTGGCACAGCATGCAAAACAACTCAGTTAATATGACCTACTTTTTGTCCAGTTACTTCGAACAACTGCATGTACAGGGAAGGTCAATTAAAAACACACACGAAAAATAAGAGCCGAACAAAGTAATACAACAAGCGGTGTTATGTAACATTTGTTGTGAACCTACAATACAGTGCAACCGTAGTGAAAATTGGGAAATCCCATGTGTAACAGCGTTCACTCAAAGTTATCCTGTAGCTTGTATACACGAGAATAAAACAAAAAAAAAAAACAATGCAAAGACGACGGCAGAATATGCCAGAAAGTGAACGCAAGCAAACAAATTCTGAATCAATTTCGCTTTTCTGAAAGATTTAGTTTTAACGTTGCTCTTCTTTCATTCAACAAAAGAAAAAAGCTACACAGGTGCTTCCTTGTACTCGCCACCACATGGTCAACATCTTGTTAGTACCAGTGTGAAATATTCTGAAAATGCTCAGCAAAGGTTTACGCTCGTATCTCAACAAAATTCCACGGAAATCACTTTCTTCAATGCGTAGTTTATCAAGCAGAGATGTGGAATTTTACATGTATAGCTACAGCTGTATAGTCGATGAGAAGCACAAAAAATGAACAGTTTCTTTTACGAAAATGAAGTTATTTTCTGTCCCATATAGCATATTCCAGCCCATTTGATCTACACCAAGTTCAATAAGAAAAAAAAAAGGTTTAAATATACTTAATCAATTTTCTGTCTTGAACTTCTATATATTGTAAGAATAAAGACTGCAACCAGTGGTAAATTTGGTAAGTCGCTATACTAGCAGTTCCCTTGACTAGATGGTGCTTACTACAGTTCACTTAGCTTAATGAAGAATCGTTGGCTAACTAATTTTTCTCCCGAATTGTCAATGGGTAATTTCGGCCAAATTCATTTATTTTATTTCAAGGGGAATCCATGTTTAGTTGCACCTCACAGGCTGGCCTTCACTCTTCAACATCTGATTGGTGTGTGATAAGCCTCATGCCAGCGTTTCACGTAGACTGTTACATATCGCTGGTTACTTCCTTCGTCCCTGGAGAACCAATTCGTGGAACTTCTTTTATCACCGTTCTTTTTTTTTTTCAAATACCTTCCCCAACATTTGGGGTCACGATATGCTGCAATCCCTAGGTTCGGAATAACAACCCAAGATTAAAATGAATTGCTCTGCGTTCGCGCCGAAGGTCCACTAATATAGTGTGTTTACATCTACAATATTACAGAGAAACAGGCTTTTATCAACTGACGAGAAGCGCTAATGGGAATGTCCCCTCATGGAGACTTGTTGTTTATGTTAGTTAAAGGCTCAAGCGAAGTCCGTGAAATATGAAGAAAAATAAAATGCCGACTACCATCCATCGTGTTTAACATGAGCACTTCTCGGCCTTCTTTTACCACTTGCGGGCCTGTATCCAGTAGACGTGTTCGACCGCAACGTGGACGCACTGGTCGGACGTGTTAGTCTCTTACTCGAGTCGTTGCTCAGGATCACGGTTGCAGGTTCTGTGATGTCGGACATGCCATAGGTGTCAATATATTGTGATCTGGTGTACGTACCAGACGGTTTAGCGTGACCCCCATGCGCTGCTGCCACTGACTGACCGGCTATTAATTTCCCTTGGTAGTCATGCAGCAGGCGATCTCTTCGCAAAGTTGAAGTCGCTTTCGTTGTTTGCAGCCGCTTCAACAGCGCCTACAAAACAGGAGTTTATTAGCTTTCGATAACAGGAGAAATCACTATAATAAGCGACCCCATCAAGGACCAAAATAATTTACGGAAAGAAATATCACATTCAACTTGTACAGATAGCATTACAGAATGCGAAAACCGTCATTCAGTCGGCGACTGACAGACAGTTGACCTTTGCTTGCTACAGAATGCGGATGAAACATGTGCTAAATCCAGCCAAGATCTCGGCCGGTCGGGGAAAAAAATCAGTTCGCGTTGGCACACACAAAGTCTTCACAAAGGCGAAGGAAATGCGATCTCTGTGTCAAAAACAAACAAACGTTTGGTGGATTCCCCCTCGGAATTTTTTTCACACTTGGAACCAAGCAAAATTGATTTCACGAATTAATGAGTAACGTTTCTTGGAACACTTTACGAAGTTTAACGAAAGGTGCTACATACCAGATTCTCTCTTTCTATTCGCTCTTGCTGTCTTTGCCTGTTCACAGCCGAAGGCGTCATAACTGGCTTGGACTTTCTGGGCCGCTGCTTTCTTGTAGAACCATCTTTCAGTGAGTTTGTTTCATGTGCACATTTCATAATTCTTTCCATCAGTCGTTGATTTTCTCTGTCAATTTGATCAACTTGATCATTTGAAAACGAAAAATTCTTCTTGCCTTGGGGTTTAGGACCTGATGGTTGAAACAAAACCTTCTTGGCCCTGGCCAGTTGTTCTTGGCTGCGTGGGTCTTGTTCCATAGCTAAAACATCCATTAAGATTTTCATATTCATCGCATCGTGATCTGATTGGTCCTTATCCTGTTCGGAATAAGTGTCAGTACTTTTGGCACTGGTCGGGCGCCGTTTGCCACTGTTAGGGGGCTTACCGGAATTCTTTGAAGAGTAAACGTATTCATCTGAATTGTGAACGGGACGAAAATTTTGCTTCTGATCACTTTTCGAAGAATGCCGCTTCCGAGTGGGCGAATTCAGTGGTGACACGTCAGTAACGTCGCTATCCACACTCGAGTCACTAAGGTAATCTGAATGGTCATTCCCAGCGTTGTTTTTCTTCTTATGGCTATTGTACTTTGAATTTGAACTGGACACGACAACAATTGGCTCTTTACTTTCTGCAGGTGACGGGCTTCTTGTCCTGTCGTGCGAATGTTCCGAAGCACGATCACTAAAGTCGTCAGAATATGAAGCTCGAGAGCGAGACCGATCTGACCGTGCTGAATCCGATCGCGATCTAGAACCCCGTGAACCCCGAGAGTGGCTTCTGGATCGAGCCGGAGACGGAGAACGTGATGCCGATCTGCTCCTAGCACGAGATTTACGCCGACTATCATCGCTACGATTTGACCTGGCGCTGCCAGGCGGATCATCAAAGAAATCGTCGAAGTCGACGTCCTCGTTACCGCCACCAGACATAATATTGAGAGTTGTTCAGTACCGTGTTCAACTTCTGTGATTCAATTTCATAAGCCTCTGGTGTGTAGTCTAAAAAATAATAAAATCCTAAATTTAATAGTCAGTAAAAGGGCTACTGCATTCAGTAATGTAATACACATCTAAAATATCTGTATACAGCCAGGGATATTTGCAAGGACCAATGTTCGAGACACTCCACGTTTTGTAAGACCAGGGAGAAGAGTAGTCTTGCTTCTTACCACACTGTTAACCCGGCTAGCAATCTACTTGTCTATTATTTTACTATGATTTTTATAGCACATGTGTTTTTTGCTGAAATGCGCAACGGATGGTAACTCATTACAGATAAAATAACAACAATGCATATGTTCACCATGCGAACGTGGATAGGGACAACTGCACACTGGGACATGCAGGGCCCCTGATTATCACATATAACCGCACAAGACAGGCAACAGATTCAATTTATCCCGAGAATCGCATTCTGGACCTAAATGTACGCTAATGGAGGAAAATTAGGTTTTGATATCTCCTGGTTAAAATTTAAATTCTTAATTTCTGTGTAGCATTTATTTGTCACATAACACAAAGTGATATATTTGTTTCTTCAGCTAGTGCCACGATAGAATTTATTCATGCATGTAGTGCTGTTCAGGACAAGGGTAAAATTTATGCGTATTTCACTGTGCTTGTTGCAGTATTTCAGGTAGGTATTCATTGTGATTATTCAAGCGCCTTTTAAATGAACAACCTGCACGAAACATCATTGGTTGTGATTTGTTGACACAAGATCCCATATCGTGTATATTGTTATTGTTGAGTATCCTGTGCTAGGGTGGTCCTTTTTATGCATGCCACTAATGAAAAAATTCTTAACACACAATTTTCTTCAAAAACATCTTTTTCCAGAAAATAGTTTTGAAAGTTAGGATGTGATGTGGCATCTCAGATCAACAAAATACATCACAAATTTAAAAAGAAAAATACCTTGTTTTAGAATAGTATAGATTTATGGTGTTACAAAACCATATTGTGAGGTTACCCCTAAGCACCTCTTAACATAGTCCCATCAGACCCTTTCTATCTTTCTAGGAAACCTAAAGGTGTAGTTCAGGGAACTCGAATTTTTTTGTGGCTAAAAAAGGCTCGCATACACTTTTACACTGACAATATACATAATATAATAATTGGCTGCAATTTAAAATTTACGTATAAATATTATTCAGCAGCAATATATGATTCTACAATAAATAATCTACTACATATTATATTCAATAATTTCAAAAACAGTATAGAAATTTGTTGTTAAATACAATTACAAAAAACTAACTCACATTATAAAATAGCCTTATTTATGTTATTTCTGCGTTAATAACACAATATTTGTGGCCAAAAATTGTGGCCACATTTTTAAAGATTATATTATATATTACATTTTTAAAGATTATATTATATATTAAGTTCGATAAATTATTTGTCAAAGATAGTATCCAATTTCAAAATGTTTGAAATACATTATAAACAAATTATGGCCAAATATTTTTTCTCAATATAAACTCCACTTCTACCTTTATATTATATTGAGCATAGAAAAATTAAAAAGAAAAACTCTAACTTAACACTGCTGTTAGCACAAAGAAGTGGTTCTTAACTGTTTGATCGAATCACCGCTAATTAGCCATAAATAAGGATCAGCTGCTTACGCGCTAAGCTATACGTATTTCTGGATCGATTCTAATCCCGATAGGACCTTTTTATCTGTCTAGGAACATAGGAGTAAGAGTAGGAGCTGACATTCAGCTAAGGAAGACCGCAAGAGTCACCGTAGCTCCAGGAAGCAGCTCTAATACAGATATACCATGGAAAATATATGGCAACAGTCACAGCGATATGGAAAGGAGACCGCCCTAAACGTTACTAACTTTGTCAAAACCTGAAGTATTTGTCAAAGTTTCTCCATTAAAATATGACAATTGTCGCTTTAAACCAATTACGAACGTTTCGTCTTCAAAGAAGACAAGTAAAATGAACGCGGGTCTTCCAGCGCTCCTCCGAAAAAAAGGCTATTTTAATAAGCCTTTAGTTTAAAAAAAAAAAAAAACAAGTAAGTATTTGTGAAACACACGCAGGCCCCAACCGCCCCCCAAAATCCATAGGGGTATAAAGCGATGACGGACGGAAGGACAGACGGACGGGCGGACAGACACCCCAAACCTATAGGCTCCAATCCGAAGGGTTGGGGCCTAAAAAAACAGGTTTTTTTTCGTAAAAAAATAGGTCTTAATAGGTTGTTACGGCGTCCAAAAAGAATAATATTTTGCTACTTTGACATTCTTAAATAACAGTTTTAATAGGCTTATAGTGAGGGTTTTTAAACATATTTCAATAACTTTTTCGATTTTAATAAATATAATTTATATGTGATAAATATATCAATTTAAACAATACAGAATTTCTAAAAATGTAATTTTTTTTTTGGTGATAGTTTGTGCAAAAAATGGATAATATTAAAAAATAGGCAAAAAATAATTAGCAGTTTAAAAAATGCTTTGCTCGTAACAGGTTTAAAGGGTCATTTTCGCAGAAAAATAGGCCAATTTAGATAGGCTTTATTAGGT
Source organism: Protula sp. h YS-2021 (assembly GCA_949752745.1). Classification (NCBI taxonomy): domain Eukaryota; kingdom Metazoa; phylum Annelida; class Polychaeta; order Sabellida; family Serpulidae; genus Protula; species Protula sp. h YS-2021. Next base: position 73,222,467 of record OX457025.1, read on the forward strand.
TTAATAGGCCCGCTGGAAGGCCTCTGAACGTTTGGAAAGCGTCTCATTTTCATATCGCTTCATACATCGTTCCCCTCGCTGGAAGTAATTTAAGGAAGCGCTGACCCGGAGCTAGAGTCATCCGGGACGGGATCGGTTTTAGTAAGGAACTAGGATCAACTCCTTATAGCTTTCTCACAGCCCCCAGTTTTAAATTTATGACAACCTTTCATGCAACTTGTACTTTAAAACCCTTCAAACAAAACCGAAAAGAAAAAGTTCTTAAATTAAGGTGCGGAAACAGCAAACAACAGAAGAACAAAAGAACATCAAATTTGGATACTGGAAGGATAAAACAACTACAAATAAACACAACACGTTAAGATATGTTTTAAGCATGCCCATCTTTTGTCTTCGTTTAAAAAACAAGGTGAATTACAGTGTACCCTAACCTCTGCTTTGGTGTTTCCTTGGCATTTGTAAACAATCCGGTATTTAATCGCAAGATGTCGCTATAGCTAAGATACCCAGACATTTCAGAATGGAGGCTCCCATCGCCACTGATTTAAAAAAAAAAGGAAATGAAGTTGATTTTGCAAAGATCGCACACAAAAGTAGGGTACAAAACATTTCTGGCCAAAGAACAGGAGTGGGAGCCTCATAGCAACACAAATTAGCACGATCTGAAGACGAGTAAGAGCTCGCGTCATTGCTCAAAATTTGGTCCTTAACACCTATTAAGATTTACATTATACATCAATCATGAGTTGGTGAAAAAATAGCCATGCATGTATTTCTATTCTATGCATTTCAATATGTATTCCCATATGCTGTTGTTGTTGTTTCTGGAAAAAAGGAGCAATAAAGTCATATACAACACAAGCAGCATCGATGCAAGATCCCTTTGTGCCAATGATTAGGTAACCTATTTTAGAAAACGATATAGACATATCTTGTATTACGGAAACATGGCTTAAAGTTGTTGATCAGAGTGGTTTTATATTTTTAGACTGAGAGGGTGCGCTAGACGGCAGACTAGCAATAATGTGCGAAGAGAATCTCGAACCGACTAAATATTTAAAATAAAAAACCGAAAATATTAGAGCCTCACTTTTGTGAGATGACGTCAATTCCCTGAGGTTTGATTGTCCATTTGAATAAACTTCCTTAAGGAGTTCTATGAGCCCCGTAATGAATGCATTTGTAAAATTATAATGGCATCTCCTTTAAAGTCCTGTAATAGTAATCCAATTCCGACCTGTTTATTAAAGTAATATATAGAAGAATTACTTTAATAATTTCAAAAATGATCATTCTCTCTCTCGCTTCTACTACTTTTCCTTCCATGTTTGAAGAAGCATTGATTTACCCTGTTTTGAAAAGCTAAGCCTTGACATTATTCCAAAAAATCATCGCCCAGTCTCAAATAGAGCATTATCTAAAAAATCCTACAAGAAGTAACTTAGAACAATTAGCTTAACATTTGGAAACACATCAGTTGAAGAAAAATATCAGTCTGTTTATAAAAACATCATACTACGTACGGAACCAGCTCTACGTCGACGGTTCAACGAACGTCTGGTCAACTTAGATAATCGACAAGCTGTCTGATATTTCTATATTTGTCTGCTGCCTTTGGCATCTTTGACCATGACATATATCTTTGCCGTCCACGATGCTCCCGCTGTATTGAAGGTACAGCTATGAAATGGATGTCGTAATATTTGTGTGATCGGAGAACACGTGTTTAGACTGACAGCTCTCGATTTTATGCCTTACCTTTAGACTGTGCACTCCTAAAAGGATTTAAAATTGGACCAAAGGGATATACCACCGGATAAAGCTACGTATTAGGTCTTGCCACAAGAGTTTGCTCTTGGAGACAGAATAAATCAAAGTTTAAAAACCCCAAAAAGCATTGTACAATATTCAGATTTGTGTGAACAGAACGGTACTTCATGCAAGACTGATTGCAACATTTCTGTGCCATATATAATGTATATGACATCATCAATGTTCCTTTTCAACAACAAAGGTAAGCATGTTCACATAATAAGCAGATAAGTTAAACAGTAAACACTGACAGATAAACGTATGGCAAAATGATGAAATTACAATAATGGATTGTAAACACATGGTAAACAAGCAGTAATCAATGAGTAAACAAAGAGTAATAAAATGTAGTAAACAAATAATGAACTTAAATAAACAGATAGTACACACATAGTAAATATACATTAATGAAAGAGTAAACAGACAGTAATCAAAGAATAAACACAGAGTAACAAATATAGCATGTGAAGTATTGATATTGCTGCTTCAGTAAGAAAATATTTAAATTAAGTTTTGGCATAAACAATGTTTACGTAAAATGTAATTAAAGTATATTTTCCATTCAGTTGTTAAGTATTTTTGAAACAAGGTCGTTTTTCTGCTACCAAGTAGAGAAAATTACAACTGGGGCCACAATAATACGATTTTCAACACTTAAAAACTCGGAATTCTTTTTAAAAATCTGTGTTAGAAGTGATGACAAGATGTCATTCGCATCACACCTCTGCACAACACAACGTTGTGACATGCTATACCTAAGTAAACCTTTTGACGTTGAGAAAACGGCGATTTAAAGTTGCATCAGCGATCAGGCCAAAACGCAAACACCGAATCCGGTTTTAATTTGGTTTTGATTTTAGTTTTGTTCCGACCATAGATCTTTGTGCAGTGCTGAATAGACATTGAATAAGCAGCGATGTGTTTATGTTGATTTTGTTCACAATATTAAACTGGTTGCAAATTGGTTGCGATCACAGATCACCGCCTGCTCAACGTCTTTAAATTCCATTGAACATATCTTCGATAAAAAAATGCTCTTTGATAAAAATGCCAAAAACCAACTTCTTCCGACTCTCAATTAATGTATGTGACGCAGCATTGGATCTATTTCAAAAGATCGTCGATTTATGTAGACGCCGAAACTAGACGTTGCAAAAATGCCAGGATCAAAACCTCTCCCCAAAAACAGAGCTATGTTAACGCTCACAGAAAATTTAAGCCTCGCACTGACGGCGACTGATCGCTGTGAAAATTGGCGGAAATCAAGACATAAAGCATGGGACTTTCAGAAGCGCGCCAGGTTTTACTAACTGCTTTTGAAATATATTCATGACAATTGACTTCATGTATATCTTTTGTTACCCTGTAACTCTAAGGGAACTTGGACGAGCGTCGAATGATATTCGTTATGACTGTCACTGTCCAAACGGTGATGTGATTAATTTCTAAATAAGTCGGTTGGTAGGCATTGTCATGTTGATGAGCAGAGTCCCCCACCTCCGCCCCGCCCCGGCCACACTCCATTTCAGTCAACTGCAGAAAAATCCACCTCTGTGAAAAATTTAGCTGGAAATTCTGCCTTTTCCCAAAATAATAAATAAATAAATCAAAATCAGTAAAAAATGACTTGGTTTACAAATGGCCGGTTTTTTATTTCGCCTGTGGTCATATGGACGGCGGTCACATGACGGGTGGTGTTATAGGCAGACTTCCATAATCATCGAAACCGGGTATTATTGAAACGTTAAACTATTTGCTGGCATTGGCATTAATATGTCGTTGTATCGCAACAATCTTGTAACAAATAGGCGAATCATTATTTGCGCATTGTATAATTTATGATTGAAATATCGCCGTTGTATGTTAACCCCATAGGCTTTAGTCTGTAAAAGAAGCTCGTAGAATTGTGAATTACGATTAAAGTGAAATAGGAACTTATTTGAAGGAAGTTTAGTCATGTATTTCTGGTTTATTTGTTGATGCTTTTATAAATAGCATTCCGTATGTCATTGATGTCTTATTTTATTTTCAGGTTTTTATAACTGATAATTAATTGTTGCTACTGTTGTTTATTATTTCCTTTTACTAACTATATTTTGTTTTATGAAACAGTTCGTGTATTGGTTTGTGTTTACACAAAATCAAACCATACGTAAAAGTATTTGATGGTAGATCGGCCTGAATACTGTTTTATTGTTGGGCGAAAGCTAATGGATATTTAGAGGTATACAATAGAGATAATGATACTATATAATTATAACCAAAGATTATCGTTAAAGAAGAACCAGGCAAAGAATAAAGTTACAAGTTGCTCATCACTTCTCAAACATAGGAAATGATACATTCATAAATTTCTTAGCAGACTGTGTTATGTATGTATATGTGTATATATTTGTACACAAAGCTATTTATTGAATTATTTGTTTATTAATATTATTATTACTGCATTCACTTTCTTTTTTTAAATGTTGTGTTGATAAACATAATTTTTAGCTTATCCTTTTTTGTTCTCATGTAGTATTTAAAGACAGACTAAAAGTTATTTCTTACATTCTGGAAGATAGTGCTTAAAATTTCCGACGTCAGTTGTTTCAAGCAGTGTACCTAAGTAAGAACACAAGAAAAAAGAAAAATACAAAAGGCTAATTTCGCTGCGGAGAACGAAACTAACATGAGAGATGCAAAAATTGTAATAATAAAAGTGTAAAAACTCAAAACTGGTTAGTTAGTTATAGTATGTGCGACTTTTAAAATGGTTAGAAGGTGTGCTAAGCAATGAGTACTCTCGTGGCTCCCAAGAGACATTGATGCTGCCTTCATCCTGTTAAACATTTTTATTTTAGTAATAAAAAAAACACCAATTAAAAAGGACGAATGGCAATTTAAAATGTAGATATTAAACACACATTAAACAGAGATGAACGAGACCGAAATTCGCCCAGAGAATTGATCTCACGTGGAATGATAAGTCATCTGAGAACTGTCTAAAAAGATGACTGTTCTTTCTGCAATTTTAACCACCAAGAAGAGAAAAAATTGTAAATGTCTTCTCGTGCTCCCTTTTCACATGCAAGTAGACGTCCTTACCTGGGACCTTCTGATTTGGCACAAGAAAATCAACGCTTTATCCAACTACGCCACATCGGCTACACTGCTTAACAATAATTCGCAAATAAATATATATAAACCTGTTTAAGTGTCTCCTTGCCTGTCACGGCATACGCTGTTAATGAATGACCGAAAACTCAGGTTTTATGTTTAGCACTCCCCCTCCTTAACAGGACAATCATAGACCTCGAACGACTTTAGCTGAATCCCAACGTCAGTCCGATTTCCGCGGTTTTGGGCTCGAAAGTGACATTGAGGTCAAGGCACCGAAAGTTATACCTCACGTAACGTCGTAGAGGGATGGAGATGAAAAGTGAGGTCAGAATTGCTCTATCTCTTACCATTTTCGAAATAAAGGGCAACTTCCAGTCTTGGGCTCGAAAGTGACCTTGAGGTCAAAGTTACCGAAAGTTATACCGTAAGTAACGTCGTAGAGGGGGTGGATGTCGAAAATGAGGTCAAAACTAGAGGGGCCAGTATTTTTGTTGAAACAAAAACGGATATATCTCCCCAGCCCCCATTCAGTCACTTGAAACAGAACGAATGCAGAAGTGAAGGCATTTTGAAAATTCAAAATGTCAACAAGATAACCTTGGATATCAGTGACTGTTCTGTTGTGAAAAGGACGTTTCACTCATTCAAAATGTCAAATGATTTGTTGATGAAGGGACAAAAGTTTACGATAACCTTGGATATCAGTGACTGTTCTGTTGTGAAAAGGACGTTTCACTCATTCAAAATGTCAAATGATTTGTTGATGAAGGGACAAAAGTTTACGATGTTCCCAAATGATGACGTCGTGGGTACAACAAAAAATTCCTTGCTCAAAAGTAGTCTCACTATGTATTTTATGCCAAAACGCCAGGTTTAATATTTTTCGAGTTATTGAGCTATAAAGCATAAATGACGTCATAACTCGCAAATGATGACGTCATAGGTACAGCTTTGACGTGCCAAAAAATTCCTTCCTTAATGTAGTCTCATAATGTATTCTGTTCCGATGCGCTAGGTTCAATAGTTTTCGAGTTATTGAGCTCTAAATCATAAATGACGTCATAACTCGCAAATAATGACTCGAAAGTGACCTTGAGGTCAAGGTCACCGAAAGTTATACCTTATCTAACGTATAGGGGGTGGGGGTCGAAAATGAGGTCAAAATTACCGTTTTCGAGATAAATCATTGCTTTCTTAAGTAAAGTTTCTCACGATTTGATCTTTACCATCAAAGTCAAGTGAAAAATTTTTAACGGGTACCTCAGATCACATCGTCCTTTATATATTTGCCAAGTTTGCCTTTTTTAGCATCAACAATCTTGTGTCTGGAAACTGCCATGTGTCTGGATGTCTGGAAACCTATTGACCTTTTTCGCTATTTTTTATCAGGTGCATCACTTCAGATGACAATCCATACAAGTTTGGTTGGTCTAGCTTCAGCGGTCTTAGAGGAGATGTCTGGAAACCGATTCGGCGGAAGAGGAGAAATTGGGAGAAAAAAGGTGAAAAATTCGAGACAATCCATCCCCACTTTGGTATTTTCATTACCAAGTGGGAATTAGTTGGATATATATATATATATATATATATATATATATATATATATATATATATATATATATATATATATATATATATATATATATATATATATGCGCGGACGTTTGATCAATCTTGAGGTGCTGGTACTGCAGTTAAAATGTTAATAATTAAACTAGGCCAATTTTAGGCGACCGAGTGAAGAAATGAACGCTTGAAAACACCCTAAATTTCCGGCTTTTTACTCCAACGTGACCTTGAGATCAAGGTCACGTTAAGCTATATCTTTCGAACGTTGAAGAGGGTGTGGAGGTTGAAAATGAGATCAACGCTGATTTTATCTCTTACCGTTTTTGAGATACAATGCAACTTCCGGTTTGGCCTCGAAAGCTATCTTGAGATCACGGTCACCGAAAGGTATATCTTATATACCGATGAGGAGAGGGTGGAAGTCGAAATGAGGTCGAAATGGTTCTTCTCTTACCGTTTTCGAGTTGAATGGCAGTTTCCGATTTTTTTTACTCGAAAGTAACCTCAAGGTCAATGTCACCAGAAGTTATACTTGTGTCACGTCTTAGAGAGGCCTGAGGTCGAAAATGAGGTCATAATCGAGATCAAAATGAGGTCAAAATCTCCAATAGTTTTTGAGATAAAGTGCAACTTTAGGTTTTTGACTCAAAAGTGAAGTTGAGGCCAAGTTTACCGAAATTTGTACCTATGTTTTATTATTTATTGATCGTTCCCATGCTCTGGGGTCTTTCGTCTACTTATTCCTGCACTGTGTTTGTGTGTGTGTGTGTGTGTGTGTGTGTGTGTGTGTTTGTGTGTGTGTGTGTGAGGTCAATAATATGATTACTGTAATAGGACCACTGAAATATGACAAATTAAATATTACCAGTGAAAATAGTTGCAGAAATATGGTCACTAAAATATGTTAAAAAAGTTGCACCGCCCATAGGTGGGCTCGAACCACCAAACTTCTGACCATGAGTACTATGCTGTACAGACTGCGCTACACAGCACTTCTTGAGAATGATGTGATAGTCGCATATTCATATACCATAGTCCATGGTTAGACTAGGTGTCAACTAGAGGGGCGGGGTCCTCACATGGTATGCCACAATGAGTGAATGAGTGAATGTGAGTGAATGAGTGAATATGAGTGAATGAGTGAATGTGAGTGAATGAGTGATGAGTGACTGAGTGACGGTATGATAGACAGATGTTAGTAGGGTTGCTGCCTGGGAGGGTCCTCACATAGTATGTCCTAGGGGGTTCCAAGGTCTGTCCTGGGGGTTTTCATATAGGGTTAGGGTTACACCGCCCATGGGTGGGCTCGAACCACCAATCTTCCGGCCATGAGTCCTTTGCTTGACTAAGTGAGCTACACAGGACGTAAGGATGATGTTCCGGAAAACATTCCTCATCTAGGTTTAGGGTTAGGGTTAGGGTTACGCCTCCTAGAGGGGTCACGTGACTGATGACGTCACGACGATTGACAGGTGTGGTGGATGTTAGGGTTAGGGTTATGTCTCCTAGAGGGGCCTGACGTCATTATGACATCACAAGGTGGCTTAGAACTCTCGTTTTCCTCCTACTCGTCATGCAACTTCATCAGTTAAATTACCAATACCTAACTTGCAGATTTTCTGATCTTGACACTTTTGTGGCAGAGCGACATTTTTAAAATGAGATTGTTTTAAAGTGGTATCTATCTATCTATCTATCTATCTATCTATCTATCTATCTATCTAATGTTGAAATATTGCAAGGGATATGATTTTGTGGCTGGGGACATCATTGTTTGTGAAGAGGACGTTATAGCACCGTGTTGGTGAATTTTTGGTGTCCTTGCACTTTTCACAATACCTGTTAGATTTTAAGATGCCCAAAGGTTTCATGACGAAGGTAACTTTTTATTTGTATCATTCTTATAATAGCGGTGTAGCTTAACAGAAAAGGTAATGTAGATTTTATTTCAGGAAGCTGCTTTTGACACCATCTTTACCCTATATTACAGCAGTAGTTCACTTGATAAAAACTATCATCAGGTCAGCAGAATTGTGAAATTGGTCTGTATTCTACCAATTAGCTTTTCTTCGAAGAAATATCAAGAAAAAATTTAAGATCTTTTTTTTACAAAATTCTACAACTGTGTTGCATCGATAAATTAAAAATAGTATAAATGAGCAATCAAATAGGAAGTAATATCAATATATCAATAAATGCTATTAAAATTGTTAATCTCCGGCATGGTCTGTCATGTCGTAGAGTGCGTGCCAAGTCATGTAAAGTGTCTCTCAGTACGGGTTCGCAATCGTTATATTGTTCTCCTGTACATGGATTTTATAGAAGATATGGTTAAACAACTGATGGATCATATGAACTGGAATGAGAATTTTTTAAACTGTGAACTTTGGATAGACGCCAGGACAGCGACGTCGAACTGACGTCGGGAAAGGTCGTCGTGTAGATAGGGGGAGGGGGGGGGAGATCCCGAGCTACCGTGACGGCTCTTCCATTAAAGTACCCTCCCCCCCCCCCCCCGCAAGGCATTTTTCATGCATATTTCCAAATAAAAAATGTGCACTCCTCAGATTCTGAAGTTTAAATCCTCATTTTAAACATAAGGATACTGGGTGAACATTGCGATTTGCAAGCCAACCAACTGTAACTTTTTAAAGAAAGGGTTTGAAACTGGCTGAGAGACGCCGCGACCTCAAACAGAGGTAGGGGAGACGCCTCAAATTTTTACTGAGTTTGTGAAAAAAAGTGGATGTCTTCCCAGGGGCTCTATCCCTTATAAGGATTGTTATTATTTGTTTTGGACTCTTTGTTATAAAAGTCAGAAACACAAATAAGTTGTTTATTCTGCAACTCAAATGTCAATCCGCAAACAACAAAAGTAAACAATTGGAATCGTTAAGAACTTTCACGTATTTTTGAAACGGTTGCTGAAATATGATGGAGAAAAAACTAATTGCTTTATCTATGACAAAATAAAACTTTAATACTGTTATTTAAAAACTCTTCAACTGTATCAGCGGAGACAATGTTTTATGGGTGAGTTTTTGAATACAATGCCGTTACAGTAATTATCCAACCCATTGAACTTAAAGATGGAGGTCAAGTTCAGGCTGAATTGTCTGGGAGCAAGGCAATTTTTTATACAGCCTTTTGTATTTATGCAACACAATATAAGTTATAGTTATAAAGCCAACAATGTGCTAGGTTGTTTTCGACATTTTCTTTTTAAATGGAACTTTTTTTATGTAAACAAAGACAATAACTTGAATCTAATATATAGTTAAATGGTCTCATGCTTTCTTCTGCATAATTAAATAGTACATAGTGGATAGTGCATTTCTGGACTAAAATAACCCTTCAATTTTAAAAGGCATTTTTACAATAATGAAAAAATTCAGTTTCCGACACAGTTTTTTTTTTCAAAGAAAAGAGTCTGAGTTGCTTAAAACTGGATTATGGGACATGGAAAATCTCGAGAAAATGGAATGAAAAAAAAAAAGAAATGTCTATTAGACTTACGGAACAATGTAAGACGAGTTTTCTGAAAATATATCGAAATGAACGACTCAGCTTGATCAGTGAAATAAAAACAATGCTGCTTCTTATCTATAAAAAAACATCAGAAAATGTTTCAGAGATAGTTATTAATTATTGATGTAATTATAGGTGAATATGAAGTTATCATTTTACTTTCCCCTCCCCCCTGCACCTTTGTTTATAAACCATGCCCACCCAGTGCTGCTGTATATCTGTTTTCATTTTACTCCCCCCCCCCCTGCATCTTTCTTCATAACCCATGCCCATCCAGTGCTGCTGTATACCTGGATGCTTCGACGTATTTTCACTACCCTCAGGCACCAAAAAACATCAGCAGAGGGTGCACAGTTGTTTAACCGACATATAACAGTAACATAGGGAGGGTAGAAGGGGGTTTGAGAAGGGACGGCTGTTCGTTCTGACTGCCTGTAGCCATATTCACAAAAGTTAACTGTACAGTTAACTGATTCCGTTAACTGCTCCGTTTGCAATCAGAACGCCCAAAAGTCAATTAATAATTTTAACCTGTTTAGCACACAAAAATCTACCTAAAACTGTTTGCGTGATATAGCTAGATCAACCGATTTTTCGCTTCTGGCAATTAACCACACAGTTAACTTCTGTGAATACTAGGGCTGGGAGGCCATAGCGGCCAACAGCAAAGCCTCTAACTCGCATGCAATAATTTTTCAAGACTTTTTTTCTCAATAATCCAGTGGATTCTTTCTCCACTTTAATGTTAAAATTTCGTGCGGTATATATAATTTATTCTTGGTCTCCCTGCTAACCACGATTCTTTGTTAAAAATCTTCGGCGACATATTTATGTGACTGGTCAAAATAAAAAAGCAGGTGGTAAAATCAAAAAGAGCGACTATTTTGTAATGCAGCAGAAGCAAGAAATGGCAGGAGAAGCCTTTCAGAAGAAATAATTGTTTCATTAGCAGGCGTCTCTACTCAATTAACAGAAATGTTTGCTATCATGCAAACCCGTCTTTTATACCAATATTTCTGGATAGATCCGCATCAAAGATGTTGTTTCCATTTCAGAATGCCAGATTCAATTTAGAAATTGTAAGTGATGTTTTTTTCAGGGACGACTGAAAAATGCAACTGAAATACACTGAAATGGATTTTCTATGTTTTTGGGGGTCAAGGCTTATTAATGACACATATCGGAAAACAAAGCTTTCTGATTTTGTGCTTTCTCCCTCGCTGTGCCACATTCCCACCCCCGTGTCTCTGTCGATCGATCTGAATCGCCTTTTTCTCTCAGTCTCCCTCAGGATGGTAGGGAACCCAAACGCCCCCCCCCCCCCCTGACAAGGAATACGCAAGTTGCATGTAAATTGTACATTTCTGGAAGCTTTCCAGTAGCAACATGGTACCGTGGATGGTTTTCTGTGATGAAAATTGGCAATAATTCCTCACATTAGACATCTTTGAATTTGCTAGAACATCAAACAGCTCGGAAAGACCCTTGCCTGTAAGTCACATTTCAATTTACATACGCCGTTTTACATATTCCTCGCTTCTTTTTTCTGCATTAAATTTAACTCATGGTATAGTTCTTTACTGAGGAAAATCTCTAAGAAGATATAACCAAATGAAAAGCGCCGCAAAAACACATTTAACAAGAAAGTCAATTCAAATATCATACAATAAATTAAAGGTATATTCGTTTTCAAATGTACTTCGCGTTTATACTGGAACTTCATCTCTTTAGAAAATGGGAGTTCCAAGTAACACGGTGTATAGGTGTCATTGGGTACAAGACTGATAGTAAGTAGCCACTTAGTTTATTAAGTTCTGAAAATGAGTTTTGGGTGTATTCAAATTAAGTGGCTTTTAAATAACATTTGTTTTAATAGTTCCATATAAAGACAAACACTTTTCCAGGACTTAGATTAGGTAGTCAAGTATAGCACATTGCTCTCGGATGAATGGATAAAATAGTGTCAAGCAGGGTTCCGCCCCAGGGGCCTTAGTTACATCAAAGCCCGAGTTTTAAACTGATTTTTTGTGTGGTCGTCACATTTTCTTCTCACTCTACAGCTGTGTGACTAAACGGGTTACGTGTAGGTCTTGCTGTGACCTGACAAAAGGGACCACAGAAATAGGTGTAAGGATAATTTCCCGACCAACTACCTGGGTTTGAAGCCTGTATTTTTAGGGAGAAACTGGTGGGAGCGATATCGTGCGTGCAGGTAGTTCAGTCTTTAAAACCCCACTTTTTCTTGTGGTTCCAACAGCGAACATTTCGAATGTTACGCCACATGTGTGAACAGCCCTTATCAGCAGTAAATGCTGGTATGCCTAATTTTTTAGTTACGCAAGATACACCCGCAGGGGATGAAGCTTACCAGTTTAAGGACGACTTAAAGCGCATTGTTAACTTTATAGTATTCAAGTGAAGAAATTTGATTGACTGTAAGAATGGCCTCTTTTTCAAGATTTCAAGAACGATCAAAGGAAAAGTTCTTTTCGGTAATACAAAGAAATAAACGCTCGACGCTTTGATATACTCATAAATAGTTAAGTAATCTGAAAGCTTATTCCACTAATACCATTTTAACATATGTAACTATTGCGTGCTTCAAAAATTGTGGATATTTAAGTTTAAAAATGTGTGAAAAGTGGGCATGTTCGGTTCTTTGAATACATTATATCTGATTGGTGCATCATGGGAAAAGCACATCCATTAGATTTATAAGCACATCAAGGATAATTCAATTTTTCGTTGATCTTTCACTGCAGAAATGTAACCTCTAGTTAACCTTATGTGTCACTTCACTGTTTACGAAGTATTTTGTTCAGTCTCTGTGTACTTCATTATGTAGAATTTCAATATATAGTGATTGCATTCTTTGAGAAATAAAGGTGTTTTTTTTATTGCATCACAAGCTAAAAATTAGTTCTATACTTATAACATCTGAGTCAGTTTTCCTGATAGGGACAATCTGATAAGATACACAGAGAATTAAAGACACTAACTTATTCCCATATATTGCCCTCACTCATCAGTAATCCAATCCAACTTCCACCTGTTATCATGTATATGCACTCCAAGTTAAGAATAATAATAATACAACCGATTTAGAATAAAAATAATAACGCATCAATATACATTAAACTGTTGCAAATACTGCGGGGCCTTGGAAATAGGATCACAAGGGACTACGTCAAACTGGTCTTTTCTCCGAGATGGTTCGGAGGTTTCCTTGTCACAGAACACAATTACCGGTTCTATCGAAAGTGGTTCTTTTCCCACGTGGTCCCGTTTCCGAGACACTCCGATCACGAGGTTACATCGACGATATTGGTTTTTAAGACTACTCCTCCAGGAAGACGTGAGCTGTTTTTGTGGCCAGTGTCAACAAATTAAATAAAAAAATTAAAAAAATCGTTTTGTCTCAAGAGCGTTAAAACACAGTATTTTTTAACTCCTTTCCGAACTCAACCCTATACAGTTACCCGAGAGGGGCACTAACCCGGCAATTGTTACTTGGGTGTCCATGACATTCTAACACGATCCCTAAACGAGGAGTGCCAAGCTTGACATGTTCTCCCTTTTTAAAGTAAACCTGGACAACTTATGATTTCAATCTCTCAGCGCGGAGTGTCAAATTAATTTTAAAAATACGAAAAGTAGACAGATACTTGATCCGAAAGAACCCCCTTTTGTTAGAAACGCAACTATTTATAATTATTAAGAACTACAGAAATACTATGCAGATTAGTAGTAATATAAATATTCTATAGATTAGTTCGAAAGCCCTTAACTACTAGTACTGCTGCAAGAACAACTACTGCTACTACCACTATCTCTTGAAGGTTATAGGTAAGATGAGCCATGTATCTCGTAAAACAGTAGAGACAGAGCGATCTTGACTTCATTTTCCGACTCCACTCAGTATATTGACTTACATAAGGATAATATTGCGATCTGTATCGTGACCTTGAGTTTCAGGGTCATAGATCACGTTGGTACTGTTCCCTTGAACAACTGAGATAGTGAACGAACTTACATACTCGTAAAGCAGATAGGTTTCGGTTCGCGCTGGCGAAATTGGGTCTAGTTTAAGATGCTTTCTTGCAGTAAGTGACTAAAAAAGGTGTATATCAAATAGTAAAATATTTTAAAAGTCGAATAAGATTGTCTTTTTTTTTTTTTTGAAAGTGTAAGGTGTGCTTTCCGTGTGAAAGGTGATAAAACGACACAAGTAGTAATTAGAAAAACTGCGTCAGAAACCTTAACCCGCACAATCAAAAAATATATTTTTAGTTTCGTTTCCGTATCTGTCGCAAAGATAACGATGTAACAGAAAACTTAAAGATAAACAAGAACAATGGCGACATTGTAGAAAAAGGTCAAGGTGATCGAGAGAAAAAAGTTCAAATCAAAAAATAATTATTGCAAACGGATGACATATAGACAAAATATTTGGAAGTGTGGAGACGAATACATTTATGCATACAAAGGTTGAAAACAGTACACTTGGAGCTTATTTGGTCGCTGTGTAGCATAACGCAGACATTTTGGCCCGAGACCAGTCTTAACAAAAGCAAAGGTGATACTCCTGCAAATTTCATGAATGGGGGGAGGTCAAAACTCAACACTCTTGTGCATGTAAATGTTATATCCAATGCCTATCAATGTTCACTATTTCATTTCTCTACCCCTCCCACTTGCGTTTGAGAACAGGCACGTGGAATGAAAATTTTCAGAATTGCAACAACAAAAAGCACACTTAAGAATGCATTTATACATTTTCACTGAATCTCTTGTTCCAAATGATTGTGTTTTAAGTGTTTGTATTGAGGGGATGTTGTGTTACAGTGGCAAAGTTGTGACACTAAATTGTATGAAATGAAAACGATCCTGTATATTCACAGTCTTCCATAACACACTTGCCAGGGCTCATGCAATTTTCACCTGTTCAATATTTCACCTGTAAAAAATGTGACATTTTTATTGGAAGCTAAAAAAATGTTACCTTTGACGAAAAAAATGACGTAAAAAAGTGAACAAGGTCAGTCAGGTTTTCTGTCAATTTTAAGCAATATAAATTGCATTGTCTTAATTGAAATGTCTTTCTCGGACAAATTTTCATTTCTGATAGAGTTGTAAAGCCTAAATAAAAATAAACACAAAATGTTTTTTGCCAACACCGATTCATCTGCGGCAGAGATTTTAGAACGCACACAGCTAATAATCCCAAATAACTGCTATAGTTAACAGGGCACCTGTTTTTGACTTAATTATCTCTAAATGGTGATGCAGTGATTGTGTTTTGGGTAATTGAGCGGAGAATATTAATACGTGCATGATTGCATTCGTGGCAGTCAGTTGCCAAATGCTCCAATGAACAGCTCCGTCATCCCATCCCATACTCTCTTCATTTCTTTGTCAGAATCTCCCTCCCCTTTTTTTGTTTCCTTTTCACAACACTACTTTAATTTCTCTAGCTAAAACATGCCATAATTGTTATAGAACAACCCAAAAATGCTAAGATATAACCCCGAGAAGAGCAAGAATCAAACATGCTTTGGATATCTCTTGCCTCAGTTGTATCAAGCAATTTTTGTCAACCACTGTGGGACGGATAGCTGTTGGTCGGGAGACCCTCGGAAAAAAAGGAACAATCCGCAAGTGGGGCGCTTCCCAAGTAGTCCGTTCTGTGTTCTATGTGCCTTACAAAGTTACATGGACCAACCCGGAAACTATGCGATTTCAGTTCAGACCAACTGGTCGTCCTATTTCCGTGGTAAAACTTTTTTTTCAACTCCTATGCTAAATGTTGTGCACATTAAACAAAAGCTGAATAGTTTAGCGTGTTATATCTTGTGTTTTATTTTACACTTACGGACAGACGAACAGTCAAACGGATTCTGGTGCCTCTGTATTGTGAAGTGCTACAGAATAAGCATAAACACACTGATCTCATCGGGTGTTCATTGACCAGAGGTCATGAAAATGGCCTTTAAGGCTATTTATTCATGAGTTTTGCGTGCACGTGTAATCCCAATAAATAAAAACAACTCTAGAGCCTTCAAATTTGTTATTATGAGGGTTGAGGCTACTTTAAAAGTAAACTAAAAAAATTCAATAAATTTAATTTCTTTTGGAGGATATTAAAATACTAGAATCGTTCAACTACTGAGGAACTACCGTGTTAAAATACAAACTAAAATGTTAAAATGTAATAATCGTGTCAATACATTGTGGAACTATACTATTCTGTGGATTCACAATATCAAGTCCACCAGCATTGACTTTTAAGCTGTAATTGCTGGGCTTTCACTGCAGTCTTGTCGCTTTGTAGTGAGGTAACAGAGCAGAAATAACCTTTTTACCCTCAAATACGGGATTATGTCCACAAAATTACGCTTCGTTTGATGCTAATAACCTGAAAGGCAAATATTGGTCTGAAGTGCCTATGAACATTCCAAAGCCGGTTCTAGCTTTATTGAATTTATGAAATCTGTTTATAATTAAATCATTATTATCAATAATCGCATTGAAGCACCTTTAAGGAGGAGATAGTTGGTTCAGTCACCGTTAAAGCACAATCTGTAGTGTTTCACCTAACAGGATATTTTGTTGCCGATGGGTCAGAAGGTGTCCATACCAAATGATAATATTCAAAACACCGCCCGGACAGAAGACCACCAGTCATACGACTACCAGCGAAATGAAAAAGCGACAATTTGTCCACCAGCCCTTTTTCTGATTTTATTTATTCTTTCGTGGGGGGGGGGGGGCGGAATTTGCAGCGAATTTTTCCACATATTTAATTTATCGGAGGGGTGTGAGAGGGTGGTTGCCAATCAAGACGATAAATAGACATCGGGAGACTAAATAATAACTATACTACACGCCTGAGCAAACACATCTTAACAGCACGGAGTCGGTTTGGGGTTTAGGATAGATCTGGAGATGGCTTAGCGGCACATTTAAAGCACGGAGAAGGCCCGGTGATTAGAATGCCGTTCACCACAAACATAAAACTGCGTTTCGGACAGTAACTCGAAGAATTTTGCGTTGGATGTGCGTTTGTAGACACAAAGCTGCGAACGGATTTTCGTGTGGAAGCATCCATTTTTTTTCCGCGGACGTTCGCTTGCAGACGGTCGGGGCTATGTAGTATGGGATTCAGTGTAAGATTTTCTTTGCATTAAAACACCTTGCCTTGTACAGCAACACGATACTGAACTCTTAATAGCAGCGATTATTTGGAGTAACTTGGTTTGTTCTTTATTGTTATTGGTTTGGTTCTTTTTTTTTTTTTTTTTTTACTTACGGAGAATGACATTTTTCTCCTTTCAAATATTTGATTCGGTTGAAAGCACAAGCGGAAATAATCGAAACAGGAAGTACTTAATCAAATATCTCTTCATAATTCTTGCAAATGTGATACGCACCAGTTCTTGTGAAAAAGGTAAACAGTTCTTTGTTTAATCACATTTTCTTTGCTTTAGAACTGTGTTTTACTTACACAGACTAAAGAGATATAGAAACTTACTGGAAGTCATCTCTACGAAAAAAAAGGAATTCTAAAGTATAAAACAGTAAGTCCATCAATACCAACCGAATTGTGCGAACGATTGTGTTTTAATAAAGACTAATAAGTCTGTGAAAGAAAGAACTCTGAATTTGCACTACGAACGAGAATTCTGCAAGTGAAAAATCAAAGACTCTTTCAGTTGCTAAACAATGCTGGGTCCTTTAATCGAAACCCACAAAGCGAAACTTTTCAATAGCATTTCCTGTTGATGTCTAGCATTTTCTCGTTACTTGCTGAGAGGTTGCGACACATCATGCAAACTCAGGATACCACACCTATTATTTGTGTGCATGGATATTGCGATCAGAAAGCCTATCGCCATTGTCCACCATGGGGCTATGGCGACCAAGCAGTTCTAGAATAATGGCACCACAGTTTCAAATATAACGCATTCAATGCTATTTTGCCATTAAAAAGGGGAATGCATAAGATGCAAGCTTGGCATGGGACAGAAAAGGGGGCTTGGGGATTCATACTTTGAAAGAGGGACTTTTAAACAGTGTCTGTTTCCAATAACCTTTGATTAAGATGTAAAGCATCTCCATAACAAGGTTAAATAAGTTATAACTTCTTCACAGTGGCTCAAAAGCAAATTCTAATTACCATGCTGTCTCTCGAATACGTTATTATTACTTTTAAATAATGTGCATCGACAAAAAAAGGCTAAATGGAAGAATTGTTTCTGTTGTAAGACGGATCTAAAATGCACCAGTTTCTTTACAGTATATTGTCTTTAAAAAAAAATAGCTTGTGTCAATTTAGTTAAATAAAAAATCTGCGTATAAATTTATAGAATTTATAATACGTAGATTTACTGTAATTTTCTAAAAACTAGAAGGATATGGGTCGGATGCAATCCATATAGCAACCATGAAGAAAGAACCCACGTAATGGTTGTAAGCGTTGTCTTATTTCCGAATACTTGTATGGTAAGATTCAACTTGAACATAGCGTAACAAACCAGTCTTACGTAAATTCTAGAAAATATACAGATATTGTACTGTATACATATCTATGACGAAATAAAAATAACAAGAGAAACTTAGAATAAGGTCACCTTTTCCACAAGCATATTGCCATTTCCTTCCATTACCTAAAGACTTTGCCAATAAATCACCCGAGTTAAATAAATTTCTTAGTGGTGGTTTTAATCGTTTGCTTAATTATTAAGTTATAATGAATTGATCAAAATTATGATATTTTACACATGCTTGGAGTCAAGGAAGTAGAATTTGGTGTTAGAAATGTCCAAATTTGGTGGTAAAAATTCAATTTTGAGAAAATGTCTGATTTCATTTGAAGCTGATGAAACGGTAGTTGATTCAGTAGTGGTCTATTGGAATGATGCTGTTCTTTATGTGAACACAGAAGTCGAATCACCTGTTCCGGCTCTTATGGTTTCTGCCAAGAACGAGTGGTTGAGTAAAAATGAGACAAACACTTGATACAAAATTGAAAATAATCCAAAAATATGCCAGCCCAAGATGCAGCATGTCTATACTTAAGAAATTTAAAAATGCAATTCCGATGTAAATTGCTATATTTAGAGAAGTATTCAACATAACTTTTTGAAAACAGAAACAATACAGCAACAAAATTCAGTTCAGCACAAACTTTACAACAACGGTAATTTAACAACATTCTGAAGTCATGTTGCATGTTCCAGTTTTTACTATATTGAATGTCCTGCTCTGGCCTGTAAACCGGTGTAAGGAAACGTTTTGACCCCCAAAATAAATCGACCCCCCGGTCAATTTGTTTTAAAACAAACAGACCCCCGGTCGATTTGTTTTAAAACAAACAGACTGCCTCTGAAATGTTTTAACCCCCTTATTTTTTGTTGATTTATTTATTTCTTTCCACATATGGCCACCTTATTACTTTCTTTAATTGAAATAAAAACTATATCCATGAATAACAATTTATTTAGCAACTAACATCTACATTTTCAAACACGAAAACACTTCCAACACCACTAACATACAGTCACCAAAAAATCTGTCCAAGCTCAGTAATGGCATTTCAATGGCGCAGAATAATGATTTACTACATCTAGAGGCAGAAAATACTTAAAATAGTATTTTACTTCGCAAAAGCTTTGAATTCGCTTATCTCCACTTTTAATGGGATCCCCTCCAGTAATATTTACCACGCAAAATAAAAAAGAACTTTTTGAGGTACTGTTCAAGATACTCTAACCCTTCCATCCATCCTTTGGCCAATCAGAATGCCCGAGACGTCGTCTGCTAGTCTCGTATAAACGACATTCCCTTTTTGCGTGGCGTCTGTACAACACGCCATTCTGTGTGCTGCCGGTTTTTTGCAGCAAGGGAACTGGTTTAAGGTGCGAATTGCTTCATTTTTTACTTAATTCACTGCCTTATGGATTATTTTATCTATTATTGTGCGTTGGGATAAATTTATGGAGCCGAAGTGTGTTAATTCGACATCTTACTCTTCGGTCTGATTAGGTTGAGTTTGCACGGTCACGGAGACACTTCCTAGTCCCGAGAAGTGCGCCTCTTTCTCCACTTTCATTCAGATCGAGGAACTTACCAGTTCCACCTCAGTTCGTCTAGGAGTAGGATCTTTTCAGGCTGCTGGACCTGATAAGACTCCAAGCTTTACCAGCCAGCTGTGTCATCGCGGAAATGGCCAGTTTTTGCTTAAGCTTTGCTCCATGGGTCGCTTCTCAGTCTTCGTAGAGCAGGTTCTGCAAGTCTGACAGCGTTCTCCGACGAAAAGAGACGTTTTCTGTGACGTCTGAGGGTCATTTTCTTTGCCAGGACCGTTTTCCCATTGTGGTCATACGGTCACGGGTGCGAGAAGACCATTCTGGTCCAACGGGATTCACAAACCCGTTACGGTCCGATGGTCCCAGGTGCATCTGAGGCAAGAGAGATCCATATCCGACACGGGTAGTGCCATTACGGTCCAGCCCGTTACGGCCCGGGAACGCTACCGTTCCGGGAAGCATCTCTTTTCGTCTTTTCCTTAGACCCAGCGAGTTATTGCGGTGTTTAAGCAATTGTAAACACAGCTTGGAGGGTAAAGCTTGCAGTTGAAGCAAAGCACTGAGAAATGTAGTATTGTGCGTTGTTTTATACTACATATTCTCACCGTTGTTTTTCTCTGCTTGCATTTCAGATATGACAGAGGCCAGTCTACTTTCTCCACCGTTACTGCCTCAGTGTATCCATCCTCCAACTGCGTGAAACCCCCACTCCATCTGCGACCGCTGTAGACGGAATAGTGGAATACCTCTGTGCGAGCCAGACAGCCCGTGCGGCGAGTGCCTACATCTTACTCCAGAAGATTGGAAAGTCCTATTACGGAATAGGACCAAGAACGAGCGCAGGAGGGATAAGCGCAAATTCCTTTCGTCAGCTTCGTTTGTTACTCGTGAATTTATTCAGGATACCATGAAGAAGGCTAGCTCCGTTATTCTGGGCCAGTCTCCACCCCCGTACACGTAGACACTGGTGCAGAATCGGAATCCGCTACGCCAGTTAAGAGACATAAAAAGTCCAAGAGTAAAGGACGTGCATTTTCTTAGACTTTAGCAGAACTGGACATCCCGGAAGGGCAAGAACGGGATCGTCTCCGCGAGGCATGGGCCTCACCTCCTAGAGTGAAACCCAGTGGCAGTCCAGGAGGGGCGTTTAAGTCCCCGTCTGAGGAACAAGTGACTTTAACGCATAAGGATACGGGAACAGTGCTTTCGGCGGTTACAGGCCAGTTAGGCATTCCCCCGCGAGAGGACTTATCCCCCCCTCCTCAGCTACAGCGTCTCCCGAGTGAATTTTCAGCGTTCTTGTCTATGCAATCGCAACTGCAAAAGCAACTTTTGGATTTACAGAATCAAGTTCAGAAGCAGGAGAGTCTGCTTAGTCAAAGACAAAAGCCTAAACCATCAGCTACGGTCAGTGGCAGCGATGTCGGGCTCGCCTGTACCTCACCTCCCGCTGGACTCTAACGTGGATATTCCCGAAACGGTCACCATCAGCGAGGAGGATTCCGTGGGCGTGCCCCTTTCGGGCCAAGTCTCTGCATTGCTGGAAGATGATGAGGAAATCGGGCCGATGGAAAATTCTCCCCTAGCAGCAGTCCCGAGCAACAGGGAGAAAGAAATTTACACCCCAGTAGGGGAACCCCACATGTCACATTTTCCACAATCCCAACTCCCAGAAGCAGCATCTGATGAACAGGAGTCGGAGGTGGAAGACGGGGAAGAAGAATCCGAGGGTACGTCAGTACATTCCCGTTGTCATTTACCGTTACGGGCAGTGGAGCAGGTGCGTTCTCCCGGCCAAGGGCATCGACTTTGGAGAGATCCAGCGGCAGCGGGCAGACGGCCCATCCGTACTCCCTCTCCACCAGACCTTGCCCCATCGGTCGAGGACGCGGCCCCCTCGAGTTCTGCTTCTACGATTGCACCAGAAGACGTGCCGTTCAGGGATGCCATTCAAGAGATAGCCCGCTTAGCAGAGGTCTCCTGTGGCTCCCCAAGTTTAGATAAGGAGGATCCGCCCATTCGTATGACATCTCAGGCCGCTCCGCCACAACAGGACTCTTTTATCGCACTAGCCACCAGCGAGGGCATTGCTCATGCTGTCACGGTCCGCGCGAAAGAATTCAAGAAGATGGACGCCGGTGAGGGTCGCACACTGTCGCGTTTCCATTTATCTAAACATTGCCTAGTACGACCAGGCCCATATCGGTCAGCGGATGAAAAAATTCCCCTAGAGGCACTGGAACAGCCCGTGAAGCGTACAGTCTGGATGCCCACAGTGCGTAGTGACTCAGACATTCCATTAGTGGAGAAAGACGCCAAGACCATCGAGGCATCTTCTCGCCACATCCTGAACATTATGTCATTTCAAGATCATGCACTTAAAGCACTAAAGTCGCGTTGGGAAGAACTTCGCCTTAGTGATCCCGTGTCTGCTAAATTGATGGAATGCCTGGCCTTAGCTACCCGAGACGTGGTCAAACTTTCCACCTTTTTGATGACGTCAATGGTCTACCTACGTCGAGATGCATTTCTCCAGCACTGCTGGTCTAGTGTCAAAGGTTTACGGGATCTGCGTCATGCCCCTATCCTGGAGGAACGAGAGCTATTTCCTCCCGCCGAGATAGAGAGGGTGAACCAGGAAAGTCGTTCGCTTTCGCAAGATTATGCCCTGATGTCCAGGATGTCTCGCTCCTCCTTCAAACGTCCACTGAAGAGGAAGAGACCACAACAGTCCTCTCCGGCACAGTCTAAGCCGAGTGCGCAGCCACAACAGCCCCCTGTCAAGAAACCGAAACCCAGCCCCGGCAGCAAGACAGAGGGCCCGGCTCCACAGTCGTTCAGGTAGCAGCCAATCAAAGTACCGTCACGAGATTCCCTCATCTCCTGGCGATACTTTAGCAAACTTAAGAGACTTGGAAAATTTACTTTCCTTAAACGCCTCCTTGCCCGTAGGAGGAAGACTAGGAAAGTTTTGGCAGCAATGGGCAGAAATGGGGGCGTCTCGAAGGGTAGTACGTTGGTTAAAGAGAGGTTACTCCCTACCTTTCAAACGAGACCGGAACGGGCTCAGGTGCCCTATTCCCCTAACCGCCCATGCGCCAAAACAACTAGTCACCTCTTACGCCAAGGGGTCAGAAAAAGACCGAGCTCTCCAAGAAATGCTATTGAGCTTGTCTCAAAAACAGGCGATAGAGGAAATGCCAGAAAATCAAATGGGCTTTTTCAGCAGGGTTTTTCTGGTTCCCAAGAAATCCGGAGGGTGGAGGCTAGTAATCGACCTCTCCCCCATAAACGGTTTTCTCCGAGTGATCACCTTTCAGATGGACACAGCCCAGGTGATAAAAGGGTCATTACGGGAAGGGATGTGGGGTACCTCCATAGATCTCTCCGATGCTTACCTCCATATCCCTCTTCATCGCTCGGCAAGAAAATTCCTAGCCTTTCAAGTAGGGAAAAGACGATTTTGGTTTCTGGCACTTCCCTTCGGTCTGGCTACGGCCCCGTACGTTTTCTCCAAGGTCATGAAAGTACTGAAAACATGGGCACGGCTAGAAGGGATGTTAGTCTTTCAGTATCCGGACGACTGGTTTCTGGCGAATCAAGACAGGCAGGTAACCGAGAATCATACAATGTCTTTAGTTCGCAAGGCACTAGAGGTAGGTCTAGTAGTAAACCTAGCCAAGTCCGAACTAACCCCCAAACAGTCCATTACCTTTCTAGGGGAGTTATGGGATCTGGCAATAGCAAAGGCGTTCCCTACGTCAGAACGCCGCCAGAGAATTGCAGATGCCATAAAAGGTATTTCCCCAGGAAAGAAGGCCATGGAATCTCTCCTTGGCCTGTTAGTGGCAACAGAGAAGACAGTCCCCCTGGGCCGTCTCCATTACAGGCCATTTCAAAGCCAGGTAAGATGGGCGTTGCATCAGGGTCGTTCACCCGCAGCAAGGATGCAAGTTTCACAGGTAACCCTACAAGCCCTACAGTGGTGGTGCGACGTTCTAATTATGTCCGAAGGAATGCCATTTCAGCCCCCTACCCCGGAGATAGAGATTCAGACCGATGCGTCCCATTCGGGGTGGGGAATTTATTGGAATGGTCAGGTATGGAAGGGCAAATGGCCACCCTCGCTTCAGTCCTACCACATAAATTGGCTGGAGCTTCGGGTGGTCTGGATTGCCCTAACCAAACTGACCAACCAACTCAGAAACAAGGCAGTCCTCTTTCGGTTAGACAATTCCACAGCCATAGCTTACCTCAACAAGCAGGGGGGTACCAAATCACGGTCCCTGTCCAAACTTGCATTCCAAATTCTTACAAAGGCCAGGGAGGAACAGGTGACCGTTTCCGCCCGTCACCTGGCCGGGAAATTAAATGTCCTAGCGGACTTAGCCTCCAGACAGGGTCAAGTTATCAACACCGAGTGGTGCCTATCCCCTCGGTCCTTTCAGTGGGTGACACACCAATCCCCATGGGGTGCCCCGACTCTGGATCTGTTTGCAAACGCTATGACCACCCAACTTCCCCGGTACGTGTCTCCTTGCCCGGACCCAGCAGCTTGGGCAGTAGACGCCCTCAATTGTCAGTGGCCACGGGACGAGGTACTTCATGCTTTTCCCCCACAAGCGATCTTAGGGCAAGTCTTGCAGAGAGTAATCGAGTTGAAACCACCGTTCCTATTACTCATTGCTCCATGGACACCGGAAGCCCCATGGTTCGCCCTCCTACTCCATTGCAAGGTAGTAAGGTCGATACCGATCCCATGCCACAACGAGTTGCTATCACAACCACATTGGCATCACTTCCACCCCTCCCCTCGCTTACTGAACCTCCACCTATGGTGTCTGACCAGACCTTTCTGAAAAACAAGGGTTTTTCTAAGCAGGTGAGAGAGAAAATAGTAAACAGTCACAAGGGTTCGACGGCCAAAGTTTACAGGTCGCAGTGGAATAAATTTGCCGCTTGGTGTAGCACTTCTAAGCTAGATCCGTTTCAGGCTAGCCCAGCAGTGGTAGCGGATTTCCTCGATCACCTTTTCACGGAGGTGAAATTAAAGGTAGGTTCCATCGAGGGCTATAGGGCCGCTATAGGGTCAAGACTCAAAGCGTCTACAGGCTACGACCCGGGCGAAGATACATCCCTATCACAGCTAGTAAGACATTTTAAAGTAAACTCCCCACCCTGCCCATCCAACATAGCGCAGTGGGATTTATCGTTAGTCTTACAGTATCTTCAGCGCCCAGATGTTTTAGTAAGGACGTGATTTCATCAAAAAACGCAACGTTAAGATTCACGTTTTTATTGGCTTTAGCTTCGGGCAAAAGAAGAGGCGAAATCCATGCCCTGGACAGAAAGGTAAATAAAGATAAGGGTACATGGGAGAAGGTCACCCTAGTCCCTAGAGCAGGATTCATGGGAAAAACCCACATCATGACCCAAGGGATGGGAACGTTCGATCACATTACTCTCCCATCCCTACCAGATGACCCCGACTCAGACGGTCTGGTCTCTTTGTGTCCCGTCAAAGCACTGCAACAGTATTTAGAAATGTCAGAGGCCTACAGATCAAAAAATCAGAAGGCTCTCATCATTTCTTTTATGCCGAAATTTAGCAAAGATCTTTCGAAACAGTCGATCTCAAATTATATTAAAAGGATCATTTTGGCAGCCTATGACGATGCACAAATCGACCCTAACCCGTTAGGGGAATAGAACATCAAAGCCCATCAGGTAAGGCAAGTAGCCAATTCCCTCAGGGCGGTACGTAACGTGTCCCTTTCGGATATATTAAAAACAGGTTGTTGGGTTTCCCCCAACTCGTTTGTTAAATACTATCTGAAAGATTTTTCTCAAGATGAATTGTCTGGCTTATATTCATTAGGACCGTTCGTGGCTTCAGAAACGACCATTACAGGCTGAGTGTTTCTGTTGTAGGAATGCTTCTCCCAAGTTTAAGAACAAGGGCAAGCACAAGAGTAACTTCTCCAAGGGCCGTAATGGGAACAGTAACAACAACAACAAGCCACGAAAGTAACAACCTACAAGAAGGTCTTTCCTTCTTACTCTGAACATTTCGCCTTTCGCTCAGGTCCTTCGGGCCATTTCGGTCCGTGCTTATATTAAGTTACGGACGAACGCTGGACGGTTATGTTTAGTTAAGCATTTATTTACTCCGAAGTGTTCAGGATCGCATGTGTAATGAGTACAGCCCAGTCTTCGGTCTTACGGCTACTCGGATGCTTAAGTTTTGATCTCCTTTCTTCATGTTTTTCAGAAAGAAAGGGGGGGGACCATGTCGGTCCCAGACGTACCCAGTGACCGTACACCCGTTGTAGCCGGAAGGCCGAAAGCCGGTTTATGGTTCATGGTATGAGGTACCATAGTGTCATTATGGGCTTATGGGACCATAACGGCCCCATACAGGAAAACAGTCATAAATAAGCAAAATTTTCTGTTTTTCATTTTATGACGATTTACAGTAGTTTTAGTACTATCTAGTCAATCGCTACGAGTTTATTTCAAATAAACGTGGTAATTTATCAAATGAGAAGAAGAAAAGTTAGACAGCGGACTCGCTTTCTTTTTCAAGTTTGAATTGCATGTCTTGTAAGACACTTCAGTCACTTTACTAGAAGTGTCAAATAGTTTATTTGCGTAATTCCTATGGATTTACGATCGTTTTGTAGTACTTCTAAATAAACCTAATTGTTCATCAATACATAGCAAGTGAATAGTGAGAACTTGAGGAAGGGATCCATCCGGTGGGCGGTTGGAGGGGGATGGTGATAGTTCTCAAAAAAGATGATGGCATGGTTGGAAGCCTTCTCATCTCAACTGACAGTTGCTGTGATATTTTTACTTTGTTACGATTTGACCTTATGTTGAAAGACCGGAATGGTGCGCCTCCGGACTTTATTTAGGAAATCATTAAAGAATTGAAACTTAGCTGACAAGTTTTATTTCTTCTTTTGCGTCGAGTGCACAGCACTCATCGCCTACATGCAATGAGCTTTTACAAGCCATAGTGTAATTCGCGACCTTTTTGGGCAGTTCAAGAATGGCAGGCTCCCCTGCTCCGGACTCAAGTCCCATTAAAAGTGGAGATAAGCGAATTCAAAGCTTTTGCGAAGTAAAACTATCGTTTTATTTCGTAAAACGAGCTTTTACGAGTAAAAGCGCAATTCGCGTTCTCCACTTTTAACTTTGATTTTAACCCGTCCCATCCATCCCCAACTAGCCTGGGCGTGTTTTTCCGCCTTTTGGGCTAAAAAGGGAATGTCGTTTATACGAGACTAGCAGACGACGTCTCGGGCATTCTGATTGGCCAAAGGATGGATGGAAGGGTTAGAGTATCTTGAACAGTACCTCAAAAAGTTCTTTTTTATTTTGCGTGGTAAATATTACTGGAAGGGATCCCATTAAAAGTGGAGAACGCGAATTGCGCTTTTACTCGTAAAAGCTCGTTTTACGAAATAAAACGATAGTTTAAAAACCATATGCACCTTTTTTTACTTCCATTTTATATTTAAACATGATTTTTTGTAGGGGGTCATATTATTATAGGGGAGGTCTGTTTGTTATGGCGGGCTTTCCTAAAACAAATCGACCGGGGGGTCTGTTTGTTTTAAAACATATCGACCGGGGGGTTGATTTGTTTGGGGGTCAAAACGTTTGATTACACCGGTTTCTCCTCCATTCCAGAATCTTTGGCCTTTCTCAGTCAATCCGTTCTCAGCTCCACCTGAAGATGTGGCGGTAGCGTAAAGGCTCGATATGTTCAATAGAATTCAAGTCAGATGAATTTGTAGAGCATTGTAGAATCTGGATCTGATTAGTGCACAACAGATATGTACATTTCAGCCAATCGTCGTGCATGAAAATCGCCGCACGGTCGTTTGTACAGTACGGTACGATTTCGCCTCTAATGCGGTTTCCGCATGATGCCTCGATGTCAAGTTGCCATCGATGACTAGCAGAGGTGATTTCCAACCAAGTGGAACGACATCCCACACTATCGTACTTCCTCCAACAAATCTATCGACTTCATGGACATAAACTTGTGCGAATCGTTCTTCTCGCCGTCTTTATGTTCGATGGTGGGAGTCTTTTCAAAACAACCGAAAAAGTGCGACTCGTCGCTAAACACTCCGCGACGAAACGAGGTTAATGACAATCGGTTAATTAAATATAAGGTCCCCCAAACTCGTCGAAGACGTCATCGCCGTTAATTTAACTGGTCCATGTCAGCGCAGCCGATTTAGCACAACTCTTCTACTAATATGGTTGTAATATCTGCCTCATGTCATTACCGCCGTTAAAACTGCAAGCCAGAAGCCATTGCGAAAGTGCATCTTTGGATAACTCGATCTTGCTCCGGCGTTAATATCCTTGGTTGCCTCTGGTCGTCTGCGGTATCGTAAGGAGCCCATAGCTGGGTGACATTGCTGAAGTCAACAAATGTTTGATACAACCACCCTGGGCGTTCTGGCGACTGCTGCTTGTGATATGCCGATATGAAGCCTACCAATTACTTGTCATCTTTCATTTTCGCCAAGCTTTTCCATTTTAGCGTCTTTTTCCTTCAAATGTTAATTTGGATAAACAAGAATCTATTGCATCAAAGGGGACAGGATGTGTCGATACAGCGTTAACTCCAAAATACTTCAATTCCTCGTTAGCTGAACGTTATCTGATCATCTGTTAATAAGCTTACATAACAACTCTATATTTGAATCACAACCTCACCTTATTTTTAAGACCTTTTGTTGCTTTAAGAAAAATGTGTGTATTCAACTATACATTTATACTTAAACTATTATTTAAAAACAATTGGCAGCACATTTATGTTAAAGTAAAAAAAACAGTTATAAAATATTAAAAACTAAGCGTAGATTCACATTTGTTTCCAAATCTGACTATTTGCACAACTATGATTTTTGCTGTTAAGTGATATCACCTCAAATGCTCACATATTTACACTTAGAAAGTTTTACTTTCCTAGTACAATTAAAGGGAAATGCGGGTATGTCTGCGCCATCTAGCGACCGAAATGCGCATTACATTGAATATCGCAGAGTTTGAATCCATGTTTACACAGTATAAATAACTATTAAATCCGTCCAGATCGAAAAATTCTTTTCAAAGACAAATAGGCTCGTGTCCAGAAATGGTCTGTGTTGATATTTTGTTCCTAGAAGGGCCTGTGTTGATATCTTGCCCATTAAAAGCATATTACACTGTTTTCACCATTTAACCATTGCGTCAATGGGATTTTGTCAAAAATATTGTATAATTCTGTTATTGATACGGTGACATATATTTTTTATTTGCTTAAAACATTTCTTATGACGTGTTCTTCAAACAGGGAAAAATGAGGCAATTGTCAATTGTGATTATGTGTGAATTTTGCATTTTGATTGAAATTTCTTGGTTTTCCCAATGGTTTCCATAGTAAAAGTACGCAACCTTTCAGTATCTTTAGTTTTCTTATAACATCGGTGACCCCCCTGATTCTTTTCAATTTTTAAATGTATAACCTCAAAGGATTAAACTGTGAAAGTATGAAGGAAATGTCAATTGTAGGTGAGATACCCGCATTTCCCTTTAAGTTCATACAGTAATACCCATGTTTCTCCTTTTATTCTCTGAAATCATTTCTGAGCAGCTCGTCGAAAACTCAAAAAGAACGTCAAAATTTTATGTGAGCATAAGCCGTATCGATTCTGGTGCTGTGTGAAATTTGGGGGGGAACGGATGCAGTGGATGTTGTGTTTTATGGGTAATAAATTTATGCACCGCTGGGTAAATGAGTAGTCTTATTGATGGCCCAGCACATCAGCAAGTAGTCAGAGCTTGTTGTTTTGAAACGATGTACGGCTTTTTGACGTAAGACAACTCAAGGCGGTAGCTAGGTAGGAATAGATAAAATGGATATGTTCAGTGTACTGCCGAAGTTATGTAGAAATTTTATTTTTGAAGGCAGAATTATTGGACAGTACTTGATTGTCCCGTACATTAGACAGTTTCAATTTTGGTATCCTAGTATGGTCCGCCAAGTTGACTCCTTTTTGGTTTGGCTTGGTTCGGTATGCTTGAATATGTTCACATACAGAACGCATTTTTTCAACTAAAATGTCAGCAAATTGCTAAGCTAGTGATAAATTTTAGTTCTATTTTACCGGACCATCCTTTGAATAAACTGCCTTTTAAAAAAGCTTTTCGATCAAGCAATTTTGGGAAGTATCTTTTCTACTCCGTGTGGGCTTCAGCGGAACACTTTAAAGACCAAATGTCGCTCCTTCTGCCCTTTCCACTGCTCCCAAGTTCACCAATTTGTACAGTAAAATGTATAATGCAATTCATACCAACATGGGGCATATTAAATTTCATATTTTACGCCGCAAAAGTTTCATCGTCAGAGATCAAGTTGAAACTAACGGGTGTAAGGAGTGTGACTCCACTTTAACCACACAAGATTACTGGAAAATTCGTTACGAGATCCTATTCTAAGATAAACATGATTTTAATAATTTCAAAAGATTTTTTCATTAAATCTTTTTCTGTTTTAGATGAAGTTAGAAGAATTTTTATCATGCAATAAAGTATCAAATAAACTCCTAATTTGTAATTACATTAATATATACTGGAAAATAGTACTTGCCACCTTATCCATAAAACTGATCAGAGACGGTCAGAAGCAGAAAGACCAAAGTTGAAGGAAGAATCTGTTTGAATCTGTTATCTTTGTCTATGCGATTTCAACCACGTAGAGTAAGGCGACATTTTAAGATTCGCTTAACTGTCACAAAAATTATTGATTTATTATCAATAAATTTATATATAAAATACAAAGATATTAGTAAAATTATTGAAATGTTTTTGGTAATTACATTGAAGCGTTGCAGGAGACACATTTGGTCGTACGTGTTCCATACTGAACCTCTGTGGTATAATAATAGGAACTAGGTAAGAACTTTAGTATTCATAGAGTCTATTCATATCATAGCAAAGAACGTGCAGTGTTAACAATTGATGTCAACACATATACCACAATTTTTTGTACTGCACCTATATTTTATCATAATATATTTGTTACAGACACAACACAATTTTTCCTGTTGCTATGCATTTCTGTTAAACAAATCACAAAGACAGACATGCAAGACTTGGATGAGACATGGTGTTATTACTTAAAGAACTGTCTTATTCAGTTCTAAGATCGAACAGACCAACACCAGAGCTAGTTTACTATTTACTTTAACTCTTAATTGCTGGTCAGATTTTAACTTGAAACTACGCATGGGGTTTTATTGAAACCTGTTGTTATTCCTTGCCCTCCATTATTGCCTTGACATTTGAATTTAGTGCTGGTACTTACTTAAACTTGTAGCTCAATATGTATCCTTTGTCGAATTATTAAGAGTGACTGGTTTCTTAAGTTGTAAGCAGAAAGAAGTACGGTTCAGGTGATAAAACTTTGCATAGCAATCAATATCGGGGCTAATACTTTTTATATCCACTGTTGCAATACATTGGATCACTCAGTTTGTTATACCGTTATAATGTCTACAAAATCGGTTCCCATCAGGCGCTACAGCTCGGTGTAGTTTGCGGGTGTTTTAATAAGAGGTGTGTCTAATGGTAAAGGCTGAACTTAGCAATGACATTAAACTGAAAAATCCATATACCATATAGAAACTGGGTGACAGCCAATCTCTTAAAACTAAACGATCACAAAACTCAGGTATTACTTAGAAGATCTCCATCATCATGTTGTCATCTTTTGTTACATTTTTTTATGAAAACCTTTATTTCATTTTTGATGAATGCATTCTATTGTTCCTTTGATCAAAAAGAAATTAGTTTAATGTCTTTCATTTAAAATGAAAATAACACAAATTATTCTTCCAGGAACAGCAGAGTCAATGGTGTGTGAATGTCAGGACTTACAGAAATGAGCGCTTTGGTTATATTTTTTATTAAGCCATGTATCAATATAGATGTCGTCTTGGATCCTGGGATTAGTGTTCAATTGTTGAAACCAGAGAATAAGTACATATGGAACAGGACTGCAACAGCAGTAGCAGTCTTTAAAAAAGCAACTTAACTATATTTTTCTTAGAATAATCACATTATTGTTAGGCTTATTTTTTAATTTTAGTGATAAGTTTAATTTGTTGATGTTTATTTATATTTAGTCATATTTTACTATATTTGTGTTATACTATTGCATATTGTCCAATTCATTGTATATGTTTTGTATCTTCGTTTTTTTTACATGCGAGAAGGGTTGCGAAATGTACATTTCTTTTGGGAAACAAATTCATTCATGTGGTCACCAAATCTGATAATAAATTATATTAGCCAATTAAATAAAAGGGACATACAATTAACCACATACAACACAAATGAAATAGTAATTTAAAAGTATGTAATTGTCAAACTTTTATATCTTGTGGTTTTCAGGCTTTATGAAAATTGCCTAATTGAAAAATTAAGTAGTTGGCGGAAGATTTATTGCAGCACATAAAGAGGCATAAAAGTAAAGCAACTTGTGACAGCAAAAGACATTACTTTTCATAGTGAATGCAAGCCTGAAATTAGCATCCATTTCAGGTGCTTTAACGACTCCGTAAGTGTCAAAAAATAAAGGTTTGATCTTGTTGTCATTACACGGTACTGCCCCGCACACTTTTGATTTTAATTCAGTTGAACGTATGTTTTACGGCTACACTCTCCTTCTATGCTCAGTAATAGATGCCTATGTCATCAAGCTTGTAATACACCGGGCGTGCAGACTGTTATTTCGTTTGAAACGAAAGATAAATAGAAAGTAAGTAAGCTTGGAATTATAACCAGCTGTGCCAAAGCTTCGTATTGTCATCAGTTTTAAAATAAGTGTTAAGACAGCACCTTCCAATTGATGAAGTTCACTCATTGTCAAAACATAGCCTGAAACCATTAAGCAGCACGCTTCAGAGATGCTATGTCTACTGCCACCATTTCTTATTTTCATTTCGGAGAGGCCAGACATTGTTATAATCCACTTGCAATCTATAGGTCATAGTTGGGCATGTTAATTGGGGGACATTTGTTTCATTCAAATAACTGAGGCATTCATTGAAAACAAGACTTTTATCATGTATAAGGTTCCAAATTACGGAACCCGGGTTTCGTAGACATTTAAAAAAATGGAGAAAACATAATAAATGGAATTGTAATGTTCTACTGACTTGTCTGTGAGTGCAGGGCACAGAGTGGTGTCACTCTTGCCCTGTACTGAACAGCTTGTGTGTAAAGTTTATATCTCATTTTGAAACATAACTACTAAGACCTTGATGGAGTCGAAAGCTTTTCTCGGTTCTATGCAGTCATTGCTTAACATTCACAAGTAAGCCTTTAACAAAATCCATGTATTGCTATGTGTAAAATGCTAACCAAGATATTCTTATAAAACAGAAATTCCACAAAACGTTTTGTAGCATTTAAGCACTTTTCATACAGAATCCATATGGAGGGGGCACTTTATCGTATGACTTAGTCTTTCACAGCTATAGTAAGACTCTGTTTCCAATTATATCACAAATATCCATTACCAAATGCAATCTTATAAAATTACTGTAGAGGAACTTTACAAAATGAACATGCTGTTCAAGGTTTATCTATTGAGCTGTTTAATTTACTGGTAATCTTAAATAGTTAAAACAAATACTTGACATGCAGTTATAGCATACATGTTTTCAACTTAGCCACTTGATAAACAAATTTTAGATAAGATGTTTTATGGTGCTTTCAATTAATGGAAATTAAACACAATGAAAGAAGATATTCTACAGAGTAGCGAATAATGGTTTCGGGGGATGGCGTAAAACCCTTCTATGAAGTCTGCTGTGTTAGCTTATTGTCATTTTTGTAACTATAATAGCGAGAGGGTAACCGTGTGGACACATGGGCAATGGTTGGTAACACATGGGCAATGGTTAGAAATAATGATTTTACTTTTAAAACCACGAGGAACGCAATCGGAGATCTTCTCGGCACCGATGAATAAGCAAGATTCCTGATACACTGAATAAGATTATAAGTTTTCACCTATTACTTTCAACCTTAGTTGGATGACGTTCCATTGGGGTTCCGTTAACTATTTTGGCTGGCATATTTCAACAATGTTTAGATTTAAAAAAAACCCGAATAATACTCTTTTAAATTTAAAACTGAATTCACTGAGGTTTTCGCCCTGATTTTTAAAAATAAAAGCTCCACAAAGTACAAGTTCACAATCAAGCAATTTAAAATAATAAAATAGACGTATAATTCCGTAGACTGGTGTGAAATGTGGTTTACTTGCAGTGGTGAATAAGTCTGGCCAAGATTTAGTCAATAAACTGAGACGGCGAACAAGTGGTTGCGTTGGTAATTGCGCTCGAAATGTTCGTAAGTTGGTTAACTCATACCTGCAATCAACAGCACTTGAAACACGAGAGTTACTGTGCCACCCGTATAAAATCATGAAACACCACGGTTAAAAGCTACAACGTTCGTATTTTATGTAATCTGCGTTACTTAAGGTGTATTATTTTAGTGTACATTTATTATTTTTAAAATTCGCACACTTTTTGAGCTTGGTCAAACTTGCAACACAAGACAACAGCTTTATTACTTGTTGAAATAAGAAAAGGTGTATCGTAACAGTGCAGTCTTGCTGTCTCCACCAAAACACGGGAACATGTATTTTCACAAAATGCCCTGTCACCTCATTAAACGTCGAGAAATCTGAATCCAACACTTTAAGAATGTCAAGTATATTTTGCTTTTAACTATGTTTTAGTCATGTTACATTTCGATTTGTTTTTGCTGCGAGTCACTGAAAGTTAAAAACAGTGTTATTGGAAGGGGAAACGAGCTCTCCAGTATTTTGGCTTGCAGGCTTGGAGGCGGGCCCAGATAAATTAATGTTTATCTTGTGTGGTAATTATGCATAAGTTCTTCCTTTGTCAGATATTTTATATGGAAGAAATCGGAAGCAAAAATATACAGAATTGGAGCGGTACAAATGCCCTAAATGACAGTTATAACAGTTGGTTTGAATAACCCTATGTATAAGTCTGTGTATAACCCTATATATAACCCTATATATAATGATGGTCGAGGCGCAGCGTCTCGATATGAGGAGGGTTTTCAAAATTCAGTGTCTCCGAACTATCTCATGCACGCCATTGTTGTGACTGTGTCTACAATGGTAATTGCGCCCTCTACAGAACGTTGATGCAGAAAAAGTGCATTTCACTTGTGAACTTGTGACGGCTGAATATCTGGGTCCTGACCTCTATCAAGTTTCAATTGGTTTTGGGTGCAGCGTTTGACGACCTTTTATTGTGTTTTCCCTCCCCCTTTCACAAAGCTGGTTCATTTTTAATGTAGAAAAACAGATGGTCTAGCTGTGGGGTAAGGCGGGGGGGGGGGGGGGGGGGGGCGGTGGTGAGGGGAGTAGGAGAAAAAGTGAAATTATTCCCCAAAACATGATTGAACCTGCCCTTGCTATCACTTACAAAAATTTCGCTTCGAGGGTTACCGAGGGATTTAAGAAATTATGCCCCCACTGAGATGGGTTACCTCAAGCTGCCTAATCGAACTTGGGCAATTGCCGTAATTGGGCTCGCTGTCCCAACAGAAATAACGTCAATGGGATGGGCGAGACAGTCTTACTATAGAGTGCTTTTAAGCCGAACGAACGAAAAATTAAAAAAAAAATAGTTTTAACTGAAAGTATAACAACTGAAGTATGTTTTTAATTTTTGGTTTTAAAGAAATGAGGACTTAGTAACTGTGTGATTTAAAACTTTAAAATACGATTATAAAGAAGCTAATATTTGAGGGTTCTAGGATGGCGTGCGCATGAAAAACAATAAAGGCTGCAATCTATTGGCATCGGAGGACTACAGCCTGAACCAAGCTGACAGGATAATTGTTTGGAAATAATGCTTTTGATTTATTGAACTAACAAAGGTTCCAGTTCTGCGACCAGTGGATGAATTATGTCTGTCGTGGATTTTTCCCGTCGACGAAATTCCGTTCCATTTTTCTTTTACAGTGGAACTTATTCAAAAACAACCTGCTCGGTTTCAAAAGAATGAAACTAAATCTTTTCAGGATCTTTTCGTTCCGTTCTTTTCAATGTGTTTTTTTTTTTCGTTCCGTTCTGATCACTCCGAAATGCCCATTACGCAGACGTCCCTGTAAAAAGTCCTTTTCTAAAGTTACCTATTTATGTATTTCATTCTTGTAATGCTGTGGTTCCTTTCTTTTACGAAACAACACTTCTATTATTACTAACAATAGTATTATGAATAATTTCATTCTTAGAAGATATTAAGTAAAATTTAAATTTATTTTATTTTGCAAATGGCTCCTTTTAAGAACGCACCCTGGACATTTCTTTCGCCCAGTGTGCAAATTAAGAAACGAAAAACGTAAGGGCCAGGGTCAAATTTTACATGTAAAGTAGTCTTTTAGATTGATGTGAAGTTTGTATTTTGTAGAGACACAATTACAGGTCTCGTGGAGAAGCCACCTATCACTCGTGGCATTCTCTCCTCTGTTTGACATATCCTTATGTTTTGTAACACACCACAGGAGTTGAAGTTGTATATTTAGTTTACAGTGTTACAGTCCTTCTAATTAAGTGCCTCTTTCTTGTGTTAAAACAGACATAAATGAATGTGTTAATGATATTGGCGGTGTCGGATTACCTTAGCGTTTTTTTCAGAATTTATCTTTCTGGCATTTTTAGAAAAGCTTCATTTGTGCCTTAAGGTGTTGTGAATACTATGAGAAAAAATATTTATTGATCAGTGGCAGATAACATCAATTTACCCCCCCCCCCCCCCACCTAAAAAAGGAAAAAAGAAGAAAAAAAATGTTTTTTTTTTTTGAAGAAATTAAAAAGGGGCTGCTGAAATGATGCATTTTTACCAAGATTATGCTCCATGTTCAACGGTCTTGTGCATTTGTATGACTTTCCTACAAATTTCAGCTCTTGCATATCTTATCTAATTCTGCAAGAGACGCACAGACTGGCTTACAAGCGGAAGTGCCTGACATCCCGCACGCTGTTGTGTGAGACAGACGCACAGACTGGCTTACAAACAGGAGTGCCTGACACCCCCTTCTGTTGCACCGCTTCAGCATTTCAATCATTTGGGGGGTGGAGGTGGGGAGAAGAGTGTGTATGTAAAACATTCATGTGTTCAATCGTAAAAAAACATCATTTAAAGTCTAATTGATTGTGTCTTTTTTTTCAAAAGTATCATTTACATGTTGTTTTTTCTCTTTTGTCTTTAAAATCTCGTAACACTGTGTCAAACAGCACAACACAATTGAATTATACAGCATTAAATTATAATGATTAAAAAATGCGTTTCAATTTTCATTAAAGACATTTAAAGTCATACATTTTATAGACATCAAACACAATCCAACAGAAACAAGTTGGCATGGTGTGCAAAAATCGGCGTTGGAAATAAAAATCATTTGATGTATAAACTGTGAATGCTTGCATCATTATTTTACGAGTAGTCATGGCCTTTTGTAATTAGTGTTCTTCTATTGACACTTAACAAAAAAATAGTTAGTTGCAGCCACAATTTAATAGAAACTTAAGAGCTGGATGATTGTTGAATACTATGTGTACATGCCAATTCAGTGGCTTCACTTTCCCGGGTCGCTGCGAAACCAGAGCTGTTCTTCATTGAGAACGACAGGCAAATCAACTGTAGCAATTTACATTTTTAAAAATTAAGCTATCCATCAATAAACATCCATTTTTCCTACGACAAAAAAAGGAACTTGATTTCTATGTTGGCTACAAAATAAACAAAAACTCCGCCCATATACTCGCATTTGTATTTACTAAAATGCAACAAATTATCGAAATGTATTTGGTAATTTAGTTTATATTTATTAGAACATAGCCATAAGAATGCCATTAAATGCGTTAAAATTCAATATTGCTTTAGGTCAACTCTTTAAATCCAGCGGAAAATTAGTGGTATCCAACATATCTTAAAATAAAAGCATTGCGTTTGAAGTTTTAAAATGTAAGGCTGTACTCAGCGAAAAATTCTGCTCTTATTTTTTCTTGTGACATTGTTTTGAGGCATCCATTGAAGTCCTTTTTTGTAAGGCCACGAGGTCTTTCTGATTGCCTATTATTTTACATTTGCAACCTCAGCAGCTGATTGAAAGGCAACACGGCAAGACACTGCGATTGGGTTGGGCCACATGCGAGATTATTGTAACAATCCATTATGACAATTGTAATAAGGCCGGGCGAAGATAGAGAGCCAGATAGGGAAACAATTTGCTTAATTTTCCTCAGCTATTGTCAAGGAATTTTCTTATTCACTTGCCTCGAAATGCCTTAATAATAAACCCATTGACAACAAAAACGACTGTGTTAGATCCAAATGTGACAGGTTAAATGGCATCCTCAACCATCTCTTTTCGTCCCGTTACTAGTGTTCCGAAGGTGGTTGATGTCTCTCAGACCACCCAAATAAATTAGTTATAAAATTATTCCTGAAAAAAAAAATATTTTCTCAGGAATAGTAAAAGATGGGCGGGTGTGAAAATTTCAAGGAAGTGTCAGAGAAGACAAAAAAGTGGTGCTGGCACTGGCTTTATCAAGATGTAACTGGAGCCTCATTATCGGAGCGAAATGTAAATTGATAACTGTCCTTAAGCAAAGTTGCACAACATAATGGACAAAGGCATTTAACTGAAGCCACATTGTCATTTTAGTTAATCAATTACGAAGCCATTTCTTTAAAATGTTACGCCATTATTAAGGATCGTAAAAGAAACCCCGCTGTTGTCGTTAACATATTTGAATTGTTAGAAAAAATACGCCGTATCATATAATTGCTTTTGAAAGGAAATGGAAATGATACTGAAGTGTCCATGGAGTGTTCATGGAGTGTCCACGAAAAACATCGATAAAACGAAATAAATAAATATAAAAACTTGAAGATGGTGATATTTCAGAGAGTAATTTTCTGGAACACCATTTTCGCATGTAACTGCCAATATATAAAGTCGGTATTCGACAAAAAACTTCTTGGAATGATTGTTTTTGGGGGTTTCGGTGGCCCCGTTTAACATACACATAATCTTTTTGAGTCTCGAATTGCTAAAATAAGGAAACATCAGCTTCGTGCTATGTCAACAACCTCTAAACCGACAAGGAGAAGGTATCTGCGTTGCTGGAATACATTGGAATGTCTATACTAATTGTACAGCTGTATAAAAAGTTCTGTATTTTCAAATTTATTTCTTTTTCCATTTTCAGTTTCTCTTTCAGAATGAAATATTGAAAAGACAAAATGTTCCAGGACATTGGACAAACGACCCCAGTAAGCATAATTCGTGCTGCAAAGCTTAAAAATAGACGTAAACACGATCTCTGGATTTTCCGAATCGCAAAACGAGGCAGTTTCTTGATGGAACTTCATTGGAAATTCACTTGATGGCGCCCGATAGCCACATCGAGCTATCGCTTTGATTAGTTATCACTTCAGTTGAATGCAGATATTACGATTTTGATTTGTAAAGCTAAACTCATCTTTTATAATTCGCTTTTTAATTTCTTTATTAATGTACTGAGCAGTGCAAGGAAATAGGTAAAATAAAATAAAAATAAATCAAAATAAATCAAAATAGTAAAATAAACACGACAAGAAGAAAATGTTACCAACTATCTCCATACTATGCAACATTATTTTACAAAGTTTACTTAACTGTATGGATTTTAAAATACCACAACTATCTTTCCGTTTCATCACAGTAATTGCAAATGATAGTGGAATTAATTAAACATTTTCCAACTAATTTAACAGCATGTATCAAATGAAAACTAACATTTGTAGCCAATGCATAGGTGGTTTATTATAACTTTGGTAGCAGTTTTTCAATGTCTTTTCTCCTTGACTTGTTGCGTCCAATTCACATGCACAAGTCAGTAGATTTAAACAACACACCCAAGTGTATTCCAAATGATTTTCATTCCGACATCAATTGTAAACTTTTGTAACATAATCACGGACCGCAGCGAAAATTAAACCAATACAAAAGGTTTATACCCGATAACCTTTCTGGGTATATGATGTTGTAGGTTATAAGAAGTTAACTAAAGAAAAAGGACTTCTTTTACATTCATTGTTAATTGTACGTTGACAGTTATACAAATATAAGTCGTTTTAAGATAAGAGTGTCCCTATTTTCTGCATTTATAATAATAAATAACACCCTAGGAACGCCACATAAGGGGGCGTCTGTGGCCCCCAAGCCATGTTTTCACGTTTCAATAATTTATGGTATCTTATTTTTGACACTGAAGTAAAGTTTGTGATAGGAATCTTATCGAATAAACGATTAATATTAATCGCAGAAACTAGCATAATTTCCAGTAAAATGAGACGAAATATGTTTAAGGCAGTTGGTGTAAAATTGATGGGGGGATGATTGACTAAACTACCACCCTTAACCATCGAAAATTCACCATAATTTCAAGTCAAAAATTGGCCCGAAATTTCACTCAATAAATTTAATCGTTGTTTAATAGCACCTACATGAAAAGCGAACCCTGTCAATTAGAACTGAAATGTATTTATGACTCTTCTACACTGCGGACCTCACGTTATGGCTTTTGAAAGTGCAAAATGTGGTAGAGACATTGTGAACCAGTAAGGCGAGACTCGTCAGTACCAAGAGACTGGACTGTAATGTTTCTCCCATTACCTGTGAATATTCGGTTTATGGCCATTTTATTACACCTGCTCCATACGTCTATTTCAGACTTGTCAATCCAAAGCATAAAATCTGCGCAATTATAATTTGGTAGACCGAGTGACACAAAAGGTTTCCATTAAATTATGTGTTGGAGAATGTGCGGGTATATGGTTTACTTTCATTATTTTTGTCTTTGGGAAATTTAAATTTGAACATGGCTAAACTTCCTCTTGTTGCTCTTTAAAATCAGTCTGTAAAATTAAGATGCCCCTTGTTTTATTTATTTATCAGGACAAACAGCTCAGTATAACAACAAGCGAGGCCTAGTATTATAAATAACAAAATTATGCCGTATAAAAATACTAAGTATCTGCCATTAAACGCTTAGAATCGTTAATACAAGCAAGTAGAATAATTTTGAAAAAAAAAATCATATAATTGTCCCCAACAGTTTCGAACAATAACTAAAAGGAAATGTTTTAGGTGCAGAGCGTTAACTTTAATTGTTCGAGAAATAAATTGTTGAACACAATAAATAAACGCATAATAAGTGTTCTCTGTACTGTGCGCCCTTTTCAGGACAATAATTAAATGACATAATTAAATGAACTAAACAAATAGAAAATGAAGAAGCCCTTATTTTTACATTTGCAGAATTTGAAGATATTGTTTACTGTAATTTTTATATTTCTTTTGTCAGTAATGGCATTTTTAGTGAGACAGATAGAAATATAATTTGATAAATACTTGTATTCTTCTCTGTGTGGGCGTGTGAGTGATTTTAAGAATTCATCGGAATAATTTAGAATGTTTATCAGGAACATCCTTTACACAAAATTACATGAAAGTCCTTCCTGTGTGAGTGTAAATGGTGAAAATATCAACTACATTGTATTCATGATTTTTTTATAAAGATCAAAAGCAAATATGTGGACGATTATATATACCTAGTAGCATATTTTTCCGATGGTGAAGTGGGCTGTCCAGGCTGAAAGATATCTTGAAACGATAGATAAAGCAGGCACAGAACACTCAGCCGTTTGTTTCTGCAATATTGCAGCAGCTAAAGGTGATTGCAATTCGTTTCCTTAAGTGCAAGTTATGGTAACTTCGGAGTTTTATCAAAAGGAACCGACATCATTTCTTACCGTGTAATTACCGTCGTGTATTTTGTTAACTCTTTCATGATACGACTGATCGCAACGCCCAGATGACGCTAGTATAAAAGGTCACACGAGTTAAGAACACACCGCTCAGTATAGCCGCCAGGATATAAGCCTATGAAGACGTATGGCCGACGTTTCAAGTTTCCAGTTCCAAATGTGCAAGATTGACATGTCGCTGGAACAGAAAGCAACACTTGTAATCTGTGTGTTAAATACCACAAAATATCACCTCACCAAAGTGAAACTGAAAACCTCAATGGAACGCCCCTCGCGTGGAAGTTTTGTTTAAAGATGTAGCCTGTGTTTGAAAAAAAATCGCGCCCAAGGGCATTTAGATTATGACAAGGGCTTTGCACAACTCGACAAAATAATTACCTTTAACCTCTACTCTTTATGTGATTATG
Source organism: Protula sp. h YS-2021 (assembly GCA_949752745.1). Classification (NCBI taxonomy): domain Eukaryota; kingdom Metazoa; phylum Annelida; class Polychaeta; order Sabellida; family Serpulidae; genus Protula; species Protula sp. h YS-2021. Next base: position 73,264,917 of record OX457025.1, read on the forward strand.
TGTTTGAGTATGTTATTTTTTTTTTTTTTTTTGCAAACGCAGACCGTATCACAGCGCTAGAAACAGAAACACAATTACTACCAAATGTTTGGATTGGTTTTAAAAGTTTTATTAATTTCTGCGTCAATTCAGTTTAATTGATATTACCTTCATTCAAGTCCCTCCTTCTCTCAATGTTTCTTTCACTTTCTCTGTGCCTCTCTGTCTCCCTGTCTCTCTGTCTCTCTCTCCCTCTCTGTCTGTCTGTCTGTCTGTCTGTCTCTCTCTCTCTCTCTCTCTCTCTCTCTCTCTCTCTCTCTCTCTCTCTTTCGATAATTGCACACGCTCATCAGAAATAACCGAGAATACCTACCACCCGGTACCCAGCATGCCTGTTATTTTTGTAGAATTTGTACAAAAGTAGTACTTTCAGGATTTCAGGATTTTTTCAATTAGATTATGCAGATTGAGAGTTTGTCCAAGAGAAGTTTGTAGTTAGATTATGGAATTGATTAACAGAAGAACAGCAGATCACATATGTATTTCCATGATACTGGGAGCCGTGATAAGGCGACATCTGCCATGCTACTTTCCAGTCATTACTGTTAAAAACAAAATCTTCTGCCATTTAGCTGGCTTGGTTGCACGCGTACTGGTGTGTAGACTAGTCACCATCTTTTCTCAACTCATTCTTTCGTTGTTAGTCGCTTTTTCCTTTATTTCTTTATCCCTTTCCGCTGTTTTTTATCTGTCTTACTGTCTCTCCAACCAACCTGTGCTCATCACAAAATACCAAAAAAATAATGCCCACTCCCTTGTCTCCAGAGGCATTTTGTTATGACGTGATACTGTCTAATATATTCACTTATTAATGGGCCCATGGTGGCGTTGTAGGATTGGCCGATTGTGAAAAAACAAACTTCGTTATGATACAGCACAACTGAATCTTACGCTGAGCTCAATTTGCCGTCACTGACCCCCACAAAGGGAGTCACATAATGAAGTTTGGCAGGGCTATCAAGAATCACGCAACGCTGTATTATTCAACTACAGGGTGGCTTGGGCATAATCCACTCGGATAGTGTTTTGTCGGTGGCTCATTCAGTGGGAGAGTGACAGCAGCCAAGCTGTCTCGCTGCTAAAAAGTAACAAATACAGTTATGTACACATCATTATTTCTGAAGTAAACAGTGTACATAATAACATATTGTCATGGATTAAATCATATATGTGTAGTTATGCTTGATGAATAACATTATATGACACAATATACTGATGAAATTGAATAGGCCGCTGGTCATGAATGAAAGTCATTTATAAAATGAAGAAGACTTCCCCAGGGTTAAACAACTGTATCCTGCGTATTCTGTTCCAGTCACCAATGAAATGAAAGAGATTCTAGAGTTAAGGTTGGAATTTGACATATTAAAAAAAAATTGAAATAAAACTGGTGTGCCATTGCAATTAGACTGGAAAAGGGCTGAATAAACTTTTTGTATTTTTTTAAATTTTGAAATGTTTATGTGTGTACAATACATTGCATCCATGTACCAATTGCTTATTATAATATGTTTTGTTGGCGTTAACTCCTTTTTAAGACACATTGAATCAACATCTTGCTGTTTTCTTAAATAATACTTATTTTCTAATGATAGTGTAAATTTTCTCTCGTGAGGAAATATCTGAGTTCAGCTTTTCTATGCCGCCCTTTTTCTTGGCCTGGATCAACTTAAAGTACCTATGAATATTTTCTACGAAATTTCTTTTCGATAGCGGTATCTTATGATTAAGGCATGAACCATATTTGAATTATTCTTGAACTTCATAAGTAATAGTAATTGCTTGTCAGAGTGCAAAAGTGCAAAATATTCTGTTCAATTCGAGTGTTTTTTGTTACAAGTCTTTATCAAACTGGATGCAGATTTGAAATAGTTTTCTTCTTTTTTAGTGTAGTGGGAAGACCGGTGAAGTTAGTCCATGAAGAAAAAGTTCCACACTTTGAACCTATCTGGCCCTCTTATATATTTAAAAGATCTAGTTGACTCCTTTATTTTAATGGTCTTACGGTACATGAACCTCATTGAAGATACTATTTAAACATAAAGCATCATTCACATAACCGACGTAACTGCCCTATAGTCTATAAACCATAAAAAGGCCTACACGTTTTCTGAAGAAAAAGGACTTAAAGGATAAGAAATGGTTCCTTGGTTAGTCACCCCTTTTCTTCTCTTCATTGGTAGCATATTTGGTGATATCTGTGAAGTAGGTAGGAGCGATTTTCCGACTTTTTATCATCTCATTACACAATATTTGCAGTGCCATTCATTTATCACGGCGACAGCACACGCACAATGCTACCTTATACTTGATAGACAATCCCACCGGCAAATATTGATGACCAACAATCCGATTTTTTTTTCTAAAATAAAGATTCAAATTCAAATATTTATTTTTTAAAATGTTGAAATATGTGGTTTTTATTCAGTACCGGTGAATCTTTACCACTCACAGACATAAACAACACACATGCACAGATCATTAAGTTTAATATGACACATCAATATAGAAAGCTGTATAAAATAATTGCATTTCCGTCAAATAACTAGTTGAAATGCACACGCTGGCGGTGGTTGTGGTGGTGGTGGGGGTGTGCTATAAGCAATGCGCTATTAGTGTTGCAAAAAAAAAATAAAAATAAACATCAGAGCCATTCGTGGTCAAGTTTATAGCCCCTCCCCGCCCCCCCCCCCCCCCACCCCTTAGATGGTACGGTAAGAGATTGTTGGAAGACGATGCCCCTGGCCGAATTCTTGACATGCAATCATGCAACACGGCTACATTTTGTCGTTTTCAATTAATTATACAACGTTTGTGTGACAGTATAGGTATATTGGTGTTGGTTAATAGGATAGCTAGAAAATTTATTTTTGTCCAGATTTCCTTGCATGTTTACATGCAATCCCAGCATCAGACCATAGAACCCGCATAGAGTTTCCGTCATTTGAGCTTTAGATTCGGTTCTTTCAGGAGTGACTCTCTACAATTAACCCCAAAATATCATTTCAAAATTATTTACAACGTATTACTGATAGCTCTTGTGTGGAGTAGCATAACTTTGTCATGTGTGGATACGTTGATCTGAGATGTTGCAAATGCCATACATCACCATTGTAATGCCAGTATAATAAACACTAAAATCGACGCAAAAGCTACATTGAAAAAAAAACAAGACGCAAAAATGACTGAAAACTATAAATGTCTTCTTGATCTCTTCTATAGTGTTTCTGTGATTTTGCAACTACAGCTTAGAAACTGTGTGGCACCGGGATCTTCGGATACACATTAACTTTTCGTGCCCGTATGTTCCAACGGATATCTCTCAGGTGCCATTGATCTGATTGAATTGAACTGCTCAACTAAAATATTTCGTCTTTTGCTTTGGATATAACTGGGATTACATGTACAAAGTCATTAAAAGGAATATTAAATTATCTCCTCGGTAATTTTTGTATCTTCACTAAATAAACTGTGGTCAGTTTTTTATGTAAATGATGTATTAATTACCGCATAGGTAAAATAATCAATACTTTATATTGATTTTAAATGTTGAATTCTGGTTGATTTTTTATCAGTTAACATAGTGTAAGCGCAGTCCTGAATTTTCCATATCCGAATAGCGCAACAACGGCGTTCAGAATGCATGTACACACAATGTGTAAAAACTGGTAAATTCGTTACTTTTTTTCAAATTTCTATATCTAAAGTACATGGGTATTATTTCATGTCCCAACGAGCTTCGGATATGAAAAGTTTTATTTAAAGTATTTCAGTTTTTTCATAATTAATAATTGACAAAATAAATTTCTAAAAATACATAAAAAGCAGAATGAAAAACAGAGTTGATATACTCTACCGATCACCTGGTGCGGGAATAATCTAAAGCTTCTTCAAACCCTTTGGCATTTTTGCAATATCTTAATAAATTGTGTTTTCCTTCAATGTAGTAAAAATGAAAACGCGAAGGAAGTGAAATAGGAATAGAAAATGTTCAGTGTGTTAAAAGTGACTTTTTGGAACTTGACAATTATTGAAAAGAAAAGCAGAGTTGGGTTAAAAAAAATAAATAAATGAAACAAATGACAGACTGTTTTTTAAAACATTGTGAAATTTGTATTTCATCTTGAATCCCAATATCAAAAATTCGATTTAATTAAAATAAATTAAATTACTGCTTTTGCTGTTGTTTGTTTGATTTCTAGATTTAATTTCTTGATTATGAAAACAAGTTCAGTGTCATTTTGCACCCCGAATACAGTTCAATATAACCTTCTTTCTCCGCTTATGTTTCTTTAGTTTGTTTGCTAAGCTGTGACTTTGGCAGAATAGTGGCCTTAAAAACTAGCCAAAGTGATTTTCAGATTTTTGACAACATTTTGGCCTACCGAGAGCAGTGCCCTGTTGTGACTTAATGTAGAAACTTGTACATTCTCACGGATGTTTTGATACATTATTTTGAGTTTTTAATAGTTTTTTTTAACTTAAATATTTGGAAATCTGTTATATTTTAGTCCCACATTGTTAACTTTGTGAATAAAGGGAAATAATTGTTATCGCGGCTTATATCAAAAGACGATATATGTCAAAATTACAGCGATAAATTATATGTAACGGATAATACTGCTCATAACGCTGACGAGGTTTAGTTATCAACCAATGCACATGAAGCTACCGCATATGTTTTAAAATATTGAACAGAGTACGAAGCGTCAAGAATTTTCTTAACCCATCGCCAAGCACTTTTTTTTTGGTGGGATATCTTATGTAATCGTTACTTTGCATGTGAAAGCATAGATACTATTGATTATTTAATAATAAGACAGCCATTTCAATTTATCATTAAAAACCTTGTTATATGTTTCTCATGCAATAAGTCCTTTAGGTGTAACATTTCCCATGTTCTTCTATAGATTGAAATTAACACTTGTACATCTAGATGCATTGAAATATCTGCTTTAAACGTCTTTCTCTACCAATACGAAATGTTTCAATTTTATTTTTTATGTTGGGTTAGGAAATAAAACTGTCATATTATTCGCCCAAATAGATAGGACATAAAAGAATGGAGATGGAAATTCTAGTTTTTTTTGTCTGTTGAATCAGAAGAGGCATCAATCAAAAACGGGCTCATAACCATGTGATCTTGAGATGTTCAGCCCTATACGAAGAATCCTCAAGTTGATTGGAAGATCCTGTGATCGCTCATTATTGTTTACGTTTTAATATGATATAATAAAGACTGAAACACTTTTATAAGTAACAGATGCATTCAGGGAAAGTACACCACGAACTTGTGTTATAGTAACCTTTCTTTTGAAGTACAGTAAAACCTTGGGAAAAGACCACAGCTCAACCTCTCAAATGGTGCTCAAATTTAACTCCAGTTGCCTTTCACTGACCCACAAAAAAGAAAATCCCCGACAAAGGGCCGCTTAGTTTTACATCTCTCGCCACCCCCCCCCCCCCTCTTGCTGGATCCGTTTCTATCGTTTTATTTCATAGTTTAGTTTAAATATGGGAACCTATTTTCATAACTAAAACCGGGAAAAAAACGTCCCTCCCTTCCCGTTTTTTTTTTTCGACCACTCTCGCTAATCTTAGGTGATATATATATATATATATATATATATACATATATATATATATATATATATATATATATATATATATATATATATATATATATATATATATATATATATATATATATATGTGTGGATTTTTTGATTAAGTCTTTCAGTTTATAGGTCGCTTGATGGCCAATACATGTATCTGAGTCTTAGCTTTGGTCTTACCTTGAGCAGGTCGACAATAGTTCGTAAAGTAAAGAATTGGTAAGGTTAAATAACAAATAAAAAAATTTAAATTTCTTCGACATTGCACACTTGTTGTAAAAGAAAAAACAACAGCAACATAAGCACGTTGTTGTGTATGTAGTTATATAAAAAATGTCCATAAAAATTATTTAAAACTCTAAATTTTGAAACTTTACCTCCCCTCTTACCTTTTGAATTGAAAGTTATAATTTTAATAATCGTTGAAATCCATGACACTCGACATGTTCCTCTTTTTCGATTCTTTTGTTGTTTATATTCTGTATCATGCCATTTGTGCCTTTGCAAAATTACAGAGAAAAATGAATAATTGATCAACAGCTGATGATGTAAAGAACTGATACATTCCATAAAGCAACAACAACATCCCATGCCATGTGTTTTTTGTTTTTTTGTCACAACGCGGCGCTAAGATGAAGGTCCCAAGTTTTTATATAAATACTTGGATTCTAAATATAAAAAAAGCTAACGGGTTGTTTCAACTCAATTTATTCTTCAAGTAACGTGCATTTGGGGCTTTCTATTTTAGCTTTGACAATATTTTTTTAATGAGCAAATATGGATGAATCAATCAAGTAAAACGTAACAAATTTTTGTTTTGTCTGACAACCTTTAACTAATAATTTTAATTCAAAGGCAACCGTAGGAAAAATAACTTGGCAAAAAAGGCACGCATGATTTCTTTCCTTTCTTTTTTCTCCTTACATTATTCAATTGAAATATAAATGAACGTGCTTCTTTCTCTACTTGTAGAACAGATGGATTGTGTATTGTTAATTTTAAATAAACATACAACGTTATTTCTGGTAGAGCTATCTTCAGAATTTTTAGCTCGAACTCACCAATGCATCTTATTTTTGAAGGTACACTATTTCAAGAAATTGTCCGGGATGTTACCGTAACTGCTACATTATTTTGAAAACCGTATCAATTCGTCTGTAAGGTCGTAACACCAGGCACAATTTATGGTCGAGAGGAAAATGTATGGTGTTTTTATTTATCAGAATATCACCTCCCAATCTGCATACAATAACTTTAGAAATATATCTTTTAAGGGGCAGGTTGGTGGGAATAAAGTTTTTTTTTTAAATTTTCACAAATAGGCACTGGTATCTCCATCCACTTTAACAATTATATTTGATGTGAAGAAATAACCCCAGCGTCCAAAAGGTATATCATTTACCAGGCCCATTCCCTGGCATTTGATCAATGAAAATCGCGTGACGAAACACAGGCGGCAGATGATGAGAGCAGTCTACAGAAATCCCAACTCAATTTTAATGATGACCCAAAATCCCAACGGGTAACATAACTTTCCCATATCGAGGTGATATTGCAGCTAATTTTCGAATAGAGATTTTGAAATATTTTGGTATTTTTGAAACAAAGTAGCGTGATTTAGAGACCCGCGCAAGTGTCCTCTGTGGGAAGCAGTACAATTTAGATGTCATCTTCTTACCACAAACCTTGATTTGGCGGAACAGGCTAATTTGAAGCGATAAAAATAATTTATCGAACAGGTGTGTTTAAGATTCGAGTTTGAAAAAAAAAATGACACAGATCAGCTAAACTAGAAATGCACATATATATAAAAAATGTTAATTTATTTCCAGTGAGATAACTTTTATTGTTTTTACTTGATTGTCAACCCTGCCTTTGTGGAAGCCCAACTGATACACAAACGTTGTGTCAGTCATAAAGGAATATACCCTGTCTTTGAACCCGGCTTTTTCGACCAGGTTGAAATTCTGCAAGAGAAAAATTAGGCAGTCGAATTATAGTAAAAAATGATACCAAGTGGGTCAGGACAACTTACTCACGACTTGCTCCGGTGTAACAGGCTATCTTACCCCCCCCCCCCGCCCTGTACAGCTTCCCCTCCCTGGGGGGTGGGGAAGTTACACTAGGCTATCTTCCCCCCTCCAGTATAAATATATTTGATAATATTTGTTCATGAGAATAAATGGATTCAATTAAACTGTATAAAACTATCTTGAACTACTTTATTTACTGAATTTAACATAATTCAAACAAAATATAAAAAGGCATCCTTGATCAGAAAATTCTTTATTTTTCTCTTAATATCTTTTTAAGCATTTCAGAGAGCCCAAGTGGATACTCCTGATCCCTAAGATTATCATAAATAACATCCACATTATCCAAGAAGCCCTTTCTTCTATGATAAACTTCATCTTCCTTTTAGAAAGTGATACCAATAGAGAGCAAAAAATACAGGGTGGGGGAGGGGGAAAGATAGCCTAGTCTCCCCCCCCCCCCTCGAGGGTGGAAGCTGCACAGGGGGCAAGATATACTGTTAAACCGGATCGTGTGTGGGAGCGATTGAAGATATCTTAGTACTACAGTATCAGACACAGCAAAGAAAAACTTAAGGAAAATATCCTGAACACTTAAAAACAAGTTAAGAATGTCATTTTATTAATATAGAAATCGTTTTTTATGTAAAAATTGACAATGACTCGTCTTTATTGCTTTATACCGGGATAATAAAATGAGTATAAATGCAACATTTCGCCTTGTCCAACCATTCTGAGAATTCAAGCTTGTTTGAAATCCTTTGATTCAAGTTCTTCCAAATTAGAAAGTTGTGCTTTTGGATTAGGTTGCATCGAACCTTTAACTAAATAAAAGAAAATGACAACCCTTTAAGAAAGAACTACAGTTAAATTTGAGCTTGTCAGAAGCAATATCTAGAATTCTAACACAATTGACATTTTCAAACGGAGACACTGTCAATTAAGATGCTAATCATGATCTTTTGAAGTAAAGTTGTTTGATTTTTTTAACATGCTCTAATTAACAGGAGGCTGCAAATCTTTTTTTTTCATCTGCAATTACAGGAAAAAATAAATAATAAATATAAAGAAGTGATCCAAGCTCTTTTAGAAAAGAGTGGCACATAACAGTGTGGCCTGGTTTGCAAGAAGTTTGTATATGCCAGACAAAAATTCGTTCAGTGGAGTAACCAACCTGGCCTGCATGCATAAATGCAAAATACCCTGTTTAACTCAACGTCAATAATAAATTTTGCAACAAAAGGTAATGAAAACCTTTCAGAAGTGTTACATTATCTTTCGAAAAATCCTGGATAGGCTCCGGTCTACTTATTTTTGTGGGTGCGGGGAGGGGGGATGTTTTCTAGAGAACCCAAAGGCATCTATCAGACCCTGGTTCTGGTTATCTTTCGTGCAGGGCGATAGGACTGGATCATACTATGCTGAGTTTTTGAAACAGCATTGCAATTTTCAACGGAGGCTGGGGCAAAAGAGACCTCACTATTCAGTACAATGAGATATTTTCTAACAAACAACTAAAAATCGTTGGAACTTTCTATCCTTGGCCGAGATAAAAGCGTGAAGAGTCAGTTTCCATGGTGACACGTGAGCAAGGTGAAAAAGAGGCCTGTGAAGATCATAAAAAGCATTTCTGAACATGAAATGATGCATTAACTATATATTACTTTCGATTGCTTACCTGCCGTAAGCAACACCTGGGACCTACTCATTTGGTGCGATTGGCCCACCACCCATCTTGTGTGATGCAGGGGTTACGGTTACATTACACGGCTGGCATAGCCGCACAATGACTTCTCCAAAACACTCTGTCATATTCTCTCTCCGCAACTGGTTATAACGACTTAGTCTTTTTTGTTGTTGTTTTTTTTTTTTTGTAACTAAGAAATAATTAAAGTAATTAAACTGAAAATGGAAGAGTTGAATGGTTGTAAATACTCATTTTAAGGAAGAAAAACTAAAAAAATTATGTTGTTTCATTAATCAAATTATATTATTCCTTGGTTCTCAATCTTAATTTATCTCACTTCTGCCAAACCTAGGACCGCAAAAGTGGCATTGTGCCATGTATTTGGTTAATTAAATACCGGTTCATTGGTACCCCCATGGCATGCTGGTGCTCAGGTGTAAGAACATTGATGCGCCGCTCTTGTTCCCCTTCTGTTTTCTGTTGTTGTGGAAACTAACATAACATAGACACACTACCTCACACACTCCCCACTTTTTTTCTCTTGCATGTTATTTTTGCCCATTGTGAATCAAGAATTAAGTAGAAACCTCTGTCATCCCTTCATCTGCAGCTCTGTCCGAACTATGACGTAGTCAAAATAACAGCGACAATTACATGTAATATGTGAATACAGGAAAACAAACCAAAACGCACCTGGACCAAAGCTCCCCCAGGCGAAACTCTCTTTTTCGCGGTGCAGAGACCAAAGACTTTACTGAAGCCAGATCCTTACAAGACACTTTTCTACTGAGTGACCAAACAATAACTTACTAAATAAAAATAAAAACATTTCAAGAGCATCGGATCTTTATACTACATAACCTATAGAGTATTCGAAAGGTAGCAGTAGCTTAAGCAGTTGTGTTACAGCTGTTTGCATGAGATATAGGGTCAATTTTAGCCGTAGCACAAACAACATTCCGAATAACGGCAATTTTTTTTTTAAATTTCGGATATAGTCTTATACTTATGAAAGAACACTCGTTTTTATTCATTTGTTATGCTTTTAGTTCCTATGAATTTCGTGAAGTACTATCATTTTAAATAACATCACCAGAAAGCATAGAAGAGATTATTATTAGAAATTAACAAGCAATGTTTTTGGCCTTGTTCCTATCCGAAATCAAATGTAATCAAAGAACATGAAATTGTACTCCATCTCTTTGAAAATAACAATTTCTGGACACTTGCATTTGCTCCTGTAATCAAGTGATTCATATTAAGCTAAACGATCTTTAATTTTAATTCAATACCAGTTCAAAGTAATATATTCAAATAGACATGTATAGCCTGTCTGAGGTGAGGACTAATGTCAGTTATGTGAATGCACTTAAGCAAAAAATATGATAATTTCATATCGCATCTATTACCTTGCAGTGTTCCCCAAGAACGGCAAAGGCACAGCCTTTTTTTCTAGCATACCCCTCTGCTGTGTCCTTTTCTAATAAACAAATGTAAAAATTGAAGTTCCGACACACAGCATAATAAACGTTTTCATAAGGTGTGCGATTCGCAGCCGTCATTTTTTTTATTCCCCAGTCAAAAAATGTTGATTATTGTTTTGTTTCATAAAAGAGAAAATAGTTTTATTACAAAAATGGTAAGAATTTCAATTGTATAACCGTTCTGAGAGAGTTTATCAGACAACATACATCATCTCTCCTCACTTTAAATGTGAAAAGCCTTCCCCCTTCATTGGTGTTTCCCTAAAGTAGTACCCACATGTATCTCTATACCTGTCCATATACCTTTACATTAAAAATAATAAGTAAATGATAAATAAATCAAGATAAGCATGCAAGAAAGAAATAACTACCTTATATCAGCTAGAGTCTATTGGCCGATTCAGCATCTCGGCCAATGGACCCAGCCCAACTGTCTGTTGATCGACTGTTGAGCTGCACACCGGTCCATGGCCAGGACAACGATTGATAATGAAACCTGAATTTTCCTGACCTAACGGACAATAATTATTTTTTTGTTATCAGTTGTATACTGGAATTGAATGTTTTACATATTTTTTATTCAAACTAACGTAAAAAATGCTTTCATATGAATATTTTTCTCACACAAAAAGCTCGATTCACACACGAGTGACTGCAGTTCAGAATGAATGTAATCTATAGAAAAGGGTAAAACTGCAATTTCTATTGTTAAGTATGTCCTTATTCTCTTGTGTATGATCCATTGTAAAATTTGCGTGGGATTTATTGCAAAGTTACTAAACTACAATTCACTCTTCGTTTACTTCTCATCTGGCTTGTGTGATCTATTGTAAAATATGAACCAGATTATTCTTGAACAGGTGAAATTCTATGTTCCTGGGTCGGAAATTCTGTGCTCCGAAACTAAATCTGGGTTCAGGTCGACAAGTATATAAGCTATTAATACTGCTGGTATTTTCATTACACAACAAAATAATGAATATGGGTAATAAATGAAGGCGAGATATGTTAGAGGAGCACGTGAGTAAATTGCTTGAAAGCGGTCGTTCTACTTTGATCACGGATGAACGATATGACACAATAGTCGATTATCTTCGAAATCCTGACCAGAAAACACCTGAGTTTCACCGAAAAACAAGTACAGTAGTAGTGATTGTGGAGTGTTTGCGATTACCAATGTGCGTAGCCTAGACCTTTGCAGAAAAAACTACATCTATTCCAGAAACCATCTGGGCAAGACTCTGCCTTACGGCATTGCGTCACCTTCTCCGGCTGCATTTACTATGCGATCTCCGCCTCGTTCTGACGGCACTCCACAAGCCTGTCGATTGGACATCTCATTCCCAGTTCTTTGGTGTCTATGTGACACGACTTCAAATTCGACTCAGGCATGTCTTTGCTATGTTATAGATAAACCATGAAAAGGAGTGGATTCGTGAAATATAATACATCGAGGGTGGCATAGCCAGCCTCGATGTATTATGCTTCACGAATCAACGAATTGTTTATCGGACTTAAACCACCCCACCCCACTCCAACAGATCGGGAAAAATGATCACAACATAATACACTGCACTTGGATCAGAAAAAAAGTTTTCGGTGATCGTGATTTTAATTAATCAATTTAAAGTTCTTTGTTTTTCACAATACAGCGTATGTCGGATGAGTAGTGTCAAATATTCTCGTTACATAATACACTGTCTATCCAACATTTAAACTCTTTGCTTCGTGCAAGTGCTTCATTCGGTTCAGTTATCTGACCAGTTTACAACCATGGATAGCGGAGACGAAATTTTTATAACCCAAAATATTCTACCGTTATTCTATCGTTATTTTAATTAGGCGGTGTATAATACAGTGTAGTGAAAATTAATACATACATAATCTACATTACATAATCCGGAGTTGTTTGGCACGATGATAACTCTCTTTCAGGCCGATCATGGAACATAGCTCCCCATGCATGTCACGTGTTCCGCCTAACACAACTGACTAGCAATGAGTTAGCGTCTATGACTTCGCTGCCGCATAGTCGGCGGAGGCGTCTCATGTGGAATGAGTCTAGTTGGCATACACATAGAGTAGTGTGGATACAACGACGGCATCATACACACGCATATCTCCGTCTTGAGTCTGCTGCCCCTGTGAGTAGGCAAGGCACAGTCACAGGCAAAGAAGAGATCAAAGATGAGAGTTTGGAGTACTTAACTACGTGCGACAAATCTTATTTGGACAGCCTACTTTGGAGCCTCCAACGCCCACCTGTCTTGGCTGTGTAGAAGGCCTTTGCGAGTTCAACAAATACCACATAGAGCCCCATGTTCTGCTTCTGACATTTTTCCTACAGTTACTTCATAACAAAATCAGTTTGCTGCGACCGTGGCAAAAATCACACTGAGATTCTGTTCTCCTTTCCTTTTCATATTTTTTTCTCGTTTCAACTCAGAACTTGTCGAGATGACTTGGGTTAGAGAAAAGAAATTTTGTCGAATCAATATGGATAGTGAGAAATCTAAAAAAATCCAGAATATGGTTGATCTTGATCTTTGAGCGCAAGTCAAATTTTCAAAGAACATGAACAGTGAAACTCAGATCCAGACACCCTCGATCAACTGGACAACTCGCTCTACCGGACAGATAGAGTCCCCTTTTACTTCCCATTCATTTTACATTAAAGAAACCTCTGAAACCTGTGACTTCACTATTCCGAACACCGGAGACCCAGGATGGTATCAAAACTTTACAAAGAACCCTAATATACCAGGCGCTTCAGGTAAGACCCTGATATTTATGTACTTGAACATTTGTGCACGTGAAGCATTGCAACATTCGTGTATCTTAAACCCCATTGTTTTAAGGTATCAGCTTTCAGTTGAGAGTCACAACGCAGGCCTTTTGGGACATCTACATTGGAAACATGCCAAAGAATTTGCAACACAATTTGGGCATTTAGTGATTTTTATAGAGGTTTCATAAGTTTCGAAAAGAGCAATAACACTAGATTCCGCTCACTATGCGATGCGCGAGCACGCGTTAATCCTGATTTGGTCATAAACTGGACATAACGTTTGCTAGACATTACTACTGGAGTTGAATCAAAGAACCCGTTTAATTTTAGAGCACCTTTAAGCAAATACCTGAAAAAATCCCCGGCCTCATCCCAATCTCAAGTTTCGCAACAGCGGAGAAAAGTATTAAACACAGGTGTTTGCCATACCGGAGAAAGTTTCAAGTGTAGAATATCTTTTTTAAGGAATGGGTCTTGGGTTCGCTAGAAACGTACTTTTTGAAATGATGACTGGGCGGGTAAGGGAACGCGTTATGGCTGAGCAGAACAGAAAACAACATAGTGGTTTGAGCGATTACATGGGGGACTAGTTATGGCTACAGTTAATAACTAATAATCCTCACTGGTATATGAATGTACCGAAAGTACTCACAGTTGGTAATACGTTAAATAAGTTTTATCAGAAGTACTACAAAAGTACTCAGAAACAGAGTACACTTTAATGCGTAAACATTTACTAAATGAAATTAAGTTCCCTGGGGAGACAAATCTCTGCATAGACTGCATTTTGTGCAGGGACATTTTCTCCGAATATAACAAAAATCGGGGAGTAGGGCGCAACTTCCCCCCCCCCCCCCCACCCCACAGTTGCCAAAATGGTGTAGATCTTCTGATCGGGCGTTTTCTCCATGGGGGACATTCGTCTATCTTCGAAACAAGCCACTTTTAAAGCCGTTTGTCATTGTGAAAAATGAAATGATAAATGTCCAATTTCTTTTTACGGCCAAAATATTGTAATGATATATTGCATTTACGTGTCTGAAAGGAGTAACCTTCAATACACCGGACACCTCGATAAACCGGACAAATTAACTCGGTCCCGTGGTGTCCCATTTATTGAAGAAAATCAAGTTATCTCAGTTATGAACTAATTTTTCACCCAAACCTCTGAAAAGAGTAATACTTTTTGCGCAGTATAAAAATATAAGAATATAGAAATTCGTATATCAAAGTCTAGATTTACCTAGAAAACCGCCTAAGACAAAGTGACTTTACAATTTTTTCAGATTCTAACCCTTTACGCAGGTGCACCGGGAATCACTCCGTTCACTAGACGATGTGACCTGTGTTATTTCGGAGTCAAAGGTCATGTACGTTTTGTAATCTCAGAAATTTTTAGAAATATGTAAGTGGCTGTGAGTGTTTCTTTTGTAAGTTCAATAAAATTGCAGACAAAAAGTATAAAATATTTAAATTTCAATCATCACATCATTATATTACTTATTCACAACACTGCAACATTGCGCAAATTTTTTAATTTAGTTCTCAGAACAGTAAAACGCAATGTATTGTTTAAAACACTCATATCAGCCAAGAATTAAAGTTTTTCAATCATTTCAGCGGAACTGTGAGACCCGCTGAAATTTTCAGTGAATTTACAGATTCGCTAAGTCTATACATCTATTGTGGCACACACACAGCCACACTCTCACACTCACACCCATATATATATATATATATATATATATATATATATATATATATATATATATATATATATATATATATATATATATATATATATATATAGAGAGAGAGAGAGAGAGAGAGAGAGAGAGGTAGAGGGAGAGAGAGAGAAATTGTGTGTGTGTGTGTTACCCATGCTCAGATTTTTAAAGCTATTAAAAACCTTCTCTGCGAAACTTCGTGATCTGAACATCGTCCTCACTTTCTGCATTGCAAGGGTAAAGATCCCAGAACTGTGTTATCTCGGAAACCCAGATAGAAAGAGCGATTTACATCATTTTCCGACCGCCTTGTAATGCAAAGTGGGGCAAGAGTAATTCATAATATGTAAATTAATCTTAATTTTGAGTTAAAGGCAGCGTTTCTATGTTACAGTTTTTTGTTAGACAGTAGACAAACCAGTCTGTGTTAATTGTTACATGGTTAAAATCTAACTGGCTGGTTCCTATGTCAAGAGTTTTTCAATGTGGATCGGAAGCCAAAATCGATGTAACAAAGTCATGTAACACAGCATGTATCTACTTATGGGTCAGTTACGCAAAATGATGACCTAAAGGGCCACATTTAGTTCTTTTCCAATGATAAATAAACGCTTTCGACCCCCTGTTCCCAACTCCCCAAATATAGAAATGAACTATGTTTATATGCGTTATCAGTATGGCAGTAAGTCCAGCTTAATATTCTCAAGAGTAAAACATCAGTCAAAGCATAGAATATTAAGGTGTTCTCAGCATTTTTCTATTCAGTAGTTTTGTTTGCTATTTGTGGTAAAATCTCAGTAAGCTGAACCCCACCAGGAATAATTTGTCTAGTTTAGTGAGCTGTATATTTTTCACACTTTAACTGAATATCACTACAAACTGTTTGCTCAACGAAGAGATACATTTCACATTGAATATCTTTGCAGTTAAATGCTTACTTGTTTTCAAGAGTTGAAGAAATACACTGTGAACAAAGTATCCTGTGAGAAAATCCACACTTTTAGGCAATCGGGGAGAGAGGTCCTCCCCATCCCCCGGTCAGATATTTGCTATGCCAGGAGAAAACTCCTACGTAAAAACCTGATAAGCATTAGACAATACTTCTGCAATAAATGCACAGATCTGCCCAGGTACCGGCTCTTAATTAAGTTTATTAAATATTTGCGGATTAAAATTTAGTTTATTGTTTAATGGAGTACTTGTGATGAAATTAACTTACACTGTCGCCCAATGTGAGTGCTTTCGACATATTCAGGTATTTTATTAATCACTAATTCTAGCTATAGATAATTTCCCATACAATCTTTCAAACCACATTGTAGCGTTCAGACCTACATACTCATGGCTATAAACAATGACTGAAGTTTTTTTGCCCCTTTGCCACAGGTATTACTTAAAAAATATATTGCGATCCAAGACCACTTCGTTTCGCCGCAGTTGCCAAAATCTTGTTACACAGGGACTTTCCCAAGGATCACTAAGGGTTTTTTCCAGAATCCGTTTGCAGGTACTCGAAAGAGCTACCTAATTGTATCCATGTTTAGCTTTTTCTTTGATTTGTATCCCTCATTAATGGTCTGTCAGTTTTCTTTCCAGTTTTGATCAAGTCAAGATTAACTTGTACTCAGTCTAAAAAGGTTTTAAGCTTATTTAGTCCTCTATTAGACATCTCAAAGTTATCAAATCCGAATTGTATTGGCAAATGTTTTGCGTTTTACAGCAGTTGAGATCTGAAAACGTCTGTATTGTGATTCTTAACTGGTAATGCATATACCTTTAAAACAAGGTTGTAAAGCGATGCATGTACGCTGCTTCCGCCACAAAACAGCAGCAGTTGAGATCAGAAAACGTCTATATTGTGATTCTTAACTGGTAATTCACATACCTTAAAAACGGGGTTGTAAAGCGATGCATGCACGCTGCTTCCGCCACAAAACAATAGCAAAGACAGTATATCCAGGAACACAAATATCAAGGTCTTATCTAAAACGCCTGATATGTTAGGGCTTTTGTATAGAGTAAGCCTTGCATTCGGTACAACGCCGGATATCTGCTGACCGGAATAGTGATATATCCGGCTTATTAAGGTTTCTTTATGGAAGTGAATGGAGTATAGCAAGGAGTGATAAAATCTGTGAGGCAAAGCTGTTATCCTGTTTATCAAGGGTGTCTTGCCCTGAGGATTTTGGTATTCATTGCCTAAGTTATTGAACTTCTTTAATTAAGTTAAACAAATCCAACTCTGAAAAATGATCGCACTTAACCTAACAAGTCTTACATGAAAAAATGCTAAAAAAACTTTCATTAACTGTTTAATATGTCTTAAACCACAGAAAAGCATGCATTTTTTGTGCTTGACCTTTGTGTAACTTGGTATAAAAGCAGGATTGTTCTGATTGTTTCGTTTTACTTACAGGTGATTTTTTCGACATTTGATTTTCCAGTCTAAAGATCTTAAACCAGTCTTGTGCCTCAGAGATGGCGCTGTGGTAAAGACGTATGGTTAAGAAGCAGGAATAATACGTTTTTCGCATGTTTTCATCCCACAACCCGAATTCAATCGCTGTTGCTGAATTACAGCAAGAATATAAAAAGAATGTGCCAATTAGTCTTGCTACTTGTGAGCCTTTATTGAATACATGTACAAGAAAAAGCCCCAGCTGTCACGGCTAGCAAATCAACAAAATATATATTAAAACACTTATTTATCAATAACTCAACAACTGTGTTAAAACAACACAATGCATTTTAATTTACTTTGGATTTCTAACATTTTGTTTCATTCTTTTTTAACAAATGTTTAAACTGAATTAGGTACCTCTTATGAGGAACATGTGCTTTGCTGGAACGTTATGCATTATGTTTATACCGCAAATAAGTTCTCCAGGCATGAATAACGATAGTTCATTGTTCAACTGGAAATATAGGGGTTGATTAAAAAAGAGTGAGTATGAACTGGAGCGCTTTTCGTTTTCAAGAAGCAAAACATCATTGAAAAGCTGAAAACAGAATGCTAACAAGATGCGTTTTGTGTTGATGTTGCAACTATTAAGACATGCTTAACATCGCCTTTCATCGATTGTACTTTACGTTAAAACATATCCTAAAAGACTAAATAGTGGTACATAGAATATGAAAAGTATGAACTAAAATCTAGTGATCACAGAGAAAAGCAAACATTCTTTGACGGTCTCCATTTAAATTTTGCATTAGGTAGGAAGTGGAGAAATTATAGAAGAATAGTTTGACATTGACCGTTTTGGGTTAAAATAAAAAGAGACGTAGAGAAAGGAAACTACGAGCATTTTTTCATTCATTCGACATTCATTACTTACATTAGCGATAACAAGATTATCGTAAAGTAAAAATACCGTTGTTTCCTTAGTTATACAGAACTACAATGTACACAAAATAAATACATTTTATAAAAACAAATTTTGCCACTCAGCAAACTATGTGCAATCTCGCTGCAACTGGACAACTTACACTGTTGGTTTATTTGTACTTCTGGCTCGTGCATTTGGTACATAGCTTTAAATGTGCATTGTTACATTGTAAACAAAGATACACCGTTTAGACAAATATACTACTGATTCAAAAACTTTTATACGGTGGGGAAATTTGCTTCAGAACAAATTATAATTGACTATGGTTAAACATTATAGCAAAATGTTTGAATGCGAAGTGCCACGACAACGTCGATTTGAAGAGCAGTATTCAAAAGAAACTGGAAAAGGGGAACAGTGATGAAAGTCATCATACTTTTGCAATTTGGTTCACTTCTGTCATAACTGGAGGGAGATACGACTAGTTGCTCTCAAGCAATATGACAAACAACTCAGTTTTTGTTTGCATCATTTGATAAAAAAACAGTGATTCCACATTTTTGTCATTTGCAGAGAAAACGGAATGTATCAATAATAAAGGTCATAATCAGTTGCTATTATTGCTTAAAACGTATCGTGTTAGAAAATTATTCTAATGTTTGCATGAAATGGAAAATAAAAAACGTTAGGAGAAAAGATGAAAAACCTAATACACTCCATCTAAAAGTAGTGCTTGTGCTGCTGGCTCGGAAATCTTTCAAGTGGACGTCCTTCTCTCTTTTCAAATTTATTCAAAATATTGCGGATTTTGAGTTGCTTCCCATCTGCAGATCGAACAGGCCCATCTGCGGATATATTATTAAATGAAACTTGAATATAAATAAGCGTATTTTTGTCACCAACTTTTATTCTATGACTGTTTTGGCTATTCTAACTTGCAAAATACAAACTAAAATTGCTAACAACTTTCAAAAAAGTGACACGAATGCAGTCATAGTTCACATAATATTTAACGAAAGTTACTGAGGAAATAACTTGATCAGTATTTCCAGACGATGTGAGGCGATCGTAAGACTACGACCGAGGGGAATGGCGGTGCAAAATACATACTACGCCGACGAAAGTCACTAATGAAATAACCTGATCAATATTTCCCGAGGATGCGAGGCGATCGTACAACTAAAGCCGATGGAAAAGGTGGTAGTGAACCTTTCGGCAAACGTTCAGCCAAGTGTTGACGGGGGTAGATGTAGTTCTGTGCACACGGGTCTTTGCCCATTAACAGTGTTTTCGCATTAGCAATCGCAAAGATGCCGCAGCCGCTGCCATTCATCTGTCTGTGGACGTTCATGATGAGCACTGTTACTTGTCTGTCCATATTCATGCATCTGGCTATAAGGTTGTGTGCATCATTGGACGGTTTCCGGTACAGCGAGGCGTAAACCGCGATATTGCTTCTCTCCTCTCCAATATTTGAAATTGTCATCCAGTGGTTTTTGTTCACGTGCAATATCTTAACAAATTCGCTAGTCGGTACATCTCATGAGCAATTTTCCTGGAGTAGCCTATCCTCCAAGCCGTCAATCCCGCGGTGGTCAAGTTTCAAAATGCCTATCTCTGCACTCATATGCGCATCGGTGAGCAAGCCATTTGAAGGTGAGGAACTGCGTAATTCCCGTTCGGTAAGCGTTGTCTGCCCTTCTGGTCTTGGATCCGCATCCGCCGTAATTTCTTCTAATTTATTCTAAAAGAAAACATCCGTTTTATCGACAAGCGAACTGCTGAAAGT
This sequence comes from Protula sp. h YS-2021, assembly GCA_949752745.1. Classification (NCBI taxonomy): domain Eukaryota; kingdom Metazoa; phylum Annelida; class Polychaeta; order Sabellida; family Serpulidae; genus Protula; species Protula sp. h YS-2021. Next base: position 73,285,405 of record OX457025.1, read on the forward strand.
AAAAGAAATAACATTATATACAATAGATATATTTAAAATATTTTTAAATTACTTTTTTATGAGTTACCAAAATATTCACAGATTGGCCAATCGCTCCGATCTGCAGATGGGAAGCAACTAAAAATTCGCAAACGGGACTGTCTCATCTGTGGATCGCCATATGACAGGCCGATCCGCAGATGGGTCTCCCGTTTGCCGATACGTAAACGGGACAGGTCCATCTGCAGATGGGACTGATCAGCAGATCAAACCTAACATTAGCATTATATATTGGTTAAGTGCTATACAACATACTCTTTCTAATGAACTTGAAAGTTGTTGATAAATAGACTGTGTAGTGTAAACCGTATGTGGCCACCAAGGAAAATTCTTTAGAGGTGTGGAATGTTTAATGTTCTTCGCGATAAGGTTCTATATAATGACCATCACTCACCCCTATACTCCATGTTCCAGTGATGTTAACTACTTTTCACGTTTCTTGAGCTTCATTGAATGCATTCCATTTAATTTATTCCTGGTTTTAATACAACTAAACGTGCTTATCTTCGTAAATAATCGTAATTGCAGAAAACGCGACTTTCAAAAAACGCGAATAGTTAGAAAGTCGAAAATTTACATGTGTCTGTTGAGTATTTACTCACATATCGTGTGTGAATTTTTCAGATATTCTGTGCGTAATAAATATTTGTCACATATGCACGATACCATGTCATATAAGTAACAGCATTAATGGTTCCGCTCAGTGTGACTGGCTCGAGATCAGCTGCTGTGCAGGTGACCAGGCTTTATTGCTCGTGCGCCATATGACTTTGCGACGTAAGAACAATCAATATGAACTTTTGGGAAGCTATATTTACATATAGAGAAATGATTTTATGTAATAGGGATTAAATTCTCCAATTTTATTTTTAAATTTGACTTTAATCTACCGTGTCTCCTTTCAGATCCTTTTTAATCCCCTTAAATATTTCAATAGCCATTTACAAAGATAATAAAAAGTCATACTTTTTCGTTTTTGGCGAATCTGTACAATCGCATGCAAGAATGTGGGGGCATGTAACTCCGAGACCCATTCATACATTTAAACCAGTATAAAGCATAAATCTTTTCTTCAGATAAAACGTGTTCTAGCAATATTAATCGAACAAAATTCTCTCCTGGATATTAGATGAAAAGTTACATTTTTCAAGAAAAACAAGCTTTATATTGTCTTCCTTTGAACTGGAGGCACCAAATAATACCTAATTTTCTATCAACATTTCGTCCTTATACGATTTATGATATACAGTATTCTAGCATTTATGACAAAGGTGTTCTGATGAAACATACTGTGGATTCGAAACTGAAATATATGATATTTCACTCGGTAAGAAAAAGATTATAGCTTCAACACTCTTGCGAACTTATTTACTACTTCATATGTAAGTTTACAATCCCAGAAAGGTTTATCAGACTATTCAGAGTGCTATAGCTCCGACATACATAGGATTCCAAAATTTTTATTTTGTACTGTAATATTATGGATTTTAGTACTTTTCTTCAGTAGACTTTTTATAAAAGGTAAAGTATGATTATAAACATTATATGATTATAAGCAAATTAAGTGTGTGAAAAAGACAGGGGTACGCACTCCTCACTCGCGCGATTCAGCTGGGGTTAATACGATTCGGGGATAGACATGGCAAGTGCTGGGCCCTTTCCCTAGCAAGGGTGGTACAATTAATCAGACGCTTGTATGACAGCCCTTGGGCGAGAGGTTTAATTCTGTAAGCTATACTTATCCCATCGAGGGCCCCATAGGTGATGATTTGGACGCCAGTAATTAGTAATTGTTGCTCTGTTTTCTATGGGTTTTTGTAATGAATGTTTATCATGCGAGTCCTACCCATAACAAATTGTGGACATAACAAAGAAGACATATCGCACAACTGTCGTCATTTCAAGTAATTTGTTCTTGTACATTATTTTAAATGACCCTCAGTGTCAAAACTGGAACGCTTCAAATTCAAAATATTCAAATATAGCATTAAGAACAGTCTTAACTGTTCATATCCAAATATTCGAATTTGCGGGAAGTCAGTATATGAACACGAAGCTTCTTTCGCCAATTATCGCCATTCTTAATTTTCTTGCATTTTAAAAGAGAACATGCATAACAAAGAATGTAACGACCCGTCTTCTAAACTTTCTTTTGTATTGTTTATATTTCAAAAATATGAAAAAATACTTCGCTTTGTTGCCGAGTCTCGAAATCCTGAGTCATCATTCTTGAATTGAACAATAAACACTTTATTTGTCAAATACGTCAAATTATTACATGTTTATTTGAATGAGTTGCTTTCATTTTTCACTGTCTTTTTTTAAATATTGGCAGGCATTGTTAATTCTTTAGTCTATGCCTTACGTCTATCCCTTTACCATTTCTATAGCTACAGGTTCCACGGCGCGTTTAATGATGGGTAGCATGCACGACTGTAATTAAAAGCTCCATTACTGTGTGAAACAATTGCCAACTCCCGGTGACAACTTAAAAGATGTATGGGCATTCGAAGCATTGTTATTACTGAAAGTTACTACAGGTAGTTATTTATGGCCAAAGAAATGCAATAATCACCAAAAAATCAGGAACATGGCTGTAATTTGACCGGTGTTTTACCAATGTTACAAAGTCTCCTAGAGGGTGAAATGTTATTGTTTTAATAAGCGTAAGCTTAATCTATGTTGCTATATACAACCATTTGATATCAATCAGCAGTTTATATTTGCACACGACATGCGAGCCCACACGGTCCAACTTCCCCGGACACATTTTTCGCAATTTCTATGCCAGGTACACAGTGGAAGGCTGGCTAATTTATGTCTTCCTACATTTCCTGGGTTCTTATTGCTTGGCTTTCTTGGAGCCAATGAAACCCAAGGATCAATATGTGATCAAAGGCACTTTCCTTATTCCTGCGTTGAGAACATAGACCCAAAGAAAAATAATTCTGTTACCTTACGTTGTTAAGACGCATAACCTTAGCCCAATCAATACGCAAAAATTCTCATTGGCTTGCCTGGTTCCAATTCTTATTCCGTTACATTATTTTGATAAAAAAATAACTACTAATTGCAATCTGAAAGGGAAATATAACCGGTATTCTGAAGAGAGTGAAACTATAAATCCCCTTTTCTATTTTTTTTTCTGAAAAGACGAATTACTTCCTGATAGAAAGTGCTACTAGAACTGGAAAAGAAAGGCGGTTGTATCTTGCTGGGTGATATTCTCGAGGGTTATAATGAATGCTTGCAGAGTTCTTGCGTAGGTTTGCCATGGTGATAATTTTCCTCCAGATCTTGTCATGCAAACTTCTAATACCGATTGTCATCAATTATTCAGCTGCAAATTCTAAAATGCCCCATGCTTTTCTTATGGAAATACACCAATTCAAGAGCCAATTTCTCCTTAATGGCAAAGGAAGGTCTCTATATGGAAACAGGGGAAATATATACGCCCGACGGGGTCATATTTACCTGTAAAAGTGTCGCTGTAAGAGCTGTAACTTAGACGGAGAGCCCGAGTGTACTTTCACATTTTCGAAAAATAACATCTGAAGTGTATTTAAACCAGTATATTTCTGAAGAACCACTTTGCCTGAGATCAGGTTGTTTCATAAGCTGGATGTTTTTTTTTTAGCTTTGAATTTGTTGTGTGTTTTAGTACTTACAACAATACTACTACTGCAGCTTTCACTCTCCGATTTGAAAGCGGGGACACAGATTCTCTACATCTAACTTAAATGCCTGGTCACATAAAACCGTCATACTGTGAGAGAAATAGTTCATTCTTTTTGCGAATATCAAGACAAATGAAGATAATCTCTCAGAGATTAAGGCACATAACCTTATTTTTTTTACGTGCTTCTGAAATAAGCAGTGAGTTTTTCGTATGCCCGTATCTAACCACAACACAATTCTTTGATCAACTGAACATATGGTTCAAAGGGTGCGTTTTCCAGAAATGTAATTTTGCCAAGTGTACAGCATGCACAAATATGTGTTTAGTGTTCCATTAATTACATCGAAATAATGACAGACTACTGCTTGTCTGCAACCTCTACTTTTTCACTTTTTTTTAAACATTGTGGTGTAGTCAAGTACTGATTAAAAAAAACATCTCTCTGCAATATTCTATTATGAGTAAATGTGACAGTTTCACTTTTCTCTGAACTACCTCTTAATAGCGAAGTACAAATTAACGAGACGGACGCACCAAATGATTTAAAATATGCCAGTATCTTATTCTATATTATTTAGCATCAGGTGTTACTGTGGTTATGTGTATCAGTTTAGGGTTTGCTGCCAAAGAAATAAGTCTTAAGCCCACGCTTGAGAGCAAAGGAAGACGAAAAAGGAAATCCCCTTCCACCCGGTTACTTTCAACGCCACAGCTCTTGTCTTTTAAAGTTTGTATTTTTATACTCTGTATATAGCTTAGGTTTAGTTGAAATAAACATTGAAATAAAAGATTTGTTTTATTTTATGCTGCTGAATAACACCACATTAAATCCCAGTATTTTCCTCCTGCCAAAATAAAATGTGGTTTGCACAAATGAACATTTATTTACAGTATTTAAAATAAAAGCATTGGGCAATGGGTACCTGAGAAAATATTCAGGGAAGAAGGGGCATCCTAGGAATCGGCCCAGGGGTTGCTGGTTTCCATGCGTGTCGATGACTTTTTAAGACGACCCCTAAACGTAGAGTTCTAGGTTTGAATTTACACCCCTTTTCTAACCAAAAGCGGAGCACATGTTCGAAAGAACGCATTTTAGGAAAAAACGCGGAATACTGAAAGACAACTGCCTCCCCTTTTGTGAATTGGAACTGTGCGTAGAATGCTTCCGGCCGCATAACCACACCCTTTCTCCGCACTGATTTCTTTCGGGGCGACGGGGGGGGGGGGGGGGAGGGTGTGGTCATGCATGGAAAAATATGATCCCAAGTGCACCACCGGAGGATGATGCTTCTGGGGAGTTAAACTGCTACACAGGAGACATGAACTGTTGTGAAAATGCGCCGTAAAACTTTCGCAGTGTAACAGGCTGTCTTACCATCCCCTCTACAGCTTACACCTCCCCCCCCCCGGGGGAGCTATGCTGTGCTGTCTTTCCCCTTCCAGTATATTTACCCACCCCCCCCCCCCCACCCTTAATATGCTTTTTAGCATTTTAGAGAGCCAAGGTGGATAATCTTGGTCGCTAAGATTATCATAAATAACAGCCGAGGAGCGCTCTCTTGTATGTTCAACTTTATCTCTCTTTTAGAAAGTGATACCTAATAGGGGGCAAAAATACCAGGTAGGGTAGGTGGGGGGGGGGGGCAAGATAGCATAGTGTAGCTTCCCACAGGAGGAAGCTGCACAGGGGGCCAGATATACTGTTACACTGGTGACCCTCAAGTTCCTCTTTACAGGTTTTAAGGGACTTCTAGTCATTTAGTCAGATCTTTAATTACAAGAAATGGTGACGCGTGGATGCAGGTCTATTGCTTGCGTAATTGCTATTTAAAGCACCACTCCTTCCGAACAGCCACATGTACTTGTCTTACCATTTTTTTTCTGATTTTTTTTCTTAGTTTTGGCATTGTGTCATTCATACAATAAAAATAGTATTAGCAGGAATGAACACGCCGATATTTAAATTATAAGAACGGAAAAAGTCCTTATTTAGTAACAAACTCTACATTCTCTTTAAGTCAGTATAATTGTTATGTTCTTTCAGCCGATGTTTAAAATGATAACACAAGTTGCGATGTGATATGTGTATTGATAAGACAAATTATTTCGGAGGCAATAACACTGAAGCCATGTTTATGTAATGATTGCCTCAATGGGTAGGTTTTTACTTCTCAACAAATGCACAATGGTAAAGTTGCCAGATGATTACCTGTATAAAACATTTGGAGTTGAAATTGTATTCTCCGCCTAAGCCCTCCACTTCCACTTGGCTGACTGAGAGATTCCACGGTGTCTCAACTTACAACACTGCGGTTTCAAACCGCTGATGCCCCCTGGTTACCCCTAGTTACCTCGTCCCCAGTTTCCCCATCCACACACAATATCAAGTCTTTTTGCATTTCTGCACAGTTAACCGCTTAGCGTTGGAGGCGGGTAGCAACGACACGGGATTCTCTACATCAGCGATGACAATGGCTTTGGTACATTATCCTTTACTAAGCAGACGGGAAGAATAAAATCGCAAAGGGCTGTTCCCAAATCCTCTCCAAATCTGACTAAACAAGTGACTTCATGTAATTATGTGTTCTAATCCCATATTATTATCCACAAGGGAGGTTATAACAATTGGGATGCGAGTCTCTGATGTTTATTTGGTCTGTGTAACATGAAGAGAATGACTAAATTAATTGAATTCGTTGTTGTTTATCAACACTCAAATATTCCATTAATACTTCCGGCATTACATCTTTTATATTTGATCAAAGGCACAAGTCACTGAACCAAAACAATACCTGAAGAGCCAAAAAAAGGGTAAACAAAGGTCTTGTATCCGAAATTCAATCGCTGTTAAAACAAGTTCGTTTGAAAAAGAAATACCAGTGCAACTTTTAGTGGCGTTCGCAATATTTAATAACATTTCTTGCAAAAAAACAACAACAATAAAGACTGATAATAAGTGAACAGTTTATGATTTTTATTTTTAATTAAAATAAACGAATCGGCCAGAGTAGAACTTTTTTCATCTTAAAAGGGACACAAGTATACTTACAGTCTTTTAAAATAGCATATTATTTCTTGTCCATATTTTAAGCGAAGTCGACCTTACTTGCAATAAAAAAGAATTGATTCGATTTTATGACGAAATTTGAACGGGCATTGTGTTTATGAAATTACACGCAGATTCGATAATTTCTGAAAATCTTAATTTTACGTCGAATATTTACCCAAAAAAGACCACTGAAAGAAATTAAGGGGCTATATCAAAATCACACAGCTGGCACTTGGATAAGTATTCTATTAAACCACTCAAATTAATTTAATACTTTATATTATATTTTAGGCACCCAAACACTGTCTACTAAAATAACAATATTTCTGGTAATTTCTAAAGTGATCAGAAGGCAATAAAAGGGGAAGCAAGGCTTTGTTTGTGTCAATTGAATTGCCCTCAAGGAAACAGTAATCACATCGTTGTGTGTAATTATGCAGAACGATGCTGGACTATGGTCGCCATGTGCCAACCATATTTAGTTATATCGACACTATCGTTTTCTCAGCAGGGGTGCTGGAACCATATCTGTGACTTGCAGAACCTGCATGGTTTGATTTTAAACTGTAACCTGCACTTAATAAAAGCCGCTTGTTCTGCTTGTCCGATTTTATGCCTATATCTTTGTGAATGGCCAGCACGCGACCATTGTGATCGATGAGCGGCAGTGTTGCCCGTTTCTACGGCACTCGACCGGAACGCCATTTTATATAGAATTTAGTTGACCAATTAAGATGTCATAATGGCAGAAAAATGACTGATTATGTAAAATTAAAACACTTTATTTTGTATGGATGTTACATCCATCATAATTCGTTTCTAAAACTGTTGGAAAATTCTTTGTTTTATGTCGGTGATTGAATAATCTTAAAAAGAAGCACTGTGACAGAAATGAGAGAAAAACACCTTTTTTCCTGAAAACCCCAAATGACTTTGCCTCCATGACCCGAAACGCTACCTTCACAAAGCTTGTTATTATGACGAAACAAAAGCCCACAGCATTTTCATTCTATCAATAACTGTGATACATTACTATCACAATAAACTAAAGTGCATCGCCTTTTGTAACAAATAATAATATGGCAGATGCACTGCCGACCGGAAACAGAGAAAGCTCATTCATTCAAAGGTAAGCTGGTTTAAATATGAATAGTTTTAAACAGATTGGTTTTAATAATACATTTATACATGAATGTTAGAAACAGGAACGACAAATAAGTCAGAAAAAAATCCAGATAAACGTCGTTCTTTTTATTCGGGGGGGGGGGGGGGTGAGAATCCGAGCCTCGCAAAGAAGGACAATTTGGCACGCCATACTCGCACCTGCTGTCCTGGCCTTGTTTCAGAATATGTATTCCAACAGAAACTGTACTCTGACAATTGAATCCGGGACAATCCAGACTGATAATTAGGGTCCAGACTGTTGGGACAGCCGTTTAATAGAAATTATGCAACTGACGCAGGACAGAAACAAACTATTTTTTGCTTCTCATACAGCAGATATCCTGATTCACATATAAAATGTAAAGTATCCCATTTACTCGCGCGATTGCTGTGACCTGATTCAGTGACCTGACTTGCTATAAAGAACCGTTTTAGGGGAAGTTGAGTGTCTTTTGTATTTATACATTATTTGAAAATAACATAAAGCTCTAAAATTATTACAAATTCCTTCAAAAGGTGCTTCGTTATTGAGAAATTAATAATTTAATTTAACTTATTTGTAACTGACTTAAACTTTGAATTAATCCTTCGCTTTTTTCTTGAATATTCTTCTCTTCATATGGCTCCAGGCTCATTCACAGAAATAAACCGTTACCCGAACTTTCTTCCAAATCTCGTAAAGGGAATGTTAGAACTTGTGTTTCAGTGAAAGACTCGAGTTGTTCAAAAGGAATATGAAATCATTCTCTTTGATATAATTGATTAAGAGTGACAACTGTAAGGCTGTTAAAAGAACAGCTACACACTAGTTAAAAGTCGAGACAGATTGCTCGCCATGTTTTCGGAGTGCTAACAACGCTGTGTGGAAGGCAATTGAACAATTATGAGCACCACTGTGTAGTTTGTTTAAAACCACACCCCCACGCAAAATGCCCCCGAGGGGTAAAGGCTCATAGTCAAGCTGTTGACAGAGATGCACTGGCCAACCACTGAAGCACAAGTCATATTCGACCCTTGAATGGGGAGACACTTGAACAGTCGCTGAAGTCAAACTTCTGAATAGCTGCCTGTGCGTCAGGGTTATATTAAAGGTTAATATTCTCAACATCACACAGAATCGCCGAGAAGGGTGACAAAGTTATTTTGTCACCGAGATTCTTTGCCATAAAGAAGGCATTAAACAAAGAGTAACTCAACAGATGTGTTCTAGTCAGGATTGAGTGGCAAAATGAGTCCCCGAACACCCCTCCCTTTTCACCTATACCACATTTCTCCCCACGCAAACGGTCAACTGACGTCCTATCTGGCGGCCAGTATGTCGCAGTTTATGGGATTGCTTAAGGCTTAGTGACAAGTGCACCGAAATCTATTGTCATTCTAAACTTGGTGAGGGAATTGACTAGATTAACTTCAAAGTGAATAACAGCTTTTGGGTAATTACACTTTTCACTAAACATTTAGTCAATCATCGCATGGAATGAGCAAGGCTTTTTCAAAATGAGCGTACAGAAATGACAAGTCACAGAACAAAGAATGAAAGGCCAAGTGACGACTCTAACTTCGGTTCTACGTTCCCTGGACACGACTCTAACATCGATCGTACGTTCCCTGGACACGACTCTAACATCTGTTCCATGTTCCCTGGACACGACTCTAACATCGGGTCTACCTTCCCTGGACTCGACTCTAACATCGGGTCTACCTTCCCTGGACTCGACTCTAACATCGGTCCTACGTTCCCTGGACACGACTCTAACATCGGTCCTACGTTCCCTGGACACGACTCTAACATCGGTTCTATCTTCCCTGCACACGACTCTAACATCCGTTCTATGTTCCCTGCACACGACTCTAATATCCGTTATTTGTTCCCTGCACACGACTCTAACATCGGTTCTATCTTCCCGGGACACTGCTCTAACATCGATCGTACGTTCCCTGGACACGACTCTAATATCCGTTCTATGTTCCCTGGACACGACTCTAATATCCGTTCTATGTTCCCTGGACACGACTCTAACATCAGTTCTACTTTCTCTGGACACGACTCTAATATCCGTTCTATGTTCCCTGGACACGACTCTAATATCCGTTCTATCATCCCTGGACACTGCTCTAACATCAGTTCTACTTTCACTGGACACGACTCTAACATCGGTTCTATCTTCCCTGGACACTGCTCTAACATCGGTTCTATCTTCCCTGGACACTGCTCTAACATCAGTTCTACTTTCTCTTGACACGACTCTAACATCGGTTCTATCTTCCCTGGACACTGCTCTAACATCGGTTCTACGTTCTCTGGACGCGACTCTAACATCGGTTCTATCTTCCCTGGACACTGCTCTAACATCGGTTCTATCTTCCCTGGACACTGCTCCAACATCGGTTCTACGTTCTCTGGACACGACTCTAACATCGGTTCTATCTTCCCTGGACACTGCTCTAACATCGGTTCTACGTTCTCTGGACACGACTCTAACATCGGTTCTATCTTCCCTGGACACTGCTCTAACATCGGTTCTACGTTCTCTGGTTATGTTTCTTTCCCTTTTCATCACATTTCTGTGCGAATAAGAGAACGGAAGGAGGGAAGGAGAAAAAATGGATTTATCAAAATTTCGTGATAGTTGCTGAGATATTTTCCGGATAAGAGATAAAAGAGGGCAATACAGGTAAACTGCAAAGCACATATGAGGTATTGGGGATGGGGGTGGGGGTGGGGGGTGTTGGGAAGTTATTTTTCTGACCTTATCCGACCACAGCTTCTAATTCCAAACTGAGCTGAGTACAACGTAATAAATCCTATTGTGGAGTAAAATCTATGTATAAATTCCCTTCGGAAAATGGACAAATAATGATGATAGTAAAAATGATAACAAAATAATTTGTAAGAAGTATTTTTGAAATTAAGAAAAAAAAGCTTGTTGATGAGATACAGAAGACATCGTTATATAAGTGATGATTCCCAAGAGCTAGATCGACAGGGCGAGACGTTATCCATGCTTATTGGATTAACTTCATCCTCGGGGTGTTAAAGTATTCTAGAATAATCTAACAGGAGTTAAGATATTTCGCTATAAATTTATGCCGGGTCTGCATTATATCGCTATTTTGTACAGTAAAGTACATGTTGTAGAATCACTTGTAAAATATTCCTTTAAATTCAATGGGCAACAGTTGGCACCTAACATAGGAGAAGACTTGGGGGTAAAGCTGTAATTTCATCTAGTTTCTAATGATACACTTATAAAGCAAAATCAATAGATGAATGTGTAAAGTTGTTATACTAATTAATGCCAATTAATACAGACATTCAAACCATTTTTTTGTACTTTGAACAACAAATTGCAAATTCTCAGTGAAATTATTATATTTCGTGATAGTATTTCGTGCCAAAATGCAGGACAAAGTATCTTCACAAAGTAAGCAATGTTCCTTAACATATGTCACCGCTTTGCCTTACTTTGATCTTGACCAAAGTTGAAAATAAAATCAATTCCTGAAGACATGCAACAAACCCTTTAAGACTGAAACAGAAGTGTGTCCAAAGGCTGAAAAAAAAAAAACACAAATGCTATTTTAAAAAAAAAAACAACTTTCCAGTCTGACAACTGCAAAACTAAATATCATTTTAATGTCTCTGCAAATCAAGCTTACTTCAGGAACAGCTATAAAAATAGTGTAAAATAAGTTTCAAATTACACATAAAAATGCCCCATATTCATAAAAATGGTCAATATTTCTCCTAACTGTCAATAGCCATGTAATAAATGAAACAAAGAAAAGAAGAAAAAAAAAACACGTGAAAGCAAGTGGCTAGAATAAACAGAATGAAACGGAACGTACGGCAAGCATTGAGGCGTGCATTAGTGACCGAGACACCTGAGCCTTCGTTATGTATAAAGATGCCATTCGTTTGTCACCCATTTTGTCTTGGCACCTGAGTTTGTTGCCATTGTAGTCGTGAAAAAACAAAGGCAATAAGGTTTGTCCTGTTTCAGTGAAAAAATAATGAAGAATAAAAATAAGAAAATATAACTTCAGTAATTATTTTTGAGTACAGTAATTACTTTTGTTGTACCAGTTTGGCATTATTATTCGCAGCCACATGTTATTACTGCTCAAAACAACAATGTTCACAACCAGCAATGACATTTGTTCAATAGTTCAAGATATCTCTAAATAACTAGAAACATTAACAGTTAAACAATGAGATATATCCTAAAGTAAATCAAATGCATCTTTAATAGAATATGAATCTCTAATTCAGTCATAAGCATCTGTAATGATCTCCCGCCGGTATCAGGTGTAGCAGGCTGTCTTACTTCCCCCCAGGACAAGCTATACTAGGCTATCTTCCTCCCTCCAGTATATTTGCCCCCCCCCCCCCCCCCAAACGAACGTTTTTTCGTGTAAACGTATTTTAACTAGAACCGTATTTTGCACCGAAATCTTCAACACTTGACAAAGATTAAAAGTTAAAAATATTTCTTGAAGGGCTTATTATTTCTTGAACAACATGAAGTTTTTTACAAGCCACATAGTCTGTAATACAGCTAAGTACAGAGCTTATGACGCAGAACGTATGCGGCTTATAAAGTTCAGGCAGAGCTCGCGTAACGCCCATAAGCTGTGCTGTTTTTTTTATTTTATTTATTTTATTTATTCTTAGATCAGCTGTGTTCGCATTGCGTTTTAAGCATGAAAACGAAATCGTAGACGAAAAAAGGCGGGATGCACACCCTCAGATCAAGTTCTACATAAGAAAATGAGACAAGAAAATGAATTTTTACTGTCAAAAAAGCACCAACGGCTGGCCGCACAAATTCATCTAAGCCTTGACCAAGTCGAAGACTTATCACACGTTAATAATATTTGTTAATGTGAATAAATGGGCTTAAGTAAACATATAAACTTATCTTAAACTACTTCATTAACTAAATAAAGCTGAATAGAGGCAAAAATACCAGGTGGGCAAGATAGGCTTGTCTAGTTTCCCCTCCCCCGGGGAGGGGGGGAGAGAAGATAGTCTAGTTTATCTCCCTCCCCCCCGGGAGGGGGGAGCTGTTACACCGGTGGCCAGTTGTCCTACACCCTTCGCCAATACCTATAACTTACTACAGAATCAGCTATGGACTCACATTGTGGTCACTTACGCGAGAATCGCCGCGAACTGGTGTTCCATTACTCAAATACAGTAAAATTTCGTTTACTCGAAGTCGCCGGGGATTTGAAATTATCTCGAGTAAATCGTGTTTTCGAGTTAACTGTGTTTGAGCTTCTGATGAGGATGAAATAAAACAACATTTCCCGTATCATATGAAAAACAGATCTTTGCATCCAGATGCTACAATATGCATTTTACCCACATTTAGTATAAGTATACCTATTATTCACAAATTTTAACTTTAAACTGTCTTTCAATGCCTTTTTTATAGTCACTATTTGCGAATTTCGACTCGAAAAAAATCCTTCATTGTCATCTGATATGCTTTTGAGCTACGTGTATTCTCAAGCCAGATCATTATCGAGTTCATTATCGTAAGAGATTCAGCCGCACCGTCATAGAAGCCTGAGTAATTTTTTTGCGATTGATCTAAGGAAACGGCTGTACTATTGATGTCGGTATTGCATTTTAAAATTGCAAACACACATGCCGTATAGGTATTCGTATAATCCTTCCCGGGTTAGTTCAACTCAACCGAGATAGCATATTAACTGCGATGTGAATTCGAAAGATTGAGAAAAGGAATAGGATCAGTGGACACAAGTTCTTTGATTAAAATTTTTTTCTGTCTTTGTTGTTACTATTAAAACATGTAATATTTTGAAGTTTTATAATAATTAGACAAAATTCTGATATTAAAATACAAGTTTCCAGGTCGTAAAAGTAATAAAAATGCCTATTTTAATTATTTTTTTCCCAAAAAATCACTTCGAGTTAACAGAATTCGAGTTAACCGATAAACGAGGTTCTACTGGAGTCTACAAGATTGTACCACACAGAGAAAACTCTAAAGTTTCAAGATATTTGGCATGAACTTAACTGCTTGACACTTTGAAACGTGTGTCTGATGACAAATAAGCTTGAAGTTGATTCGCCCCTAAGACACCTACTCATGCATTCTTTGCAGTTAGTAGAGAAGCTGATACAAGGGCATTGCTTCTCTAGCAAGTTTCGATTTGTTCATCTGTCTCTTGTTTGTATTTTTCTCTAGTAAAAGAGACAGCAAACTGCAGATATGTCTGTCAGTTGGTTTAATTCACGCACTCACAAACTAACCACGCTCGTTCCATACATATCATTCCATTACCCAGCAAATAGTTTACACTGGCATACAGACGGTAGTGCTCTTATGTATGTTGTAATTTTTATGCAAGTTTTAATGTTTAGGCGATATACTTGATATGCTTTCACTTGTAGACAAAGATTCTACGTAGTATTCTTTACAATTAAGAGGTTTCGATGTATAGATGTATAGAAGCCATTCAAAGTGTTACGGACTATGACTTATAACTTTGAAGGCTTGTGGGAATTAGGTGTACATATCAGTTTCAAAAGGTCAATTTGCCAACGATCACTTTGCTAATGTCCATTTTGCCAACACGTCTCTACCATTTTCCCAACAAAATAATATTTTGTAGAATTTATTGCTTAATAGAACACCAGTTTTGAGTAGATTTAATACCTGAGGTCAAGAATCAGGGATGCAATTTAGATTCCATGGATTTTGAGTCATGGCTTAGGGATGTGGATTCACGAATATTTTCAAGTGGTGTCTGCATTCGATTTAATATCTGAGGTCAAGAGTTAGGGATATGGATTAGCAAAAGTGGTGTACGCTCTCGATTCAATTCCTGAGGTCAAGGATTAGGGACGCAATGTGGAATTTGTATATAAGTATATATACGTAGTATGGTCATACACTAAATAAATTGCAAGTCAGGACTGGATTCGATGGTGTTCCGTCATAAGTGTACCGTTTCAGTGACTACCGATGTCAAAATTACTGGGGTAACGGTTTGACACCTCACTATCATGAGTATTTTCAAGTAGGAGCGACATGACAGCCAGAGCCACTGACGTCAAAAGTCCTCCAGCAACAATTCCTGCCAGTGCCAAATATACAGCGCCATGGTTCATCATATTGACCTCAAGTGGCTTCATTGACTTCATTCCAGATCCGACTACAGTCGTCACAGACTTTGAACATGTGGCGATGAATGCAGTCACGAAGTTTTTGGTGACCAGGGCGTCACCCACTGATGCTTCTTTCACTTTACCAGGAATACGTAGCGGAAGATTTGGGAGTTGGGGTTGTACCACTTCACTGGACGTCACCAGAAGCCTTCATCCGAGAGAACGCACCAGAAGAACTACAAGAGGCCATCGCGTACTTTGAAGCCACATACGTCACCGGCTCATTGCGCCATGCTCGTCTGCCTCCGGCTCGTGACAACGACCAACCACCCACTCCTCGATTGCGTTGCATTCCGCCACCCTTTGCTCCGGAGACTTGAAACGTTTACGATCGAACGCTCAACAGCGAGGACAGGGCGAGCAACCTCTGTAAAAGTTGGAACTCGGCATTCCTGCAACTAGTTGGTCATCGCCATCCGACGTTCTTTACCGCGCTTTTGGCGCTCCGTAAAGACGCCGCAGTCGTTTATGTGAAAATTGAGCAGGACGGCATGGGAGAGCCACCGAAGAAAAGAGTACGCAGAGTGTACGTAGAACTACAGAAGTGCCTTAGAACCATTTGCGCAAATTACACATCTGGATCCTAAACACTGGATGACTTTTTAAGGGGTGTTGGTCATTGCATTAGGCCGGGGCATTGAATTATGAAGTTGGAACTTCGAGATTGTGCAGCAGTCAGGAGTAGAAATTGACAGTAGAATAGGAAGGTGTTTGGGTGTAAAGTGCAAGTGCTGAGTTAAATTTGATAGCAGATTAGTCAGATAGTTTGTGATTCAGCAGCAGTCCTGAGTATAAATTATCATGGAGTAAAATTGGAGTGTAAATATTTGATTGAGATAGTACAAAGCGTCAATATGGAGTCTTTTATTGTTTAATAAATTATTGTGTGTTTTCTTTGTTTTTTATTTATTTTTCTATAAAAATCCTATTTTATACATAAATATTAGTTTGTTGGCAAAATGGAAATTAGATCACGTGACTTAAAATATGTAGACCAGATTTCATAGAGCAATTTGTTTATATAAAAAAAGTATGGAAGAGAAGAGATATTTCAAACAATAAAGGTGGTAACACAAAATAAAACATGCCAAGATCAAAATGACTTTAAACAATTTTAAAACAATGAGGATAACAACAAGTTATTACAAGCAAAAACTTTAGCAAGCATTTTAAACATGGCGGACAGTGACAAACTGGTGGACATAAAGGGAGCATTAAAAAATTCAAATGTAAACACTTCGTCGTTAGCTGCTCATTCTGAGGTCAACGGAGAGGAAATATGTGAAATTATCACAAAAAATACGGAGGAACTACTGGTAACACCAGTAAAATTCAGACCAAAAGGGAAAAGCCCAAAGAACAAAAAAACTGCGACAAAAGCATGCAAAGGGAAACGATCTGACACTCTTAGCCAAACTGCAAAAAGCGAAAGTCATGATGACTGGGAAGACTGTAACGTGATTGCAAATTTCGAACAAAAGCTCGAGGAGAATTTGGATAGAATAATCGAAAAAATCACCAAAAGTGTAGAGCAAAAACTGGAGGATAATTTATCAACTTTGATCTCAAGACTGGAGAATAAGTTAATCGCCAGAGTGGACAAAATTATTGACTCTAAATTAACAGCCAAAATTGCTGAGGTCGACGAGAGGATAAATACCTTAGTGTTGTCGGTGGACACATATCAAAACATAGCAGGTGAAAACTCCAAAAAAATAAGTGAGTTCATGAATGATAATCCAGTCACTAACAAAATAGTAGCTATCCAAGAAGACACGGTCAGTAAAAATGACTTCAAAACATTAACAGACGAAGCAGGTCAGCTCACTGCCCAGCTGACGGAACAAAATCAAGTTATAGCGGCGTTGACCAACGACTTCGAGATTCAAGTGGAGAGATTGGACAAACACAGCCGTAAGTTCAATCTGGTGTTTGAGGGCGTTGAAGAGAAAGAAGGGGAGGATTGCAAGCGATTGATCGAGATTATTTTGAGTCAACATATGCGTTTGCAGATGCGAAATTCCGTGGACGTAGCACACAGGTTGGCAAAAACAAACCCGTCAAAACCTGCCGGAGTTATCGTGAGATTTAACACGATAACTGATAAAAGTCGGGTACTGCAGAATAGCCAGCTACTTCGGGGAACTGGAATATTTATTCGCCAGGACGCCCCTTCCGCCTTCCAGCAGCGCAGAGAATACCTATCCAGAGCTCTGAAGAACGCTAAAACAATCGACCCGCATGCGAAACTAGTTAGGGACAAACTGAAATTCAAAGGAAAGTTTTTTTCAGTGCAAGACATTACCACAGCAGGGATACACGACGAGGGTAACACTGTGATGAATGAGACGCAAGTTAAATTCTACGGCTACCTGTCGCCTTTTAGTAACTTTTTCAAGACCACTGTTAAACTAGATGGGAGGCTCTTTAACTGCGCCGAGCAAGCCTACCAGTACATGAGGGCGCGGAGAGTCGGAGATTTTGGCACCGCCTTTCACATTATGCGAGAGAGGAACCCGGTGGCGATGAAAAGACTGGGTAAAAAATTCAAGTCAAGTAGCCAGGAGGAAAGAGAACAGGACTTAAAGCTTATGGAAGAGGTTGTGCATTGCAAGTTTTCCCAAAATCCAGAGCTAAAACAAACACTATTAAGGACATCCAAAAGACATATTATGGAGTGCAACCCTTATGACACTTTTTTTCTACGGGGCTGGGAATGGGGCACAGATCCTTGGATAAAATGCAGTATCCCGGGAAAAATCATATGGGAAGGCTGCTTGAAGTTGTGCGGGAGCAGCTCAGTTGAGAGGCGGGTAGGGCAAAACAAAATAAAAAATTGCAGAAAGCGTTATGCTTGTGACCCGCGTTGTTGTCAGTCTTGTGTGTTCAGCTCAATGCATTGTACGTATTGTTCCACCAAGGTGTTGATTACATTTGGGGGTAACTGGTTTCAGCTGTTCAATATGGCCATATAAGGCATGTTATGGGTGGGGACATACAAAAGCAGGCGCTGCATGTGAAAGGCCATTGTAGGGCGATACAAAACCAAATGTAAATGACCACTTGTAAAAGCAGTCAGAAAATTCCAGAATTGGAATAAACGTGGGTACCAGAGTTCTAAACAGCTGGTGGGATCAATGTTCATCCACAACTCTGTGTAACAAAAAGCTCGTGGTCCTGCATAGTCAGCTCTATGGTGCATTGTGTATTTCCTGTATCCCACCTACAACTGAGGGGAAGGGGGAGTTCAAAACGTCCCTGACCAATTTGCAATAGAACCAACCCGAGAGCCACGAATAAAAAATAAACACATCAATTGCCTATAATTGTATTTCACAGCACATTTTGTTTTTAAAATTGTGGTGTTGGTCATGGAATGAACCAAAATATACACTGTAATGCGTGTATTGCTTGCAAACATAGTTGTTTGAAGTTGTGAATCGAATTCAAAGCAGTATATATGGTGCTCCATGTATTATGTCGATGTGTTTGGGGTGCCGTCAGAATTATTTCATGTGTATAATATGACGGTATATGGAGTACTACGAGTGGTGACAGAAGAAAGATGAAACATGTGTGTGAAAGGCCACGGTTGGAGCCTTATGAAGCCAAAGGTGTGACTTACTATTTTCGAACTTATGGTTTTATATTGCTCGTGGCCTCTGACGTACCACTCCTGTGATAACAATATGATACCCGCTCATAAAACGCTTACTCCAAAGCAATGAACCTACCCATGTGAGTCCCATAAAAACGTTGTACCCATTCTCTTCTATACCACTATTCCGTTGCTTTACACGTAACATCTATGCAATTATCTTCTCGTGGAAAATCTCAAAGTATCTAAGAATAAATGCTCTATTTCCTTCACTTATATGTATTGCACGATTGTTGTGCACGGAAAATACACGCGTCCTTTACGTTACACGTTCTTCGCTGTGCTGTTTAGAGTAATTTTATGTTTATGTTCTTATACCCATGTGTCTGTGCGTTTATGTGTTATTATTGTTGGTTGTTTTTGGTTGCTTGTCTTTTATGCAGGACGGTTGGTAGGCCTCGGTTTGGCACATGTCGTTGTTGAAGATCAAAATGAACGGTTTAAAATTAGTATCTTTTAATGTCAGGGGTTTGCGGGACTTAGGGAAAAGAATTGCTGTCATGTCTTTCTTAAGGGAAAGAAAGTCAGATATATACCTCATTCAAGAGGCTCATGCCCTTGAAGGAGATATAAAAAACTGGAAGGAAGACTGGGGTGAAGGCATGTTGTATATAAACCAAGGAAGTACACGTAGCGCAGGGCAGGTAATTTTACTCAGCAAAAACTGGGAAATCCTTTCCCAAAGTAACCCATTATCGGGGCGTATCCAAGTCCTTAAATTTTCAAGATTTGGAACGTGTATAACTCTTATAAATATTTATGGTCCTAACTCGGAAACAGAGAGAATTCCCTTCTTGATCAAGCTACGTGAAACTTTGAATGAAATAGACTTTGGTGACTTGCTAATATTAGGAGGGGATTTCAATATATTCCTGGAACCAGCCTTAGACAAAAAGGGTGGAATTAGCGATTCAAATAAAAAAGTCGCTCTGAACTCATTGACATCATAGCAGATTGTAATTTGGTAGACATCTGGCGGGTGCGAAATCAATCTACGCAACGGTATACGTGGTCTCAAAGCTCCCCAAACATCAAATGTAGATTAGACTATTTTTTGCTACAGAATAAATGGGCCGATAAAGTAAAATCTGCTCGAATATTGCCCGGGCTCTTTAGCGATCACTCATTAATAGAACTAGAAATTGTTCTAGATAGGTTAACTCGTGGACCAGGTTTTTTCAAACTAAATTCGTCTGTTCTAAAAGAACCTGTATACAATGAACAAATGAGGGAAATAATAGATCGTGAATGGAAGGCAGCAGAAACAATAGCTGATATAGCTTTAAGATTTGACTGGTTAAAACACAAAATTGTTGAGTTTTCGATTATGTATTGCAAAAATAGGGCGAAAAAACGTAGAAAAAAAGAAACGGAGCTCATGAAGCTACTAGAAGACATTGATAAAAAGATATGCGCTGATAAGGCTACAGAGGCGGAAATTGTTTCCTTTGCTGAATGTAAGGAAGAGCTAGAAAAGCTTAACGAAGACAAAGCCCGAGGGGCATGGTTGCGATCACGCGTACAATATATAGAAGAGAACGAAAGGAGCACGCCTTACTTTTATAATAAGGCAAAAATTATTTTTGAGAAAAAGACTATCTCCAGACTTATGTGCGAAAGTCTCGAAGTCACGGAGCCAAACTCTATCCTTGACGAAATACACAAATTTTATTCAGCACTGTATGCCTCCTCTGTCCATCTTGAGGGTAACGATATTCGAAAAAAGGTTCTTGAAGCAGGAGAAATTAAACCCTTCACTGAAGCTCAAAAACAAAGCTGTGAAGGAGATATCACAGTGGCTGAATGTTTTGAAGCCCTTTGCCGCTTCAAACCAAACAAATCACCGGGATGCGATGGGCTGACACCAGAATTTTACAAGGAATTCTGGGATATTTTGGGGCCGAAACTAGTTGAGGCACTAAATTTTAGCAAACGTAAAGGGGAGCTCTCGATATCACAAAAAAGAGGCGTTATTACCCTTCTAGAAAAAAAAGGCAAAGACAACAATTTCTTAAAGAACTGGAGGCCTGTTTCTTTGCTTAATACCGACTATAAAATCCTAACTAAATGTTTGGCGATGAGACTTGAAAAATATATTCCGAGCGTTATTCATAGTGATCAAGCAGGATTTATAAAGGGTAGATTTATTGGGGGAAAACATCAGATTCATTGAAGACCTAATTGAACTCTGCGATCTGCAAAATAAAACCGGCATACTATTGCAGCTGGATTTCGAAAAGGCCTTTGACTCGGTTGAATGGCCTTTTCTATTCACGGTGCTAGAAAGGTTCAATTTAGGTAAAGATTTTATTTCCTGGGTCAAATGCTGCTATAAAAATATTTGCAGTTGTGTTTGCAACGGTGGCTTTACAACAGATTGGTTCGAATTACACAGAGGCCTGAGGCAAGGGTGTCCACTCTCGTCTTTTCTATTTCTCCTGAGTATAGAAATTATGGGTGGTATGATTAGACAGGATAAGGACATAGATGGGTTTGAGATAGGAAAACGGAAACATAAACTAAAGCAATTTGCAGATGATTGTACATGCTCGCTTAGAAATACGCGTTCTGTCTTAAAACTAATAGAAACTATACGAGCGTTCTCGGGCTTTTCTGGTCTGAAGCTAAATATTGATAAGTCTGTTCTTTACTGGTTAGGCCCGTGGAGATACAAAAGAACTACAATTGCGGGTATGAAGGTAGAGACTGATACCTTCGAACTTCTAGGTGTACATGTGGGAACGAATAATGAAGAAAAACTAAAAAAGAATGTTGACTCAAAAATTAAAAAAATGACTAATGTCCTCCACGAATGGTCTCAAAGAGACCTAAGTTTGTGCGGGAAAATACTGGTAGCAAAAACCTTTGGTATCTCCAACCTAATTTATTATATGACAATGCTACATATCGAAAAGAACAGAATTTCTAAAATCCAATCTGAATTAAACAAATTTGTCTGGAACTATAAACCCCCTAAAGTAAAACACTTGGTATTGATTAACGGTCCGGAGGAAAGTGGTCTAAATGCCATAGATGTTGAATCACAAAGTAAGGCGTTAAAACTGACCTGGTTGAAACGAATCCTTCAAGGGGTGGGCTGGAATGACATAGTCAATAGATATTTCAACTCTATGGGTGGGTTGCTTTTTTTGCTTAGGTGTAATTACGATATCGACAAATTAGGTTGGCTGCCCACATTTTATAAGAAAATGTTACTGCATGCCACAGAAATCCTAAAAGCAGACAACGCCGAATATGTCATTTGGAACAACAAAAATATTCTGATTAACGGCAAAAGCATTTTTTACAAGGAATGGTTCGATAAAGGTGTGGTGCTCATTCACGACCTGTGTGACAAGGAAGGAAAATTCCTCACCTATCAACAATTTGTAGACAAATATACCATAAAGGTAGATTTTGTAACCTTTCAAGGCGTAGTGCAGGCCACGAAGAGTGCTATGAGAAAAGATACTACACTGAAAACAGCAGGTGAAAAACCAAACTTTTCGGTCAATGACTTATTTAAAACAATTGACGGTAAAACTATAAATATTATGAAGGTAAAAGGCAAACAATTTGCGATGCTTTTCACCTTTATAAAGAGCAGCCCTGCAATAGCCATGTTAAAGTGGCATACATCGCACCAGATAAGTAATGACGTTTTTTACAGGAGTATCCCACTTGCAAAAAAAAGTACGACAGAAACTAAACTAATTTCGTTCCAGTTTAAATTAGTGCATAACATTGTTGGTTGTGGAGAAAATCTCTTCCGGTGGAAAGTCAAAAATTCCGCAGACTGCGAATACTGCCAAACTGGTGTGAAAGATACGCTAGTTCACGCCCTAATTGATTGTGGGTATACACAAAAGTGGGTGGAAGAGACATTTTTTATTTTAGATATTTCTGACAAATAACAGCACACCTGTACCATAAAAGATTTTCTTTTTGGGGTAGAAGATCTGGCTCTAAATCTTATCATTCTGGTAGTAAAATTTGAGATAATTTGCCGTAGGGGCAGAAAAGAAAATGTAGTTCCTTCAGTTGTAGCTCGGAAAGTTTACCAACGTGTGCTTACCGAAAAAAAGCGTTTAACCCATCAAACATTTCGAAGCAAATGGTCACCGTATAATCCCATAGTGGAAAAAAGCCTTCTTTATGAAAAGTCAATATTAACGTGAAATAGTTAACTCCAGTTGGCCGAAACCATTCTCCTGTTACAAGCAACCAAAAAATTGTGTATTGTGTGTATGTGTGTGGGTACTGTGTATGTGTAGGGGTAGGAGTGAGTGTGTGTGTATGTGTGTATGCTGTCACACCGTAACTCTGTCCTCAAAGAATTTGTTCAGTGTGCGTTTTGAACCCTGTGGTAGACCAATGTCCATTGACAGGCACCTATAAGGCCACTGAAATGGATGCCGTCGTGTGAAGTCATTTTGAGGATAAGTTATATTATGCTTTTTGTGTGGTGTCTTCTGTACATTTATATCAATGTGATAAGCAAATAAAAAAAAAAAATGGAAATTGGAAAAATGGTCGCGGTGTGTTGGCAAAATGGAAATTAGCAAAATAGCACTTGGCAAAGTGGTCGTTGGCAAAATGACCGTTGGCAAAACGACCTGCACCCTGGAAGTTATAACAGTACGAGCGTTTCCTTCATTGTCTTCCGCTTTCAATAGTCACAGATAATGTGAAGTAACGTGATGTGCGCTGTGGCCATATGGATCAATGTTTGCTGCATGTGACAGAAAAGCAGGTTTTCTATTTTCCCCGCCTCGGATGGAACAAGTTCAAATTGCACAGATGCAGAAAGATTCTTTGTGTTTCATGTAGTGGTGTTTGTCTTCTAAACTTCTTGTTGTACTATTTGACTGAAGGCAGTACACCCTTTTCCCGCTGCCTTTTCCACCTATTCTAAACAAAAATGCTATGTTTCAGAATCAAATGCTTTGCTGTACATCATACGCAATGGTCTATTGAGTAACACAATTCAAGAACCTCCAATTTTTTAGCGATTTTGTAATTGTTTTATAAAATTAAAACTATTGCTTATGACAATGTTATAGATTTTAAGTGACTTTACTCATGTAAACTCTTTGTCCTGATTTTTAATTTCCACTCTTTCAGATTTACAACTTATATTTGTATTTATATTGATATAATTTGAACATTTCATAATTGTCTTTTTGCATTTGCAAGTAGAAAGTTAATTTCTGATCGGCTTAGAGGTGTTTGACAAATCTGACTGTGGCACAGTTAACAAAATTGCTACATTATCCGGCGTATTTTTTATTGCAAATTAAATCAAATGCGACCCGTCAGGTAAATAGAAAGTTTTAGAGAATGTGATACTGCTGAATATACCCTTAAGCATTTATTTTACCTGAAAAGTGTGTTTTGTTCAACATCAGACATCTTTAGAATGTTCGAGAATCGAATACCAAAGCCTTTTTAAACTTCGCTTTGAATTCTTCAATAAAATATTCAAGTAAAATACATAAACAACCTTTTTACAAGCTCAAAGTATTGTTTATAACACATAAACGACATGGATCATATTTTCTAGCGTTTCTATTTTCTAGTAGTTTCCACTCGGTTGAACAAGATTGCACGTTATCCTTCTAACTTTATCACAATTGTATAGGAGCATGTGTAGCAGTGAACAGTCAACACAATGTTGCATAGAAATAATTGAATGTTCTGTAAATCTCCTGTCACATACCTTTCGAATAAAAATTTGCATCATACCTAGATGTTTAATACCACAAAGGTGTTTTTATACGTAATTTGAACAATACATGGCAGCTGATTTGTCATAATCCTAACAAATGCATGTATTTACTAATCTCATATGACCAGTATAGTAGAACAGATACTATGTAAAGTCGCGAAAAAAGTCTTACTGTTCAGAAGAACAGTAAAATCTTCATCGCAGAAATCGTAATTATAGAGTGTGTTAGAGAAAGAACACTGTACCACGATAATAACAGCATATTTTACTGTATGGGAATTGTTGTCATATGACAGAAAACGAGAAAGAACGAAAACTTCTTAACGAGTACAGGAAGTAACACAATAGACAACGAAAAGGAAGTATATAAATGAGGATCGATGTCACAATGTAAACACAAAAAAGAACAATCTGAAATATCATAGCAAGCAAAGTATGACGTTGTAGAGTAGCAACCACAGTGCGGGAGAACAATGGAGAGGCAAACTACAGCCCAGAAGACGAAGTATGATAAAATGGAAAAGGAAAGGCACAAAACAATGCACCACTGCATTACTGGAGTTAATGGCTAAGAGACCTATCTATATTTTATAGTTTTCAGGCGTCGTTTCAAAGTCGATTGCTATAAAATGCTGTAACTAGTAGAAATACCAAATCAATTCCTGTAAATTAAGGAATACGGTACAATCTCGTTATAGTGGCATGATGGTGGCCGGAAATAATGTCGTAATGTCACATATATTGTATCACACATTATGTCGTTTATCAGGGAGTTTTAAACAGTGCAAAGCTTAACTGCGACCACAAAGTTTTGTCGTTACCAATGCCATATCGCTATAGCCGATGTCGTTATAACTAGAGTCTACTGTATTTAGTTAGCTACAGTCTTATACAAAGGCCTTCAAAGAGGAAAACATCATGAAAAAAAAGAATTTTCACACAGTTCACAATTACTTCTTTTTCTGCTGGGCGATAATATAGGTGTGTTGCATTTGTCTCGAGTGTAAGGCAAGTGCCGCTGAGGCAATTGCTGCTAGACAACCGCCGCATGGACAACTGCTGCTGGCGAACAATTACTGCCGGTGTGATTACGGTCCCCCGGGGACCATGATCACTAGGGATTATGGTCCCCCTCTAGTGATTACGGCCCCCCCCCCCTTGATATCATGGATGTGCGTTATTTATGGTGCCTGAACTCTGTCAAATTATAGATTTTAAATAAAGTAGGAGTAAATAAGAGTTACTCTTGTAAATTTTATTACAAAAAAAAATCATTTTTTTTTACATACAACAAATATAAATAGTTTTAACAAACACTGTACAGATGCTTACATTCTATATATTATATTGCATAGACTGGAGTATATTGATCTGCTAGGCTACTGATATAAATGTTCTGAGTAGATTTTTACTTGCCAAGTACTTTAAGTTTCAACGAAGCAGTTTTGTATGTGAGCCGCTTGTATGTTACAAGAATTCGCTTTTTACTTTGATTTTCCTCACTTTCTCCATCGCTTATGTTTTCTGAATAATGGTAATTTAAAAAAAAATAGGCACCTTATAAAGGGCAAATTTTGGTGTGGATTCCTTATGTTTTGAATATATTTAGTCAAGATTTACTCATGCGCGTTAATCCCTATATTATTGATCTCAAAAATCACATATAAGTTGTGTTAGAGTCTTACATGTGAGTAGTAAGACTACCCCCTACCCCCTACCCCCTACCCCCCCCCCAGATGTCAGAAAATTTTGCGATTTCAGCATAGTTATCCGTTTCATACGATTCTGAGCAACTTTGGTTTTCATGACCCCCCCCCCCCCACCTAGGGGTGGACTGTCACCGGTAAGAACATTTTGCGATGTCAGCAAAGTTATCCGTTTGAGACGATTCTAAACAACTTTGGTTTTTATGACCCCCCCCCCCTCCCCATCATGTAACACTGTGTAGTTGAACAGCCACAGACATCATTCAAAGCAGACCTTATTGTTCTCCTTGTAAAAAACTTGGACAAACTTTTTGTTTTTGGTTTTGGGTTTTTGTGACTCTGTGACATTATGTGACTTTATGTGATCTGTGACATTATGTGACTCTGTGACTTTTTTTAACATAATAGCCATATTTCTATGTTTATTTCCACTATTATTATTATGATAATATTTAATTAGTCATATTTCAATGGTTCTATTACAATAACCACACACACAGCATAGGAATAAGTACATGAAAGGTCTCAGAGTGTGGGGAAACCGATCGATAATTTGAGAGGGAATGGGATTTTCCCTACGTTAAGTCCAATGTTATGTTTTATGTTATAGTGGTTGGAAAATGGTGCTTCTAGACCAACTTTAGCAAATGTAGTTTTTGACAACATATGATATATAAAATAAGTTTCAGCATTTTACCATGCTACTTATTCAAATGTTCTAAAGTTATAGTGGTGCAGAAATGGTGGTTCTAGATCAACTTTAACAAATTTAGTTTTTGATAACATATGATGTATAAATTAGGTTTTAGCATTTTACCAAGCTACTTATTTGAATGTTCTAAAGTTATAGTAGTGGAAAAATGGTGGTTCTAGACCAATTTTAAGAAATTTTGTTTTTTGACAACATATGATGTATAAAATAAGTTTGAACATTTTACCATGTTGAAGTAGGGAAAAATCAGGGTTCTAAACCAACTTTAACAAATTTAGTTTTTCACGTTTCAAACGATTATACCATTTGGTTGATTGTTCGAAAAAATGGGAAGTGAAAATGTGGATAGTTATGTAGGAAAACTGCGCCCATTCAAACATGTGTTCGAATGGCAAGCCCATTCAAAACACGTGTTCGAATAATTTTTGGAAGATATTACGTCGTGGTATTGTTCAATAAATTGTTCAACATGTTCAACATGTTCAACAAGTTGTTCAACATGTTCAACATGTTCAACATGTTCAACAAGTTGTTCAACATGTTCAACATGTTCAACATGTTCAACAAGTTCAACATGTTCAACATGTTCAACAAGTTCAACATGTTCAACATGTTCAACATGTTCAACATGTTCAACAAGTTCAACATGTTCAACATGTTGTTCAACAAGTTGTTGTATATAAAGCTATGTTTAGAGACTTTCTCATCATTTGAATAGTGTAGGTTGAACTGAAAGGATATATAAATGCAACATTTGTTCAAAATCTTACAATTGGCCACAAAGGTAAACGTGGTAAAGTTATTTCTAATAATATTAAGTCAACTCACTATAAAGTATAAAAGACAGCCGCCCTCAGACCTAACACACATTCTGTATCAAGATACTGAAGAGTGAACATGTCTGCAGTGAGCGAGCAACAACTACCATCTATGACAATGCCTGTAGAAAAGTCTGAGATAATGCCTGCAGAAAATTTTATATTAAAGCCTGAGACAATACCTACAGCAAAGTCTAAGGCAATGCCCATGGTAAAGTCTAAGGCAAAGTCATGTCAGCAGCGTCAAAAGCGACCACATCTTAGAAAGATAAAAAGAGATGAGTTACCAGCTATGACGCCGCCGTGTAAAAAGCAAAAAATTAAGACAGAGCCTAAAATGAAGCGAGAACCAGAGTGTAAAGCTGCCACCACCATGAAGAAGATGAGTGTAGACGATTTACCGGTTATGATACCTATTAATGGAGAAATATATATTAAATTGGCGAAATATCAACAGAAAGTGATGGTTAACATTCGTGAATATATTACGGATCATACATCTGGGAGGTTACATCCTACGAAGAAGGGAATTTTGTTGTCATTGAACGATTGCACATGCTGAAGAATCAAATGACGTCAGTGGATCTCATGCTTCAGAAAATGGATTTGTATAAATGCAGTGACTGTCAGAAGATCGTTGATTAGACAGCGAGATGACTGTATACAGTTTTAATTACATGACGAGCTTAGTGGATGCTATGATTTCATCACCCTCAGTGCAGAAGATTGGAGCGAAGGTTTTGAAGCTTGACAAGAACTTAGCTTTGACTCATATGGACATGTACATTTGATATGTTGTTCAAATAAAATTGTCTTCATATGTAGACTATGAAATTAACATGATCTATGTTCATGTGAAGTTAGTTGTTATAAAATTTTAAGTTCTTGTGAATATCCACATGTGTTAACATAATATGTATTTGAAATAGTTTTGTTTGTATCATAATTGTACATATTTGTAATATTCAATAAAAACACGTATGATGCTTTTCAACTTTTTATTTTTCTCATACAATACTTGAATATAATACATAATAATAAAATTCTTGAATATAATACATAATAATACAAAATTAACTATAATACCTAATATACGATATATGATATATGGTTTACGGATCAATTCAAACCGCGTCAGGAATCTTGCGACTTTATATGTTGCAGAGTAAGACATATATTAATACACAACGCTTAAGCGAATAAAATATTACAACATTTATAAAGTCTTTATCATAAAGTTTAGTCAAATAAGTCTATTTTTCTTCATCTGTTTCACTCTGTTCACTCTCCATACCGCTTTCTTTATCACTGCTGTCATACTCCTCTTCCTTATCTAGTAGCTCTTCAAATAATGCATTGTTTTTCCTTATAGCCGTCTTTAGTGCCTTTGAATACTTGTAATGTTTTTCATCCACAAAGTAATTAAAGTCCTTTAAGATCTTTTGATAATGTTGGCTTTGTTCTAGACGCTGGGTATATTTGAATAGTCTCATAAACAGTTGTTTAAGTCCATGTTTATAAATGGGTCGAAGGTCATAACTTGCTATTTCGCGCGCATCTTCAAGTCCTTGTTCTTCATATTCTGAAACATTTTCTTGAAATGTGTCATTATAGTCATCGTAGACTTCTTGAACCATATCATACCAAACAGAGTCTATTTCTGACTCACTTTCAGAGTCTGTTTCTGACTCACTTTCAGAGTCTGTTTCTGACTCACTTTCAGAACTCCTGTCATCAGCATCCTCACCATACTGCTCGATATGTTTGAGCAAAGCTTCTTCGCTGTTGTATAATGCACCACATTCTGTACAAGCATGTGCATTCTTTTCAGCCATGTTAACGCTTTCACTTTCCATAGAAGACTCATCGAAAGTTTCCGTGAAAGGTACTTTTACAGGGTTTTCCATATCCGATTCTTCATCCACTTCTGACGTGTGAGCAACCTTTAAGTGTCTTTTAAGACTTTGTGGCCAATTGTAAGATTTTGAACAAATGTTGCATTTATACATCCTTTCAGTTGAACCTACACTATTCAAATGATGAGAAAGTCTCTAAACATAGCTTTATATACAACAACTTGTTGAAAAACAACATGTTGAACATGTTGAACATGTTGAACTTGTTGAACATGTTGAACATGTTGAACATGTTGAACATGTTGAACAACTTGTTGAACATGTTGAACAATTTATTGAACAATACCACGACGTAATATCTTCCAAAAATTATTCGAACACGTGATTTGAATGGGCTTGCCATTCGAACACGTCTTTTAAATGGGCTTGCCATTCGAACACATGTTTGAATGGGCGCAGTTTTTCTACATAACTTCCACATTTTCACTTCCCATTTTTTCCAACAATCAACCAAATGGTATAATCGTTTGAAACGTGAAAAACTAAATTTGTTAAAGTTGGTTTAGAACCCTGATTTTTCCCTACTTCAACATGGTAAAATGTTCAAACTTATTTTATACATCATATGTTGTCAAAAAACAAAATTTCTTAAAGTTGGTCTAGAACCACCATTTTTCCACTACTCATGTGGATTCATGGATTAACGAAAAGAATTAAATCAGGGATTTACCAATTACAAATTTTGGCAATCGCGTTGCATTGATCTCTTCAGATGAAAGCATATACATTTGCTGTAATTAATAATATATTCATCCGAAATCTGCTGAGAGATTTGGGAGTGGATAGTGTCACTTTTAATTACATTTATTTAATTTCATTGCATTGCTAATTGGTATGATGGAAGCGTTTGAAAATAATTTTGGTTAGTAAATTTTGCCAGATGAAGAATTCGTGCAAAGAGAAGCATAATTTTATTCGCAAGAACTCTGAATTCAGTTGCATATTCCTACCTATTTTTAAGTTTGGGGGACCATTTTCCTAAGGAATTATGATCTTCCGGGGGACCGTGTTCACTAGAGGGGGACCATATTTACTAGTGACTGTGGTCCGTGGAGGGACTGTGATTCATAGGAATGAGGGTCCGGCCGGACCATAATCACGGGGGACCACAATCACTGAGACACCGGCAGATAACTGCCGCCCCTTTGAGTTTGTTAATTATTTCTCAGAAAACTCAACGTAATATATGCAATGCATTATACTGCTATGTTAAGTTTTCATCCTGTTTTAAGATATAATCCATGTAGTTGTTTCAAAAGTAGTATGCAATTAAAGTGCCATCTTTAATTCTTATTGATAATCACATTTTATACATTGCCCTTGTGGTTCAGATAGGATTCGTATGATGAATTAGTCTTTTACAAAAATTACAATTTGGATTGCTGCGGTGGACTACAAAGGCGTAGCCGCGTTTTTACGACTGGGAGTGGGAGCCAAACTTTCGTAACGGGGGGGGGGGGGAGGGATACTATGCCCCCCCCCCTCTGAAAAGTGAGAGGACTGACACCATTGGATTAGTTTGTTTTAAAAGTAAGCTATTAAGATTTTGTTGATGGATTAGCTTATATAATATTTTGCAATTAAGAATGAAGTGAAATGCAATAGGGTAAATCAGTGAAGTGTTGTGATATGTTATGATTCGAAACAGCAGGGATGTATGTGAAGTGAATGTCTTTGAATAAATGTTCTAGTCATGACGTGTGTTTAGCTGTTTTGGGGCACTAGGTATGAGTCGGCGGCAATTGTCCGCCAGCGGCAGTTGTCCAGGCGGCGGTTGTCCAGTGGCACTTGTCCCAGCGGCACTCTCTTCCCGACGGCTTTGTCCCAGCGGCATTTGTTCCAGACTCATTTATCTCAGAACGGCATTAAAAGAATATCTGGGACTGGAGCGACAGCATTATCGCTTCAAATGTGTCATTTTGTTTGGCGTTTGCATGACTTCGTGGAGACGTCGTGATCTATTGACGTTGCTTTTAGTCGTCATAACGTTATTTTATATTAACATTACTTGTGGCTTTAAGTTGCATTGGCCTCGGCGCTTCCGTGACGAAACATAAAACAACGTGTCCACTCACATGTATGCATTATGAATGAACAAAATCCGTAGCAAAGCTCCATTTTCTGACAAAAAAAAAAAAGAAGACTGACTTGAAGTTAATATGTGTGAAAAGAAAAACTGATTTAAAGTCGACATGGGTTAAACAGGCCATCCAAACAAATTATTATTATTTTTAGCAGGAAGACACCTTTTTAAACTTTCGTGGAGTCACACATTTGGCTTACTCGACACGAGACAGCCATCATTATGCTCCATTTTTCTCCATCAGACCCTCATTAAATCAAAATACGACTGAATTAGACCAAATCAACTGTAAATACACATCAAATGAGATACATCAGCCGAGAAATATTTCCAATCATGGAAGAAAACTGCATTTGGATAAGGAACTCCTGATAAATTGACTCGATGAAAAATCACCAATCTGATCAACTTATCCCGACATGCACTGAAGCTATTTGTTGTCATTCCCTCGTACACCAGTCGAAAGCTCGAGGTCATTACATTTTATCACTGCTTTCTCCTTTTCTCTCCTTTTATTTCACGCTGCTTCCTAAATTATAATTTACAAGTGGCCAGCCATTACTTTTTTTCTCGCATAAATAGTGTCCCTTCCCTATGTTATTGCTGTTATTTTAAATTCAATATTTTACTGTTCTTCCGCTCAGGCTTGTGGGTTGCAATGCTCTCTCATTGTTTGTGGGTATGTTTTTTGTATAAAAATTACTCGAAATTCCCCGATTTTGGTCTAAAAGGACTCCACAATTCCGCGACTGCAGCCTGCATTTAAACATGGAGTCTCATCCTGGGTCCACGCCTAATCGGTCTGGGTCCGCGCCTTATCAGCCTGGGTCCGCGCCTTATCAGCCTGGGTCCGCCCTTATCAGCCTGGGCCCGCCCCTTATCAGCCTGGGTCCGCGCCTTATCAACCTGAGTCTGCGCCTTATCAATCTGGCTAGATGCCTTGCCATACCGAGTAAATGGGAACCATGTGGGGTTATCATTTTAAAAAGTAAGTTCGGCGTTACAGTCCAGCTGAACTCGTCACCCCCAATGTGGCTTCTTCCAGTGCTAAGATGGGCCAGCACCCCCGCCCCCCCTTCCCCATCCTATCTATTTTATAAGCGGGCTAAATCGTCAAAAGTTGTTTTAATTTAATACAGAACAAAACTACAAAACGGAGAAAATGCTAAATACTTTTTAGATGTTGTTTTATTCCAAAAATTTAGAACCTTGGATAAAACAATAATCACGAGGTAATTTTCTAGTAATATGCCTCTGTAGACTTAAAATATCACAAGGCTTGGGACTAGAATCCAGGGTAATTTAAATGTATCAATTGCCCTAGCGAGAAGGGCCATGTTGCTCAGCCAAACAGAAAGGAAAATCCCATCAGTATCTATAGTAACAGTATGTATCATGGGGCAACGTTGCATGACTTGCCTGCTACACCCATCAAATTACTACCGCCTGTGTCAAAGAGCTTGACTCACTGCTTCTCTGTGCTAGACGCAGTAAACTCCGTGTTTCCTTCCTGCTTTTGTGAAATTCCATGGAAATATCTAAAAATATTTCCATATCAATGTTTTTGTTCAGAAACTGCTCATTTAAAACTTCTTTCTTTCCTTTTTTATTTCAGACTGAGTCGTTTAATATTGTTGCGTCAGGCCTTATAGACACGCGTGGATCTTTTCTGATGTCTGTTCTTAGTTATGATCACCCATGAGATTTTATGGCAGAGGCCCAAGGTCTTTGCCAGACTTTCGATTAAATGCGAATATGTATCAGTATACGCCGAAAAAAGCAAATGAAACATTCTATTAATATTAATCAATTAAACATTGTATTAAAAGAAACATGGTTTGGTACGAATCACACGTTAGGTAGATTGATACCCGTCGTTCTTTGCGCGGGGGGGGGGGGGGGGGGGGGGATGAGGGCGGGGGTCAGTGCATTTATATGTATTGTGTTAAAAGCTTGCTCAGATGGGTGTTTACATGGCACTGCTGAAGTAAACCCTGGCACGCGAAGGGTTACGAGGTCAAGCCATCAGTCTGGTGTAATTCTGTGCCATGCGGCCACTTTGTTACACCTTAGCATCTACCAGTTGCCACAAAGATACATCTGCCCTTACTTCGTCATAAACCATTGTCTGCAAAAGCATAAAGACATTTTCACTGTCTTCAAAGACCTAAGCGTCTTTTCAACATGGGATCGAAAGTGATTTTATTACAGTAATTTGAGAACTGTTCATAGACCAACAGAAGTCATATAGTATTTTCTACCACAGTAATATTTTGGTCCAAAATTAATCTAATTAAACAGAGCTATTTTAAATTTTAAAAAATATCGTACTTTTGCAGGCTGTATGACCACCCCAGGCACCCCTATCTGTCTTTTGCACGTCATTTTGCAATCGAAAATTAGTAGAAATGGGAAAAAACAGAAAACAAAAGTAACAGATTGCTATTGTTTGATATAATGGTAAACAGAGTAAACAATAACAGCCTTTCCATGCAAAAATGTCCAACACACAAAACGACTTTAGAACTATAAAGTGAGATATCAACTTTAATTAATTAAAATGGACATAATTGCTACCTAAGTGCAACACTGTTATTTATCATCATACTGACAGCGTGATAGTAAGAGGTTCTTGATTGCTACACATGTTCTCCATTATAACTCTTTGATGCAATTAAAATTTAAAAAAAAATATTACGCTTATTTTTTTTTCATTAAACCTCTTCAACAGGGAACCTGTTATTCTAGAAGAGAACAAACCGGACTTGTAAAACTGGCGTGTCAAGTGTATCAGGAATCGCAGTCACAGACCATACCTGCAGGTGAAGACCTCATCTATCAGTCTGCTGGACCATACCTGTAGGTGGGGACCTCATCTATCAGTCTGCTGGACCATACCCGTAGGTGGGGACCTCGACTATCAGTCTGCTAGAATATACCTGTAGGTGAGGAACTGAATATCAGGACTCCGATCATGCAGAAGGTACTTCTTAGTGATTTTGATTTTTAACTGACCTTGTAACGTTGTTCTGAGATTCTCTTTGAGATCTTTTTTTCGCTAAATCAAGTTTTGTTATGTCATTAATACTTAAGTTAGAATTACCTTTCACCGTGTCAAATAATTACGAAATAGTCTTTTTCAAGTTTAATAAAAATCCACAGTTTACTCAGAATCATCATGGAGTGGGGCGTTGATATCATCATCGTGTGGGACGTTGACACCAATAATCGAGTGGGACGTTGACATTATCATCGAGTGGGACGTTGACATCGGATATTTGGTGGCTCACTACCAGTGGTCGCATATTAGCCGATAGGAAGCCTAATTCTTGATCCACAGACAGCAATGCATCAGAAAATCGCGTCTCAAAATGGCAGAGATGGAAAGATGGCTTGCGAAATATGCGTTACTAGTCTAAAAACAAGACGGGATAGCCTAACGGGATGGCTACGGAATGTACATGTTACAGGGTATCTTTAATTTCAGGGTAAGTATACTTACACTAGCGTAAGTATACCCTGACCATGTTAGGGCAAGTATACTTACACTACCAGTAGTGTAAGTATACTTACCCTGAAATTAAAGATACCCTGTAACATACATACAGCAACATAAACTTAATCTGGTGGCTGTCAGAAAAACACCTGGAAAGAAGCCATTTTTGACCAAACACAACGTTCCTGTTGTAGCAGGAATCAGCAATTACTCACTTCATATTCCCCCCTCCCGATGCCTCCCTTGTTCCCTTGATCCCCTTCTCCCTCCCCCCCCCCCACCATCCTTCCCTATCTCCCTCACTCACTTACTCACGAAAGCTTACTCTTCGAACATTTGTTAATGAGAGTGCATAACCACATTCAAGATTTTGCAGAGTGAACACCGGGAACTATTAAGGTGTTTCGAACGTGAAAAGCTGCACACGATGATGGAATGTGATTGCTAAAAGCAAAACTTTGCCAAAAGACTTACAAACAGAAGTAAAATACACCAGTGTCCATGGAGTTATATAAATCTGCAAATGTCTATATTAAAATTAAAATACTGCTTTTTACTGCTGTTTAGATGACTGAAGAATGGACGGACTTTAGTCGTTTAGATACTCGCATATGTACTTGAGACATGAAAATAGCAAGCCTTTATACAATAACAACGGCAATAGTCTTACCCCAAACACCCAGAAAACAATGTAAAAATTAAGTGGAATGCCAGTTCTTTTTTTTTCTTTGCTTTTTTCTGGCTAGTCACTGTATTGATATCTGTACATTGTCGATATTGATAGTTTCTGACGATTATTTTTGTGTTTTAGATGATGAATAAGATTGAAAAATTATGTTGTAAAAGGTTAATGTTTTTATAGCAATGAAAGTAGTGAAATAAAAATCGATAAAGTGATAATTTCACTTAAAATGAACATTCCCTATATGTTCACGACTGTAGGCTGCAATGAACCATGCTGGCATTTTTTTCACGGGAAGAGCAAACCCTGTGCCTTATTTTTCTGTTCTTTTTTCCCTCTTTTTACGTGGTTGAACATACTTTGAGTCATCAATGATCTTAATGAAATAATACAAATTAAATTATACAGTAACAAGTTTTGAAATACGGTAATTGGTAGTAACGCTTCTCCTTGTAACAGAAAGTCTTGGTTTTTTTATTGCAAACAAAGTACTCGCTGTTTAATCTACGTACATTTTATTACGAGCAATTATATTTTCACAACACTGAGTACATGCATTTCACTTTTCTCCTTGAAATTTGAAAGAATAAAAAAAAATAAATTTCATATGAATCTCGAAACGAAAGTGACTATTCTTCTTTACCAGGCATACGGCATGCTGCACACAGACAGTCAATTACAAAACTTCTTATTTTCAGTCAAATCTCCGTATTAAAAGTGTACAACATAATACTATTTTGTTGTCAAAGAAACAAATGTGGAAGGCAATAAATTACTCAGTTTTCGTAGTGTACTGGTGAGGGGGTTGTTAAGAGCTGAACGCTGTTTTTTAAACAGGTATTAAATAAAACCAAATGACAACCCTCCGCCTTGGAAGTTCGCCTTGGTCAACATCATTATTCTCTTTGTGCAATGAACCTTTAAATATCTTATAACTAATTAGTTAAAACAGCCAAGGTTTATATTTTATTCAAGACCACATTCGCAATAGTCTTCTGATTTTTCTCAGCAGCCGTTCATTTTCATGCAGGAAAGTGACTGGTCGATAGAAGCAAGTGTCTAGTGATTTCATTGGTAGAAATCTTGCCTTATAAGGCGGGGATATGAAATAAGAGAAAACAGTGAATCAATGAGGAACTGTGGAAATTAGATGATAACATGCAACTTTAAGTGTAGTAAAAGTGCGTTTCACGACAAATATTGCATGGGAAGGGTTTGCATGTTAAGACGCACAAATATATTTCACACCATTTTTGACCCGAACGTTTTCATGTATTTGCACGAGGGATTTGACACACAACATTATAACTCGAGTACTTAAAGAAACGCAAATAATAAAAAAACTTCTTCGAGTGATTGTGTGACATAGAAACATTATATTGCTTTTCAGTTTGCGTTAAAGCTACTAATCCGGCAATCCCTAATGATAGGGGCGATATTACGGATACATTGTCATGACATAAACATGCCGAATGAGTTATGATTAAATTAGCTGATATTATATGATTCCGGATATACATAGCCAGCACTCACGGACCGCGGTCACGCATACCAGCAACATGTACGCGACTAAGCGCAGACGCCGAACCGTAAAACCGTAAGTGAACACACGCAATTTACTAATTCTAATAAACCGTGATATGGCACTACTGTCGAGTGGGGATCAAACTCATTCGTAAAAGTCTCGCCCATATTCATGTTTATCACGCTCTATTAAATGTTCACACCACACGAAAAATAATAGGAATCGCTTGGAATATAAGATAGACTACAGTTTTTCAAATCATGAACAAGATATATAACACATTATTGAAAATGCTACTTATAGGAAAGAAGCGATTTTATTTAGCAAACCAACTTTAACTGAACAAGTCTCCACCAGCTGTTTGACATAATCTCAAAACATCTAGTAATGAAACTTACAATATCTCACAAAGCAATGCAAAGTAACACACAAACAAGTATAAATCTGGGATATGTGTTTACACAAAATAGCTTAAATAAAATATACATTGTTATTTAAATGTATGAGGTTATGTGTCTTCGTCTAAAGAGCAAATTCACAATTCAAGCGAACAAAGTGTTGAAAACCAGAAGGCACGTCTGAATGGTTATGTCATCGATATACCCTGACAGAAACAACGGACGCTGGCTGCAAGAAGAACAGTTATCCAAAAGCAAGTTCAATGCCATAAATTGTGTGGCATTTTTGATTGAGCTGATATCTTAGACTGAATACTGGAAATCCGAAACGAGTTCGTGCCGTAAAATGTTGTTCAGCTTCAAAATTGAGATACATGCTGGCGTCTGCGAATATGAACAGTATTAATATAGGCGGAGAAAACTTAAAAATTATCCGGCAATCATCGTTGCAGCAAAGAAATGCCAAATTGACCAATCTGGATAGTCTATTATATGTTGAATGCCTGAAAATTAAACAATAATAATTATTATAAATGGTCATATCTCAAGATGGTTATCGTTAAATACGTATGTCTGAAAACGCACAGAATTTACATCAATCACCAGCATTAAGAGATTCGGTCACCAAAGCACCAAAAAAAAAAAAAAAAGAAAAGAAAAACAAAGTAAATAAACAAATTAAAATAAAACAAGAGAATATAATAAAATGTATCCTGTAAGTCTAATACTCTTAAAATACTTCTAATAGAATTTCAACCGTTCCAAAAGTCAGTAATTGACACATTAGTCCGACTTATTTAAAATTATCTGAAACAAAATACTCTTCAAAGTGATGATGTCAGCGGAGGGCTGTAATAAGTTGCTCCTGAGCATCGAACGATTGTCTTGCCCATCTCGTCGATTACGGATTTTAGAATATAAATTAAATCTTCTTTATCGAATACCATCTTTTTGACCACAGAATCATCTGCTTCTGAAAATGTTGTGTATACCAAGATTTATAAATTTGATTGGGAAATAACTGACAACTGATAATTTTTTCAGCATCTTACAGGATAAACGATAATCACGTTTTGGTGTATTTTTAGCGATTTTTGAATATTAACCAACTAGCAGGCAATTTTCTGGACATATTTAGAGTCAATTTTTGTGAAACTAATGGTCAGTGAATGATTTTTGCATTTTTCTAATCCTATCATCAATTCAAACTTTTGTTCAAACCATTCTAACAAAGCACTACCTCACATAAACTTCCAAAATTAAAAAAATTCAGACTTCTATTTTCCTACTAAACCTTCAATGCATAGCCTGACCATGTGAACCTTTTTCAAAACATGATTTGCCTTTATTACTGAGGGAAATCATGTTGAATCCAATTATTCGCTGTAATATGTTCAAAGGAGGTCAAAGAAATCAGAACGTTGCATAGCAAAATTATTTTTGGCCCTTTCCCTAGAAAAATACAAGCAATATTAAGATAAATTTGCAGATTTCCTTTATTTAAAAAAATCAATGTATTTAAGCCGGCGATGTCTAGGTTCGCCAATGTTATAGTCAATAGATGATGTGACAAGGGGGAACAAGAGCTAGCAGGGGAAAGGGGGGGTTGTCCAAAGGTCTGAAAATTAAGTACTTTTTGGACGACCCCTTAATATTTCACGAATTATAGCTTTATGAAGTTGAAATAAGGCTGACACAAAGCGCATCCCGAAGTACAGGTGGAAATATGTTACTGGACAAGCTGACGTTTTGGTTCACCATACATAATCTTGGATACTTAAAGCACATTCAGGAATTATTGCTTAGGTCCCTTTTTTTTAAAATTTAAGATCAATGTACAAAATCGAGCTTCTCGTTCTTTAAATGCTCTTTAAATTGGGCTTGCGGGAATGATGGGATATATCTGCTCTTGTTCGGTTCACTCTTGAAATTTGTATTGCAATAATTTCCATCACAAACAATTTTGTGCGAATACGCGCCCCTTAAAATAGCATGCGCTCAGGAACAAAATTTAGGTGAAAGAAGGATGAGATGTTATGGGAGGGGGAGGGCGGGGGCGTTGAGGGGGGGGGGTGAGGGTGGTAGAAGAAAGACACAACCAAGAGGTGCAGACCACTTTCCATGAGTTGGGTTTTGTTTATAAGCCTGTCACGTGACTCAAGCCTGTCACGTGTTCAAATTGACAACCAAACATGCCGTTAAATCAAGCCTGAGTTAAAACTCGACAACATAACCCCACACATATAAAAATAGTTGATTAACTTAACAAAAATTCAACGAAATAAGGACTCCACAATACGCCTCGCGTCAAGTTTTTTTCTGTTACCTTCTTAATAATATGCAACACAATGAAATCAAAATTAATTGGAGTTAAAATGAAGCTTAGAATAATAGTTTTTTTTTTACTTTCACACAACTCACATGAAGTTAATGGAAAGGAAAGGTACGAAGAAAAGACCAGAGAATGAGGCATTCGGAGAAAAAGCGTTTCCAGATAAATTAATCGCCAAAATATTCTTCTGTTAAATTGCATACAGGAAGATCACTTGAGTGTCATGTTGATTCCCCTTAAATAAATTTAGCTATTATTATTTTTTTGTATGAAAACTACTGTGAATTATATACAACCACATGATAATGCTGAACATTGACTACTCGCTACACTTCATTAAAAAGGTGGAAACTACATACGTGTTAAAGATCTCATAAGCACAATGCTCACATAATAGTGTTCTAGTCGTATATTGCTTCAAGAATGCTCAATACACAGGATTGTTTTAATACAAAAACACGTTTCGGTGAGTGCAGTGTCCTCAGACAACAATGTATGGTAAATTTGTCAGTGTCATCCAGAAACTGTCTCCGTAACCAACTGCTATTTTCTTAACCCCTTCCTAGGCATATGGCAGCAGTTAACCATCTAATTGTTTTCCCCCTATGTGACGTAATGAAGCTTGAAGCAAGGATGCAGGTGACTCAATTAGTCAGGAACGGACAATGAATTCCACTACATCGTTAAAAATCCCAGTAACTACACGCCACTACAAAAGGATAACAAACGAATTATTGTTGTTCCAGAAAAATATTTTCTGAATCACATCTCCAGTAAATGAAATCAAGTCAACATAATGTTGTCTAAATAATAATATATAGAAATCTGTAAAAGGCAACAGCTGCATATTATTTTTATGGTTATTTATTTTACCCGTAATTAATTGTCATTATTTGGTTAACCCCAATCAAAACGACAGGGTAAGTACTGCTCGTTCACGGCTGCTTATGTGTGTAATGTCCCGAGCAATAGGCTATTACACGAGCATTGCTTTTACAGCTTTGAAATACAAACCCTTGGAAAGAAAGTGAAACCTTAGTTGACTGAAAGCTGCAGTTTTGATAGGTGGTTCTACAGTATTTCAAGCGAAAAAAAGGGAAGCCGCTTTCGGAAGAAAGTCACGTCCTAGATGCAAGCAAAACTTTGTAACTTTTTTTAAACAATATTTTTCATGTTCATTTTTTAAAACTATCGGTCAAAATATTTCGTTCGACATCAATAAATCCTGTTCTTTCAATGCAAAGGTTTTGTCATGACTACACTGAACCTTCTCCAACGCAACAGGCTCAAGACAGATAATGTTGAGGAGTTCACAATATTGCAGAAATTAAACCCTAAAATATAAAATGTAATTTTCAGAGAATTTATGCATGAAGTGTAAAAATAAAGGTAAGCTCATTAAGACTATAAGACGCAGAGCGCGGATGGTGATGTTGGGAGGGATGTTGGGAACGATATCCGCGCGACGACAGACGATATCTCAGAATAGGAAGCTATTTTAATTAGTAAATTTTATCCTTAACAAGGATAGCATTATAAGAAAAATTCACAAAAGAGTTACAAACAAGTGTCAAGAAAATGGACCTGTTTTGTATACTTGTGTGTATTCTTATAGGATTCGAAAAAAAAAAAAAGATTACGCGGGGGAGTGACGGCTAGTGCAATCATCCCTCCAATTACCACCACGGGGGCGTTGAGGAAATTTTATCTCCGAGGCGTAAAAATGATTTAAATAAGATAGTGATGTAATAATAAAATGGATGTGAGTAGGGTGTGGAAAGACACTGGTAGAATAAATGTTACTGTCCAGCAGCGGTGATAACGGAATAATTGACTTGGTCAGTTATGTCAGAAAACTCAGGGTGGTTTCTTTGTCTTCTAATGTTCATTTTGCTGTCTGAAAAGGAGGACTGAATTACTATTTATAACTCCTCGGAATTATGAGATTACCAATCCATTTATGAAGCTCATAAAGCAGAAAATGGGTGGTAATGTTAAAAGTCATCGATTCTATCCCAACCTTGCTGCACTTGCAATTGAAACAAAATTTAGAAAAAAACACAATAGATCAATTGTTAATGAAACTTTGGTTGTGAACGAATAAAATAATGATTCAGAAGATGTTTGAAACTGAATTCCGATCAGTTGATGTCTGCTATTCACTTGTTCTTATAAATTCAACATTACTTAATAAGTTGCATCCGTAATCAGTAAATAGCAAAAAAAAAAAAAAAAAAAAAAAAAAAACATCTTGACTCTTTATACATTCGTACCGACTTTGCTGACCTGTTCTGCAGCTGTTGAACTAGTTGTAATGGGCCAAATTTATAGTCATCAAATTATGGTTGTGGCAACAGCTTGGTCTTACAGTTACAGTCTTGTACCACTTTTGTAATTTTGTTAGGTCCAGCTTGTACCTCAAAGACAAAACAAGTTCAAAACGCATTTAAGACCTTGCTGCTGTTCTCTGGTTTTTGAAAAGTTGTATGTTATTTTGTATCACATCAAATTCTCAAGTCATACAAATTTTAGCCATTGCTTTTGTACCTTTAAAGTATATTTATCCACAATCAAAAATATCTTAAACCAAAAAAAAAAAAAAAAGGCGATGCTAAACTTGGCATTTACTTTCCTTTAGATCTCACTAATTAATTGTGCGAATTAAAATAATTGTATAATCTAAACTTTGTTCGAATGTAAGGTTCAAAAGTAAAACATCAAAATATTGCGGTTTTCGGATTGTCAAATCGATCAACTATCTGTGTTATATTTTTTAGGTATTATTTACTGCAAAGAATGTGAGATATCATAATCTTTTACGAAAATTACAGCGGTGTCTGCATATGTGGACTAGTTCTAGGTTTGAATATTCAGTCAAATTCATCTATTTTTTTTTGTAAAGGACTCAACTGATACTTTGACAACTACTAATTTCGCTGGAATGTTACCACGAAGTCCATCAATTTGAAATAATCTTTCCACATTAAGGGTTTTTCTTACGTACAGCTTTATGAAATACCGATATAATTTTAGCGCCGTATTCAGTTAATCTGTACCCTGTTTGGGTTGGCATTCCCATCAATATCGCCTTTTTGGTGCGTCGTTTCCGCGGTGATCTTGTTTTGGGATATCCCGAACTCAGACCACGATTTTTCACAGGCACTGAACACTGAGTATCGCTTTATTGGCATCTTCAGTTGGTGGGAAGGGCGTTGGCGGGGGAGGAGGGTTGCCTGTCACGAGATTTGGAAATTTACACGCACTGCTCGTCCTGCAAATGGTCATGACCTGGCTGATAATTGTTTTTA
The DNA here is from genome assembly GCA_949752745.1 of Protula sp. h YS-2021. NCBI lineage: Eukaryota > Metazoa > Annelida > Polychaeta > Sabellida > Serpulidae > Protula > Protula sp. h YS-2021. The sequence goes on from OX457025.1 coordinate 73,328,902, forward strand.
GAAAACGCGTGGAGCGATAGAAATAAATTTGCAAATATTTCTTAACTTTTATTTTTTAATTTTATCATAATTTTATTGACATTTACTTATTTAAATGTCATTAAAATAATTACGAAATTCAATAAAATATCTCTCGTAATAAAAAGTCAGGAATTGGGCTAGTCCTTTGTGCAGATGGAGAGTTATTTATCGATCCACAAATATGGAAACTTCGTCCTGCACAAAGACCTCCCCTCTACAGATGCAACACCCATGGTTTGGACAGACATACGGATGTGTAACGGAATGGTGATTTGTAATCAATTAAAGCTTTATTCATTTGCAGTATGAGTTCTTTGCTAAGTTATATTTTTTATTAATTCCCGTTCCATATATTTAAAACTTCAAAATTACAAAATTACATCCAGTTTTTAGAAGGATAGAAGCGGCTAAGCATTGATATTGGTGGCCATTGTGCATTGAATGAAAGCCATCTGCCCGTCCTCTGGTGTGCTAAATTTATACGAAAACGCTCACTGCCCACCCCTTTCCAATACCATCATTGTGGATTTCAGATTTAAAGTTTATTTAAAAAACATGAATTCGATTTAAGTAAAATTTTATTTCACATCGATGTGCCATTGTTTATTTTTTATAACATTTTTTTTTTCATTTCCTTTTTTCTTATGCAGCTTCTTTTTTTTTTTTTTTTTTTTAAACTTTACCCAAACCATGTTGTCACCATCCAAACACCTAATCACTCCCTCAAATAAAGTGAGTTGTTTTGTGAATCTGCAGCAACTTCGTTAGCAATCTGGACATTTGATCAGGGTTTTAAACAGATCCTCACATGACAGGGCTAAATCAACGAAAGTAACATGACTAATGCTTTCCTATAGTTCCCCTAACTACCCCCACTATTTCTTGTAATTGTCCGGTTTTCTTCTCTGTCTTGTTCCCTGATTGACACGTCAGTCATAATTACGTTGATAGGGTTAGGACTTGGATAAGACTGCGGACCGTTTTAAAGGTTTTTCGCGGCAATGAAGAGCGTTCTTGTCTGTTGGAGACCTGTGTTCTAAGTTTCATGGCCACACAAAAGAAACGGTCAAACACTATGAGAGGGATGTAACATTTTGAGAAAATGAACAAGGCACTTCTGTAATATTTTTGTTTCTGTCATACGGTTTTCTGATTCGGGATGTGGAATATCATGTGCAACAATGTGTGCACACACAACAAAAGGGGTATGGTTGTGGCAGTAAAAGTAGATGGCGCTGTCATCAATAAGAGTGCCTGGCGACATCTTTGCACGATTGCCCAATACTGTGGCCATAAAATGGGTAGTTTTCTTGGTCTGCAATGACATAAATTTTTTATCCATGACAATAGAAATTTATTGGTCAATTATTCTGATTTACTGAAATATACGACAATTTTTTAAAATCAGACAGTACCGTGTGTGGGGTAACTCCATCAACAAATTCTGTACACATTCTATCCAACAAAGCCTAGTAAAAAAAGAACCATTTCTGAAATGTTAGAAAGAGCCAAAAGATAGAATCGCCGATAGTTTTAAATTTCGAAGATATGAGAGATTAGGACAGCAGGTTTTAACGCCGACATATTTATAAACTTCAGCATATGCCATAGAAGTTTGCTTGGGTGTTAGAATTGTTGATTGTGAATATATTCTGGGCCTTCAGGGCTTTATTATATGTGATCAAAAATCTGAAAAGCACTTTTTGAACAGATAAAGAGGGTTACTTGGTTCAGTCGCGATTCAAATGACACAAAATGACATACCTAGACTTCTACAGAATAAATATCACAATCAGTCTAACTGCTGATGGCAACACTTATAAGCTTTCTGTGAAAACTCTTACATGTATATTTTCTTCATATTTTGCCATAAATACATAATTATAATGCATGCAAAATACATCTAAAATTTATTATATAACTTATTTTTCAGAGTAAAACCGCCGATGAAAGACCCACCAAAAAGCAACCCCAGCAAACGCCATCGTGAAAGACTGAACTCCGAACTCGACCATTTGGCCACACTGTTGCCATTTGAGCAAAGTGTCATCTCGAAGTTGGATAAACTATCCGTTCTGCGACTAGCCGCTAGTTATTTTCGAATCAAAAGTTACTTTAGAGGTAATCTTAAATTCATTTTTATTAGCAATATAATAACCCCCCCCCCCCCATCGCTTCCTCCTATCAGCGCCAACCCAGTACGGGATAAACAATCGGGAGTCTTAAATATAGACCTTCGCTGTTAAATAGACAAATGGGAACTGTTACAGATGTAGATATACTTCAAATTTACCACCGAAACCAAGGATTTTGAGGTTTATTATTATATTATTGTCGTGAACAACTGTACAATAATAAGTCATCCGTTATTTACGTTAGTATTTAATTACCACTTGTTAATTTGCTTATATCACAAAAGCTATGGGCTATTTTCTTGGAATCGAATGACCACATTATAAATTGCACTGTCTGAGATGCTGCTTGGATGTTTTATACAGCCTTTACTCACTGTCCAGAAACGACATTATGTGCTACTTAGCCAATTTTTACACCCACCGGACAATCATCCTTTGGGTTTTTGAGTCGTTTGCGCCTCCTGTAAAATTTGCGGGAAGCTTTTTTATTTTTTTTTTTAAAAAGCATCTGAAATCTAATGCTCAGGAGTCCTGCTACGCCGACGACAACAACATGACAACTTCATCGTTAAATGAAGTTTTAAGTTACCCTCAGAAATAACAGCAGCTGCTTCAAGACTACTCGCATCAGAACCGGGGTTGCATGCTTGTGGCTAATACATCCACTGAATAGCACCGTTAGGACACTGTAATCTTATTAAAAATGTAGCTATTTTTTTTATTTTGCAAGCATGTTCTAAGTAATATTAAACTTAGACCCGCCACACAATGAGTTATTGTGCAAATATATATATATGTATTGCATACCTAGTTGACATATTGGTTAATTGCGATATTGAATTATGAAAACTGACAAATCAGTGATTTAAATTCAAAGTGAAGGAATGGCACATAATTTTGGTTAACGAAAAACTAATAAATCATATATAATTAAGTTCTGGAGTAAACATTGTTCTATAAGAACAATAAGAACAGCAAACTTGCCAACTAATGCGATAAAAATTGTGAAAGGACAAACTATTATTACAAATTGTTGCATGATGCATCGTGAACTCCGATTTCACAAACCAGTCTTAAAATCCTTGAAAATTTTGACTGTCAGCAATTATAGATATTAAGTGGATTTCAAACTATATAATATCTGTCAAATGAAGCAGGTAGCTTTCAGAAAGGAACGCGACAGATTTTAAAGAGAAAATTTGAAGATAACAGTTGTATGGAATATCCGAATGACAGAACAAGGCTGGAAAAGCAGATAGATATCTCAATCATCAATCTTTGCTAACATATGTGCATATTGGTAAATATCGGCAGCCAAAGGGGGTTGGCATTTAGTAATCTAGATTGTACATCTCTGGAAGCAATAAATCTTACCCCAGTTACCAAGTGTCAGATTCGACGCTTGGTACAACGTAGGACACACACCCAGTCGCTCATTCATTAAGCAATATGTTAAATTTTGATTTAGAATAATAAGAAAATTAATGCACCAATGTCAAAATATTTCATCCCGATTTCGCCTGATTCTTATCACACCACAAGGAGGCAATTTATTATTTACATTGAAATACATTTAATATTACGGCAGCGGCTTCGCCCTGGTTCCCTTTCAACCCTAACTTTTTGTTCAGCTATTTACCTGCACAGAATCCAGCACTACAATTTCACTCTGATGACAGCAAATTTCCAATTATTATCTGTTGCTTTTTAGTAGCTATTAAACAAATTCGCTGAAGCGGATATTTGAAATTTTTAACATTTGAATCTATACACCAGTTGCAGTGCAATCTGGCTTAAAATTTGGGAGGGCAACTTTACGTTTAATTTGCCACACAAAATGCCTTGGTTGTTTGTAAAACATACTTCATAACCTTGATTCAACAAGCTTCACTGCTCAGACGAAAAAATCAGATATTAATGCAAAGGCTAAAGTTTCACTAACAAGATGTTGCAATGCGACAAAAAACTACTTGGTTGCTGCACATCGAGACATATTAAAATTTCATTATTAATATTGTGATTTCAGAATAAACATTATTTACGGAAATGAAGAGGGGAAGACTATAATGGCATTGGCAGTCCAGTTATAAAAAACATTTCTGACATTTGCGAAATGGAAATAAATAACTTTCTAATTGAAATCGAATATCCGATGTAACTTAATCGCTATCTGTACCGTTGGCACAACTGTACCATTATTTGACAAACACTGTTGACATATGCAGTCGATCCTCTATTATCGACGAGCCTTGAGTACAAATACTGTGCAGCGACGTCCGCCCCTTTAATTCTTATTTAAACCAATACTTCGGCGCGATGCAATAACTTCATTCAGAAAATTACTGCAATTATACGGGCTCTACAACCACCAAGAAAATTATTAAGCATCTGGAAAATTGTCAATAATCACACCAAGTTATTGAAATTAAACTAATATCTGCTGATATCACTAATTGGTATTGGTCACAACATCCAGTCGCTTACTTTGTTCCTCCATCGTGCCTTTAAATTAAAAAGTTAAAAATTAAACAGCAACAAAAAGGCATTATTAATTCTGGATATTCCCCCAGTTTATTTAATCCCCGCTCAATCAAGTGCTTCGAGTTGAAATAAATTAAAGATCAGAGGCGAGAGCTATGCTGCAGAAACACTGCTTTGTCTTGCGAACGCACGCCACGTCTGACCGGTATTGCGTGACAAAGCAAAGCGAGCTAGCTTAAAGCAGTGATTTACGTTGCTGGCGCCGCAATGCAAGTTTTTCCCTTCAATCATGTTGTAGGTGAACTTCAAAGCGAGCACAAGTTCAGGATTCACCTTGGTGCCATTTCACACGTTCTCCAAGTCCCATCTGAGGACATTTTCTCTGATTCTTTCTGTCCAATGGGTTTATCTGAGTTTCATATTTGTAGTAACACGCAATGTTTTTCAATAAACACCTGTCATCTAAGACCCCAAGTCCTGTAAATATGATGACTGCTGAACACATCAAACCTTCTTGAGCAACATAAAAGCACTGACAATGCCATAGTCTTTTTCAGACACTCATTCTCTTTATTTCAAATGAAAGCATCAAACAGTGCCACGATAACGTGTCGGGATCAGTGTTTGGTCTTGTGAATATCCGTCTCTTTATGCACTGTTTTATGAACTTTATTAGATAAATGCAAGGTGTATTGTTGGTGTTGTGTTGAATGGTGTTTCTAACTTAGCTGTTCAAAATTATTTTGCAGATTTCTTTATTATTTTACATTGTTGCAATTAATTTAATTCCACAAATATTTGTCCTTGAAACACAGTAGTTGCAAATAACTGCTATCTATTTTTTTTAGCGCACCCAAAATAAAAGGACTTTACTGTTATGTGATTTCTGGTCAACATTTGAAACTGCCACTTGACTACGTCAAATGCTGTTATCTCTTGAATCGATTCTCAAGTCAATAACTTTACATTGTTGACCGGAACGAAAATGTCGAAAGGTATTGCACGTATGCGCAACCATGCAACAAGCCATATATCGACTTATTATGAGTCAACGCGAAGATGTTATTTACCAGTTGCGAAAATGTAGGCCTGAAAATCGTCATTTTTTGTGGTCAATAATTAGCAGAATCAGTAAGAAAATGGTGACCTTTAAGTGACCATAAGATCAACATCTGTTCGTATCTGCTCAATAATTACTGAATGTTGTCTTAAAATAATCACTATCTGCTAATTATTGACCAGTGAGAAAATGTTGAGCTAGCATTTACATTCTGGTCAACATTGAAAAATGATTAACTTGGAAATCGCCAATCAGACTGCAGCATGTACTTAAGTTATGTAACAGCACTTCATGTTGACTGAAAATAGGTCATATTTGCTTATTGTTGACGGGTGCAGTTGATTCATATTCAAGCATTAAAACTTTGACAATGGCTGTATGTCATATACGTCATGAATGATATAACCCAGTAAACATTCTAACGCCGAACCATCGTCGATTTGAGACTGCGACGTGGAACCGACTAAATCACACTGTTTACGCTGGTTGTACTTTGGCTGTGATTGGTCACGACCACAGGTCAACGTCTAGCCATCGTCTTTGGCGCAATGTTGAATAGAGTTTGGGTAAGCAACGTTGCTCAGACTTTGCTTTCTCAGACATATAGTCAACGTCTTTGGTGCAACGTTGAATAGATAAAATCGGCTTTGAATAGACGTCGGACTCGAAAATAAGAACTAAACCAATTGTGCTATCGCTCACAGGAAATAGTAGCCATGACAGGTGGCTTTGAAAGTAGACTGAATCGAGGACGTAAAATATAAGAATTTGAAGAGAGCGCTAGTTGTTCCCATCCACTTTTGGGAAATATTCACGAAAATTGACTTCATACGTATCCTGTGTGACCGAATGCCCCAATGGCAGCGTGATGGAGGTAAATTACACTGTGATTGTCGCGATTCTAGACAATCATTTTCGTGACGTCTATACAGCGTCGCCTTTCGCGTCTATGCAAAGTAGATGTTGCTGCTAATTCATAAACAACCAAAACTGGATTGTGATCTGACGTCGGGTGCCATGTTTATCCAACGTTGATCAAATGTTGCAATATTTACTGGGAGAGCCACCGTCGTCGCTGAATACTCTGACCTCATCGAATGAGCAACCCTCAACATATAGCAATAAATGCGTTCAGATTTTATTACATACGGCCAAAAATTGACAATTTTAGAGAAAAATGAGTAATACTATAATGACAGAACTGCACTTTGAGCCTTATTTAGCCTGATTTCATTTAAAACCATATCTCTGCAATCTCAACAAAAAAAAAAACAAAAAAAAAAAAACAAACAAACAAACAAACAAACAGAAAAACTTCATTATTTGTCTGTTCTGTTGTTAACACTTTACAAATCTTTGACTTGGTCAAGGCTTATATGAATTTGTGCGGGCAGCCGTGGGTGCTTTTTTTCTTGAAAGTCAAAATTCATTTTCTTGTCTCAGCTTCTTCTCTGGCGCTACAGGCCCTAGAACCACAAAACTTTGTACTTATGGAGAACTTGACTTGAGGTGTGTGCTTCCCGCCTTTTTTTTCGTCTACGATTTCGTTTTCATGCTTAAAACGTCATGCGAATACAGCTGATTTTAGAATAGATAAATACAGCGCATTTAAAAGCAAAGTAACGGTTGAGAAAAAATAGCACAACTTATGGGCGTGACGCGAGCTCTGCCTGTATAGAGAAAAAGTGCTAGTCCGTTCAATCAATAAAGCCGTTAAGCCAACATAACCAAGCAGATGAACCTTATAAGCCGCATACGTGCTGCGCCATAAGCTTTGTACTTAGTTGTATTACAGACTATGCGGCTTGTGAAAAAAACTTCATGTTGTTCAAGAAATAACAAGCCGTTCAAAGAAATATTTTTAACTTTTAATGTTTGTCAAGTGTTGAAGATTTCGGTGCAAAATACGGCTCTAGTTTAAACTATAAACGTCTGGTGAATTCCGCTGTTGAGTGGGTTCTGTCCCCTTTTGTTCTGATTCCCTGATTTCTGGAGCCAAAGGTGTTAACTCCCTAACCTAATTCATAGAGAACCAAAGTCCTCAAGACCCCCACCCCCACCCCCACTCCAAGAAAATTCTGGATCCGTTCATGTGAGTTCCTGCACATTTACATGATTTAAACAAACATGTGTGGTATTGAAATCGAGGCTGCAGATATGTATCAGTGAAACATTTCTTGTAACATGTCATTTTGTGAAAAAAAATCATCATCTGTGCAATTAGCCGAACATTAATTATCCAAGCAACTTTATTAATTTTGTCTCCTGACTTGCCCACAAAAAAGTTTCATTTTTTTTTCTAGTGAGATTTTTCTTTCGTTGAAAATACATAAACACCCGACATCTGTCCTTACGTCTATATATGTGTCACATAGAAACTTAGAATCTGAATTATTATGGGTCTGGCGAAAATAATACCCCCCCCCCCCCTCCCGCATTACTTCCAGCGATCTTTTATTTTCTAAAAAATTCAAATCTAAACCTTCTGTGGGAAAAAGTTGTTTTTGAATTAATCAGATTTATTCATTAGCAACACGTGTTTTTGTGTATTTAGGTGTTATGTTTCACCTTTCCTTTTAAATTTGGAGGCACATTTTTCAACAATCAATCATTGATGTTTTTATTTTCTTGTTGTCAGAACAATGGTTACTTACGTGTACTTAAATATTAAAATTGCAATGATTAGGAACACAGAAGATAATTGTATCACTAACGTTTTGTTCATTATTTTTGTGGACATTTATATTCAGCAGATATTGATCTTCTGGTGTGTTTGGTGATAATCATATAGACTTACATACGAAAATATACTTATTCAAATAAAATCATACGCTAAAACCCCAATGTAACAACACGTGCAAAGAAAACACGAGAAAGGTTGTTTTTGTGTGTTTATAGAAATCTGAGAGCAATATAGAATTTTGACGTATCGTTCGTTGACGACCCAACCCCTTGGTGCATTGTCCTTTGACGTACTGTCGCCAAACGCCTGGCCGAGACACACATTGTCCTTTGGCGTATAATAAACAAACACACACAATGAAGCAAATATGACGTCACAACCAATTACCAAAAATGGAAAGTTTAACAAGTGCAGTGATTCTTCATAAAAACAAACAGTTGTGAAAAGCCAAAAAAGTGCTACCGGTAACTAAAATCATACATTTAGATTTGATGAAACTGATCATAATGTTATAAAAGCTATGATTTTCTCAATACCTTTACTTAAATACCGTGGTTCAATCTCGACAGTAACCTGCAATTTAGCTTGAATCTACATTAATGGCTAGAAAAATGCATAAAAGTTGACTGCGTCCATATGAATTGATGTGCAGCTTTCAAGTTTGAAAGCTTGATAATGAGAGTTGAACAAGTGAGTGTGACGTGGTTTGATTCAGGCGTCTTTTTCATGAAAGCTTCTCCGTGATTGATGTGACAAGCGAAACACACAATCCTAATACCGTTAACTTTTGTTAGCCTAAACATCTACTGTAAATAATACACCTAATATATAGATAGGGTCGTCCAAAAAAGTTCAAGTAAACACAGATTGTTTCCATTTATGTTAGCTATCACCTTGTGACCTGAACTATATTAAACATCTTCATATGTCACAAAACGGTTACCCTTCAAACCCACATTTCCCTCTGACAAATACACTAGGTTAAGACACCCCTAAATCCCAAGCAGGTATTCATTTTCTTGACGTCCAGTGATCACTGTAACCAAATACTGGTATTATACCACAGATGCATATTTATGGTGACTAAACCACGGTACGCTGCCTTTCATTTTGATAATAAACCCCATTCCATGCATAATTTGAATCTCCTAAAATAGTCATCAAGTTTCTTTTCCAGACAGGTTGCCAAAAAAAGCTGAAATTCTCAGTTCGACTCAGCTGAGTTCAACTGATAGTGCCGTATGCTTTGTTAACGTACCGAAAACATACACACACGGCGTAAAAATTTACAAAACACACACGGGACAGAATATCACAGATAGACAAACATGTCAAAGTTAAGATTATCAGGACACTAAAGCGCCAGCTAAAAGCCTTCGTGTGTTCGTGTCTTCTTTTGTCCAGTCCATTTGTCTTCTTTTGTCCAGTCTCTTTGTCTTCTTTTGTCCAGTCCCTTTGTTGCTCAGTTCCAGGACGCGGTGCCTAAAATATAATCATATCCACGGATATGGGTAGCCGTGATTGTGGTCTTATTTTCGGGCTCCACTGTGAATAATGCTCTACTCAGCAAGATGTCCTTATGACAAAGGTGTGTAGTAATTGTTGTAAAAGTGCTTGTAATTTGCTTGCCACAGAGCCTGGTGGTTCTATTAAAAAGGCTAATCGCGACTTCACCACAGACTGCCAAAACCAAATGCTAGTCAATTAAATTGCGCAACACTTACATGTGCATAATGTTGACTGATTACTATTTAAAATGTCACTAATTGGAGTACATTAATTTTTTTTACGGACGGCAAAGTAAAGACTTTCTAAAGATCTGAAAAATATAAAAGTATAAACAAATGCGTAGGGTGACTCAATCAAGAATTAACTAACAAGTATGATCCCTTTTTAACTTTTTACAAATAACCGGTTTTCAAAAGCACAAAAGACAGTTATTTGTACCTGTAAACGCAATTTGAAATTTATCATCATTTGTCTTGCAAGTGTGTATTTGTATGGTATGCTAAATTCCGTGGCTTCCCCTTCATAATATATATATATATATATATATATATATATATATATATATATATATATATATATATATATATATATATATATATATATATATATATATATATATATACATTTATTCAGCTTGTCTTATATGAAACTGATTCATGTGACATACTCTAAATGAAAACACGGAAATTTAACGTCTTGGCCGTATCAACCCTTTCATTAGAGAACCTGTAATTGATAACAATGTTCTTCCTGTGAGAAAGTCGAATGGGTTACCGAGTAAGCATGACCAGTGGTTACCTCATAATTCTATTCTTGTGAATTGTCCCGCGGCTGGGGGTGTAGTATCACCCTTTGTGACCCGTCTTGTTTTTATGCGTTATAATTTGATTGCTCTCCTTTGAAGAGAAGTGTGATGGGCGGGTAAATGGTCACCTTAATTTTACACAACGCATAAGACACCCCTCCGGATATTTAACCGTGCTGAAGGTAATACCATTTACAGCATTCACAGCTCTTAGCATCGGAAAGAAATAGACAACACCTTTTAAAGTCCTGCCGCGACTTCTTTTACATATTCTAACAAGCATTGAAATGGTAACTATCACTTCTCTGTTTGAAAATAACGGCGGCAAACGATTTGGGCGGAGATAACATGCAGTGTGCCTTTTTATTTCTAAACCCCTAGAACAGAACCGACCAAGTCAAACCAGACCAAACTTTTAAAACCTCTTCAACGGCCTGCACTAATTTAGATGTTTCTTTTAATTTCAGTTTCAAGTTTTTTATCATGACGAAGCGTAGAACAGAAAGACAAATATTTTTCACCCATTGTGTATTTTTAGCGGCGTTGCACGAAAGATATGCCCTTACAACAGCTCACCATGGACACCCTATGGCTCAGCACCACCACCTGTACGCCGAACCAGCGTTCGTAGATACAGACAGTGTTCTACAGGTAAACAGATGAAAATGTGTACAGGTTTTGTGCAGGTTTTAGCATGCCTAACTGAAACTGACGAACTGGACGGTTGTAGTAAAGCTTTTGTAAATTAACAGCGATGTTTTGCTCTTTCAAACTGAAAGGTTGAACCAATGCAATCGAAAATATTTTACAAGAAAATATTTATTGTTTTACATCAAGTAATTTTGAATTAAAACTGTTGTCTTCTGTGTTAGACTGCTTACATAGGAAGTAAATACTTTACCAAGAAAAAGTAAAGAGAATGATCCCGCACTACCTTTTTTTGTTAGTAATGCGTAATTGGGATAATTGAGTGTCCAGAATAAAGTAGAATGAAACAATGGGCAAGTTCGCCTGGCAATGAAATGTGTGCGTGATCAGGTTCAAGTCGCACTGCTGTTGCAATGTTTATGGTGATAAAAATTTCAGTTTAACTTTAACTGAAAAATTTTCCTTTATGATTAGACACACGCACACAAAAGAAAGAAACAAAAGTATTATGGGGAGGCACAAATCATCCTTTAAAGCCGTTCAGTATCACATTAAAACGCCAACAACGTTTAAGCTATCTTTTGAAAAATAATCTCTAAATGTTATTGTGGTCTTTGTCTCTTATGCGAAAGATTTATTTAAAGGATGCTTGGAAGAGCAGATGCTGTGTTTTTATATGTTTTTTTGTAAACGCGCAGCACATGTGTTACTTCTACGTTTAGACCAAAAAAATGAACCAGATTGCTTTTAATACAGAAAGTTATAGTTCTACCGATTACTGGTTAATCTCTTTCCTTTGTTAACTTTGAAATAAAAACAAACAATATTTCTAATAGGCGATCATTTATCAGCAAAAGTAACAAAGTAACCCGTTATTTAAAAACGTCATAAGCACCATGCTTTTGTTTGTGTGGAGTCCACAGTAACTATTATTTTATATTAGTTAATAAAGGCGTCATTTATTGTTTCAGGCGCTAAGTGGGTTTATGTTTATGGTAACCTGCTCAGAAGGGGAAGTTTTCTTTGCCTCTAGGACAGTTGAACAGTATTTGGGGTTTCATCAGGTACATGTAACAATATCATAGTTCACGCAAGTACCCAACTCCACTAAAATACAGTAAGGTGTCTCGATAAGATCACCTCTAAATTAAGACTACAATTAAAACCGATTATTGTGCGGTCGCATTATCATGGCCAAATTATGATCTCTTTTGGTTTGTCCCGATGGTGGACTTCATTTCACAGTTCTCAGTGTATAATAAATAATAATAATAAATAAACAAAATACAGATAAATAGAGAGAAAATATTTGCCTTATTTATTTTAGCTAAGCAGTCGTTTGATAATTCTTAAAAATTATTTATAATTTGATAACGCAATTGCAGCTAAAACGTTTTGATGCGCAGCAACTGAAAGGGTCATTTCTTTCTTTTTTTTTTTTTTTTTTGCCCGGTGCAGTCGGACATTATCCACCAAAGCGTTCTGGAACTGATACACTCTGAGGATCGGGATGAGTTCAAGTCACAGCTGAATTGGCGGTCACAGCTTCCACAAGACCAACAGGAAATGACTCTGCAACAGATTATGATGCCAGGTGAGTAATCCGGTCCCACTCTTTTATTTACTGATCACTTTATTAACATACCGTATCTTGCAATGTTATATTGTGTTGATGTGCATAATCACTGCATTTTTTTTTGTCCGATTTGTGTTTCAATTTCTGTAGTTCTTTTTTTTTTTTCGCAAATCTCATATCGCCAAAGATGACTTAATTAGTTTGGAATTCAAATCTTCACGAAAATAAACTTATAATATATACTGAGGTGATAAAATAATACAAGTTATATTATTGGTTGATGTCACGATAATGTCACGTTTTTTACCTATCATTGTAATTATAATGTCCTATCTGATAACATTCCACATGACTGATCATTTACCCCCGTTATCTATTTAGGAGAAAATGTTTCGCTTCCAATTTAACCAGCACAAATACATATAATTTGACCATTTTTGGCAAATAATGACATGCATTCGTAAATTGAATTCAGACTCAAAATTCCCATTTATTTTAAAATTTCAATTTCAATACTGAGCTAGCATCCGAGGCAGTTGTTGCTTCTAATATAATTTAACTATCATTGAATATGAGCAGCTTAATCAGTGGGCAGACATTTTTAATATGGGACTCTGATACTTTACCCTTTTGTTACTATTTACTACTTCGATGAATACATCACAGCAAGAAGTTTTCAAGTACCCAGCACGGTCCCTTTTGCCTGGGGCAACTGAAAAATAAATGTCATGGTTTTGACAAGGGTCTAGCAAGGTGAATTTATAACAGGCTTTGGAAAAGTTTAATGAAACCCTTCAACCAAGACCCCTGTTTGGTAACAATACCTTTAAAACGGAGATAGCAGCCTTGTTATGGTATTGGTCTTACTTCATGCGTGTGCTTGAAGTAACAAAATAGGACTCTTTTAGAGTCCATCCACCTTGTGCCCCCCTGTTGCATCCCGCGGGGGTGAGTGCTTGTTTTGACAACAGAAAGGTCGTCTTGCCGTGTGTCATTTAATCAGGCATCACGCGCTCCGGCCCCGCTGGTCACATATGGGCGGCAATACGTTAAGGAACTTGCCATATCCCCTTCACAAGATGCTAAACATGGGCGCAAGAGTCACTTCACCGATCATAAACACGAACTCAAGTACTCTTCCTTCACAATCACTCCAAAAACACTCGACAACTTAATCATCTGTTCATTATTCAGACCACACTGCTCAAATATGGACATTTAGCCCCCGTTTTGTTTCGTCAAGCCCCTCCTGCTGATTCCGCGCCAGATTATCTTAACAAACTGGCAGTGAATCGGACGTTAATGTGAATTCTTAAGAGACTCTTCATTAGGCACCCACAATGACCAAGCGTCACTGTTTACAAAACCCACAATCTGTTACTACTAACGCCCTGGCACAGCCCATAAATACGTATATGAGATAAGAAATATAGAAAAACAGGTTGTGCTTTTTGATTTAAAGTAACATTTTTAATTATGTTTAAGACCCCTCAGGCCAATCTGAAGTGCTAAGCGTCGAATGCGATTTTGAGAGGACAAAATGTGTATTTACGATTTCAATAAAATGTCTATGCTATTTAACAGAAAAGTGACCGAATATCTTGATCGATATATTCATCTTATGATATCTTGAGTAGAAAATAGTGTAAGCAATGAAAATATATGCGGTCTAATGCTCTCATCGAATCAAGATGGCTGAGAATTTTTTTAATGGCAATTTAAGCTTGGTGTTTTTTTATTTGGTTAAACTGGTCATTTTAAAATTATTTCAATCTATAAATATATTCTAGTATGAAACAGAAGAAATAAATGGTCCGATTTTCATTATTGTTTTCAGAAAACAATCATTATCTGAACCGATGTTTTACCGTACGGTTTCGCTGTTTACTTGACAACACATCTGGATTCATTGTAAGTATAAATTATAACACGCAGCTCGTTCACAGGCCTTGCACTCATGCCCGAATCCTGTTCAAATGGATTCATATTCGGCCATTACATGTTAATTGTAATCTATTGAAATATTAACAGATGCTGCAACATTATATGTCAAGACATATCTTTTCCTTGGAGGAAGTGAAACATATCACATGTTGTAAAAACAAGGAAGAAAGAAACAACCATACGATTAATATGAAGGACTCTCGAACGAACAAAATACAGCAGTTATGTGATCGATGCTTCAACTCAAAGCTTTATTTTCGCAGGTCATCGACTGTTCATATAACAATATGCTGCACAAAAATTAGCTCTTTCAATTAACTTAAGGTTCAGACGGATAATTAGAAATTCATCACGTTCTTAGCAATCATTATTTAAACGAACAGCTGGAAACACTAGCACTTGTGCGATTTTTTCTTATTTTTTTTTTACAACACATGTATTTCATATTGTGTAGTTTTGCTCGAAAAACCACACGCCGCAGTTTGACAAACGGGGTCAGACAATTTTCATACCATGAACGCTTAATCCCCACCAGTGATCACCGATACCCTCACGTGACCCCGTCCCACCACATCCATCAAAGATAAACGTAGCAGTGGGATGGATGATAGTTTTTTAAGGCGAAGCCTGACCAGGTATTAGTATATCCGTTAGCCACTGTCTGCTGTGCCCAGCAATAAAAACATGGTTAAAACTCGGGAAAATATTGAAATCGGCTTTACTTAATTCCCAAGCCAATAATTTTTCAGTATTGACCTGAAACGTAAAGCCGATAGTTATACAGTTATTTGTGATCAAGACATCTTCTAGGCCATGTAACAAAGCACATATTGATTATGTGGAGTCAGCATGAAGATATTATTGACCAGCTATGTAAATATTGACTTTTTAAAAGGTCACCATTTTCTTACTATCCAGTGCTTAATGGTGACTCAAAATAAGTGAATATCTGCTAATTAATATGATAAAGAAAGCCAGAATGGGGGGGGGGGGGTTATGACTTATTTATATTATTACATATTTATACCAACTATATCGCGGAGGGAGGGAGGGGGTGAGGGGTGTATTTACGTCATTTTTCTGATACCGCAGTACCTTTTCCACCTGATCGTCAATACTCTTACTTTGTTACTGGTAAATAAACACAGATTTTTAAAAAAGCATCGCAAGTCTTTAATCTGAACGGAACATTGAACCTGTGGGTATAATTTTGTGGCATCATCTATGAACTGCACTGGCTTTTTGGGGTTACGTTTTGTCAATGCAAATATAGCCAAGGTAATCATAGTTTGCACTGACAAAGAATATGCAACATGTATATAATTCACTCTCTTTGAGACGCAGAAAACGACCCGAATGTACCCCGAGCCTCCGCCGTTTTCTAAACCCAGAAGAGTTCTATGGTATCATTTCGGTAAATTACTAGGGCTACCAATTATTGGGGGAAAATAATTGCTCTAAATGCCCAAGTGGTGAAAACTTTGATTTAAAAAAATGTAATGAATGTACCCGGACTGTACTAGTCATAGTGACGCAGTTTGTTGTTTGTGTCCACAGCAACACCTCAGCGAAACAGTAATGCATTTTTTGTGATGTCTTATTTACAGACTCTAGAGATCAGCGGAAAATTGAAATTTCTACATGGACAGAGTTTAAAGGGTGACATTCAAGAGCCTCTACTCTCCTTGTTTGCTATCTGTTGTCCCTTCGGTCCGGTACCCATGCTGGATATGCCCCCGAGGGACTACACTTTCAAAAGTAAACACAAGATGGACATGGCACCAGTCTCCATGGATCCTAGGTGAGTTTTCAAATTTAACTTTAGTTTATAAAATCTGAAATCGTTGTTCTATCAAAATTTTAAAAAAAAACATAACGTATGCTAAATAAAATATAAAAATAGACAAATATTTATTTTGATATCAGCCGTCGATTTCTAGGTCAGTATCATGAAATGAAATCAATTATCAAATAAAAAACGAAGCTTCATGATTTCATTGAGAAATATTTATCTTTAAAAAAAGTTGCATAAATTTGAATAAGATATAAGTAATGTTCGTGTTTCAGGGGCAAAATTTTATTCGGGTACTCGGATCAGGAATTACTGGAGCGGGGTGGATACGATTTGATCCACCCGGATGATCTGAACTACTATGCCGCAGCTCACCAGGAACGTAGGTGTCTGTTGCGGCTTCTGCATTACGTCATATGTAGCCTTACCTTAAAACAAAGACAGTGTATTTGTTTATACTCTTTGATTAAAACAAAAACTGCTGTCTATCAGTTCTGTTTGAAATTGTGAAGTTAATACACTCGCTGGAACACACCAAGGACCGGTGTAACGATTTCAGATTATCCCCCGCATTTCTATTACCCCCCGGTAATTTAAAATCGAATTCAAGCTACCCCCCTCAGGTAACTTAAATTCGAACTTGTAATACTCTCCTGATTTTAAGTTACGTCCAGGTCAAAAGTTCTAAAAAGGCAGAAACACAATAATCTTTCACATTTTTACATTTATTCATACACAAATAAACTGAAATGAAATGTCTATTTTTACCTTTTTATTTTATTTTACAACTTTTAGGGTTTTTCTTCTGTTTTGTTTAGTTATTGGAACTGCATGTAGCAACCAAAATCTACCTCTTATTTATACACATGCAGGAAACCTACACAAAACATCGTTCTAACACTTTGAGATTAGCACTTTGAGCTGTGAATTGACCTACTCAGTAAACTGTGACATTATCAGACACTGAAAGACGATGATAGATATTAATAGAAAAGCCTTTTAATTTTGAGTGAGAAACTGAACCAATTTCTTTGTAGAATATCAGTCAAATACTGGTGATGATTGTGCAAAACCAGTGTTGAAGAGGTCGTCCAGTTTGGCTCTCGTTGAAGAGTTGATGAAATTAATATTTTATTTTAGTTTATTTGTATGTGGATAAATGCGAAAATATAAAAGATTTTTTTTCCTACAAGTTAACAGCTTTTGACATGGGAGTAATCTAAAGCAGGGGGGGGGGGGGGGGGGGAGTAATACAAATTCGATTTCAGATTTACCCTGGGGGTAATAAGAAATCGAAATTACCCCCCGGTGACAAGAAATCGAATTCAAGTTACCGGGGGGGGGGGTAGCCTGAGAGGGGGTAACTTAAGATCATTAGACCTGCGCCGAGAGCTGCGCATTCGTATTTTTTGTTCAGGATTGCCAGCAAGCATTCTATGCTGACCACAAATTGTATCATGCGCTAATGTAGATCGGCTAATAGTAAAAAAAAAACAGCAAAGGGTCATTATGACTTTCCACGGAAATTCGCTTTGTTAATAGCAACTAATGTAACACCGAATTATATAAACTTTTAGACAAACAACAATGATCTATAATGCAAGTAGATATTTTTATTTTTTTCAGTAATAAAAACAGGAAGTTCCGGCCTCATAGCGTACCGTCTCATGACAAAAGATTTCCGTTGGATCTGGCTACAAACGAGCTCAAAAGTTGTATACAAAAACAGCAAACCCGATTTTGTGATTTGCACGCACCGGCATCTCACGTGAGTATTAACTACAACAAATACAACTGTTATGAGAAACAACGCTTCTAATAAAATACATAAGTGCTATTCACTTGCTATTCAATATATTAATCATAATCAGTTTGTTATATGACATCTAATGGTCGTGGGAAAAGTTTGAAAACGAACTCATAAACTTGATATCAAGAACAACACAAAGCTTGGTTTCAAACTACAATTTTAATTTTCTTTCGAATCGCTTTCAAATTTCTTGAATGTACCACAACATATCTATTTGAGGCTTTATCTAAAAAGGTTACAACATACAGTGAAAAGAAACACAGTGGTGTAACACATTCAGAATAAACAATGTCCTGGATTCATGCACAAGTTGCAATGATATCTCAACTACGGAAAGTTCAATAACTTGACAAAACCAGGGCGAATGTAATGAAAATATAAAATATGATGTGGGATTAAAAATAATTAAATAAAAGGTAATTCAGTCATTTTCACCCGAGCATGTCAGTTAATATTTATCTATTATCGTTCTTCTCAAAGGACTACATTCTTCTTGATTTAGTATTATCAATAAATGCTGTTTTGAATACGACGTATGCATTGACACCTTGTTTTTCTTTATACAAATTCAAGTAGCTCTTGTATCCCACACAACAAGCAATTTGATAGTTTTCTCGCGCAAATATTTTTAGACTTGTTAATTTCTTTTCGCCCCATGCACTTGTCGTTATAACCCTGTTTCTTGTCCTGTATATGTCTACAAAAAAATGTATTACTTGTGTATTCTGTGCAGGTTTCTCAGTTTCGGTTTTTTTAGCCCCAAATAATAATACAGCTTTTACACCATTGTACGTTATCAAAGGCGGTATTTAAACAACCCCCTCCCCATCTCAAAAGCACTTACATTTCCACACAAACCAGAAATTCAGATCGTTTCGCAAAAATGAGTCTTTCAAACAATTTTAAAGGATTTCAAGCTCAATTAAATGCAACTGCAAAATCACAAGTTATTTTACTTTTCCCATGATTATGATTTTTATTTTTTTTCTGCATTTTTATGATCACAGAGAAGATGAAGGGAAAGATTTATTCGGCAAGCGTGGTTCCGAATTCAAGCTGCCTTATCCAATCATTGACGCGGATCCAAGTGGATTCGGAGCGGCATTAGAAGAGGAAGATATGTCCAAAATCAAAACAGCTAAAAAGAAATCCAAAACACAGCTCAAAGACTATTTACAGGCAGGGCGAAAACGAAAGACACCTTATCGTGAGGTGTATAACGGACTGAATGGCTATCCACCATCAGCGTACAACGGCATCAACGGTTATCCAGGATACGGAATGGGTGATATGAAAAATGAATTTTTAACGACGTATCCGGGTAATACGAATCTTGCATTAGAAACTGCAGCCGATTTGTATAGAAACGGTGGTTATCCAGCTTTCGCAGCCACAGGGGTTTACCCAAGTTCAGACAGTTTACGGCTGGACATGGATCGACAGGCATACACAAATGGATATTACTTTGACAGTGTTACTAGACCTTACCAGCATACTCTTCAGTATCCAAGCAACGGATACAGTGATTTAATATCCCATAGCAAATATCCTTATGATGTTTCAAAATATGGTTATGACTCTTTTGTGGGCGGGTACGGCCTTGACTTATCGAAGCGAACTAATTACTATGATACTTCAAAGTATGATCCCGCGTATCGTGCGTACGAGTCAACCGGAGACAAAATCCCGCGTATTAACGGGTCCTACGAGGCTGTCCGAAAATCGTCGCTGTATGATAGTAGCCCTATTTTAAATGCCAGCAGCATTGTGTGTGCCGATGGTCAGTCTTTGTCATCGCCACCGTGTAGTTTAAATGCCCCCGATCTCTCTACTCGAACTGCACGTGGATCCGGTCTCTACGCAAAAGATACAGGCGACGATTACCAATCCACGAACTGTGTTCAAACAAGCGGTACTGTTTCAGAAGAATGCAAACAACCGTCGACACATTACACGTCCGTTATTCGAAGCACAAGCCCACGCAATAAATCACCAGCCGCCCAGTACTCCACAAACTCTAATATTGCATCCAATGCACACCATGTTGGTATAGTCAACCAAAACTGCGCGGCCGAAATGAGTTCTTGGTCTACTTGCGGGGCAAAGTCAGCGCATGCCAGTACACCCACTTCCCTGCATATTCCATCCTCATCAGCAGTAAGTGATAGCAATTCTACATTGAGTGACCCCAGCCCCACAGCAGCAACAACGCCCATCGTCGCTGACCATGACAGGTACGTTTTCGCTGGTGCTACCCAATTTATATATTATTCATTTCAATGTTTTTCTGTTTTGTCCATCAAAATAATTTGAGCACGCTTCTCAAGAACTCATTTTCTCATATAGAAGTAAAGGTATTATTCGTTCTCAATGAGACTTTTGCTATTTTTTTTTTGCTATAACTACCATGGACTAGCCATTGTAAAAATCAAACAGTCAGCAACCCCCCCCCCCCCCCCACCCATCCACAACTTTGAAGCCGTCAAGAACTGTCCTTTTCTGCGAGATTGCCATTTCTATACTGTTTCATACAAAAGCCATTTAATTCGTGCAAGTCAAGTGGGTTAAGTTTTTACACAGATTATCCCCCTTACAATACACATATTTGTTTTTATATTTTGACTTTTGACATTCCGGCCTCTTTTGTACTGCAGCTGTTTATTGTGTCTGTCGGAAGAGTAGGACGAAATACGAAACAGGCCGAACGATGTCACATTTCATATTGGAGTGTCACATTCATTTCAATTCAAACGATAACTGAAGATGTTGAATTTACACTATTTTGATAATCTGCTATATCTTGCATATTTTCAGCTTGACGTTTCGATAGCTAAGTTCGGGGTTGAATTTCGAACAACAGTGATATCTTGTTAAAGTCATTGTTCCCAGCTAATCATCCGTACACGTGTTTTGTTGAAGACAGGCTCTTCAAAAACAATTTTCAATTTAAACATCTAGCTTCACTACTTCCGTCTATAATTCTATACGATAGGCTGAAAAAAAGCAATAACAAAGATGATAATATGCACTTGACAGTATTGGCAAAGATGAATGGGATCCCTGTATCAGTGATAACATCCATCGATGGCTCCACGTTTCAAAGACATCACATATCACCTGTCTAAAACCTAAATCCACTCCCACTTCTTAAAATCTATCTTGAAATTTAATAATTAAACAAATTGATAAAAATTCAAAATATCTGTTTTAATTATGTTATAACAGGGAAAATAACAACTGCCGTAGTATTGCAGTACCGGTTGTCCGGTCTTCCGCTTGGCTCCACCATCCAGGCAGCACGACGGCGTACGACTGGCACCTACCGCCATCTGGCGAATACGTAACGAAAGCCTGTGCTGACGTCTCCGTCATGGGCCATGCAAGGGGAGTTATGGAGTCCAATAAGGTAGGTAAGTGGAAAGTAATTCTCCAAAATTTCTTTATGAACTGCTGAAGATTTCTAACGTCGCCAGAGCTAGAACACGTAAATCAGCTATCAGATCTATTGTTGGACTAGAGTTTATATTACAAAAATAAGTAAAATTAAACAATGATAATACTACTTACTAATAAAACTGATACTACTACTATTATTACTACTACTGCTGCTACTAACCCAGCTACTACCAATAATAATAATAATAATAATAATAATAATAATAATAATAATAATAATAATAATAATAATAATAATAATAAGAACAAGCAGAACAAGAAGAACAAGAACAAGAAGAACAAGAAGAAGAAGATTTTAATTAAATTTTAGGCAATACAAGAGTTAAGTGAATCGATGCAATTTTGTGTGAAAAAAATTAACAAAGAATTGAATATCTGCACATCTGTTTTCAGCCTGCTATATTGAGGGATGGTGAAAATTCGGCAGACAATCCGCTCCTTTCCTTTTCTCAGATGACCCACACGTTGATGAGCACCGGGTAGTGGTTGCCACCATTGGTGATAACAGTTTCTATAGTGACGAGTACCGCATAGCAGTACAGTCATCAAACTACACACTGGAAAAGTATAAAAGCACAACAGAGCCATAATAAGGCCAAAGGTCTTCGAAAAAAGAATGAGGTCATCGAGAAATCCAAAGCAATGACACCAAAGAAATCCAGAGCAGACTTCACATTTGGAGATTGCTGAAAGAAAATAGTTTTGTCCTAGACAAAATAGAACCTTTCTTTGAAGTCCTGTTTTTTTTCGTCTCTCTCTCTCTCTTTTTTTTTTTTTTTTTTTTTTTGCAAGAGGAAAGCGCAATGTTTTCCAGAGACTGTAGAAAAATGCATGCGTCTCACCAGAACGCGGTGTTAAGACCAAGCCAGTTCCTTTCTATGTAATCAATCGCTTTGCAAGAAAACAAAATCAGTTAAAATTATGGAATGCTATGGCTCAAGCAACTAATCGGGACTCTGTGCATAAGCTTAACCCATATGCGGATGAAATTCCAGGATTGGTTAACGGCGAATAAAGCGTACAGATTAATAGCTATACAAGTATGACGTAAGGCTTACTAACTCTTGCTATATTAAAACACGAACTGGATGAATAGATATATTTACATAATATATAATATAGATCGATGTTTATGAAACTCATCTTGTCAAAACTAGTCATTTGGATAAAATGCTCCGTTGTATTGTGCTTGTTCACACGATTTTCTCAAAAGCTCAAATTTTCTAATGTTTTACATATTGTTGATATTACCTAAGTATGTATAGTTAATTTATTGTGTTATGTGTGTGACTGTTGTTTTTATGAGACATTTGTTCACCAAAATCCTTGTAGATAAAGGTTAAAGTGGCATAAAAGGGCATAAAAATGTTATAAAGTACGTTCAACAGCGATACATGCAAAAGTATTGTACATCGGTGGTACTTGTAAAAGTAGTTCATCAGTTGTTCTTGTGAAAGTTCAGTACATCACTGGTACTTTAAAAAATGAGTACATTGGTGGTGCTTATAAAAGTACAGCGCATCACCGGTACTTGTAAATAAGTACACCAGTGGTGCTTGCAAATATACAGGGCGTCAGTGATGTTGGTGAAAGTACAATAAATTAGTGGTACTTAAAAAGGGCAATACATCCTTTATAACAAAAACAAAGCATAACAGAGTAAAAGAGACCATGCGGAAAGTGTTTACAGTGACAAGGTAACGTGATCAAAATAACATTCCGTTCAGTGAAGTGAAACATTCCATTGATATCATTCCATTGGTTGATTGTGGATCACGTGACCACTCAAGCTCGCAGATTTACTGGTCTTGCAGCGCTTCCGTTCTTGCCATCCATTGCATTTGTGTTGTTTTGTTTATAGGTGCTTTTGTAATACTATTTAAATGTGAATATAAACAAAAATTCCACTAATGTT
Organism: Protula sp. h YS-2021; assembly: GCA_949752745.1. Taxonomy (NCBI): domain Eukaryota; kingdom Metazoa; phylum Annelida; class Polychaeta; order Sabellida; family Serpulidae; genus Protula; species Protula sp. h YS-2021. The sequence goes on from OX457025.1 coordinate 73,352,737, forward strand.
TTTTTTTCTGTCAATTATTTCAGTTTTTTTTGTTATTAATTGCAGTGTTAAACTGTTATGGTTAATGTAGGATGCGGACTCAAACTGAAGTCACTTTCGTAGTCATCCATAGGTTTAGTTGCTGTGAAGCTGATACCTTAACTAAAAATACACAGAATAAAATGAAAGATCTTATAACAAATCCCTTGGTAGATATATATACGTTTTAACGTTCGGCATTTCGAATATATGACACGCTGAAAAATACACAGTGGTCAGTTTTTTTTTTAAATTTTAGGAGATATATTCGGAATTCGGATGAGAAATTGTAAATTCTGAAGTTTGGATATAAGAAGTTTTACTATATCATTTATTTCAATGATGGTCGTCTTTAAAATACATGTTGAAAAAAAATCGACCACTACAGGCCCCCACATACCAGTAATTTTCGGCTTTGTATAGCTTGTATGAAAATTTACAGCTTGGCATAATGTGAATTTTAAAAATCAGTGCAGCTCATTGACCACTGTTTTACTACTTTGTTGCATTAATAAGGATCAAGCAAATGCCAAAAGCTTTTTGCCAAAATACTATTGGGTTGATATTTTGTGTGTATTTTTCTGAAAATGAAACATTAGACGTCGTAAACTTGGAAGAAATTGTTATTGCAAAAGATAACCTTTTTTATGTTACATTTACAGCTTTTGTTGCGATACTTAAAATTTCTTGCCCAGTTACTCTAATGTCAAAAAGATTTGTCTCAAAATGTTCATTTACGTTTTTTCCCAAACATCAAGCAATGTGTTTTAAGCATACGTGTTATCAATAAAGATATTTTAAGAAAAGAGTCGTTTTCTTGGGGTTTTATATGCAATCAGGTACTATATTTTGATAATGGCTAAGCACAAAGCTTGAAGGAACCAAAGAGTACGATCCACAAATTTAATAACAGACCGACTGGCAGCACCCGTGCCTCCCCACCCCCCCCCCCCCCCCAACTATTACAAGTCCTGGGGCAGTAATAAAGTTGATCGTAAACTTCAAGAGACAAGGAAAAGAGAAAAGATACAAGTGAACTCTTTCCTATAGCAATTTTTTTAATTTGTTTTTTTACTAACCACATAAATTTTGAAATTCAAGACGTGCATGACGTATATGACGCATTTTACTGTTTATTCTACCTTTGTTTTTGTTTTGTTTTGTTTTTTTGGTTTCACCAGCGATATTATAGCGTCCAAAAATTTAAATCAGAATTTAAGGGATTCATTAAAATCATACGCGACATCGTTAAACAATTGGCATCGCTGTAAATTTAGTAAAAACGAAAAAAAATCTAATATATTTCAATAACTCAATCCTAAAACTAACATGCTCAACTTTCGAAGGTGTCTCCTTGTCGGGGAGAAGGGAAGAATAACAAGTGTAAATAACACCCCTTCTAAAAAAAAAAAAAAAAAAAAAAAAAAAACACACACAAAAAAAAAACAAAAAAAAACGAGCCTTTTTCTGAGAAACACAGGAAACTTTAACTTCCAAATAACCCTGTATATAAGAACTGTGAGAACTTTCAACACCGTATTATTTAAAATAAGAATTCTGAAGCAAATAGGAGATCAGATATTTTCTGGTAGGCTATTCCGGAATAGACTACCGATAAATCGATTTTTTCACTATTTCATCAATTTATGTTGCAGACTATATAAACAACTTATTTTTTTGTCTTATAAATAGAAAAATATAAAAACATTGAAATTGCAAGTAACATTTTTTAAATTTTAAAATTTCAATAGGTATATTAATACTGAACTACCGACAATTTTTCAAGATTTTTATTTTAGTTTCGCCAAAAGATAAGAATTGACATTGTTCAACTTATTTTCATCCTTGGTGTAAGAAAAATGGAGCATTATAGATTTCTGTAACATTTTAGTTATCGGTAGCCTATTCCGGAATAGCCTACCAAAAATATCTGATTTCTTATTTGCTTCAGAATTCTTATTTTAAAAAATACGATGTTTTTCCTTATTTCCTGACAAAGTTTAACTGAAATCCCATCGCTTTTGCTGATAAAAAAGTTAAATAATCCAAAATAATAAACTGGTCTCATTTTGTGAGCCACTGATTCCAACAGTTTTAAAAGGTTACTGGCATGGTCATTTATTCTCCTCCAGCGGGACCAGCGTTTCCCCTTGCCTTTTGTATTTTGGCAATCACATTTTTAAAGGTTCATTAATTTCTGTGAAGATTGTTAGCATCTTATGTATGTTATGTATAGCAACACGGCAGTTGCCAAATATATTATAAAGTAGCTACAGGGATGTGAACTGAGTGTAGCATCGATGGGAAGGTTCTCAGAAACAACAAGACAGTCTGTCCCAGGCCCCCCATGCCTAGTTACGCCTCATCGTGTGACTCCATTCTCTCGGTCTTTACGGTCAATGACATGTTTAAAATCTAATTGGAAATCTACAATGAACGTATCTCTTCATCCAAACAACTAATTTGTATGAGTTTATTCCAGACTTGCACACACTTTGTGTGAATTTAGTCACTGCAAATAACTAAGTCTGAGAGGTAAAAAAAAGGAAAACAATAAAATAAAAATAAGACCAAGAGAAAAAAAGTCTCTTTACGGAAAGAAAAAAATGTGGCGCTAAAACACGGACTTTTATTTATAGCGTACAAATGAGCCTTTTACTTGTTTGAAAAGTAAACACAACTACGCAAACAATTAAAAAATAAGCATCTGTTCTAATGCATAAATCAATATTCACGTTCAAATGCTGTGCTTTATTTATTTTCCTACTCTGCGTATTTATAAAATAAACTTAAAGTCTTCGCCATCACAATGCTTCATATTCTTTTATTTATGTCAAACAATACTAGAGTTAACTCTCTTTTTCATATTAGAAATTCAGTCGGACGATACGATCTAGTCATGCAACGGCTTAGATTTAATTCATTTAATTTAAATTATATCCGACTTTTAATCTCGATTTAAAAGCAGAGACTCCGACAACAATTACTGAAAAAATCTCTCGAATTCGAAACGTAATACAAACTAATATAAGGTAATAAGAATTTATCAGCACTTCTGATTAAATTACTTATTGAAATAAGCTCAAGATAGCAGAGGCCCGCCAACACGAGCAGCCTGCAGATATCCCGACTTTTCGTTAACATCAAAAGACAAAAATTTTCTTTATGGGAAAAAATCCTTAACACACTGTTTTATTCTTTGAATTTTTTTCTTTCAAAATTATAATCCTGTCGTTCTTTTTCTTACATTTTTTAATTATTACAGCACAGTCTCTGCTTTTTTCTGCATCTGAAAAGCTTAATACAAAAACAAGCAGTGCTGGTTGTGCTTTTTATCATAATTACTGAGGGTACATCATTGTACAATACGTATTTCTGCCAGTATTCTTTTCTTGGGGAGCGAACTGTACATTCGACAGTACTGCGCACACTACATGACTAGCTCTGGTGCGTGTACCCGATGAAACTCGTATCCGAAGTACCGTATCGCCCAACTTCCGCACGGCAAACTGTGTCAGATCCGGATATGACAGGGTTCAAGGTAACATTATGCCACTTATTTTAATATCACAGTCACATGGAGAATAACCTGTGCACCTAGTAATTCAATATTAATACATTAACATCAATCTGTAGTGTTTTTGATTCACACAAAAAGCACGTCGTTTTTTTTCAGTACGGATACTTTGGGCTCGCCACACAAGGAACAAAGGCGATGACCCGACCCCTCTTCAAGCTTCAAATCCGCCCCATATATTTCTTTGAAACTGCTCTAAATTATCAAAGGAATTTTGTTTCAACAATACTCTTTATCTTCATATATACAGAGTTATTAGTGGCCGTTTTTCAGGAGTCATCCACAAACTTTTGTAATGTCTGTCCACCACAGAACATTTTAAATCTGTAAAATATTCGAGTATCGGTTAACAGGTCGGAATTATACAATGGACGTAATAAAGTACTGAGTATCTGACTCGAATGTACTACACATCAACCAATTTCAGAAGACTCACATTTATAATTATTTCGTTTCTTATTCGATAACTCGAATACTCGACATCTCGAATAATCGATATCTCGCACATTTATTTTTTTTGTCCGATGAGGTTCTAATTATTTAATGCCTGCATTACCAAATCAAAACCCGTAATTGCATCATTATTTGACGAGCACACAGTCGTACCGGCAACTGTCCCCTCCCCTCTTCCCTAATCCCTTCAACAGCGCTTCCGTTCCTTGGGGTCAAACAGCCGGCGGAGGCTGTGCCGTAGGTTTAGGATGCAATGACTGGGGACTGTATATCTTCACAGTCTCGTCCCAAGCACAGTCCACAATCTGTAGCCAAAGAATAAATCAATAAAAAATATTTAAAAAATCAATCAATAAATAATCTTTAAAGTAAAAATATTTTAACAACAAGCCATCGTAGAGGGCCAAAACCAAAACTTAATCAGAGATCCTAATCGAGAACCTTTTAGTCACCAAAACCTAATCACAGATCCTAGTCGAGAGCCTTTTATATAGAAGCCACACACTACCTTTCATTGAAATCCACCCAGCACTTCTTCAAATATTGTATTCACAAGGTACATTTTCTTCATTCACATCCCTAAAATTTCAAAGTCCCATGGTGACCTTGAAAGTGGGGTCAAGGTCATCAAAACCTAATGAGGTCGAGAACCGTTTATATAGAAGCCACACACTATGTTTCTGAAATCCACCCAGGACTTCTTGAGATACTGTCTTCACAAGGTACATTTTTTTGGTTGACATCCCTAAAATTTCAAAGTCCCATGGTGACCTTCAAAGTCGGGTCAAGGTCACCAAAACCCAGTCAGGTCGAGAACCTTTTACATAGAAGGCACACACCAAGTTTGATTGAAATCCACCCAGGACCTCTTGAGATATAGTGTTCACAATGTACATTTTCTTGGTTTATAAACCTAAAACTTCTAAGTCGGGTCACGGTCAAGGTCACGAAAACTTAATCAGGTCGAGAACCTTTTAGATAGAAGCCACATAGTGTTTGCAAGCTTTTAAACACGGACGGACAGACGGACAGACAGACGGAAGCCGATCCTATAGCCCCCTCCGGGTTGCCCAGAAAAGGTGATCAGAGCACACTGATATCACCTCAGCAGAATAAAGACTGTTCTGGAAGTCTCTCCAAAGCGTGTTCACTTTAATCTTAACCCACAAAGACCAGCGCGAACAGTGTGAACACCTTAGTATTAAGGGTTGGGGGGCGGGGGGGGGGAGGGGGAGGAGAGGCAAGGCTATGTCAGAATAGCCCCCATGCAACTGTTGATTTTACTTTTACTTCATGATTTTTAGATCCCAACCGGGCGAGCCCGGGGAGTCTATGGGATTGCTCTCTGTCTGTCCGTCTGTCTGTCCGTCCGTCCGTGTGTCACACTTTGGATGCTGTTTTAACACCGTATTATTTAAAATAAGAATTCTGAAGCAAATAAGAAACCAGATATTTTTTGGTAGGCTATTCCGGAATAGACTACCGCAGGGTTGAGATTTCGCGGTCGCCCGTGGCGACCAACTTTTGGCTCGGGCGACCAACTTTTTCGAGTTGGTCGCCCGAGTGGTGACTAACTTTTTTCTGAGAACTTTCAGGTAAATTTTGCAAAAATTGCGCCGGACGACTAACTTTTTAAAGCTGGTCGCCCGAAGGGCGACCAGAAAACTGTACGAAGTCTCAACCCTGCTACCGATAAATCGAATGTCACAGAAATCGGAACTTTTTCATTATTTCACTATGTTATGTTCTAAACCATATGAACAACTTACTGTCTTCCTTATAAATAGAAATCTCAACCCTGCGGAATAGCCTACCAGAAAATATCTGGTTTCTTATTTGCTTCAGAATTCTGATTTTAAATAATACGGTGTTTTTTGTTTCCACGCAACTTCTCCGAAACTATTTATCCTAGGCATATGCAACCTTGCACAGTGAAAGCATATATAATGAAGTTGTGCAACGTGTTGTTTTTCAAATCGGTAAAAATTGCCAAAATGGTGACTTGTCAAACATTGCCAATTTTTTAGATAACTGTAATGTAAGACTTAGGTGGTTTCCATGCGAGTTCTCCGAAACTGTTTACCCTAGGCATATGCACCCTGGTACAATGAAACTATATATACTGAAGTTGTGCAATGTCGTGTTATTTCTCAAATCGGCCAAAAATTGGCAAAATGGCGACTTGTCAAAAATTGTGATTTTTTTAGATAACTGCAATGTAAGACTAGGGTGCTTTCCACGCGAGTTCTCCGAAACTATTTATCCCAGGCATATGCTACCTTGCAAAGTGAATATATATACCCTACTGAAGTTGTGCAACGTATTATTTTTCAAATTGGTCAAAATTGCTAATATGGCGACTTGTTGTGTCCGGTTGGGGTCTGCGCCTTCAACGATGGCTTGTTACATATTATTTTATTGAAACCACAATAAATATAATTCTTATTTCTATAAATAAATAAAAACAATTTTGTCGCATTATATTCTATGTGTAAAAGAAAAGGAATGAAGTAAATGTGAAGTGAGCATGAGCAGTTTGATTGGTTTACCTGGCCAGGAACGTGCATGTTATAGTCAATGCCGCACACAAACTCAGTGTGGTGCTGTATCGTTTCCACAGGCCCAGGCTGTGTAATGTCCCAAAACCTGAAGGGATACCAAACATCTCACTTTAAACTTTCATTTTCTTTCCCAATAAGGCACATTTAATGATTATCTGAGGGACAAAAATTCACATTTTGCTTCTTTTTTTTTTTTTCTTTTTTTTTTTGGAACACTTCTTTTAAACATTTTTTTTAAAGTGGCAGAAGTGTGACAATGATGGGCGGCTGACACAATCTACGTCTTTTTGTTCTCGAGAAGGAGAGGAGGGGGGAGGGGGGGGGGGGCAAGGGCCATAAACATAACCCTACATAGCAATTTATCCATCTCAAAAATATATTCTTTTCCGCAATTAAGCCGCCGCTAGAACTAACAAAATATTCTGTCACTTCAATTCGTACACACACACACACACATGCTACGACCAAAGCGCAATCATTAAAAATGAAAAACAATACAGGTATCAACAACACTGAAATATCACCCTCAAAAATGAAAGAACCGACAGACAAGAGACACTCTGCGCTGCATGCATAATACTTCGTGTAATTTTTTACTGGGACAACTCTACTTGACGACATCCACTTAAGTTGGTAATCTGACGTAACATAAACAGCGTGTATTCACAATTGTTTTTCGGCATATTACACTTTTGTTTTTGTGTATTTACTTAACCCGAAAGAAAGAAAAGTTTTTCACAAAGCAACTTAGAAAAAGGGTGAAAAAATAACTGCTTTAGATATCAAATTATTCTCGAAGAAGAGCATAAACAAAGCCATTTTAAATAATAAAGTGCAAGATAGCAGCTATTAGTTTTCAAAAATAATTGGCAACAATATGAATCTTTGGGGTTATAATACGGGTGTCTTTTTCTGAAAGGGTATCATATTTGATCTAATTCGAATTCCGGTGTCCATTATTTCAGAAAATAAAAACTGAAACCACCCCCGCGCATGTGTAATGAATACAGGTCTTTTAAAACTAACGTATTCTTCCAAGTTCAGAACCCCATATCCAACTCCAAACAACGCCTGTTCGTGACAGAATGTTCATGGGTTACGTTTTTCCACGTCACCTCTGTTTTTTTTGTTGAAGTCTGAAGCTTACCTTACAGTATAATCGTAAGAACACGTAGCCAAACTCCGTCCATCGAACGGTGAACACTACAACAGAATACGACAGAAGATTCACTGTTAGATTACGGCGGGGCATGGCTGTACTGTTGTTTGGAGTTCTACTTAGTTTGTGGGGAAAAATGGATACAAATTGAAATGGGTCGCTGTAATCCATAAGCTGCTTTTTCTGAAGTAGCATTAAATGAAGTTTTTTTATATTCTCATCATAGCAAAGATTCCAAACTGGTTTTTATCTCTTGAAAAATGCAAGCATATAAACCCTCCCTCCCTGTACGCAACCCCCTACCTTCAGTCTTCTAATAGCATAATCGTGGCCCCGGAGAGTGAAAACCGGTTGTCTGAAGTTCCGCAAGTCCCATCCTTTAACCGTGCAGTCCACGCCACCAGTTACGACTAGATTCTGCAATCAATAGTACAACCGAGTTTCGCTTTACCGGATTCAGATATAACAACTTATCAATTATAATGACACAGTTGTCTTGTTCTGTATTGCGATTTAATTGGTTTAATATTATGGGATATCACAGCCGTTACAGCAACAAATTTGCTTGGTCTCAGAGATATCACTACAATAAGACCATACTGCAATGATGACTATGGTTATGATGATAATAATAAAAATACCTCTCATACATTACGCCGTGTGTTTTCATACGACTTTTGGTCACAAAACAATCCCATTTTACGTCCGACCTTTCCAAGTCAATTGACATGGCGATTTTTCTTTTTTTCTTCTACTCAAGTAAATTATGTCACAATGGCATAATTTCGGCAAACCTGCTCATGTTATCACAAATGAGATATAATATCCCTCGCTAAAATTTGCCAGATACAATATTGTTATTTCTGATGTTCTAAACCCAGGCTTTAAACATTCTTTTTGTACACTGTTAAGCTCTGTATCTGTTTCGACAAGCTTCCAAATTCATGGCGTTAAAGTGTTAAATTATCGCCTGGCAAAGTTTTAAAATCTGCTATAAATATATATTATATAAATATATAAGATCTGTTTCAGATTTTCTTCTTTGAAAAACTTAAACATTAAGATGGTTTATGAATACTCTTGCTGTTCAACGCTTTTACATGAAACTTGATTTTCAAAGCTTACATCTCCATTTTGACATCTGGAAAAACCGTAGCAGTTAAAACTTTAAGGCCGGTAAAAACGAAAGGGGAGGGGGAGGCGGAGGGGGGCGAGTTCCAGGGCTGCTTTGATAAAGATAAAACGAAACGATAAAACTTGAGCTGAATATTACCAAAACAAAACACACTATGACAACAAGAAAATAAACGATAACGCCCGAAGATGCTGCTTGTCATTTGATACTGAAGGCACTGATATACCCAAAACAAACAAACGGTGACGGGTAAACAGGCCACATGACAGCACATTGGACCACATGTCACCCTCTACCTGAACTGACCATTCGCAGATGCCACACACGACATAAATCTGGTACAGGATCCAACCAAGAGAAACTCCTTACATTGTTAAGTCCCCTTAGCAAGTTTTTACTAAATTATATACTTGGTGCTGTTCATTTATTACTTATAACATTTTCCAGATATCAGTTCACAGAAATTGCTACCCTACCATGTTGCCGACAAAAGAAGTTGGTTTCCCAGGTCTAGAAACAACTTCCAGATTCTGCAGACTGGGAGATGCCCATATGACGTATTTAACCGTAGCCAAAGATTTTGGCTAAATTGCAACAAACAACCGAAACACGAGTAGTGCGTATCGACGAAGGTGGGTGTTGGGGGGTCGGGTGAAAGCTTGGTGCTGTCCAGCACTGATCTACTACGCAGCACAATTAGGAACTTGGTCAGTTGCTAAAATGCCACCCTCTCCGCCCAACCCTCGCTAGTGTTTAAAGAAAGAAAAACTTTTCAATTGGGGGACATTGTTTCACAAATTCGGATCCGGTTCCCCTTTTCCTGGCGCCGGAACGTTTATTTCTGAAGGGAAATTACAGAAGTGAACGGTGTGTAATACCAAAGTTATCTGTAAAAATTGTCCTCTCGTTCCCCAATTTTCACACCGGTTCTTTATTTTTAAAGGTAATGGGACCGGATATCCACTAAAACTGACGGGCATATTTAATCCAGCTACTATAGCCACAAAAATCAACATTTGCTCGTAATTTGCATGAAGTTAATCAAACAGGAATAGCAAGTAAAGCCTTGTGGAAAAACTGGCACATGACCCACGCTTTGTCTCTCTGATCGGCATTGTACAAGTTCGGAAGCACAGCAATTTTTGAAAATTGTAAATTGGTCGGCATTTGAAACCCTCGTAAATCACGTTAAAAACAATCAAAGTGCTCCGATTTGCAGGTGTAACAGACTACCTTGCAAGAAAAAAAAAACTTCTGAAAAATTACTTTTTGTTTTAATTATTATTGCGATTTGGTTAGTTTTATTTTTAGAGAACCATTATTCGCTATTGTTTCTTACAACAACAAATCCACAGCAAATGTTAAACTAAAAAGTTCTTCGCTTCAATTCATTATTCAAATAAAAAAAACGCTACACCCATGTTTTTGCACAAATGATGTTGTAATTGCCAAAGCACGTTTCATCTCTTTTTTAAATTATTCCTGCCTAAAAAAAAAACAGGAACCTAAACGGCCTAAAAGAACAGCAGCTCTTGGCTTCTACGTTCAGTTTATGTCTTACCTCGGCTTGAAATGAAAAACTATATTTTGATATGAAAATTAGCATTAAATGTTCTTTGCTTCAATTCATCACACAAATAAAAAAAAAACAACTTTCACACAACGTTTTTGCAGAAATGATGTTGTAATTTCCAAAGCATGTATCGCCACTCTCTTAGGGAAAAAAAACAGGAACCTAAGCGGTCTGAAAGAACAGGAGCTCTTGATTTCTACGTTCAGTTTGAGTCTTGTGTCGGCTTGAAATGTTATGTTCACACATCGCTCTTCTGGGTTTCACGTTGATGAACCAACATCGAGCTGCTGTTTTGAAAATGGCAGGAAGCCTTGGACCAAACCACCCGACCGAGGAACAGGAATGCCACATTGTAGAAAAACTACAGAAAAAGCACTGTGCTTCGAGAAAATAGCGCCCCAGAATCCAGACTCACTTAATGCTTGCTGGGTAATCCGATCTAAATTGCACGCTCCGTTTTCTCAACGTACACAGCGAGAATCGTGAACTTTAGAGCAAGTCTAAAAATCAGATGCCCGGGAAACAAAGCCCGGGAAATGAATATTGTAGTTGTCACAATGACATGGCTTACTTGATTATATTTACACCAATCACAGGTGATGATTTCCGAGTCATGCGCAGGGATGACCAGCATCGGCACTGACGCTTTCTTCACGTCCCAGATACGCAGTGTTTTGTCGCCTGTCGTACAAATAAGACACAAAGACACGTACACACAGATTAACCGTACCACACGTGTGTCACCACACGTGTGTCTCACCACACGTGTCTCACCACACGTGTCTCGTTCGCTATTTCAATAAGCAGGTGGCGAAGTTATTCTTCTCCTGTAAAATATTAATCACAAAAAAATAAAAAAACAAACAAGTGGAACGTGTGATCATCACTGGCTTTAAATTTTTAATTTCTTGCAAATATTGTCTCGATCCTCACGAGTCACTCCTGAACTTTAATGCGGGACGTTTTTATAAATCCCACCGCATAGAGAGCACGGTTAGCAGTTTATTATTATAAAATCACTGAACCCTTTTTGTGAAGTGTTACGACTGAAATGCTGACCCACTTCCCTACAAAATCCTCCTTTATGCAATTATTTTTAACAGCTGCACATTTTTTTGATACACTGCCAAAAACAGCATTGGAGTGAGCATTTGATGCACTTCTTTATCAGGATCCACAATTCGTCTACCATTCGTCCACAATTCGTCTACCATACAGCCCGAACACAATATCAGTAGGGTTTAGTGAACATCTCTTTTTCGAAGGGATTCAGATTCTCTTCGAGCATGATGCCCCGATATGAAAATAACCTACTAAATATTATACAAGGTTTAGAACATTACTGGACTTCAGAAAGTGAACGTTATAGATCCTTTAAACTTTGCTTGAATGTAGCTAGATCGGTGACTTTTTTTCAAGTGAACAAAAAAATTTTTTTTTTTTTGCGACACACCAAATGCTAGTCATTTGTAATTTTGACGCGTCCGCAAATATGTGGTCAAATTTGAAGCTCTGTATTTGAATGTTCTTGAAAACTAAAATGAAGAAGTGAAACTCTGCGCCCGTACGAGTACGTAAGCGACAAGATTTATAATATGCACTCGACTTCAGCGCTTAACACTGAACCGACATTTCGTCATTTATCCAGGGCCGTCGAATCCTTATGACGAGCAAACAACGGTATCCGGACACATTGTCCCCAGAAAACTGTTCCTACTCACAACGGCGACCAATAAAAAGCCCCCCCCCCCCCCCACCACCCCCACTCCACCACATGCGGAATTGCGAGTAAAACTGCAACCAAACTAGCACTTTTTATCAAACAAAACCTGAAGGCATCGTAAGCTGACCCAAGTGTGACAGTTGCTTGATCGTTAAAGCTAGCATTCAATTTCATTAAAATTTCAGAAGTACATTTCCGGTAGCAGTGTGTTTTTAGCTGTGATATTTTTTTTTTAATTTGGATTTTGAGTGCACGAATTTCTAATTGGATAAACGAACTGAATCCTGTCGTTTGATTTAAATTAACCGCATACCAGACTTCTCACATAGTAAAATCTAATGAATAAAGAAAGCGTTCATTTCAGTAGCCCTTCTCTATGAAGATGAAAGTATGGATTATGTTTTCTTATTTTATCCCTCAGTCACATCGGTTCGGGGACGTTTTGTCAGCAATGTGACTTGGGCCTTTTAATCCGGGGACGTTACATCCCCAGGGGTATTTTCTCCGGGGCCGTTTTGTCCGTGACTGGACCGCATGTTATGTTCCACTGAACCAGACATAAAAAATACATTCGCTCTTTCACACAAACCACTCGAACATTAAAACAAAACAACAGATTTATCGCGTTATTTTCGTAGTCATGGTAGGCAACCTTTTTATACCACTGGGTTGCAAACTGATCTGTTAGTGCGTGGGACGTGCATAGAGGCATGCAGCCGCACACCAGCACGCACCCACCGCTCTCTCCTCTCTCTCTCTCCCCCGCTCTGCCTCGCCACTTCGCGCTCAGTCCTCGTCCATGGGCTCCTCATTGCCGCTGTCGCCCTCGTTACCGCTGTCGGTCTCAAGCTCGTCGCCCTCGCTCTGCCTGTGCTCGTCTCGCCGTGCGTTCCTCACCAACATGATCTCGGGGTCGATGATGCCGTTGGCGAGCAGGCTGTTCTGCATGCGATCCAACGCCTCTGCGCCTTGGCAGGCGTACTGGTAAAACATGTTCCTCACGCCTTCCAGGCACGCCAGCTTGAGGCGCAGGTAGTAGCGGAAGGCGCGCTGGTTGCCGCCCACGGCGCGGTTGTAGCGCACCTGCAGGTACTCGATCTCATTGTTGAGCAGGACGACTTGCGAGCAGCTCAGCTTGAACTTCTTGTTGAGCGTGCGCATGTCGCAGAGCACCTGCTGGCTCTCGGGACTGATGGAACCACCGCCGATAACTCGTACATCCATTGCTGTTGCTTCTTTGATTTTTTTTTCGCTGTGAAACTTGTGAACAATTTGTGAACAGTGCAAAGTAAACTCTGCGAATGATGGTCCAGACATTTCTGCTTGTATATATATACATCCTCTCTCAGATCAACTGATAAGTCACTGTTGACATTTATTTCAGTGTTATTTCTAACAGTATCAATAAAAGGCGATAACATTGCCATTAACATTAAGCTAAAACAATGGAATTAACAAATTAGTGCAATCTTTGTGCTGACACGACATCAATAATGCCTATTTAAGAACAAAGGGACGGGTGTAACCGTGTCAACAACGCCTCCGATAACAAGTGTCAGCGAAGCGAGGCGGAGATCCACAGGATTAAGCAGATTGCTATCTTTGAATGCTAATACCTCAATAAACAATGCGCGTGTTACTCGGGTGTTGATCTTTAGCTGAGCTCCCTGTTGGTGCTTAATTGCAATGCCCCGATTGATTGCCAATTAATTAACATTTTAAAACATTATTCACGCAATGCTGAACTGTGTTCTACTGTGAATAAACCACACGTTTTTTTTTGCATGGTTTCACAGCTGTCTATTTTTGAGAAGACCAGACAGTTTTATCACCAGTCCATGAAGACACTTCACTTGCACTAACATCAAAATAATTATTCTACATGGATGACAAGTTTACTCTAATTAAATACCGGACATATCGAAACTAAAGGGACTATTTTGTATTTGTCAGTTCGCCTTCATCAAAATATTTTGGAATAGAAAGAGCAGAAAATCTTGAAATACATCAATTAAGAAATAAATGGCAAAGAATCAATTAATATCACAGTGGAGTAATTTTATGAAGAGCTACCGTTTTGTAAAATCTCAGTCTGAAACTTGTGCCCACGAATAAAATATCCCATGTTAAATGTAGCTAGAGAAAAATACAATTTCGTAATGATCGACATTTGATTTTGATTAAATAAACACAACTCTTACCATAATATTTATCTGGTGTCAGGTTGCTTGGGATAATGATGTGTATTTAAGAAAACTGCTGCAAACGTAAAAAGAAAGATGCAATTGTATTAAACACATTGTTACGTCCTCCCGGAATGCTATTTTTTGTTTAACTCATGTTAACTTTAAAGGTGAGTGAAAAGAAAAATTATCTTGGTTTGTAATAATTAAAGTTGCTAATTTCATTCAATTAAACTGATCATTAGGAATGGGTGCCAGGAGAGGGTAAGATTGTTTCACGCATGGAGATTCGTGATGGGTACAGCATAGAAGTGAACTCAGGGAGATGGACCGCAAAAATATCCTTTCACAATTTCCCGTTGAATAACTAGCGCCATAAAATCACAACCTTTCAATATTTTGCATCCATGTAATGTATACTGCATCTTTACTAGTATACAAAAGTGTAAAATCATTTGAGAATTTTGGGAAAAAATATTATTTTGATTCAATGCGAGTTGAGTGCGATCTGGACTTAGGTAAATGAACCTCAAGCGTTTTCCCCATGACGTGCTGAATCCAAATTCCACGCAAGTCCTTCCTTTGACCATATATTCCCCACGATACCCAGAAATACAGTGTGTGAAGTTTTGGGCGAAGAAACCTGCAGTTATTAGTGAAATTTTAGTAAACTTGTCACAGAATTTTACAACTTTGTACATTAATAAAGAGAGGGAAAATACACCAACCTTGAAACAAGATATTGAAATGCTGCGGTTTTTATAGTGCGAGTAATTTAACGCGAGACAAACTGCCTTAAAGCAGAGGCAGGGGTGCGGGACGGGAGGGGGGGGGCGGGAGGGGGGTGAGTAAGTCATACATGGCCCCGAGAGGGCGAGTGCTCCATGAAAGACCTTATCCTTGTTTTCATTCACAAGCTGCGTTGTTTTCGCTTGTGCTTTTTGCATCGATCTTTTCGCATTTGCTTCAAACGTAGCTACCTTTTCGCCTTTTGATGACAACCGGCGGTCTTTGAGCTTTTAAAAATTTTAAAACGTCGATCTTTTGGCCTTTAAATTCCAAAATTTGCATTTTTTCGTCCGTAAAAGACAGCAACTGCTATTTCGCCCAATCACTGGCAATTTTGCAATCCTTGCGCTTTTAGGCTAGGAAATTTTCGATTTTTTCCGCTTTTTGGCTTGAAAAATCTCTCTGTGACCCCTATCAGGTTTGAGACCATGAACACTCAACCCGACTAACATGTTTTTGCCCATCACGAAGTGTAGAAATTAACGAGTATCTGCCATTTATTTGCATGTCTTTCCCAAAGCCTTTTTTTCAACCCGGATAGAATTCTGCACGGCAATTAACACAATTAATAAAATGGATGAAAGGGTAAATGGACCCAGACAATCTGCCTAATTTAGCTTCGACAGAGTGGTGGGAAATTCTTTTCCAGGTACGTGCCACACGAAAGGCATTCGACATAAAAAACACAGCACACCATGGTTCTATGTAAAAGTTTACCTGCAATTTATAAGAAATCACAAACTGACTTCATATGCAGTCTGTTTAATATTAACATGATTTTAGCGGAACAGATCCTGAATCAGGAATATCTTAATTTTCCCCAGCATTTTCTTATTAAAGTGGATGCTTTTGGTTACGCGCTAGTATTGCCATGAAAAAAGGATAGCACAGATAAGTTTTCTGGCATGGAAATTCTTGTTGTCACTTCAGCATTTTCGAATCCCAAAAAATTCCAGCTAGATACGAAAAAAAAAAACAAAAAAAAAAACAAAAAAAATTTAAAAAAATTAAAAAAAAAACAACGGCATTGGGGGCAAACTGTACGATTTCCATTAAAAGGTATTTATAGTGTTTTTTAACAAAAAAAAAAAAAAAAAGAAAAAAAATGGCGCTTGGCCTAACTACTGTTATTCAACCAGGGCTGCTGTGTTTAGGTAATTACCATTATGACATACAATGAAACAGGGCTCCATATCTGTTAAAAAAACAGTTTACACGCTAACCAAATAATCATAATAATAATAATAATAATAATAATAATAATAATAATAATAATATAAGTAGACATTGTGCAGAGCCGTAAAAGTAAAGATATTACAAAGGTGAAAGGAGACACCGACGAATTTTGACAAAATTAAGATTTGGTAGATGGTCCCATGGACAACACGGCCACCTAAGTAATCGGACAAGATCTGTGGGACGAATAGATTTTTTTGTGTTTTTCTTAAAGCTACCCGTTCACTTGGTCAGTTTTTGAAAAATAGTCTGCAAATCGTCCATTTGAGCGTTATAAATGGTGTTTTCGTTTCAAATCACATAGCTAAAAGGCATAATTGGCATACTTAAATATAAATATTACACCATTTCGGCAAAATTTTAACAATTTTTGCAAAATCGTACGAAAAAACTGAACCCAAAAACTGAAGTGTACCGAACCCAACCGAACCGTTGGAATGGCGTACCGTCACACCCCTATCGGCCACACGACCAATTATTTTCACACAAATCCTCCCCCTCCCCCTCCCCCTCCCCCAAAACAAACACTTTTGTGCAAATAAAACATTCCGCCTCTGCTTTTTACAAACATTAGAGCCAGCCAATTACAGCCATACAACATGCGCTGAAACAAGTCTGGAATGACCGCTCGTATATCCCTCCCCCCACCCCCAAATTCTTCTAAAAATACCACCCAGTCTGTAAACCATCTGACTTGTCTCAACTAGATATCTTCCCAAACGATCTAGTCGTGGACGTCATTGAGTTAATTATAGTCTAGTTATAGTATAAACTGCTAACTTTTATAGTTACCAAGAGTTCATTTAGCAGTATGGATGCGACTTAGTAAGCTGGAAGGATTAATAAAACTGCACGTCACCACAGAAAAAAAATTGTCGTGTTTTGTTACACTTTTTTTCTCAGAAAACAATGTTACAGGACGACCCCTTGCCAACAGCCTAGTTGTAGGGTGGAACATCACAAAGCGCACTTGACTGCACATCGTGCAATATTCCAACCCCTCGGGTAAAGAAAACTGCATGTCATCCTCTGTGTCACAGTTGCATAATATCAAAACACGTAGTGTAGTGTTACTGAAGTCAGTACATATACTTTTGAGAGCAGATTGTGGGCAAAAGAACGCACCTGACGTGGACGCGAAGCAGCCGTTGATGAAAGGCGACCAGATGGCGCTGTACACAACGTATTCGTGGCCCAGAAATGACGTCAGGGGCTCCTCGCGCAAAATGTCCCACTGTAAGCAGACACTATAATCCCAGTGGGCATGACACGGTGCGACGAGAAATAAAGACAAGGAAAGGTGAACTGCACTCAATTCAATACACAGTTTCTTCTGCCACCAAACTGACAAGCATACGACCACCTATTCAACAATTACCATTTTCAGTTTTTGGCGCAATTTTGAATAAAGGAGTTTACCGTCAGTCAGTGATTTAAACCAGATTGATATAGATAGAACAAACAAACAAACAATACCGTTTAACAAATAATATTTTAATGTGAGTACAGACTCGGCGCATACGCCTTATCGAGTAATTTTACCATTTTTATGGTCTGATCCCACGAAGCACTTAGTATGAAATTAAGGCCTCTTGTCTGACACCAGTGGACACTATGGACTTCTTTCGTGTGACCTTTAAACACTTTCACCGGCGTCTAGAAATGTGGAAATTTTGCGAATATACAATCAATTGGAACAATCAATAAATAAACTAAAATTATCTGACTTCAGAAAAGTCAAATGATAGCTGGTGAAGAAAAATTGTACAACTTGATTTGTATACCATAACTTTTGTCAACAAACCACAGAATATTGCACCAATAAAAACAGCAAAGAAGCAACCAAGTGTGAAGTAGGAAGGGTTTCAAACCACCTCTCCGCCATCACTAATCCCATACCCCCCCCCCGCCCCCTCTCCCTGGAGTACCTGCGGCGTGGCTGTGTGCCAGGCCTGCAGCGTACCGTCGCCACTACCCGTCACGAGCACATAGCCCCCCCCCCCCCCGCCCCCTCTCCCTCGAGTACCTGCGGCGTGGCTGTGTGCCAGGCCTGCAGCGTACCGTCGCCACTACCCGTCACGAGCACATACCCCTCCCTCCCCGCCCCCTCTCCCTGGAGTACCTGCGGCGTGGCTGTGTGCCAGGCCTGTAGCGTGCCGTCGCCACTACCCGTCACGAGCACATAGCCCCCCCCCGCCCCCTCTCCCTGGAGTACCTGCGGCGTGGCTGTGTGCCAGGCCTGTAGCGTGCCGTCGCCACTACCCGTCACGAGCACATACCCCTCCCTCCCCGCCCCCTCTCCCTGGAGTACCTGCGGTGTGGCTGTGTGCCAGGCCTGCAGCGTACCGTCGCCACTATCCGTCACGAGCACATAGCCCCCCCCCCCCGCCCCCTCTCCCTCGAGTACCTGCGGCGTGGCTGTGTGCCAGGCCTGTAGCGTGCCGTCGCCACTACCCGTCACGAGCACATACCCCTCCCTCCCCGCCCCCTCTCCCTGGAGTACCTGCGGCGTGGCTGTGTGCCAGGCCTGTAGCGTGCCGTCGCCACTACCCGTCACGAGCACATAGCCCCCCCCCCCCCGCCCCCTCTCCCTCGAGTACCTGCGGCGTGGCTGTGTGCCAGGCCTGTAGCGTGCCGTCGCCACTACCCGTCACGAGCACATACCCCTCCCTCCCCGCCCCCTCTCCCTGGAGTACCTGCGGTGTGGCTGTGTGCCAGGCCTGCAGCGTACCGTCGCCACTACCCGTCACGAGCACATACCCCTCCCTCCCCGCCCCCTCTCCCTGGAGTACCTGCGGCGTGGCTGTGTGCCAGGCCTGCAGCGTACCGTCGCCACTACCCGTCACGAGCACATACCCCTCCCTCCCCGCCCCCTCTCCCTGGAGTACCTGCGGCGTGGCTGTGTGCCAGGCCTGTAGCGTGCCGTCGCCACTACCCGTCACGAGCACATAGCCCCCCCCCCCCCCGCCCCCTCTCCCTGGAGTACCTGCGGCGTGGCTGTGTGCCAGGCCTGTAGCGTGCCGTCGCCACTAGTCGTCACGAGCACATAGCCCCCCCCCGCCCCCTCTCCCTCGAGTACCTGCGGCGTGGCTGTGTGCCAGGCCTGTAGCGTGCCGTCGCCACTACCCGTCACGAGCACATTCTGACTGCTCTCACTCCACGTGACGTCGAACAAGCCATTGCCCCACTCGTATGCGTGCGTTGTGTTCACCCCACTGCCAGTGGCTTCGAAAAGGAACAAGGTCCCTGCTCCTGTTTTATTTGTTGGAAAAACAATAAATCAAGCTGCTTTAGAACATCGTTTTTTCAACGATTTGTTATTGTTTTCTTTCCACACTAACACCATGATGTAATATCAAACTGACGACTACACCGTTTTTAAAATGTTCCATTCCAAACCATTTGAAGACCTGAACCGACTGAACAGATTGCGAAAAATCTTTTTCAAAAATTGTTGGTTATATCATTATTAATCAAATATGCCATCTCACTCTAACTGACAGAGCCAAAAAATCAGATGTTAAATCACAAACATCAGAAATGAACTTCGTTTTCGAGCAACACTTCAGAGAACACATTTTTGCTCACATGAGTAAGCACAGGTGGAATTAATAGCGATCCGACTCACCCCTGTATAATAAGTGAGCCATTGAAAACAACTTTGAAACCCCGGCAGAATCTTAACTTATTTTTAACAGACCAGGTTTTGACAAAAAATCTCACAAGAAACAAAACACATTGGAACACGAAAATTTATCTTGTAACTAGACCCGCTGTAAAAAAAGATCAGGGAGCTCTCGGTATCAACAGTACTGGGCCTTGAAAGAAAATTGTCACGAATTAACACGATTAAAAATTCCCTAATGCCGCAGTCCGATATTGTGAAATAACATGCCATTTTTCACAATAACAAATAAAAAAAGAAAAAAAAAGAAAAGAATTTGAAACAAGGTCTTCAATGAATCCGGAATGTCATCTAAAATTTTCATCGCTTTTTTTTAACGATACTGAAAAGGCTTTGCTAGTCAGACATCGAGAAACCCTCAGACGGCAGCCTGAAAAATTACACCCAAGTTTTTTCCCATCTTCTAGTTTTCATACCTGCAATGCCAAAATTCTGTGAAGATGCACAGGCAAATCGGTTTGGAAAGTAGGGCGAGAACTCGACTGCATAGCCGTGCCGCCCTGGTATTCTTACAGCTGTTGCCATATGCTCAATTCGATCTCCAGTACTTTGTTAAATGGTGCAGTGTAGCAAATTATTTCTGTAACAAAAATGTGGATTATCGCAAAATAAACCATTCCTCTTGATTGACTATTCCTAACATCCTGCTCTCAGATTCCGGTTTCAGAAAAACAACAAACTGTATTATTTAAAATAAGAATTTATGAAGCAAATAAGAAATCAGATATTTTTTGTCATGGGTGAACTAACGCATTTTACGACTACGGTAGTCTATTCCGGAATAGACAACCGTCTATACTGGAATAGACTACCGAAGTTAAAAGTTCTCTGGAGTAGAACGTTTTAAATTTTTCATACATATTACATTGTAGCATATATTACTTACAGGTTTTATAATCTTTAAATTTCAAATTACACAAAAAACGTTCCATTTAAAAGGATTTGAAGGTCGGTAGTCTATTCCGGAATAGACTACCGTAGTCGTAAAATGCGTTAGTTCACCCATGACAAAAAATATCTGATTTCTTATTTGCTTCATAAATTCTTATTTTAAATAATACACTGTTAACAGATAGTTTTTTGGTTACCGTCATGATTTGCAACGTGTTCATTTTGACTGAACGACATTTTAAGTCTCTCAGCACACAGAACAAGAGCATGCGCAAAAGAAAGGCCTAAGTTGGAAACAATTTTGTCACACTTTCATCACGTATTAATCAAGTCTGATTTGACTAACTTTTGGCATGCAGACGAAACCGATTAATCGCATAGGAATATTACATATATCCGATATAACCGAGTATCCGGAGTACTCACTGACATGTTTCAGTTACTTCCACTTCGAGCTCTCATGCAATCTCACACATTATTGCGCGGAGCAACCACACTACATGTTGTTATTTAAAAAAAAAAATGGAAAGAAAGAATAATGAACTTTCCCTATTTTTTTTAATTTTAATTTTTAACAAGCTCCTGACCCTGTATATCTTCAATAGAATCAACCATAAATGTTCAAATTTTCTTTTAAGTAGTTTAGTCTATTTAAATGATGCTTTATGTTCATTGTGCTGTGAGATTGCTACCTGAATCAAACTCTTGGCGCTTTACATGAAACAATAGGCCACGCGGGGATTTTAAGTCCTACTAACTTACCGTTCTTACTAGTCCTTTTGACTGAAAAGTCCGGTAGGGTTGTTTTGTTTACCAACACCAGAAACGCAGAGATTAAACACGCTGTTAACAAAGAGGAGTGGGAAGGGGTAAATATGCACACTTGGTAATATCTGGGAAACAGGGTGTAGGAAAAAATACCACCGGACATAATACCACCGGTCAAAATACCACCGGACATAATACCACCGGACATAATACCACCAAGGAAATGAAAACTAGAACAAAATACCACCACAATCTTTTATTGCTTTCTCTGATCACCGGAGCTATTTATAACTGAATGTAACTAAAACAAACGAAAAATTACATTCACTGAGGACATTCTACTTTACTGTAACTGTTCTTAAAGTCTCTACAATTCATATGCCGATTGCGGCAAAGCTTTTGTCCGCCCTTTTGGGAGGTAATTATTTCCATATTTTGTAGATCCTAGTTAGTTTATTGTTGTGGTTTATTGCTGTTGATATTGGTTTAAATTCTGCTTATTTTAGTGCCCTATTTATATGCGAAAAATCTCGCGCTATGGTAATCCCTTATCAATAATGACATAACGGAGTATATGTTCTTATTCTCTGCGATCTACTGCATCTGATTTTTATAATACCTAAGCCGTCTCCGTCGTGCGTCTTTTTTTAAAGTCTTTTCCGCGATGACTGGACGCCACCCTGTCTGGGTTGTTACGCTGCATGTTGAGCCACGTGAGTATGTATCTCTTATAATCACTAAGCCGTCTCCTTTTCGCGTTTTATTTGAATTTCTTTCATGATTGGACGCCGCAGATTCTGCGTTGGTACGCTGTATAATAAAAGATATCTTTGGTGGTATTTTGTCCTAGTTTTCATTTCTTTTGTGGTATTATGTCCGGTGGTATTTTGTCCGGTGGTATTATGTCCGGTGGTATTTTGTCCGGTTCCCGGGAAACAATACCTTTAACAAATAAAGAAGGAACATTTCATGCGTTCAACCAGTGTACAAGTAAGTAATTTCTGAAGTTGACCAATGGGATTTTTCACTATTTTGAGGTAATTTATCTCAGAAACTAAATACCTGACTGCAAAGATTTTAGGCAAGCGTCAAATACAACCTTTTGGAAAGACAAACATGCCATAAAATTTATTAATAGCTGCCCGAAATATTCTTTTTTTTTTCAAATAAATACGGCTAATAACCTTCCTGTTACTGAGCAAAGAAGTTATTGTCACTTTGCTCCCATAAAAGACTGAAAGCATCGTAAACGAGCCAAATTACACTTTCACCATCTGGCGCCTATGAACTTTGCAAAAAAAAATGATATCCGAAAGCTTTTATGGTGTATTTTTATTTTTGACATTCATTTGCATGTCACTTGCCCATGAACGTAGAAGTATATGAATTCGGCAATTTTTTCCGTAATTCAGTTTACAATGTGTCTGTTCAGACCGAAATCCTGTCAGTTCTATTGAAGCCAAAATTAAAAGAAACAAAAAGAAATAAAACTGTTATTGTTCTAGAAAACTTAATCATTTTGACTTGTTCAACCTTGTATATGATGTAGAAAAAAAAAACAAAACTAATAATACCGGTAATATTAATAATAATAATAAGATAGGAAAATTAGTTGTACAAACGACGAATTTTTCTCGAAAGGACAAAATGAAATGGTTTTCAAATTTCCGAGAAAGACATAACCACAGAATAAATATGACAATATGGACCCCTAAAACAAAAAAATAAATAAATAAATAAATAAAAAAAAAAAATAAATAAAAAAAATAAATAAAATAAATGCCTTGTGTTTTTCTAATTCCAGGAATCGCGTTGGCGGGGTTTTTGTCCACATTTTGGGCATATTTTACGAAATGAGTCACTTTTTCGGAACCCACCGAGTTTTTCTGGACCCAAATGAGTCACACTTTCTCTTTTTGACTCACTTTCCTGAGAACCCAGCGCGAACCCTGAATTCAATCTGTATTTTCGTGTGTATTTCCATACGCCTTAAGTTAGAAATAAGTATGTCAACAGAAATAGATAATTCTTTTCAAGATCAAAACCACAATGTTTCTGTGCCATAGTTATATGCTTTGTTCGCCATATCTCTCCTCGTACAGCTGCTTATCCACGAAGAAAAAGTCTTGATCAGAACGAGCTCATTGTTATTTATTTTTCAAGTACACAAGAAATATGACAACACCTGACATAAAATCTTATATCTGTTTCTTGTTAAAAGTAGAGCTTCAGTGAGGCAGGATCCCGGCACATAATGTCATTGGATGTTAGTAAATTCATTGAAATTGAAAACCCTACATTGCCTAACAAGTTTTGGTCGATTTAAAAAACTAAGCAGTGTGCACAGCCCACATATACCCCACAGGCCCTCCATCAGTAAATACGGCCACCAATAGTCAATCAAGAGCTGAAATTTTCTACGTCCAGCTGGTTCATTATCCTTCGTCGAACCTGGCCCATTTACAATACCGATCTGTGTTTGTCTCACAGAAGCTACATACCAAGTTTTATTAAAATCCTTGCAGCAGTTGATGACAGACCGATAGACCGACCGACAGACTGACACACGGTCGATCACATATATTCCCCACCTGTGGGGAATAAATAAGACGACGCTGCACATCTTCAAAATACGTATTAACCGCATGCAAAACCAAAAAGCATTAGCATGAACAGTTTTGGAGTTACGGCCTGGACAAAAAATCACATCTTTGTACATTCGAACCAAATTTTTATCCATTTTCAAAATACTGTCATGTGGACAATTTTTCATCAAATCGAACGAAACCATAATGTTGTACACCTTTAATATACGTATTAACCGCATGAAAACGAAAAAACATTAGCATGAATAGTTTTGGGGTTACGGCCTGGACAAAATGTCATATCTTTGTACATTCGAACTAAATTTTTACTTATTTTCAAAATACTGTCATTTTGGTAACTTTTCATCAAATCGAGCGAAACTACGACGTTGCACACCTCCAATATACGTATTAACCGCATGTAAAAGGAAAAAGTATTAGCATGAATAGTTTTGGAGCTACGGCCTGGACAAAATGTCACATCTTTGCACATTCCAACTAAATTTTTACCTATTTTCAAAATGCTGTCATACTGACAATTTCTTTTCAAATCGAACAAAATTACGACGTTGTAACGGTTGCACACCTTCAATACATATTAAACGCGTGTAAAACGAAAAGCATTAGCATGAATAGTTTTTGAGTTACAGCCTGGACAAAAGACATATACTAGAGCGGACGGACGGAGAGACAAGCTAAAAAATATATCCCTCCGTTACACGTGGGATAAATACATATCTATGTAAAATGTGTATGGGGGGTTGGTGATCGAACTGGTGATCCAAACTGGTGAAATTAAAAATGACATTCCGTGCTTCAAAACAAATTTCTTTTGTTATGTATCGCAAAATAGGGTTTATTCTAGTCGAAAGAGTTTACATATTTGCGACTGGATTATCTAGTGGAATCGAAATATAACATTTTGTTGTCACCAATTTTTATCTGATGTAACCAATTCTATCTCCTCTCCCTCGTAGCATGTTATTTTCTAAACATTTGGTCACAAGTCGGGAACTCTCATCCCGGAAGGAGATGTCGAGAAGATTTTGTTACTCAGTTTCCGAGAAAGTCGGCAATAAATTTTTTATCAAAAAGCTTAAAACAGTTCCAAACTTCTCGGAGAAACAAGTAAGTATTTGTGAAACACAAGCAGGCCCCAACCGCCCCCCAAATTCATAGGGGTATAAAGCGATGACGGACAGACGGACGGACGGACAGACGGACACCCCAAACCTATAGGCCCCAATCCGAATAAAATGCCCCAATCGAATAAAATGCGCAAGAATGTTGAATTTCGACTGCGAGGGAACCGGGTAAAGAAATCTGAGAAATGATATAAAAGTATGGAAGAAATATCGCAAAAATAGCTCATACTCGGAACATAAAAGAAATTGAAACTTGAAACTATTTGTTAAAATTTTTAATAAATTTTTAAAATATCATACGGGTTGTTAAAAACCCGATGGCTCTTGGTGCAAGAGAAATTTGACATTTAGGCGAAATCTCTCCATCATTTCTTTCATTTTTATCCGGTTATTTTATTTGAAACGCAGGATTTTTACGCATTTTTATTGGGAACGCGCAAAGTGTGTTTTGGCTCATTGGTTGAAAAATCTGTGACGAAATCGTGAGTTTGTTTACTTATTTGGCGGCCATTTTGGTGAACTGCAAGTGCTTTTTCTCTCTTTGCAAGACCAAATTTAAACCGCTGTAACTCAAGATTGAAAGCTTGTCACCCTTTCCAAGAACTTTTCCATTAAAGCGATGGCTTTAAACCAGCTCCAAGAAGCGGTGCGCTAAAAAGTTTCCAGGCACCGCTTCAAAGCCTCGCTATATAACGATAAGCAAGTCAACTGCGCTCGCTTTGAGGCACCCCTGTGGCTACTTTGTGCGAGATTGAACGACCCATAAGTTTTTATTGGCATTTGCTAAAGGCCCTCAAAGTACAACGGTAATCATATACCACTTCTGTGTTACGCTGTGTTACGCTTTCTTTAAAAGAAACGGAAATAACCCAAATCTCCCGCAATAAATGCCATTGTTTGTTTACAGGGAGCATACTTTATTACGTGAAATAGTAACAATAATTTTTTGCGATTATCCACCAAAAAACTTTTAATCTGATATTTCAAAAAGAACGTAAACATAAAAGGTCAAATATTGTGGGTGTACCAAATAAATTTATACGTAATTCTGCATCTATCAACTATTTAATATATATTGTCCAAATAAACTATAACCCCTTTATTTAAATTTTCGGTCCCTTGACTTTGGTCACGTGACATTTAAAGGCCAGACTGTAAACAAACATTTGACAGGTGGATGCGGAAGCTAACTTTTATGAACAAATAAAAGATATACAGCTCACTAAAAACTGTGCCTGTTTTACAAAAAGGGCATATTGGGCATGAACTTTCTGTAGATGTTTGAATAATAGTGGCTGGTATGCAGCATTCGTGCCTAAGACCATATGAAATTGACCCCTATTAGTGGAGCAATGGAAGGCTTCGTAGCTCTGACAGAAAGATATACGATGTTATACAAGTCAGAGCTACTCGGAGCTAGCTTTAAACATACTCCAGATTGTTCAAATAAAAACAAATTCCTGATATCAATGGAGTAAATTGAATTTATATTTGGTCTTGCAAAGAGAGAAAAAACACTTGTGGGACGCCAAAATGGCCGCCAAAAAAGTAAACAAACTAGAGTTTTACAACAACCAATGGTTAACCATTTAAATACTATATTATCGCCCAAAAGTTTTTGAGTGTAGCAAGACACAATTTTGTCGTTACAGAAAAAATGACTAAATTCTGTGAAATAAGAGTTGGTGTAATATCGGAATAAAAAACCGTGTGCAACCTTTCATAATACGGATAAAAAAACCTTCAAAGAGCGATGAAGAACTTGGGGCAACTATGTACTATCAAGAGCAAAATATACAACAGGCAACTCAGAACATTCAAAGAACATACCCTGCTAATGAGTCAAATTACATTCAGGTGTTTAGTGATAATATCGCCTGTTGCACTCGATCAAAGAACCGGTGTCAAATCAAATCATTCAACCCAACACACATAGTTTTTACATATTATGAATGAAAAGAAGCTGATATCCAAACACTACAGTATTCCTAAATAATTAATTCACAACTGAGTGAATATCATAAAATAAAAATAGATGATATGTAAAGTGGTAAAAATATTCAACGTACAAGTATCGTTTTCCACTGATGGATGATCACGAACATTAAACCTTGAAGCGTTCAAAGATATAAATGAAATTACCTGAAAATGTGCACACAGAACACACTCATGAATCTGGGTACAGGTCATTTGATCAACGGTCAATTGATCAACGGTCATTTTGACCAACGATCGATTTAATAAAAAACGACCATTTGACCAACTTTTTATTTTTCAGGTTCTTTTAATCTTTATTCATCAAATTGTTTTGAATTTTTACTACACATTATCCTGTAATTGAGGCAAGGATATAGGTCAAAGTGCCACCTCTACCTAATCCGGATTATACTAACTGTGTGCGGATTAAGACAGGCAAATACTGAGGTAACTATTTACATGCAAGATGACATCTCAGACTAATCCGGATTAAAACGGCCCGGTTATTAGTTTTGATGGTTTTAATATGACACCTGAGAATTTGTGGTAAAGAGTGATAAAGTTCAAAATATTTTTTTGGTGTAAAAAGTTGGCCAAATGATCATTTTTTTTTAAATTAAGGTGTTGGTCAATCGACCGGTGGTCAATTATCCGTTGGTCAAATGTCCGTTGGTCAATCGACCGTTGGCCAATTTGTATGGCACCCCATGAATCCAATCCTTTGAAGTGAAAACGGTACAGTGTTAAAAATATATAAATGTCATAGTATATATATATATATATATACATATATATATATATATATATATATATATATATATATATATATATATATATATATATATATATATATATAAAAATATATATATATATATATATATGTGTGTGTGTGTGTGTGTGTGGGTGTGTGGCTCTGTGTGTGGTTGTATTTATTAATTTAACATATAACATCGAACAAACTACAGTACAGATCCATTCCCCTAAGAATATTCTGAGATCTCTTTTGATCATTTAGACTGACAGTGCTAGTTAGTTTTGCCATCCATTCATAAAACAATCCAGAGAAACATTCCCCCTTAATCTGATTAAAAATTAAAAGATATTGTTCCACATATTCGAAAATGAGGGTTCAACAGAGAAGAATTCTATTCCTTATAAATTAAATTAAGTGAAACGGCAAATTTTTATATGTTATCCGGTAAGATTTTTGTGGTTTAAAGTCTAAATAAATCTTAGTTGAATACACAAAGAGAAAAGGCATGATTGTAGTTTGCTCAAAATTAATTCGACCTGTTGGATAAATAGCTCAAGCGTCAATTGTTTACATCACGTGATCGAACAGCTGATTTACCCCCTTTATGTTGATGAGCAACTGGTTCTGACCAGAAATTTCCTACAAAGGCAGCTTTTGAGCATGACGAAATATAAATTAAACGAAAATCAAGACTTCAGGACACGTAAGTTAATTTAAATTTATGAAAAGTGCCGCGCCTTTTTGAAACATTTTCTGTTAATAAATTATGTTTTTTTTCCTGTGTAAATCCACGAACTTACAAGGCAAATTTGGTCGAATACTTACAAGGCAAGGTGGTTGAATTATGATCTGACAAAAGCACGAACAAGTATATATGAAAAGTAATAGTCGCTAAGCATTTTGTGGTTCTCAGCCATATGAAGAAGTACTTTGTATATGAAGTGAAATCCTTGTGTATTGCAGTATGATTATTGCACCACAGGCGTATACTCGTACAATTTTAAAAGAAATACTTGCTTCGTTGTAGTCCGATATGATTCTTGCGACCTTCCTGTGACAGCAAGCCTTTCTGTCCTAGGAAGATAGAAAGGGTCCGCTGGGACTAGCTTCGTTGTTGATCAGTTGCATTGGTTAAATGAAAAAATCAGACTATACTATACTGTGCAATTAGATGAGTTGGATACACGCGGAGTAGTCGCTCTTCGTATCACAATATCGATTTTTTAGACCAGTGATAACGGTGTTAGCTGTTGTTTATTAAAAAAAACATTTTAATCAAAAGTTTAATTTCTTGCCCTGTTTCTTGTGGGGTTTCAAACTTAATATTAATTCTATACAGAGTTGGAAGTTATAAAGTGGCTTGGCTAGAGACCGTATTAAAAAGTGAAGGGTTTTTCTTACTCTTTTTTCATTCATTATACAGAATGGTGCTGGAGCAATTTACATTCGCGGAAACAGAGGAAAAATGGTCTGGAATTTGAGTACTCTTGAGTGAACAGCATTTCTTTGAAAAAGGTAGTCATGCTAGACGTGCAAGAACAAGAGCCGTCGCTGGCGCGTCCAGAGTTTTTGACACCTAAAGCCATTTCATGGTGGGGGAGCTCCTTCGCCATGTAATGGCCTTAGGTTAACATACAACCGCTCCACACATATCCATTTCTGTATTTAATATTTATATGACTAAACAAAAGGAATTTTGTGTAATTTATTGGTTTAAATTCAAAATATGACAATACGCAAAATGGGTAGAATAGAATTTTAATGTTGCCACCGAGAACTTATGCTACCCATGTCGATAAATGAAGTGAATGGTAATATTAATACACTAGTTTTCTTGAATACACCTGGTGTAAAACTGCCGTTAATCTATACTTGTTATTTTCTTCGCTTGGCACTTTATCGGCCATTTACTATTATTTTTTGCATTGAAGTATAGTGGTCACTTTAAATAATCGCCTTGTCATTTGCCCACATGTTTTATTGTTGCAGATATCTTAAGATCTCCAACTTGTATTGACTTATAAGCTCATTATCTCTTTTCTCACAATGACGATAACATATACCGGTAAGTCATTCCCCGGAACGCATGGTTGACAGAAAACTACGAGAATGGTGGTCAGATTTGTTTATTATTATAAAATGTTGCATGTCGTTAGCTTTGCTTGTACTGTTTCATTTTCTTATTATAACGCGACATTTTTCATAAGTGCGCAATAAATAAACTATGCTATTGCGAAAAATATGTTTACTTAAGTTGTTGAAAACGGTTGCAGGTAAAGTTGCAAATGCGCGCATGTTTGCGTTCTCTCGCCTACTGTTTTACTGGAAGGGCAGTATTTATAAGCTCATCTACAAAGAAATGAGCGTCTTCTGCACGCTGTATGCTGTCTTGAGCCTAGTTTACAGATTTGCTTTGAACAAGGAGCAGAAAAAGTAAGTTTCATAAGGCATTTTCGGCTTTTTATTTTTCAAAATGGAACTCTATTGATTAGGTGTAGCAAAGCTAGCCTGTTGTGCTTTTGGATAAAGCAAAACAACAGTTTATGTTTGAGTTATGATTAAGTATTTGACATGTAAGATTTATGTACAGTTTAGAATTTGTTTAGAATAGCGCGTTTAAAAATGTTAAGTTAACATGCACAACAACTGCAGATATGACCTTGTGCATATGGGTGTACATTTCTGTGCGTTTCTTGTTTTATAGCTTGTTTGAGAAGGTTGTTCTTCACTGTGAGACTTTCACCAACCTCATCCCCCTTTCCTTTGTGCTTGGTTTCTATGTGTCAATTGTTATAACCCGGTGGTGGAATCAGTTTGTCAACATTCCTTGGCCAGACAGGTAAGATTTCAAGAACATTTTACATAATGTTGAAAGCAAACGTGGCACATGAATTGCTACAAATACAAATGTTAAAACAGTAAAAGGGGCATTAGCTTGTTTGAGGCCAACAAAACAAAATAAAGTCGACTGAACTTTCGAAATTTAGCAAATGAAGGCTCTAGCGCATAGTCCTTACCTTACTGGTCGTAGTGCTGATCTGTTTACAGTCGATTTTCTTTCTCAAGATGCATTAGTTTTATTTTAAAAAGTGGGTGGATATAACATTAAAATGGATCTCCTCCAGAATAAATATGTTCAAAAGTGGAAAATTTCCTGTTTTTAGAGCAATGATGTACGTAAGTACATTGATCGAAGGCGACGACGAGAGATCACGCATCATAAGACGCACGCTTATGCGATACCTCACTCTTTCTTCCTTAATTGTGTTCCAAGCAACTAGCGTGGTTGTCAAGAAGCGCTTTCCAACAATGGAACACTTATTAGAAGCCGGTTAGTGAACATTTTTTACTGGAAGCATATTCCTGACTGTGCCTTGTATATGTTGCAAGATTGTAATATATATACCGAACGCAGGCTGCTTTATTTTTGTAAAACTGTGAAAGTAACACTTGCCTTTTCATTTTCAGTATACCTTGTGAAATATTCTTGAAGAAGCAGCGTTGCAGTTTTTCAGTGATAATTAAACTTTTTTCGTGATAGAAGTTTTTGGAAGAGTGACTCTAAAGAGATGTGTCGTTCTCTGTGACGAAAAACATCAGACAAACAAAATTTGCTGGCGGGCAAATTCATTTTTCTTTCAGATTTTGCGCGACGCGTTTAAGTTGCGGAAAAGCGATTAAATTCGTAGTTAGCCCCCGCATAAAAGTGCTGTCAGAAATATTTAACCGAATATTCTTCTCATTCTTTAACGACTTGCAGCATTTTCTTTAATGAAACACTCTGATTAGACTAAGTGCTATTTCTGTATAATGAACTCAGAAGCCGAGAAACAGAGGCAGGCTGATTTTCGCGGAGAGCGATCCCACGCAACAGACATTGGTTCTAAAACGCCGATTCGTTCCTTCTGTGTTCCTAATGAGCATTCCTTTTGCAAGCAAGCCCCGATACGCCATCTCGACACTGAGGAGAAACCGAAGAGACGTGCAGAGTGGAGTTCAAAAAGATGTCATGATTCTTTGCTAGGGACACAATTTTAGTTGTTATTTGCTTTCAAAAAGGTAGAGTATATACACGGTAAATATTTTGTTACGCATGATTTGGTGTTGGTTGGCTGCTTATTAACTTAGTTTTTTTTCAGTAAGATGGTAAGTATTAGTTAATGCCTCGACCTGCTTCCCGCCGGGATGTAACATACACCAACCTCTATAATTGTCGTTCAACATTGTAAAAAGTGGAACTGATTGCCTTATATTCGAATATTAATAACATACAGAAAGTGAAAAAGAGTTTCAATTCAAAATTCGTTTTGCTTACTGTGGCATTGGGCTTGTGGTGTGCAAAAGTCTTAGGAGAGCTGGCGCCAAAATATTATTTTTTTAAGATTCACACAAATATAAAGTGCGAATTGACCGGACGTTTTGATCTGCGTTAAATTTTTTTTCAGAATTGTTCCATTTCGGGGTTTACATAAAAAAGGGTCTTCCGCACAACATGCCTTAAGACCACAGTAGAGACTGCGAATTATGAATGGCTCTTATTACCGCATTACTTGAAACACAGTAACGCCTAATTAACAAGTATATTAGCAGATCTGGCACAATGCTATCTAATGGTGTCTTCTCGTTGAAACGATTTGAACGGTTATGACTGGGAACGCAATTATTGATTATTTGCCATGAAAGGAACTTTCAATGTCGTTTTTCTGTAGGTAGGAGAAGGTTAATTGATGTATTTATTGTCGAAAAGTGAAGTAAACCAATAAAAGTGAAAATTTACATGAAGTTGTAATTATTAACGATATAGATGAATCTGTGGCATTGGACGATATCGGTTTACTCTTTGATTTAGTTGTTAATGACATGGTTAATCAATGCGTATTCCCCGCCTAATACAGAGGCCATTT
This sequence comes from Protula sp. h YS-2021, assembly GCA_949752745.1. Classification (NCBI taxonomy): domain Eukaryota; kingdom Metazoa; phylum Annelida; class Polychaeta; order Sabellida; family Serpulidae; genus Protula; species Protula sp. h YS-2021. Next base: position 73,385,853 of record OX457025.1, read on the forward strand.
TGTCCTCATCGCTTTGTTTTAGAGCCTTGACTCTAGAGTCTAAATCCTTTTTAAATTGTCAATTTTGACACTTAATTAATCATCCCGTGATTGTGTGAAAAAGTCTTTGTTTTGGGATTTGGTTATTCGAACTAACTTTTGACAATGACCATTACGCATGAACCCAGTTAGAGTATTTAAAAGAGATTCTTATCCAGATTATCGTAGAATATTTACCTGAAATTAGGGTAAGGCCTGTTAAGTGTCCAGAAGGACAACAGTACTACGTTAAGGTACACTAAGAAGACCCAGGAAGAGTTTCTACCTAGGGCGAGGTTTAGTTATTGCATCCATAGGTTAAATAAGTCATTTGCTATCATTGCTGACAGGATGCAAGCATCTAATGCCATTGCGCTTCATTTTTGCACAGAAATGTTAAAAGACCAGTTCTCAATAAGCAGTGGCATCCGGGTTATCCACACAAGTTCATACCCGTAAATTGTAGTAATTGTGGCAAACATATTAGCGGCCAGGAAGAAAAGTATTTCCGTTGGTGTTAAGGTTACCTAGAGTTGTGCTTAACACTGACGGGTAGATTCTGTTTCAAAATTCTGTGTATCTTGCTTTGTGGCAAAATAAATATACAAATATATTTTATCGTCGAACCCATTTTTGATACACAAAGATAAATATATTTTATCGTAGAACACCTTTTCGGATACATGCTGTTGTCACTTTATTAACCTAACTCATTTTCTGCGCTGCAAACAGTTCGCAGAATGTTGAACAGGACATCGGCGTAGATGTGCGAGGGCGGAGATTTTAATGAGATAGGCTGTGTGATCTGTTATGTTTTAGGTGTGATAACACTCCCGGAAATCCAAGCATTAGAAGAAGTAAACACACCGCACGGCAAGTGGTGGGTGCCCATTGTGTGGGCTTGTAATCTCATAAAGAAGACCAGAAAGGAGGGCAGAATCTCAGACGATTTCTTCATGAAAACCCTCATAGAGGCAAGTATCAAATTTAACAGATGTTCTGCATCAATCTGACGCACATGTCGAGGGTGTATCAGTCTAGAACATTGTAGTGTAAGGGGTCTAAACGTCACAGCGGCGTCCGTTCCTTGATATCTTGACACTGTCGGTTCGATGTCGTTTGGCGTTGTGAATCCGACGCATAAGCCCTTCCTACGGTGGTCGCCAGTACAACCATAAATGCGACTTTTCGGAATTCTTGTTCATAATTAATTTCAAGTTGTTTACGGAATTTGACCTTGAACTGATTCAAGACATACACTTTAAATTTCTGTTGACGGCATTACTTTTCCGTTGATCATATGCATTTTTCCGTTGTTGACTTCTTTGCTTTCTGGGTAGCATTTTCCATTTTAGAGACAATTATTCTCTTTACTGTTTTAACATAACAAGAGTCGTGCATTACTATAGCGCCACTGTAAACATTTCAGGAGATTCTAACGTACAGAGGTCAGCTAGGAATGCTCTACTCCTATGATTGGATCAGTGTGCCTCTAGTCTATACTCAGGTAATACCAATGTCGGTAATTGCTACATATATTCATTTTTTGCAGTCTGTTGGTTAAATGGTAGAAATATCTGACAGCATGGGTTTTGAGATCCATTTTTTCTTGCCATTGTATGTGTGTATGTGGGTGGAGAATTTGCGGAATAATGATTGATCTTAGCTTTTTGAATTTGAAAATTGCGGATATAACATTTTTTTATCGTATTTTGGAAAAAAGGGGACCGGATCCCCTGGTTTCCATTTAAGTATACAGCCGAAAGGCAGTGCTAAATGCACCCAGAATATAAAAGAGCATTTGCCTTTATGTTCAATTTGTCATTTTGCTTTCTCAGGTCACTACCCTGGCAGTGTACACCTTCTTTGTTGGCTGCCTCTTTGGAAGACAGTTTATTGAGCCAGAGAAAGGTTATCCAGGTCATGAAGTGGATCTTTACATCCCAGTGTTTACCCTCCTTCAGTTCTTCTTTTATATGGGTTGGCTTAAGGTAAGAAGGTATCGCAATTTTATTCGTATATATGCAAAGCAAGATCACTTTTTTTAAGCATTGTCCCAAAACAATGCGCTTGGATACATATTATTTCGCTGAAACATGTTTGCCGAAAGGTCATGGCAAATTTGTGTCTTAATACATGCATTCTTAAACGACATATAGCAAGTCAGTGCCCTATGGCCTATGCTTCATAATGATAACCGTGCTCGTTTCTATAGAGTGTCCAATGCTCGTAGTTTATTTCCTTATTGCACTATCGCTATACACTATAGGTCGCGGAACAGCTGATAAATCCTTTTGGCGAAGATGATGATGACTACAACATGAATTGGATAATTGACCGCAATTTGCAAGTCTCGCTATTAGTGGTTGACGATCTTCATGGCTCTACACCTAAGCCAGAAAAAGATATGTATTACGGAGAAAGCCCACCGGACTTCTTGCCCTACACCAAGTCTTCCATAAGTTCCTTACGGCAACCGTACATGGGCTCAACTGCAGATTTAAGGTCAGTAAACAAACTACAATTCAACACGCTTGCCAATACCGTGGAGTTTTCAATTATTGCTGAATCAGGTCATTGGTCAGGTTCTGAAAGACGTCAGTTGAACGTCATGTACATTTTGTGACATCTCGCAAATCCATTAATAGCCGTATGCTTTGCTTTTATATATATATCCTGAATGTCAATGGTAAACATTTGTTTAATTTAATGCAATCAAATTTTTAGAAATCAATGGCTTCCAAAACAAAAATAAATTTTTAAAGACATGAATAGATGGTTTAAAATTTTTGAAAATTTGGGAGTTGAATAGTCGCTGTAAAACAGTTAATGCTTAAATATATCGCATTGTTACAGTGTGTCTGACCAAGGCATGCAGGTTGTCAACCACATGGCCACAATTCCAGAAGGCTGTGTATTAGACAGCAATATTCTAAGTCCGTACACAAATGCACCCGCCGTTCAAAATTCGCGACCGAATAGCCCCATGCCTTCGCCATCTAAAGGACGTCGAATTCAAAACATGCTGCAGGGACTGAAAACCCCGCTAGGGGCCAGTAAGTCGTCAATCGATTGCTTCAAAGTTGGAAGCTACGATCCGAAATCTCAAAGTCAGTATCTCAATCTTGGACAGAGTTTAAATGGCGTAGGTATAAGCCAGCGTAATTTCGTTGAAACCTGGGTCTCTGAACACAGCTCGAGTTGCGAGCAAGCAGGAACACCGGTGAGTTTGATTATGCACAAATCTTCCACTGCGACCAGTGACAACATGAGCACTGCGCCAGAAACGCCTTTGGAAGAGAAATCCATTTTTATCATGGACATGGATGAGAATACTGAGTGCAAGCCAGCAAGTACCTACGACATTAAAAATGTTTGTCTGGAGAACCCAGATGTAACACGAGTACGCCATATTGAAGTTGGACCGAACAATCGTCGCTACACTGTTTCAGAATACGTTAATCCTGCAAAGACCCTGGGGTCTGCTCAAGATGTGCCAGATTGCCAAGGAAATGCACATGTGACAGACACCGCGGCGAAACCGAACCAAAATGCAGAAACAAGTACCGTCTCTAATCCACTTTCTCGAGGTACAGTGATGGAAAAAGAATATCAAAATCCAGTTATCATAGAAGCAGGTAAAGATCAGGAAGTGCCGCAAATCATAGTAGATACGCAAGAGCAGAGAACGAGGCACGTGTCAGGATCGTCCAAGGGCTCTTCCTCCTGCAGTAGTTTCCCTGCCTATGAGCCT